>JAVIAB010000001.1:58311315-58913815 GCA_032433765.1 Megaustenia siamemsis
CTTCCCTACTATCTTAGTCAGATTGGTTAACCTGTTACTAGGGGCACTGAGAGAAGGTGGAGTTGGGATCTGGATAGTTCACAGATCTGGGCGCGAACAGTTAACTATACATATCTCTTTCAGCCATGTGCTGACAGGAGCCTTCTCCAACATAAGATGACAATTATAATGGTTAAACGAGTCGTTTGTGTCTGTTTTCGTGATGTGACGTCTTTATCACTGCGTACTCTTAATGTACACTATTTTGTACCGTCATTTCATATTTGGAATTTCAATGCCCGTAGAAAAAGAAATTCAAGAAGTCCCAGACGATTGGCAAAAAGCTATCATTGTCCCATTTGGGAAAAATAAGGGAAGTAAAAGGGAGTGTGAAATTTACAGAGGAATATCCCTATTGAGTCAAGTTGGTAAAATGTTTGCTAAAATATTGGAGAGGAGAGTAAGATACATAATAGAACCTCAATTAAGTAATAATCAATTCGGATTCAGAAAAGGCAAAAGCTGTACTGATGCTATATTTACATTGAGACAACTATGTGAAAAAACAATAGAATATGACAGAAACCTAAATATAGTGTTTATAGATCAGGAAAAAGCGTTTGATCGTGTTTTCAGGAACAAACTCTGGCAAACTTTAGAAACATACGGGGTAGCAGGACAACTACTAGAAAATATAATAGCACTATATAAAAACAGTCAAAGTGCCGTCAGAACATCGGAAGGTCTGTCAGAATGGTTTCAGGTTACAACAGGAGTAAGACAAGGATGTGTCCTCTCACCCCTTTCTAAATCACATTTAAGAAAGATCAAAACATGTGAGATGCGATGCTTGAGAAAAGTAACAAACAACACAAGAAGAGATAGAATACCAAATGAAACCATAAGAAAAATGGTAGGAACAAAACCCTGCCAAGAATATATAGAACAACAACAACTTAAATGGTTTGGACACCTGGTCAGAATGAATCCTCACCAAAAACCATCAAGCGTTCTTCTCGAGAATGCATGGAAAAAGACCAAGAGGAAGACCCAGAAGAAGATGGATAGATGCAGTGACAGAGACATGTAACAACAAAGGAAAATCACTAATTCAGACAGTTCGAGCAGCTCAAGAACGACAAATGATATAAACCACGACACCTTTTAGGTATCAGTGAAAGAGAAAAGGAGAAGAAGATTTAACATTGATTGAGCTTCTCTATCACGACGGTGAGTAGAATCCAGGAGACGCCATAAAGAGCATTGACTCAAACACTCCATTTCTCCTCGACGCTGAAAGACATTAGAGACAGAGGAAAGTAATTCTACTCTATTGCCACCTTTTAGTAGTTAGACATATTTATGGTTAGGAGCCGCCTCCGTAACCACTGCCAGAATCTGAGGGGACACTGCGACAAATCAAGCTGTACGTGCTTTTCCGCACAAGCAACTCAGCAAGTCCTCTTTCCTAATGGTTTATATAATATCCATGAAGGCTTTCACGTGTGTATCCCATAATCTCATATATGCATCCCATCTGTCAACGCTGTCATAAGACGTATATTGGCCAAACAGGTCGACGTTTATGAGATAGGGCCCGTGAACATTTGTACAACGTCGAACGCTATTCTGGCACTCCAGTTTCCTCCCATTTCAGGTCTTCAGGCCACCGTGCCTCTGAGGACTTTCAATTTACTTCCAATTTAGTGACAACTACAGCCAGTTAACTTTGGAGAACCGACTCATAACCAGTTGTGGAACTCTCCATGCGAGAGGCTAAACTCTTTTAACGTTTTTCTTTAATCACTGGTCTCCTCTTACACTCCCTGCTTTCATCCATCCTCATGAGACACTTTATAATTTTGCACTGTTCTTTTTTTTACCTTTTTGACCCTTGGGATCATTCAATCCTGACCTATTGACTATCTTTCTTGTGATCAACAGCGACGCTTAATCCTGGCCACTGTTCCTATTCCGTCATTAAAAATTTTGAGATTAAAATTTGACTTTTCTGTTTATATATTTTGTTTGTTTTAGACTTGTGCTCTACCTATCGTGTTATTGTATAAAGTATACATATTTCTTGTCTTGCACCTAATGAAGGCTTTTATTGAAACGTCGTAGTTTGTCTCGTCCCCCTATAGGTTTAGCTGATTAAGAGTGTGAGAGAAACTAGATAGGAGAGAGAGATTGTGTGTGAGAGAGTGTGAGAGAGAGAAGCTAGATAGGAGAGAGCGAGATTGTGTGTGAGAGAGTGTGAGAGAAAACGAGAAAAGCTAGATAGGAGAGAGATTATGTCTGTGAGAGAGTGTAAGATAAAGAGAGAGAGAGAGAGCTAGATAGGAGAGAAAGATTGTGTGTGTGAGGGAGAAAGAGAGAAAAGCTAGATAGGCGAGAGAGATTGTGTGTGTGAGAGAGAGTGAGAGAAAGAGAGAGAGAGAGAGAGAGTCAACAAATAATAAGTTAGCGGAGAACAGTTAAAGGAGAGATTAATAGCGTGGGCCATACATGGAACATCATGATTACTGGGGGACAAGTATGCTTGCTACCAGCTCGATAGAAAAGAGGAAAAAATTAAAAAATACAAAAAAATGTTACGTTAGAATCTTTACGTGATAAGTGGACGACACAGACTAAACGACGTTTCGGCCCTATAGGCCTTCAGCAGGAACAAACAAGAAAAACCACACACACACACAAAACTAATAACGAAACATTCAAAACAAAAATATTCGAAATATGTTAAAGAAAAGAAAAATGTCTATCCGGTGTGTATGAAAAGGAAACGGTAACAAAAGTGTGGCTGTCGTGAATGTGCAGAAATGTGCGCAAATGCACACCGAACCAGAGGAGTTCACACAGGGGTCAGTGTGCAAACACAAAGGAGAAAGAATAGAACAGTAGACTAACAGGTGCTCAAAAGGCGGTAAGAGTGAGATGTCTGAGAGTGGGGTACAATAAAAACAAATGAGGGGTAAGGAGCACAGAAAAAAGGTATAGAGGAGAACCTTTTGAATGTTTCGTTCTTAGTTGTGTGTGTGTGTGTGTTTCTTGTTTGTTCCCGCTGAAGGCCTATTGGGCCGAAACGTCGTTTAGTTTGTGTCGTCCACTTATCACGTAAAGCTTTTAACATACCATTTTTTGTATTTTTTAATTTTTTTTCATATTCAGCTTTACTGCAGCTTCGCATTTTTATGCATTCATTTGCATTTCTTTGCCCTAACCCCTCTATAGAAAAGAGCTCTCATTTCATGTCAGTGCTAGCATATTTCAACAAGAATATGGTGTCAGGGCTGGTATCTTTCCATGATCGACAGTTAATTGTATTGTGGGTGAAAATAAAAAAAGTTTAATTTACTTTCTCATAAAATAAAATATCTGGTGCTTAAATTTAATAGCCAGGTGAACCACGAAGCAGTGATGGTTAAACAGAATCCCAACATGTGGGAATTGAACCTCTTCTGTTCAATAACTATGAGCATTAACCACTCTGACCTCCTCAGCTGGAGGTAGATTTCCCCAGATTTCGTGTTCCAGTGAAGATTTTAAAATAATGGTGGAAGATTGAATTGAGAAATGGAAACAAGACGTCAATACATCAGAGCGGTGAAACTAAAAAAAACTGTCGACACAAAAACACAACTATCAACACAAACACACATCTGTCAACACAAGCACACATCTGTCAACACAAACGCACAACTATCAACACAAACACACATCTGTCAACACAAACACACATCTGTCAACACACACACACATCTGTCAACACAAACACACATCTGTCAACACAAACACACATCTGTCAACACAAACGCACAACTATCAACACAAACACACATCTGTCAACACAAACACACATCTGTCAACACAAACACACATCTGTCAACACAAACACACATCTGTCAACACAAACGCACAACTATCAACACAAACACACATCTGTCAACACAAACACACATCTGTCAACACACGCACACATCTGTCAACACAAACACACATCTGTCAACACAAACACACATCTGTCAACACAAACGCACAACTATCAACACAAACACACATCTGTCAACACAAACACACATCTGTCAACACAAACACACATCTGTCAACACAAACGCACAACTATCAACACAAACACACATCTGTCAACACAAGCACACATCTGTCAACACAAACGCACAACTATCAACACAAGCACACAACTATCGACACAAACATACAACTGTCAACACAAACACACAACTGTCGACACAAAAACACAACTGTCAACACAAACACACAACTGTCGAGACAAACACACAACTGTCTCAATAACTCAATAACAACAAATGATAAATGGTAGGTCTACATTCTCTATGTATGAACGTCAAATATGGTATCAGATACAATGATAAAAGGGACCACACCGATAGATACGAGACAAATATTTTTTTTAAAATAATGTTATTAGATAGCACACAACCGGAAGTGATGACATCATAAACATGGATTAGATAACCCTCTGGACTAAAAATAGAGCGGAGAGAAGCAGAAAACAAGCGACACTTTGCATACAAAATATAGAGAAGCTGAAAAACAAGTCGTCTGGACATCCTATAGGATTGAAGAGGATTGATTTTGGTTTGGTTATAGATCATTGTTGAAAAAAACAAAGCAAACAATATGTACTAAATGTCTGGGAAGAAATTTTATGATTTTAATAATACGAGATACATGTTTTATAAGTAATTAAAAGAAATAAGGCGAACATCCAGAAATCGCTATTAATATTTTTAAAGCAATCTTTGGTGCTGTCATTACTGGATTATGGTATGGATATGCTCATTCTCTCGGGAAAGCAGGTTGAAAAGATAGAAAGGGTTCAAAACGAGGGACCTCAGACAGTGTTGGGATCCAGCAGAGATAAGCCAATCGCAACTATGAGGTGCCTACTTGACTTAGCGAGCATTACAATGTGTGACGAGCATATACAGCCTACTTGACTTAGCGAGCATTACAGTGAGTCACGAGACTGTACAGCCTACTTGACTTAGCGAGCATTACAGTGAGTCACGAGCATATACAGCCTACTTGACTTAGCGAGCATTACAGTGAGTCACGAGCATATACAGCCTACTTGACTTAGCGAGCATTACAGTGAGTCACGAGACTGTGCAGCCTACTTGACTTAGCGAGCATTACAGTGAATCACGAGCATATACAGCCTACTTGACTTAGCGAGCATTACAGTGAGTCACGAGAATGTAGAGCCTACTTGACTTAGCGAGCATTACAGTGAATCACGAGAATGTACAGCCTACTTGACTTAGCGAGCATTACAGTGAATCACGAGCATGTACAGCCTACTTGACTTAGCGAGCATTACAGTGAATCACGAGAATGTACAGCCTACTTGACTTAGCGAGCATTACAGTGTGTAACGAGCATGTAGAGATTAGGGTCTACTTAACTTAGCGAGCATTACAGTGAATCACGAGCTTATAGAGCCTACTTGACTTAGCGAGCATTACAGTGAATCACGAGAATGTACAGCCTACTTAACTTAGCGAGCATTACAGTGTGTAACAAGCATGTAGAGATTAGGGTCTACTTAACTTAGCGAGCGTTACAGTGAGTCACGAGCATGTAGAGATTAGGGTCTACTTAACTTAGCGAGCGTTACAGTGAGTCACGAGCATGTAGAGATCAGAGCCTACTTGAATATTATCAGAATTATGAATCATTCCTCGCACTCCCAGTTGGACGCGACTAAAGGCAGGCGCCTCAAGCGTGGAAATCTAGAATCGTCAAGTAGTCCACAATGGGTAAATGATGGGATATGTGGGTAAATGGTGGGATATGTGGGTAACTGATGGGATATGTGGGTAAATGGTGGGATATGTGGGTAACTGATGGGATATGTGGGTAAATGGTGGGATATGTGGGTAACTGATGGGATATGTGGGTAAATGATGGGATATGTGGGTAAATGGTGGGATATGTGGGTAAATGATGGGATATGTGGGTAAATTGTGGGATATGTGGGTAACTGATGGGATATGTGGGTAAATGGTGGGATATGTGGGTAACTGATGGGATATGTGGGTAAATGATGGGATATGTGGGTAAATGATGGGATATGTGGGTAACTGATGGGATATGTGGGTAAATGATGGGATATGTGGGTAAATGGTGGGATATGTGGGTAACTGATGGGATATGTGGGTAAATGGTGGCATATGTGGGTAACTGATGGGATATGTGGGTAAATGATGGGATATGTAGGTAAATGATGGGATATGTGGGTAAATGGTGGGATATGTGAGTAAATGGTGGGATATGTGGGTAAATGATGGGTATTGTGGGTAAATGATGGGATATGAAGGTAAATGATGGGACATGTGGGTAACTGATGGAATATGTGGGTAACTGATGGGATATGTGAGTAAATGGTGGGATATGTGGGTAACTGATGAGATATGTGGGTAACTGATGGGATATGTGGGTAAATGATGGGTCTTGTGGGTAAATGGTGGGATATGTGGGTAAATGATGGGTCTTGTGGGTAAATGATGGGATATGTGGGTAAATGATGGGATATGTACTCGGCACAGTAACTTATCATTATTATAAATTTGACACCAATACCACTTTCTAATGATAAACACAGAAAAAACACGAGTTTAAACTTACTTCAAGAAGTGTATGTCAAGACAGTTTAAGCCATTTTAAAAGTTGACCGGAATTCGTTCCGGTTTTTATAAAAAAAACTTTTTTCGCTGCGCCTGCGGAGTCCGAATGTAGAAGCATCGTTCCAACACTGAATCAATATTCTGTGGAGCTTAGCTTTAGAACTCTGAAACGTTCGAAGTACGAGGCACAAGTGTAATTGAGCTGTAAACCTCTCGTTAAGGAAAAAAAAAACAAATCACTAAATGCATGTCTGAACAAAACAGAGTTAATGTTTATCCTAAACAACATCAATTATTATATATTTATCGATGAAGATGATAGTAATGATGATGGTAATACTGATGTATAAAATATGCGCAACACATTTTTGTGTGCGTGAACCGTCAGCTCCAAATTCGTCAGGGCGGATTCCCTCTTCCCGCAACAGCGTCAAGCAACTAAATGGCAGAAACATCTGGAGCAAGTTGCTTGACGGACCACTCCCGATAATCTGATTGTCTCCTAAAGCGAAACTCTGTTTCCTTTTTATACAACACACACACACAACTCACACACACACTTTTTTGTATATTATATGACTGAGTTAATTCTGTAATAATGTGTTCATATCATACATATCATCTATTTACTACTTATCATATCTATCATCCATCTACTAAATATCATATCTCTATCTACTAAATATCATATCTATCATCTATCTACTAAATATCATATCTATCATCCATCTACTAAATATCATATCTATCATCTATCTACTAAATATCATATCTATCATCTATCTACTAAATATCATATCTATCTACTAAATATAATATCTACCATCTATCTACTAAATATCATATCTACCATCCATCTACTAAATATCATATCTACCATCTATCTACTAAATATAATATCTATCATCCATCTACTAAATATAATATCTATCATCTATCTACTAAATATCATATCTATCATCTATCTACTAAATATCATATCTATCATCTATCCACTAAATATCATATCTATCATATATCTACTAAATATCATATCTATCATCTATCTACTAAATATCCTTTCTATCCTCCATCTACTAAATATCATATATATCATTCATCTACTAAATATCATATCTATCATCTATCTACTAAATATCATATCTACCATTTATCTACTAAATATAATATCTACCATCTATCTACTAAATATCATATCTATCATCTATCTACTAAATATCATATCTACCATCTATCTACTAAATATAATATCTACCATCTATCTACTAAATATAATATCTTTCATCTGTCTACTAAATATCATATCTTTCATCTGTCTACTAAATATCATACCTATCATCTATCTACTAAATATCATATCTACCATCTATCTACTAAATATCATATCTACCATCTATCTACTAAATATCATATCTATCATCCATCTACTAAATATCATATCTATCATCCATCTACTAAATATCATATCTACCATCTATCTACTAAATATCATATCTATCATCCATCTACTAAATATAATATCTATCATCTATCTACTAAATATCATATCTATCATATATCTACTAAATATAATATCTACCATCTATCTACTAAATATCATATCTATCATCTATCTACTAAATATCATATCTACCCTCTATCTACTAAATATCATATCTATCATCCATCTACTAAATATCATATATATCATCCATCTAGTAAATATAATATCTTTCATCTATCTACTAAATATCATATCTATCATCTATCTACTAAATATAATATCTATCATCTATCTACTAAATATCATATCTATCATCCATTTACTAAATATCATATCTATCATCTATCTACTAAATATCATATCTATCATCTATCTACTAAATATAATATCTACCATCTATCTACTAAATTTCATATCTATCATCTATCTACTAAATATCATATCTATCATCTATCTACTAAATATCATATCTACCATCTATCTACTAAATATAATATCTACCATCTATCTACTAAATATCATATCTATCATCTATCTACTAAATATCATATCTAACATCTATCT
Organism: Megaustenia siamemsis; assembly: GCA_032433765.1. NCBI lineage: Eukaryota > Metazoa > Mollusca > Gastropoda > Stylommatophora > Ariophantidae > Megaustenia > Megaustenia siamemsis. The sequence continues at coordinate 58,320,013 of JAVIAB010000001.1, forward strand.
ACTAAATATCATATCTATCATCCATCTACTAAATATCATATCTATCATCCATCTACTAAATATCATATCTACCATCTATCTACTAAATATCATATCTATCATCCATCTACTAAATATCATATCTATCATCTATCTACTAAATATCATATCTATCATCTATCTACTAAATATAATATCTACCATCTATCTACTAAATATCATATCTATCATCTATCTACTAAATATCATATCTACCATCTATCTACTAAATATCATATCTATCATCCATCTACTAAATATCATATCTATCATCCATCTAGTAAATATAATATCTTTAATCTATCTACTAAATATCATATCTATCATCTATCTACTAAATATAATATCTACCATCTATCTACTAAATATCATATCTATCATCTATCTACTAAATATCATATCTATCATCTATCTACTAAATGTCATATCTATCATCTATCTACTAAATATAATATCTACCATCTATCTACTAAATATCATATCTACCATCTATCTACTAAATATCATATCTATCATCTATCTACTAAATATCATATCTACCATCCATCTACTAAATATCATATCTATCATCCATCTACTAAATATCATATCTATCATCTATCTACTAAATATCATATCTATCATCTATCTACTAAATATCATATCTATCATCTATCTACTAAATATCATATCTATCATCTATCTACTAAATGTCATATATATCATCTATCTACTAAATATCATATCTATCATCTATCTACTAAATATCATATCTATCATCCATCTACTAAATATCATATCTATCATCCATCTACTAAATATCATATCTAACATCTATCTACTAAATATCATATCTATCATCCATCTACTAAATATCATATCTATCATCTATCTACTAAATATCATATCTATCATCTATCTACTAACTGTAAATGAACAAACTAAAAATAACTGTTTAATTATTTTTGTTCAAAACATCTGAAGAGAACAGTAACTAAAAAAATAATGCAAAAACAAAACATTTAACAAGTGCAAAAGACTAACACTTACCTCCCCTATGAAAATATTTTTAAAACCGAAAGTAAATTGGTAACTGTATGGGCATCGCCAACAGTAGACACGACTACAACTTGTATTATCTTCAAATCATAGACACTACAACTTGTATTATCATATCATAGACACGATAACAAAATTGCATGAATATCCCTCCAATCAATATTAAAGAAACAAAGAATACGGATGTTATCGAGGTATGGTGTACACACGTCCCATTTATACACAGTTTGTTAATGTCTCCTGCCTGCATTCAGTACGATTTGGAATCTTATGTGTACAAGCATATCGTCACTAGATTAAGATCTATGTTGACAAACTGTCAACGGTTCACAGCGTGTGGTTCTCAGCCCTAAGAGTGTCCGATATATCTTTGCGTTTAGGGGAGATGGAGGAGAGAGGGGAAAGGGGTAATCGAAGACTGAAATAAGATATAGACCTGAAGATAACATTTTAAAAAAGCAACAATAACGAGCATATTAAGTAATGTTACGCAATCTCAACGATGAGAGTACTGTTACAAAACAAAAGAAAACAATCGGGAGATCATCATCAAGTACCGGGCCTACTGGCGTAGGTGACCATGTCTCTCCACAAATTTCTATCTCGACAGTTATTTATCATTTCTGTTCTTGACCTTCTGCCAAGCCATTCTCTTAAGCTGTCTGGTATCTTTTCTCTTCGTCCCTCAATTTTCCAGTTGTTACAATATATTCCAGTTGTTCTCTTCTCATTACATAGCCAACAAATGATGATTGTTTCTTTCTAATATTGGAAATTAGTTCTCTTTTTGCTTTGACCTCTTTCAGAACATGTTCATTACTCTTCTTAGCTGTCCATGGTATTCTCAACATTCTTCTGTAAAACCACATTTCTACAGACTCCAGTGATTTTCTTGTCTGTTGTCCTATTGTCCATGATTCACATCTATGTGTTAAGACTGGCTCTATATAACATTCAAGAACTCTTTTTCTTGTTTCTATTGTCAAAAATGGATTGCTTAGTATCTTCCTCATTTTTTGGAAAGCTGCTTTTGCCTGAACCAATCTGCATCTCACCTCTTTTGTACATCTTCTGTCTGAGGTTAACAAAGTTTCCAAATATTTAAATTCATTTACCTGTTTTAATATTGTTCCGCTTGTCTTTATTTGGAGATAACGTGGCACTAAAGAAGTAAGATACCTGTCGTGTTATGTTTTAGAGTGTGACCTCATTCACTGCTATGTTTTAGAGTGTGGCCTATTCTAATGTCATGTTTTAGAGTGTGGCTTAATCTACTGGAATGTTTTAGAGTGTGGAATTATACATTTTCATGTTTTAGAGTGTTACCTCATCCATTGTCATGTTTTAGAGTGTGACTTCATGCACTGTCATGTTTATGCGTACCCTCATCCATTGTCACATGCCACACTCTTAAATATGACAGTAGATTAGGCCGCACTCTAAAATATGACAGTGGATGAGGTCACACTATAAAGCATGACAGTGAATGAGGTCACACTCTAAAACATAACAGTGGATTAGGTCACACTCTAAAATATGACAGTAGATTAGGTCACGCTCTAAAATGTGACAGTAGTTAGGCCACACTCTAAAATATGACAGTAGATTAGGCCACGCATTAAAATATGACAGTAGATCAGGCCACACTGTAAAACATGACAGTAGATTAGGCCGCACTCTAAAGCATGACAGTCAGTGCATGAGGTCACACTCTAAAGCATGACAGTGAATGAGGTCACACTCTAAAGCATGATAGTGAATGAGGTCACACTCTAAAGCATGACAGTGAATGAGGTCACACTCTAAAGCATGACAGTGCATGAGGTCACACTCTAAAGCATGACAGTGAATGAGGTCACAGTCAAAAACATAATAGCAGATCAGGCCAATTAAAGAGTCTAAGTCAATAAACAAAACTCATTTCCCGAAGACGTTCTAAAACAAATAAGGAAAGACACAAAAAAAGGTATAAAGAACGAACACTTTATTCAAATCTTCGAGCTCCATTATTCATTATTCCTCTTCATAAAACCGCCATCGTTGTACAAGAAGTGTGAACTCACATCTTATCTTCACTTACACTGAAAGTCCCTAGCCTCGAAAATGGTCCAAGTAGAAATTTAATGACTTTTTTAATTAAAAAAAAAACAATTGCATAAATGTTATAGCTTGTTAATGTTGCCCTGATAGCGACATACAGAGTGCTTATTATTTTTTTCCTTATATTTTCAGCCGTCTGTTTTACGTGTTCACATTGAAAATGGGACCTGCATTTTGTCGTCCCTCTTAGATAAGGTGAGGCACCTAAGATCCCTGGTTGCTCTGGGAGAGAGGGTGGGGGAGGCATATGGCTCTACAATCAGATTCAAACCGAGATGGGTAAAGGCATCAAGATACATAGAAACGCCAGCTATCAAGCTGATGATAATAATTACAATTTATTTTTTTAAAAAGGAGAAAGTGGTATGGTAACAGCTTTACGTAGGTAAAGGTAATTGAAACAAATCAAAAAGTAAAACGACGTTTCAACTAAAAGGCCTTCAGCAGGAACAACAAACAACACAGAATAATATAAAGATATACACATAAATCTAACTACATTGCGATAATATGCTAGACTCTCAAAAAAGGAAAATAAGTCACTTCCCTGAGCTCCAGATCTTGGTCAGCCACAGAGTTTGGTCAGACAACGACTGAGTTGAAATTGATATGTCCAGCCAACACGGCGGGACCAAGGTGTGAAAAACAGTAAGAAGGGAAGGGTTCTAAACATATGTGGAAGAGGGGACAAGATCCCAGCCTTTACTATTACTGGAAACGTTTCTATGAGTTGATTCCCAATAAGTAAATCCACGTGGAAAAAGTAAACAGATAAATCTGTGTATATCTGCAACTATGGGTGTGCACACCGAAAAGGATGTGTACGAGATACATGTGTACCTACCCGGATTTACACATGCAGTCAAATATATACACATATATAGGTGCGAGTGCGCATGACGGTAAGAAATATGTTGCAAGTTCCCTATGTGTATGGGAATGGCAAGCTCGATTCAACAACCGACTGATTTCTAAATTCACAAAGTCAAAGATTCCAATTTTTATTTTAAACTGGAATAACGACCTGGCATAGTGCTGCCCACATTACCCTAACTTTTGCAGGTGATCATTAAAAATATAAGGACACTAACGTCATAATCTCCATACGCCACACTTGGTCGATTCTTTCTCCCCTCTTTGTTGTTACTGTCGCCTATGATTTTAGACCCAGAATTTACGTTGTTATTTGTTGACGGTTCGCCAACATTGAAAGTTTAAACGTAATTTAAATGGTCCCTAAGAAATGTTAGGTTAGGGACCGCTGACAATCGGACACATTAAAAAAAAAAAACTGATAAGCGTGTGACCTACTTAAAGTATGTGCTGGAAAATACGAGTCAACTATTTTGTTTCCCCTCATTTACATTTGAGCTTCCAGGAGACAGTTTGTTGTACTTTGCTTGGCTTCTTCTGTTGTGACATGTCAGAGTTTCTTTCTCTACTTCACCTCCTCCACTTCTTCTTCTCCTCCTCCTCCTTTTCTTCCTATTCAAACTTTTTTTTCATTCCTTCCCTCTTTCTACTTCTTCTCCTTCAAACTATCAGTATTTGCAATACATTTATACCTCCTGACCGGCATGAGACTATAATATATATATATACCAAGTTTGTGACCTTCACCAGTTATATTTAATTTGTTAAGCACGATAGATTCTGTTGACGAAATCTTCATTCTGAGAGATAGATATGTAGATATGGTACTGTGTAGGTGGTGATTTACATTCTCGAATATTCCATTATTTTTTTTTTTTTCAAAGGATCTCCACGCAGATTTGTTTTTATTTACTCTATTTGCTTTATTTAAGCTGCAGCTGTGCTGATTGTGTTTGGCTCTTTCAATCTTGTCAGACGACCAAACCGTTTACTTGATTGTCATTGTATTATGTTGTACTGTGGTAGTGATCCATGATTGTCTCTGTATCATGTTGTACTGTGGTAGTGATCCGTGATTGTCATTGTATCGTGTTGTACTGTGGTAGTGATTCTGACTGTCTTAGTATCGTGTTTTACTGTGGTAGTGATCCTGACTGTCTTTGTATCATGTTGTACTGTGGTAGTGATCCTGACTGTCTTTGTATCATGTTGTACTGTGGTAGTAATCCTGTCTTTGTATCATGTTGTACTGTGGTAGTGATCCTGACTGTCTTTGTATCGTGTTGTACTGTGGTAGTGATCCTGTCTTTGTATCATGTTGTACTGTGGTAGTGATCCTGACTGTCTTTGTATCATGTTGTACTGTGGTAGTGATCCTGACTGTCTTTGTATCATGTTGTACTGTGGTAGTGATCCTGACTGTCTTTGTATCATGTTGTACTGTGGTAGTGATCCTGTCTTTGTATCTTGTTGTACTGTGGTAGTGATCCTGACTGTCTTTGTATCGTGTTGTACTGTGGTAGTGATTTTGACTGTCTTTGTATCATGTTGTACTGTGGTAGTGATCCTGTCCTTGTATCATGTTGTACTGTGGTAGTGATCCTGACTGTCTTTGTATCGTGTTGTACTGTGGTAGTGATCCTGACTGTCTTTGTATCGTGTTGTACTGTGGTAGTGATCCTGACTGTCTTTGTATCATTTTGCACTGTGGTAGTGATCCTGACTGTCTTTGTATGGTGTTGTATTGTGGTAGTGATCCTGACTGTCATTGTATGGTGTTGTACTGTGGTAGTGATCCTGATTGTCTTTGTATCATGTTGTACTGTGGTAGTGATCCTGACTGTCTTTGTATTATGTTGTACTGTGGTAGTGATCCTGACTGTCTTTGTATCATGTTGTACTGTGGTAGTGATCCTGTCTTTGTATCGTGTTGTACTGTGGCAGTGATCCTGACTGTCTTTGTATCATGTTGTACTGTGGCAGTGATCCTGTCTTTGTATCATGTTGTACTGTGGCAGTGATCCTGACTGTCATTGTATCATGTTGTACTGTGGTAGTGATCCTGTCTTTGTATCATGTTGTACTGTGGCAGTGATCCTGACTGTCTTTGTATCGTGTTGTACTGTGGTAGTGATCCTGTCCTTGTATCGTGTTGTACTGTGGTAGTGATCCTGACTGCCTTTGTACCGTATTGTACTGTGGTAGTGATCCTGACTGTCTTTGTATCGTGTTGTACTGTGGTAGTGATCCTGTCTTTGTATCATGTTGTACTGTGGTAGTGATCCTGACTGTCATTGTATCGTGTTGTACTGTGGCAGTGATCCTGACTGTCATTGTACCGTATTGTACTGTGGTAGTGATCCTGTCTTTGTATCATGTTGTACTGTGGTAGTGATCCTGTCTTTGTATCATGTTGTACTGTGGTAGTGATCCTGACTGTCTTTGTATCATGTTGTACTGTGGTAGTGATCCTGACTGTCTTTGTATCATGTTGTACTGTGGCAGTGATCCTGACTGTCTTTGTATCATGTTGTACTGTGGTAGTGATCCTGTCCTTGTATCGTGTTGTACTGTGGTAGTGATCCTGACTGCCTTTGTACCGTATTGTACTGTGGTAGTGATCCTGACTGTCTTTGTATCGTGTTGTACTGTGGTAGTGATCCCGACTGTCTTTGTATCGTATTGTACTGTGGTAGTGATCCATGATTCTCATTGTATGATGCTGTACTGTGGTAGTGATCCATGATTGTCATTGTATCGTGTTGTACTGTTGTAGTGATCCAGACTGTCTTCTTATTTCTTTACTTTTGATTGTTCCTCAAGACTCAAGCTGACTCCCATCATGCGTCTGACACATTTAAATTCCGTTATATTTATCTGATTGGTTGTTCTAAAAATAAATAACAACACGATTAGTGTAACATTGGTAGCCTATGTGTGTTTCGTGGCATGATAGACGTAACATTAATAGCGTAACATTATTAGTGCAACATATTGGTTTAATATGCTGCAAGGAAGTCCAGGATCTCGCGTGTATGTGAGGTCTATTTCTGACACGAAATAATTAACACTGACGTGAAATACAAAACAAAAAAAAATATTAATTGAAGAAATTATATACACAGCACTTACCTGGTTCTTGATGCTGTAGCAAGAATGGGTAAAACTAGACTGTTCCGTTACAATGGGAAACACATGAACTGCCCTACAACAGAGTCAATACACTGAAGCTACCAGTAGAGCAAGAACTCATACTTTGTTATCTCCCTCGACACCTCGATGGGGTAAAAAGGGAAGGAAAAGAAGACGGTGAAATAGATTGGCGAGTTTACGGTATGTTCCGGTTTAATTTCACAGGGGAGACAACGCGTTGTAAGAACCAGTTTGAAGACGCGTCAGAGGTGAATACCAGAAAACACAGATCATAAAATATGTGCTGACGAATAGTGCGGACTGAAAGGCGTAGATATCGCGGTTTGTCGCTAGCTAACGGTACAACGCATTTATGTCCACTTAACTAGTGGACGCTGAAAAGGAGGAGGGGCATGCTGTGACGTAGTTGGATGTATTTGGATACCATCATCATCATGTGCCATACCAATTGCCGTAGGCGATTCCTTTCCACAATTTGCAATCCACGTTGCATCGTATAAATTATGTTGTTAATTGTTTTCCATGCCATGACACCAAGCTATCCAGTATTTTCTCTCTTTTTAACGTCCGTGATCTCTCATTCCCTGTATTTTGCCAGTTGTAACCAAATATTCCAACTTTCCTCTTCTCATGATGCGCCCGAAAAATGTTGATTGTTTATTCCTGATGTTTTTTTAGGAGCTTCCTTTTTGTGCTGGCCTGAAAATGTCCTCGTTGGTCTTTTTAGATGTCCGAGAAACTCTTAACATTCTTCTGCGAAATCCCATCTCTGTGGCCTCTAATTGTCTTTTTGTTTGTTTCTCTACTGCCTATATTTGGATACAAAGACTTCAGTATCCCAGTACTGTACTATCTTAATCAAGAATCAAGCCTGTCGGAAAGGCGATCATGCCTCTCCGTATCTTCTTTATTTCAACACTTGTTTAGATGGGTATTGTTGTTTACTTCCTATCATGTCAGTATCGTTAAGATTGTTTTGATATTGTTTCATCGCTGTTTCCCTCTATTTGTTTTTCTCATTTTATTATTTTTTTTTCAATTGTCATAAAAAAGGCACAGCTGTTCATTTCTCACTACAATACAGCCCTCTCCCCCCCCCCCCAAAAAAAATAAATAAATAAAATAATAAAAATAAAATGAAATAAAAAATATTTAATTTTTTTTACTTCAGACGTTAGCAAGAAGTTCCTTTTTGTTTGTGCTCTTTTAGCATGTTCTCATTACTCTATCAGCTGTCCGTGGTGTTCTCAACATATTTCTGTTCAGCCACATTCCGATATTGTTCAACAACAATTATCTGTTGTCCAGTTTCCCTATGTTCATTTCCATATGTCAGTAAACCATTCTTCATAACGCTGAAAAGCTCTTCTTCTTTATTGCGTATTAAAGAGAAAAAGATTGTGTAATATCTCTCCTTTTTTCGTTCTGTGGAATCTGAATCTCATTCTGTACCTCATCTCTATGTACAACATTCATCTGAAGTTACATCGCTCCCATCAATTAAATTCATGGAACTGATATAGCATGATTCCATTTACTTTATACATGCCAGTGCAATCATTCTCTTCGTTACCACCAGTACATCTGTATTCTCTTCGTTACCTCCATTACATATGTATTCTCTTTGTTACCATCATTACATATGTATTCTCTTTGTTACCATCATTACATATGTATTCTCTTTGCTGACACCATTACATATGTATTCTCTTCGTTGCCACCATTACATCTGTATTCTCTTCGTTACCACCATTACATCTGTATTCTCTTCATTACCACCATTATATATGTATTCTCTTTGTTACCACCATTATATATGTATTCTCTTCGTTGCCACCATTATATATGTATTCTCTTCGTTACCACCATTGCATCTGTATTCTCTTCATTGCCACCATTATGTCTGTATTCTCTTCATTACCACCATTATGTCTGTATTCTCTTCGTTACCACCATTACATCTGTATTCTCTTCATTACCACCATTACATCTGTATTCTCTTCATTACCACCATTATATATGTATTCTCTTCGTTACCACCATTACATCTGTATTCTCTTCATTACCACCATTATGTCTGTATTCTCTTCGTTGCCACCATTACATCTGTATTCTCTTCGTTACCACCATTACATCTGTATTCTCTTCATTACCACCATTACATCTGTATTCTCTTCGTTACCACCATTACATCTGTATTCTCTTCGTTACCACCATTATGTCTGTATTCTCTTCGTTGCCACCATTATGTCTGTATTCTCTTCGTTACCACCATTATGTCTGTATTCTCTTCGTTGCCACCATTACATCTGTATTCTCTTCATTACCACCATTATGTCTGTATTCTCTTCATTACCACCATTATGTCTGTATTCTCATCATTACCACCATTATGACTGTATTCTCTTCATTGCCACCATTATGCCTGTATTCTCTTCATTGCCACCATTATGGCTGTATTCTCTTCATTACAACCATTATGTCTGTATTCTCTTCATTACCACCATTATGTCTGTATTCTCTTCATTACCACCATTATGTCTGTATTCTCTTCATTACCACCTTTATGTCTGTATTCTCTTCATTACCGCCATTATGTCTGTATTCTCTTCGTTACCACCATTATGTCTGTATTCTCTTCATTACCACCATTATGTCTGTATTCTCTTCATTACCACCATTATGTCTGTATTCTCTTCATTACCACCATTATGTCTGTATTCTCTTCATTACCACCATTATGTCTGTATTCTCTTCGTTACCACCATTATGTCTGTATTCTCTTCATTACCACCATTATGTCTGTATTCTCTTCATTACCGCCATTATGTCTGTATTCTCTTCGTTACCACCATTATGTCTGTATTCTCTTCGTTACCACCATTATGTCTGTATTCTCTTCATTACCACCATTATGTCTGTTTTCTCTTCATTACCGCCATTATGTCTGTATTCTCTTCATTACCACCATTATGTCTGTATTCTCTTCATTACCGCCATTATGTCTGTATTCTCTTCGTTACCACCATTACATCTGTATTCTCTTCGTTACCACCATTACATATGTATTCTCTTCGTTACCACCATTACATCTGTATTCTCGTCATTACCACCATTACATCTGTATTCTCGTCATTACCACCATTACATCTGTATTCTCTTCATTACCACCATTACATATGTATTTTTGCTGTTGAGGCTACCGATTCCATTGACAATTTAAAAAAAACCATCAATGAAGAAATAAAAGATAATTAATTGAGCTATTGAGTTATTTGTGGGTCATCATCATTGCACTCCGAACATGTCCATAGGTGCTCAAATCCCCTCCTCAGCAAGTCCCGCAGTGTCCAGCGACTGACGACTCCAGTTCTGTGTTGGTTGATAAGTCTTCTTACACGGCAACCAAGTTTCTCATTTCTGGCTGTGCCCATCTTAACTCCCATTTCCATCATCCAAAGCAGTGACGTGGATCTGTGTTTGTCGAAGTCCAGTGCTCTTCCCACATCTCAGAGGACAATGATGATGTCCACCTGATCCATTGGTTGCCCGTCCTCAACGACAGCGCAGCTAGCCAACCTGTCCGCTCTTTCATTTCCCCGTACTCCCGCATGTCCAAGGACATAGACAAAGGTGACCTTACATATTTTGGACTTCTGCAATGACTCTACCCATTGCATGCGTACAGAGCCTGCCTCAACTTTTTTTTATTATGCTAATCGAATCACTCAGTATACATGCGTGGGTGTAGTCTTGTGACTCTAAATTCTAATCATTTGAATGCCTTGGTCACTGCCATCACCTCCATTGCCATGCTACTCGTAGTCATGACGTATGCACCACTGTCTTCCTTGGCTATTCTGCCTGCTGAGCGCGCTGTAAATGCCCATGCACTTCTTTGGTGTCGTCTTGCAGATCCGTCTGTATAGATGACTGCATTTTTCTTATCGGTGTTATCGCAAATGAGACCGTTGACCTCAACATTAACCACGACCGGGTTCTGTTCCCTACTTTTCCTGTCGAGTGTGACAATACACGAGAAAGTCCCCTTGAATGACGTAGGCACCGGTATCCACTCCTCACCAACGCTGATATTGGTAAGCACACAAACCTGTTTGATGACATCTTCTGCTCGGCCCACCCATGATTTGCCTCTTTTTAGCCTGACACCTTTCTCTGTGTTGATCACGTGGTGCAATGGATGCTCTTTTTCTGTACTAATCTTCAGGTATGCTCGTGTCCTCCAAATCTTGATTCTGTCATCCATGGTTTGAAAGTCAAGAGAATATCTCATTGCTACAGAGGCTGTATCCCTTGTACATCCCAAGATAATGCGCATAGCTTCATTACAGCTGTATTTTCTTCGTTACCACCATTGCATCTGTATTTTCTTCATTACCACCTTCATTATCATACAAACTTCTTGGATCATACAAGACATATACAAACTTCTTGGATCATACAAGACATATACAAACTTCTTGGATCATACAAGACATATACAAACTTCTGGCATCAAACTTCTGGCCGAGCACATATGGATGGAAACTCGCGTGCTAAGACGCGGGTTCAAGTCTCGTACTTTACCTTTACCATTCAAGATAATTAATGTCTTCCTTTAAATACATGGGCAAATTAATCAATCTAAACACATGGGTAAATTAATCAATCTAAATACATGGGTAAATTAATCCATCTAAATAAATGGGTAAATTAATCAATCTAAACACATGGGTAAATTAATCAATCTAAATACATGGGTAAATTAATCAATCTAAATACATGGGTAAATTAATCAATCTAAATACATGGGTAAATTAATCAATCTAAATACATGGGTAAATTAATCAATCTAAACACATGGGTAAATTAATCAATCTAAATACATGGGTAAATTAATCAATCTAAATAAATGGGTAAATTAATCAATCTAAACACATGGGTAAATTAATCAATCTAAATACATGGGTAAATTAATCAATCTAAATACATGGGTAAATTAATCAATCTAAATAAATGGGTAAATTAATCAATCTAAACACATGGGTAAATTAATCAATCTAAATACATGGGTAAATTAATCAATCTAAATAAATGGGAAAATTAATCAATCTAAACAGTAGTATAGCAGGAAGGATTTGGATATTATTTAGGCGCTAAATTAACAAAGATGTATAGTAGGCGCGCGGCGCGCCTAATGTACACGCTAGACAGGGGGAGTTGACCGTGACATTTCGTGGTCGGATGTTGACCTCTAGGCCCGGTGACCCCGGAAGTGCGCTGTTTATGTCTGGTGTGTGCTGACTTTGGAGCGCTTGGTGTACTTGAGCGATAGTGATAGGTTAGTAGATTATACAACATCAGGTTTCTCATAATGAGGTTTCTTCTGGGCGCCTAATGTACTGTAGGCGCAGGGGGAGTTAACGGTGACATTTCGTGTCGGGATGTTGACTGGGGGTGTCTGTCGGCGTGACCTCGGCGCTCCGTATTTTAAAAATTCCGAATTATTTTTGAACTGTGACATTTCGTGTCGGGATGTTGACTGGGGGTGTCTGTCGGCGTGACCTCGGCGCTCCGTATTTTAAAAATTCCGAATTATTTAAAAAAAACAGTCTCCATCTGATTTCGAACACGGGTCTACGGCGTGCCAGGCCAGACACTTACCACTATGCTACAGGCGATCACAGAATTAGAGGCTGAATGAGACAGGTGAATCGTGAGGCTTTTGTTGGTGCCTGACAGCTAGCTAGTAGTAGAGAAAGATTGACCCGCATTTAGGCGCTAAATTAACGAAGATATATAGGGCAGCGCCCCGCGCGCATAACGCGTGCCGCGCAGGGGGAGTTAACCGTGACATTTCATGTCGGGATACCCGGTGACCTCTCGTTGACCTCTCAACCTCTCGGCGCCATGGTCGGGGTGAGCTCTCCCAGTAGGGGACCTGTTATGATCAAAGACCCTATTTCTCTGTGAAATTTCTCACTTGGGTAACTTAAGCTGGTCTAGCCGTCTAACAGAGAGACAGTAAATTAATGTACTTTTGATATTCTATTACTGTAGTTTTTTTTTTTTTTTTTTTTTTGTAGTGGTTGTAGTAATAGTAGTAGTAGTTAAACTACTACTTTTTTTTTCATGTATAGTAGAGAGACCTTAGAGTCTTATAGTTATTTTTATGCATGACAACTTTAATGTATCTATAAAATTCATTTTGAAATATATTTAACCCGTGGAAACATCAGCATCATGAGACTTATTAATGTCCAAATTGACCGCTTGTTCATAACACGGATACGACAGCGATGATGACTTTAACGGGTACACAATCAAAGATCCCGTGGGTTTTGTTTTAGTCGATGACAACTTTTGAAATAGTAGCTGACAACTTTTGTATTAGCAGATGACAGCTTTCAATGACTGTTTACATGCTATGTCATTGTAGCAGTCATGTATGTCATGTCGAGGTAGTAGACACGTATGTCATGTCATTGTAACAGTCATGTCAATGTAACAGTCATTTCGTTGTAATAGTCAGCTCGTTGTAACAGTCACGTGTGTCATGTCGTTTTATCAGAGACGTATGGTATGTCGTTGTAACAGTCATTTCGTTGTAATAGGCATCTCGTTGTAACAGTCACGTATGGCATGTCGTTTTATCAGACACGTATGGTATGTCGTTGTAACAGACATGTTGTTGTATCAGTCATGTCGATGTAGTAGACACCTATGTCATGTCATTGTAACAGTCATGTCAATGTAACAGTCATGTCAATGTAACAGGCATTTCGTTGTAATAGTCATCTCGTTGTAACAGTCACGTATGTCATGTCGTTCTATCAGACACGTATGGTATGTCGTTGTAAAAGACACGTCGTTGTATCAGCGATGTCGATGTAGTAGACACGTATGTCATGTCATTGTAAAAGTCATGGCAATGTAACAGTCATGTCAATGTAACAGGCATTTCGTTGTAATAGTCATCTCGTTGTAACAGTCACGTATGTCATGTCGTTTTATCAGAGACGTATGGTATGTCGTTGTAACAGACATGTCGTTGCATCAGTCATGTCGATGTAGTAGACACGTATGTCATGTCGTTGTAACAGACACGTATGGTATGTCGTTGTAACAGACATGTCGTTGTATCAGGCATGTTGATGTAATAGACACGTATGTCATGTCATTGTAACAGTCATGTCAATGTAACAGTCATGACAATGTAACAGGCATTTCGTTGTAATAGTCATCTCGTTGTAACAGTCACGTATGTCATGTCGTTTTATCAGACACGTATGACATGTCGTTGTAACATACATGTCGTTGTATCAGTCATGTCGATGTAGTAGACACGTATGTCATGTCATTGTAACAGTCATGTCAATGTAACAGTCATGTCAATGTAACAGTCATTTCGTTGTAATAGTCATCTCGTTGTAACAGTCACGTATGTCATGTCGTTTTATCAGAGACGTATGGTATGTCGTTGTAACAGACATGTCGTTGCATCAGTCATGTCGATGTAGTAGACACATATGTCATGTCGTTGTAGCAGACACGTATGGTATGTCGTTGTAACAGACATGTCGTTGTATCAGGTATGTTGATGTAGTAGACACGTATGTCATGTCATTGTAACAGTCATGTCAATGTAACAGTCATGACAATGTAACAGGCATTTCGTTGTAATAGTCATCTCGTTGTAACAGTCACGTATGTCATGTCGTTTTATCAGACACGTATGGTATATCGTTGTAACAGACATGTCGTTGTATCAGTCATGTCGATGTAGTAGACATGTATGGCATGTCAATGTAACAGTCATGTCAATGTAACAGTCATGTCAATGTAACAGTCATTTCGTTGTAATAGTCATCTCGTTGTAACAGTCACGTATGTCATGTTGTTTTATCAGAGACGTATGGTATGTCGTTGTAGCAGACATGTCGTTGTATCAGGCATGTCGATGTAGTAGACACGTATGTCATGTCATTGTAACAGTCATGTCAATGTAACAGTCATTTCGTTGTAATAGTCATCTCTTTGTAACAGACACGTATGTCATGTCGTTTTATCAGACACGTATGGTATGTCGTTGTAACAGACATGTCGTTGTATCAGTCATGTCGATGTAGTAGATACGTATGTCATGTCATTGTAACAGTCATGTCAATGTAACAGTCATGTCAATGTAACAGTCATTTCGTTGTAATAGTCATCTCGTTGTAACAGTCACAGATGTCATGTCGTTTTATCAGACACGTATGGTATGTCGTTGTAACAGACATGTCGTTGTATCAGTCATGTCGATGTAGTAGATACGTATGTCATGTCATTGTAACAGTCATGTCAATGTAACAGTCTTGTCAATGTAACAGTCATTTCGTTGTAATAGTCATCTCGTTGTAACAGGCACGTATGTCATGTCGTTTTATCAGAGACGTATGGTATGTCGTTGTAACAGACATGTCGTTGTATCAGTCATATCGATGTAGTAGACACGTATGTCATGTCATTGTAACAGTCCTGTCAATGTAACAGTCATGACAATGTAACAGTCATTTCGTTGTAATAGTCATCTCGTTGTAACAGTCACGTATGTCATGTCGTTCTATCAGACACGTATGGCATGTCGTTGTAACAGACATGTCGTTGTATCAGTCATGTCGACGTAGTAGACACGTATGTCATGTCATTGTAACAGTCATGTCAATGTATCAGTCATGTCAATGTAACAGTCATTTCGTTGTAATAGTCATCTCGTTGTAACAGTGACGTATGTCATGTTGTTTTATCAGAGACGTATGGTTTGTCGTTGTAACAGACATGTCGTTGCATCAGTCATGTCGATGTAGTAGACACGTATGTCATGTCGTTGTAACAGACACGTATGGTATGTCGTTGTAACAGACATGTCGTTGTATCAGGCATGTCGATGCAGTAGACACGTATGTCATGTCATTGTAACAGTCATGTCAATGTAACAGTCATGACAATGTAACAGGCATTTCGTTGTAAAAGTCATCTCGTTGTAACAGTCACGTATGTCATGTCGTTTTATCAGTCACGTATGGCATGTCGTTGTAACATACATGTCGTTGTATCAGTCATGTCGATGTAGTAGACACGTATGTCATGTCATTGTAACAGGCATGTCAATGTAACAGTCATGACAATGTAACAGGCATTTCGTTGTAATAGTCATCTCGTTGTAACAGTCACGTATGTCATGTCGTTTTATCAGAGACGTATGGTATGTCGTTGTAACAGACATGTCGTTGCATCAGTCATGTCGATGTAGTAGACACGTATGTCATGTCGTTGTAACAGACACGTATGGTATGTCGTTGTAACAGACATGTCGTTGTATCAGGCATGTCGATGTAGTAGACACCTATGTCATGTCATTGTAACAGTCATGTCAATGTAACAGTCATGACAATGTAACAGGCATTTCGTTGTAATAGTCATCTCGTTGTAACAGTCACGTATGTCATGTCGTTTTATCAGACACGTATGGCATATCGTTGTAACAGACATGTCGTTGTAGCAGTCATGTCGATGTAGTAGACACGTATGGCATGTCATTGTAACAGTCATGTCAATGTAACAGTCATGTCAATGTAACAGTCATTTCGTTGTAATAGTAATCTTGTTGTAACAGTCACGTATGTCATGTTGTTTTATCAGAGACGTATGGTATGTCGTTGTAACAGACATGTCGTTGTATCAGGCATGTCGATGTAGTAGACACGTATGTCATGTCATTGTAACAGTCATGTCAATGTAACAGTCATTTCGTTGTAATAGTCATCTCGTTGTAACAGACACGTATGTCATGTCGTTTTATCAGACACGTATGGTATGTCGTTGTAACAGACATGTCGTTGTTTCAGTCATGTCGATGTAGTAGACACGTATGTCATGTCATTGTAACAGTCATGTCAATGTAACAGTCATGTCAATGTAACAGTCATTTCGTTGTAATAGTCATCTCGTTGTAACAGTCACGTATGTCATGTCGTTTTATCAGACACGTATGGTATGTCGTTGTAACAGACATGTCATTGTATCAGTCATGTCGATGTAGTAGACACGTATGTCATGTCATTGTAACAGTCATGTCAATGTAACAGTCATGTCAATATAACAGTCATTTCGTTGTAATAGTCATCTCGTTGTAACAGTCACGTATGTCATGTCGTTTTATCAGAGACGTATGGTATGTCGTTGTAACAGACATGTCGTTGTATCAGTCATGTCGATGTAGTAGACACGTATGTCATGTCATTGTATCAGTCATGTCAATGTAACAGTCATTTCGTTGTAATAGTCATCTCGTTGTAACAGACACGTTGGTCACCAGTACAATGAGTATTCTGTTATTGAATCATAGGTCACAATCTATTTTTAGTAACTAATCAGGTATTGCATCAGAGATCAAAATCTATTTTTAGTAACTCAACATCCCCATTATAGGGGAACTGAGTAACACCATCTCTTTTTGTGAAAATTTCAGATTTCAAAGCTGGAGCAAAAAAAGATGGTGTTACTCAGTTCCCTTATAATGGGGATGTTGAGTTACTAAAAATAGATTTTGATCTCTGATGCAATACCTGATTAGTTACTAAAAATAGATTGTGACCTATGATCCAATAACAGAATACTCATTGTACTGGTGACCAACGTGTCTGTTACAACGAGATGACTATTACAACGAAATGACTGTTACATTGACATGACTGATACAATGACATGACATACGTGTCTACTACATCGACATGACTGATAAACGACATGTCTGTTACAACGACATACCATACGTCTCTGATAAAACGACATGACATACGTGACTGTTACAACGAGATGACTATTACAACGAAATGACTGTTATATTGACATGACTGTTACATTGACATGACTGTTACAATGACATGACATACGTGTCTACTACATCGACATGACTGATACAACGACATGTCTGTTACAACGACATACCATACGTGTCTGATAAAACGACATGACATACGTGACTGTTACAACGAGATGACTATTACAACGAAATGACTGTTACATTGACATGACTGTTACATTGACATGACTGTTACAATGACATGACATACGTGTCTACTACATCGACATGACTGAAACAACGACATGTCTGTTACAACGACATACCATACGTGTCTGATAAAACGACATGACATACGTGTCTGTTACAACGAGATGACTATTACAACGAAATGACTGTTACATTGACATGACTGTTACAATGACATGACATACGTGTCTACTACATCGACATGCCTGATACAACGACATGTCTGTTACAACGACATACCATACGTCTCTGATAAAACAACATGACATACGTGACTGTTACAACAAGATTACTATTACAACGAAATGACTGTTACATTGACATGACTGTTACATTGACATGACTGTTACAATGACATGCCATACGTGTCTACTACATCGACATGACTGCTACAACGACATGTCTGTTACAACGATATGCCATACGTGTCTGATAAAACGACATGACATACGTGACTGTTACAACGAGATGACTATTACAACGAAATGCCTGTTACATTGTCATGACTGTTACATTGACATGACTGTTACAATGACATGACATAGGTGTCTACTACATCGACATGCCTGATACAACGACATGTCTGTTACAACGACATACCATACGTGTCTGTTACAACGACATGACATACGTGTCTACTACATCGACATGACTGATGCAACGACATGTCTGTTACAACGACATACCATACGTCTCTGATAAAACGACATGACATACGTGACTGTTACAACGAGATGACTATTACAACGAAATGCCTGTTACATTGTCATGACTGTTACATTGACATGCCTGTTACAATGACATGACATACGTGTCTACTACATCGACATGACTGATACAACGACATGTATGTTACAACGACATGCCATACGTGACTGATAAAACGACATGACATACGTGACTGTTACAACGAGATGACTTTTACAACGAAATGCCTGTTACATTGTCATGACTGTTACATTGACATGACTGTTACAATGACATGACATACGTGTCTACTGCATCGACATGCCTGATACAACGACATGTCTGTTACAACGACATACCATACGTGTCTGTTACAACGACATGACATACGTGTCTACTACATCGACATGACTGATGCAACGACATGTCTGTAACAACGACAAACCATACGTCTCTGATAAAACAACATGACATACGTCACTGTTACAACGAGATGACTATTACAACGAAATGACTGTTACATTGACATGACTGATACATTGACATGACTGTTACAATGACATGACATACGTGTCTACTACGTCGACATGACTGATACAACGACATGTCTGTTACAACGACATGCCATACGTGTCTGATAGAACGACATGACATACGTGACTGTTACAACGAGATGACTATTACAACGAAATGACTGTTACATTGTCATGACTGTTACATTGACAGGACTGTTACAATGACATGACATACGTGTCTACTACATCGATATGACTGATACAACGACATGTCTGTTACAACGACATACCATACGTCTCTGATAAAACGACATGACATACGTGCCTGTTACAACGTGATGACTATTACAACGAAATGACTGTTACATTGACAAGACTGTTACATTGACATGACTGTTACAATGACATGACATACGTATCTACTACATCGACATGACTGATACAACGACATGTCTGTTACAACGACATACCATACGTGTCTGATAAAACGACATGACATCTGTGACTGTTACAACGAGATGACTATTACAACGAAATGACTGTTACATTGACATGACTGTTACATTGACATGACTGTTACAATGACATGACATACGTGTCTACTACATCGACATGACTGATACAACGACATGTCTGTTACAACGACATACCATACGTGTCTGATAAAACGACATGACATACGTGTCTGTTACAAAGAGATGACTATTACAACGAAATGACTGTTACATTGACATGACTGTTACAATGACATGACATACGTGTCTACTACATCGACATGCCTGATACAACGACATGTCTGCTACAACGACATACCATACGTCTCTGATAAAACAACATGACATACGTGACTGTTACAACGAGATGACTATTACAACGAAATGACTGTTACATTGACATGACTGTTACATTGACATGACTGTTACATTGACATGCCATACATGTCTACTACATCTACATGACTGATACAACGACATGTCTGTTACAACGATATACCATACGTGTCTGATAAAACGACATGACATACGTGACTGTTACAACGAGATGACTATTACAACGAAATGCCTGTTACATTGTCATGACTGTTACATTGACATGACTGTTACAATGACATGACATACGTGTCTACTACATCAACATACCTGATACAACGACATGTCTGTTACAACGACATACCATACGTGTCTGCTACAACGACATGACATATGTGTCTACTACATCGACATGACTGATGCAACGACATGTCTGTTACAACGACATACCATACGTCTCTGATAAAACGACATGACATACGTGACTGTTACAACGAGATGACTATTACAACGAAATGACTGTTACATTGACATGACTGTTACATTGACATGACTGTTACAATGACATGACATACGTGTCTACTACATCGACATGACTGATACAACGACATGTATGTTACAACGACATGTCATACGTGTCTGATAAAACGACATGACATACGTGACTGTTACAACGAGATGACTATTACAACGAAATGCCTGTTACATTGTCATGACTGTTACATTGACATGACTGTTACAATGACATGACATACGTGTCTACTACATCAACATGCCTGATACAACGACATGTCTGTTACAACGACATACCATACGTGTCTGTTACAACGACATGACATACGTGTCTACTACATCGACATGACTGATGCAACGACATGTCTGTTACAACGACATACCATACGTCTCTGATAAAACGACATGACATACGTGACTGTTACAACGAGATGACTATTACAACGAAATGCCTGTTACATTGACATGACTGTTACATTGCCATGACTTTTACAATGACATGACATACGTGTCTACTACATCGACATCGCTGATACAACGACGTGTCTTTTACAACGACATACCATACGTGTCTGATAGAACGACATGACATACGTGACTGTTACAACGAGATGACTATTACAACGAAATGCCTGTTACATTGACATGACTGTTACATTGACATGACTGTTACAATGACATGACATACGTGTCTACTACATCGACATGACTGATACAACAACATGTCTGTTACAACGACATACCATACGTGTCTGATAAAACGACATGCCATACGTGACTGTTACAACGAGATGCCTATTACAACGAAATGACTGTTACAACGACATACCATACGTCTCTGATAAAACGACATGACACACGTGACTGTTACAACGAGCTGACTATTACAACGAAATGACTGTTACATTGACATGACTGTTACAATGACATGACATACGTGTCTACTACCTCGACATGACATACATGACTGCTACAATGACATAGCATGTAAACAGTCATTGAAAGCTGTCATCTGCTAATACAAAAGTTGTCAGCTACTATTTCAAAAGTTGTCATCGACTAAAACAAAACCCACGGGATCTTTGATTGTGTACCCGTTAAAGTCATCATCGCTGTCGTATCCGTGTTATGAACAAGCGGTCAATTTGGACATTAATAAGTCTCATGATGCTGATGTTTCCACGGGTTAAATATATTTCAAAATGAATTTTATAGATACATTAAAGTTGTCATGCATAAAAATAACTATAAGACTCTAAGGTCTCTCTACTATACATGAAAAAAAAAGTAGTAGTTTAACTACTACTACTATTACTACAACCACTACAAAAAAAAAAAAAAAAAAAAAACACTACAGTAATAGAATATCAAAAGTACATTAATTTACTGTCTCTCTGTTAGACGGCTAGACCAGCTTAAGTTACCCAAGTGAGAAATTTCACAGAGAAATAGGGTCTTTGATCATAACAGGTCCCCTACTGGGAGAGCTCACCCCGACCATGGCGCCGAGAGGTTGAGAGGTCAACGAGAGGTCACCGGGTATCCCGACATGAAATGTCACGGTTAACTCCCCCTGCGCGGCACGCGTTATGCGCGCGGGGCGCTGCCCTATATATCTTCGTTAATTTAGCGCCTAAATGCGGGTCAATCTTTCTCTACTACTAGCTAGCTGTCAGGCACCAACAAAAGCCTCACGATTCACCTGTCTCATTCAGCCTCTAATTCTGTGATCGCCTGTAGCATAGTGGTAAGTGTCTGGCCTGGCACGCCGTAGACCCGTGTTCGAAATCAGATGGAGACTGTTTTTTTAAAATAATTCGGAATTTTTAAAATACGGAGCGCCGAGGTCACGCCGACAGACACCCCCAGTCAACATCCCGACACGAAATGTCACAGTTCAAAAATAATTCGGAATTTTTAAAATACGGAGCGCCGAGGTCACGCCGACAGACACCCCCAGTCAACATCCCGACACGAAATGTCACCGTTAACTCCCCCTGCGCCTACAGTACATTAGGCGCCCAGAAGAAACCTCATTATGAGAAACCTGATGTTGTATAATCTACTAACCTATCACTATCGCTCAAGTACACCAAGCGCTCCAAAGTCAGCACACACCAGACATAAACAGCGCACTTCCGGGGTCACCGGGCCTAGAGGTCAACATCCGACCACGAAATGTCACGGTCAACTCCCCCTGTCTAGCGTGTACATTAGGCGCGCCGCGCGCCTACTATATATCTTTGTTAATTTAGCGCCTAAATAATATCCAAATCCTTCCTGCTATACTACTCTAAACACATGGGTAAATTAATCAATCTAAATACATGGGTAAATTAATCAATATAAACACATGGGTAAATTAATCAATCTAAACACATGGGTAAATTAATCAATCTAAATACATGGGTAAATTAATCAACCTAAATACATGGGTAAATTAATCAATCTAAATACAAGGAGATGTTAATTAACCTCTCAAATTGCCCATTAAATGTGTGAGGGAGGGGGGGGGGATCATTTACCTTTTGCTCCTGCCTAAAGACGTCTGCCCATGTGCAGCAGGTACGACGACAGCTGTTTTGTAACTCGGGCAGGGCAGACAGGATAAATGTGCCAAACTCTTACTTCTCTGTGCCTCGGTGACTCAGAAAAATGACCCCATTAACGCGCTCAAGAGAGGTATTGTTACACCTGTGCACTGCGTCATAAAGTTGTTCAAGGCATTGTAAAGTTGTTCAAGGCATTGTAAAGTTGTTCAAGGCATTGTAAAGTTGTTCAAGGCATTGTATAGTTCCGAGGTAAGCAAATCTTAAACCAAATATTCTAAAACAGGGTTTCGCTGATATTTTGTATTACTACTGAAAATTTGTCTTCGGATTTCTCTCTCACTATCTGTCTTTCTGTCTATTTGTCTGTCTCATGCACGCACCAGATAGAGACATAGAGAGAGAGGTCTATGCATAATTCTTACTATTGTTGTTATTATTATTATATTACGGGCCGCAGCAGTAGTGAGCTGGAAGTACAGCCTTATAAAGTGAATGATATAATTAGCAGCACTTTAGTATAGCGGACAACTCACAAGATTCCGAAAATGTGTTATTCCTTTCAGCAGATGTCGAAGAACATACATTCAACGATTACAGTAGCTCGCTTGTTATACACAGTCCTGCTTAACGAACTTTCCTTCTCTCGCTTGTGTATTTAAAATACTATCAACCCTGTGGGGGCCTCGGTGGCCTAGTTGGGAAAACCACTCGACTGGACTGCCGACGTTCGGGCAACCCGTGTTCGATTCCCGCTGAGAGCAGTGTGAATTGTAATCGTGAAATGATACCCACACGGTCGACCCAGCTGTTGGTAGAAATGGGTACCAGGGTATTACCCTTGGAAGGTGAGGAATGCCGCCGCGCATATGAGTTTAGATGCTTGAGGCGACACTATACAGAAATCTCCGAACATTTCTGGATAGGCGGCCGAGCACATATGGGTGGAAACTCGCGGGCTAAGACGCCGGTTCAAGTCTTGTACTTTACCTTGACCTTTACTATCAACCTCAGGATTGCAGCTTCACATCTTCTTAGCATTCACCTGATAAGTTGGCCTAGATGCGTTGTTTCGCTAGCTGACGACAGAGCCGCCATATCTTCCCAAATTTTAGCCAGACACATTTATCTTCCTAAGTTTTAGCCAGACACATCTATCTTCCCAAATTTTAGCCAGACACATTTATCTCCCCAAGTTTTAGCCAGACACATTTATCTTCCCATGTATTAGCCAGACACATCTATCTTCCCAAGTTTTAGCCAGACACATCTATCTTCCCAAATTTTAGCCAGATACACCTCTTCCCAAATTTTAGCCAGACACATCTATCTTCCCAAATTTTAGCCAGACACATCTATCTTCCCAAGTTTTAGCCAGATACACCTCTTCCCAAATTTTAGCCAGACACATCTATCTTCCCAAGTTTTAGCCAGACACATCTATCTTCCCAAATTTTAGCCAGATACACCTCTTCCCAAATTTTAGCCAGACACATCTATCTTCCCAAATTTTAGCCAGACACATCTATCTTCCCAAGTTTTAGCCAGATACACCTCTTCCCAAATTTTAGCCAGACACATCTATCTTCCCAAATTTTAGCCAGACACATTTATCTTCCCAAGTTTTAGCCAGACACATCTATCTTCCCAAATTTTAGCCAGACACATCTATCTTCCCAAGTTTTAGCCAGACACATCTATCTTCCCAAATTTTAGCCAGACACATTTATCTTCCCAAGTTTTAGCCAGACACATCTCTTCCCAAATTTTAGCCAGACACATCTATCTTCCCATGTTTTAGCCAGACACATCTATCTTCCCAAATTTTAGCCAGGCACATTTATCTTCCCAAGTTTTAGCCAGACACATCTATCTTCCCAAATTTTAGCCAGACACATCTATCTTCCCAAGTTTTAGCCAGACACATCTATCTTCCCAAATTTTAGCCAGACACATTTATCTTCCCAAGTTTTAGCCAGACACATCTCTTCCCAAATTTTAGCCAGACACATCTATCTTCCCATGTTTTAGCCAGACACATCTATCTTCCCATGTTTTAGCCAGACACATCTATCTTCCCATGTTTTAGCCAGACACATCTATCTTCCAAGTGGGGGATGCATTTCTTTTGCTTAATTTTTGCACGGGCTTCGGCCGTTTTTGCCTACTCTTTCCGGTTGTCAACTGTCAATGGTTCTTTGACACGAACGAATGCACACGGGACTTCCTGTTTTTGCTTTTATCCGAGAGGGATAGACATCAGATCTCACTACCCAAAGAGGGCCAAACATCGGATCTCACTACTCAGGCGGATCTCACTACCCAAAGAGGGCCAAACATCGGATCTCACTACTCAGAGAGGGCTAGACATCGGATCTCACTACCCAAAGAGGGCAAAAAACATCGGATCTCACTACCCAAAGAGGGCCAAACATAGGATCTCACTACTCAGGCGGATCTCACTACCCAAAGAGGGCCAAACATCGGATCTCACTACTCAGAGAGGGCTAGACATCGGATCTCACTACCCAAAGAGGGCAAAACATCGGATCTCACTACTCAGAGAGGGCTAGACATCGGATCTCACTACCAGCAGACCAGAAGAGAGAAGCCATTAGGAAACCACGGATTCGAAGTGAAAATTCCAACCGCCTGATTCTTCCTTTTCTTCCTCCTCCTCAACCACTCCCTCCTTCTCTTTTTTCTCCAGCCTTCAAGTTTTGTGATCACGAGACTTTGTCTCTTTGCCCCGTTTCATGATGGAGCGGTAAGAACAACATCATGACCCACGATATGCTAGTCGCATTATCATTGCTCGTTTATTCACGTGTGTCCTGATATTTCCCATAAACCTGCGCCGCGGCTGACACACTCCGTCTTCGGCAAACTGGAACAATCCGCCTGATTCAAACCCGGGACTTTGCTGTCCGGAGGCTGACGTCTTAACTCGAGACCATCCAAACCCCTAAGAGCTTCATTAATGACTGTATCCTCGTCTCTTCTACTTACTGCTCCCAATTCTGCCTCGTTCAGTTTCCTGTGTCCAGCAATCTTTACATTACGAGGCGTCTCTTCGTTCTCTTTTTCACCTCCGCGTATTTTTTTCCGACTTTAAAGATCTCACTACCCAGAGAGGGCCAGACATCGAATCTCACTACCCAGAGCGGACTAGACATAGGATCTCACTACCGAGAAAACTAGACATCGCATCTCACAACCCAGAGAGGACTAGACATAGGATCTCACTACCGAGAAAACTAGACATCGCATCTCACAACCCAGAGAGGACTAGACATAGGATCTCACTACCGAGAGAACTAGACATCGGATCTCACAACCCAGAGAGGACTAGACATAGGATCTCACTACCGAGAGAACTAGACATCGGATCTCACAACCCAGAGAGTTACAGCAGTCACTGGATGGCAGTCTCCACCATTGTGTTTTGATGACTGGCAGAAATAAACATGGCTGCAGTAAAGTTGACGCAAATCAGAACATATAAAACGAGTAAAATGTATGGTTACGTATTTACGGTAGTAAAGGGCGACACAAAAAAACGTTCCCAAAAATAGTAATATTATTTTGTGATGCTGTTTTAAATCGGTTAATTATTCCATCTTGCTGTAGGCCTACCTCAAATTCTGGACCCGTCTATATTTGTATATGTCTTGTATTGTATGGCGAAAGAAGTTTATATATGTCTTGTATGATTCAATAAGTTTGTATATGTCTTTTATGATCCAAGAAGTTTGTATATGTCTTGTATGATTCAATAAGTTTGTATATGTCTTGTATGATCCAAGAAGTTTGTATATGTCTTGTATGGTACCAGAAGTTTGTATATTTCTTGTCTGATCCAAGAAGTTTGTATATGTCTTGTATGGTACCAGAAGTTTGTATATGTCTTGTATGGTACCAGAAGTTTGTATATGTCTTGTATGATTCAATAAGTTTGTATATGTCTTTTATGATCCAAGAAGTTTGTATATGTCTTGTATGATCCAAGAAGTTTGTATATGTCTTGTATGGTACCAGACGTTTGTATATGTCTTGTATGCTCCCAAAAGTTTGTATATGTCTTGTATGATCCCAAAAGTTTGTATATGTCTTGTATGATGCCAGAAGTTTGTATATGTCTTGTATGCTCCAAGAAGTTTGTATATGTCTTGTTGTATGGTACCAGAAGTTTGTATATGTCTTGTATGATGCCAGAAGTTTGTATATGTCTTGTATGCTCCAAGAAGTTTGTATATGTCTTGTATGATCCCAAAAGTTT
This sequence comes from Megaustenia siamemsis, assembly GCA_032433765.1. Classification (NCBI taxonomy): domain Eukaryota; kingdom Metazoa; phylum Mollusca; class Gastropoda; order Stylommatophora; family Ariophantidae; genus Megaustenia; species Megaustenia siamemsis. The sequence goes on from JAVIAB010000001.1 coordinate 58,347,642, forward strand.
GTATATGTCTTGTATGATCCGAGAAGTTTGTATATGTCTTGTATGATCCCAAAAGTTTGCATAATGCCAGAAGTTTGTATATGTCTTGTATGATCCAAGAAGTTTGTATATGTCTTGTATGGTCCAAGAAGTTTCTATATGTCTTATATGATGTCAGAGGTTAGTATATGTCCTGTATGATCCAAGAAGTTTGTATATGTCTTGTATGATCCAAGAGGTTTGTATATGTCTTGTATGATCCAAGAGGTTTGTACATGTCTTGTATGATCCAAGAAGTTTGTATATGTCTTGTATGATGCCAGAAGTTTGTATATGCCTTGTATGATGCCATCAGTTTGTATATGTCTTGCATGGTACCAGACGTTTATATATGCTTGTATGGTCCAAGAAGTTTGTATATGTCTTGTTGTATGGTACCAGAAGTTTGTATATGCCTTGTATGATCCAAGAAGTTTGTATATGTCTTGTATGATCCAAGAAGTTTGTATATGCCTTGTATGATCCCAGAAGTTTGTATATGCCTTGCATCGTACCAGAAGTTTGTATATGCCTTGTATTGTACCAGATGTTTGTATATGCCTTGTATGATGCCAGACGTTTGTATATGCCTTGTATGATCCCAGAAGTTTGTAAATGTCTTGTATGGTATCAGAAATTTGTATACGCCTTGTATGATCCCAGAAGTTTGTATATGCCTTGTATGATCCCAGAAGTTGTATATGTCTTGTATGATCCCAGAAGTTTGTATATGCCTTGTATGATCCCAGAAGTTTGTATATGCCTTGTATTGGAAGGAATCAGAAGACATACTCCCCAGGTGGACAAACCATTGTGTATGTTGCCCCTTTATGTTATCAATGATTCTATCCCTATATAATCCACTAAGATTTTTCTCCCTCACTTTTAGCAACAAATTCTTCAAGCTCAACATTTCTCAAAGTCTCAGAGATCCACCAACAAAATCTTCCTCAATGTTATCAGTTACGACTTATTGTGATGTTTGATTCCACTGCATGAAAAACCTCCAAGCTGACCTCAATGATGACTTTCCAAGAAGCTGCCATTTTGTTCTCACCTTAATTTACTTCATGTTGTGAATGTGAAACCATAACCAGCTTTAACAGACAACAGAGTCAGTCAACAAATCTGATTTAACAATAACGGCACAAATACAGCAGTCACAGATAATAAATAATTGTTGAAGTATCGTATTTCCTATCTTGAGCCCCTAGCACACAGCTGCCAGTACAAAACCCTTATCCAATTCAAAAGGTTACCAAATCAACCACTGCACTAAAAATAATTCCAAGACAGAAAACACAAAACAGACTCCCAAGGAAAAGCCCAAATAATCTTGCAAGGGAAACCTTTAGACAACATGCACATGCATTAGTACCAAACAAAGATCTGTGTGAAGCCTTCACATCTGAACAATGGTCCAACCCTGTGAAAACAAAATGAAAATAATCCTTGATGTTCCAGGAGGTCTCCAAAAACGAGCAACCTGAGACAGAAAAAGGGTCCTGTCACTTATGTTTCAGGGAAAAATACCCAGAGATACATGGATACAGGTATTCACAGATGGATCCACAACTGAAGCAACAAAGAAGGGAGGCAGTGGCATTTACATAACCTACCAAAGTGGAAAGACAGAAACATACTTTCTGTCAGCTGGAGAAAGGTGCACACATTTTAGAGCAGAGACAATGACACTTCACACAGCCCTACAAACTCTCAACACAAAAGGTTTTAAGTCCAAAAATTGTCATCCTTAATGATGAAAGGTCAGACAGACAAGAAATATCAAACCTGAGTCAGAACAGACTAATTCAGGAAATAAAGAACACCATATGCACATTGTCAGAAAAAGTAAAACTAGTCATGCTATGAATACTATCACACTATGGCATCCCTGGAAACAAGAAAGCAGATGAACTCACAAAAACAGGTGGGAGCCTTCAACAGTCCAACCAACCCCAGAGCCTCAAAGAAATAAAGATAATCCTGAAACAAGCTAGGAAAACAGAATGAAGGGAGTTACATGAAAATATGAGCCAGAACAGGACAGCTTAAACAAACTCAGCAGACATGAGCAGACCAAGATATTCACTCAGAAAAGGTCATTGTGGCTTCAGAGCACAACTAGAACAAGATAGCACTCAGTGACTTTGCAACATGTGACTGCCAAGCATCCAGACAAACTTCAGAGCACAACTAGAACAAGATAGCACTCAGTGACTTTGCAACATGTGACTGCCAAGCATCCAGACAAACTTCACAGCACAACTAGAACAAGATAGCACTCAGTGACTTTGCAACATGTGACTGCCAAGCATCCAGACAAACTTCACAGCACAACTAGAACAAGATAGCACTCAGTGACTTTGCAACATGTGACTGCCAAGCATCCAGACAAACTTCACAGCACAACTAGAACAAGATAGCACTCAGTGACTTTGCAACATGTGACTGCCAAGCATCCAGACAAACTTCAGAGCACAACTAGAACAAGATAGCGCTCAGTGACTTTGCAACATGTGACTGCCAAGCATCCAGACAAACTTCAGAGCATATATTACAGGACTGCAGCACTTTAAACACACTAGACTAATAACACAAATATGGCCCACAGAAACAACCCTGCATGAATTGTTATGGGGAACTGGTCTTGTTAGGGACTTATGCTGATCTAAATGCACAGCAACAGTTGATCACTGCAATAGTTTGTCATTGCAGTAGTTGATAACAGCAACAGTTGATCACTGCAATAGTTTGTCATTGCATTAGTTGATAACAGCAACAGTTAATCACTGCAATAGTTGCTCACTGTAATAGTTGATCACTGAAGATCATATTTTCAATGTTCACTGAGTTGCCTAAATGAAGCCTCAACTGATCATCAGTTCCTTTCAATTTTTAGCAAAAAAGTAAAGACAAAACCTTTGACCTACCCATTAATCAAACAACAAACATCAAATTAACATCATCAAAACAATTTTAATATTTTCAAAAAAGTTTACCTTAGACAAAACACCAGACAGAATGTTACATCACACTTTTGACTTTTGTTAAATCTTTTCAAGAAGTCTTATGTCATCAAGTGGAAACAGATAAAAATGAATTAAACTTGGGACATTTTACACTTTTGTTAAGCTTGTTTTAAAAATAAAACAAACAAATAGCAGCTAGAGAAGATATGGAAACAATCACAAAATCTGCCATGTAGTCAGCTTTGAAGAAATGGTAAAAGAGAAGCAGATCAAAGACATATTAGTAGAGAAGAGTGGAGACCAGACTTGGGGTATCCTGTGAAGGATGGCCATAAACTAAGTACAATGAAGAGATTTTGTTGATGTTATGCAAAATGTGTTCTTTAACTCTTTCCGTACGTTCCGCCACATGGTGCGCCATTTCCATTTCGGTTGCGTACGTTCAGTCATATAGTGCGCCACGCTAAATTTTATTAGTGTGAACGCCATCAGACCATATTCGTTTTACATATCTTGTATCATCTTGATATTGGTGAAATCTAATACCTTGTTCATATATTTAAACATTCATATATAATATGTTATGTGTTAGATAAATATAAATATATAGATTGATTCTTAAAACCATGAACAATTTTGTCTCTAAAATCTCTTCCGTTGCGTCGATAAAAAACTTCCATATGGAAAGAGTTAAACAAGCATACACTAAAGAATAAACAAACAAAGCTCTGACAATGAAAATAATGAATAAGAGCATACAGACTGAGATTAGAAAAAAAAAAGACATATTTCAGACATGGACACATATTAAAAAACATATCTTCATAAAATACATTAAGCAATTACAAATATTAAGAAAGTATAATCATCTATTGTTCTAAAATAAAACTGCAGTGAACATGCAAAGTTAAAGAATGTTTGATTTCAGAATGGTTCATTGCTACATGCATAAATATCACAGTGTGTCAAACCTTGTTAGTGAATACATTTTACCCTGTACACGCACGCGCACGAACGCATGCATGCACACACACACATTTTCAGCAATAAGCACCTGCTTGACAGCAGGTAAACTCAATTTGTGAAAAAATGTGTGGATTTTAAATGCAAAAAAAAAATATAATAAAATAAAAAACAACCTCAAACAAGATTCTTACAAGGAGCACTTAATCCAATGTCTCTAGAAACTTAAAATAAAAAACTACTACACATAAACATTTGATCACTGGATATTTTTTTAAACACACTCATACTAACATTTGATTACTGGACTATTATTCACACACACCCATGTTGACATTGAATAACTGGACTATTATTCACACACATCCATGTTGACATTGAATTACTGGACTATTATTCACACACACCCATGTTGACATTGAATAACTGGACTATTATTCACACACACCCATGTTGACATTGAATAACTGGACTATTATTCACACACACCCATGTTGACATTGAATAACTGGACTATTATTCACACACACCCATGTTGACATTGAATAACTGGACTATTATTCACACACACCCATGTTGACATTGAATAACTGGACCATTATTCACACACACCCATGTTGACATTGAATAACTGGACTATTATTCACACACACTCATGTTGACATTGAAATACTGGACTATTATTCACACACACTCATGTTGACATTGAATAACTGGACTATTATTCACACACACCCATGTTGATATTGAATAACTGGACTATTATTCACACACACCCATGTTGACATTGAATAACTGGACTATTATTCACACACACCCATGTTGACATTGAATTACTGGACTATTGTTTCAAAGACAGTCCATGGTTTACACACCTTCAACAACTGGTAACATTCACTCTCAGACTGCCAGGTATGTTTATGTCCCAAGTGACAGAAAGAATGCTTTGTATAACAAATAGCCAACAACTAAAAATAATTAGTAAATAAATACATTTTTTTTTAATTGGTGGAGAGGGGAAGAGGAGGAGAAGATGCATGACATATATAAATATGCATGACATATATAAATATGCATGACATTTATAAATAATGAACAAATATATTTTTTGAGTCAGGACTTGAAAAATGTCATCAATATGTCAACTGTTATCTGCTGCTTTTATGTGCTTTTTTCAATTACCTGTCTTTTCTGAATAATTTAAATTACATTCTTCAAGGTCATCATCATCAGGTCACATGTCCTTTGCAGAATGTTGCATTCACCACACCCAGTCTGAAAGAATCGCTGTCTCTAGCCAGATCTCACACTTCTCGTGTTCAAGGTCTCTTCAATGTCTTGGAAACATCATTTCTTCTTGGTCTGCCTGATCCAGGAACCAGGCATTCAATTATTGTAATTCAAGGACACACTAAAGATAATAGCCAAAACTGTAATCTCCATCCTGGTACTTGGAATAATATTGCTGCTAATCACTTAGCCTGGTGAAGTATGGCATCCATGAGAAAACTGGATCACTTAGCTTGGTGAAGTATGGAATCCATGAAAAGACTGGATCACTTAGCTTGGTAAAGTATGGCAATCTATGAGAAAACTGGATAACTTAGCCTGGTGAAGTATGGCAATCTATGAGAAAACTGGATTACTTAGCCTGGTGAAGTATGGCATCCATGAGAAAACTGGATCACTTAGCCTGGTGAAGTATGGCATCCATGAGAAAACTGGATCACTTAGCCTGGTGAAGTATGGCAATCTATGAGAAAGCTGGATAACTTAGCCTGGTGAAGTATGGCATCCATGAGGAAACTGGATCACTTAGCCTGGTGAAGTATGGCAATCTATGAGAAAACTGGATCACTTAGACTGGCAAAATAAGGATGGCAATCTATGAGAAAACTGGATCACTTAGCCTGGTGAAGTATGGCATCCATGAGAAAACTGGATCACTTAGCCTGGTGAAGTATGGCAATCTATGAGAAAACTGGATCACTTAGACTGGCAAAATAAGGATGGCAATCTATGAGAAAACTGGATCACTTAGCCTGGTGAAGTATGGCAATCTATGAGAAAACTGGATAACTTAGCCTGGTGAAGTATGGCATCCATGAGAAAACTGGATCACTTAGCCTGGTGAAGTATGGCAATCTATGAGAAAACTGGATCACTTAGCCGGGTGAAGTATGGCAATCTATGAGAAAACTGGATCACTTAGCCTGGTGAAGTATGGCAATCTATGAGAAAACTGGATCACTTAGACTGGCAAAATAAGGATGGCAATCTATGAGAAAACTGGATCACTTAGCCTGGTGAAGTATGGCAATCTATGAGAAAACTGGATCACTTAGACTGGCAAAATAAGGATGGCAATCTATGAGAAAACTGGATCACTTAGCCTGGTGAAGTATGGCATCCATGAGAAAACTGGATAACTTAGCCTGGTGAAGTATGGCAATCTATGAGAAAACTGGATTACTTAGCCTGGTGAAGTATGGCAATCTATGAGAAAGCTGGATAACTTAGCCTGGTGAAATAAGGCAATCCATGAGAAAACTGGATCACTTAGCATGGTAAAGTATGGCATCCATGAGAAAACTGTAAATAAATAAAACCATCCTGAATTGATAAATTCTTATGGCAAACTTTAACATATCACTTTGACAGGTCAACAAACCACAAATTCATGTCCTTGTTGCAGCCAAAATTCCAGGTCACATCAGCTGTCAGTGAATCCACCCTACAGAGATTGGTGACAACACGGCCATGACTAACACAATAAACGACATATATATCTAGTGTGACTGAGCAATTTCTGAGAAATACTGGAGAACATTCTCCATAGTAAACTCTAAAGTGATGTTGGAGTCTGGGTAGCACTTCTTCATCAGGCTGTCATAGTATTTGTACTGGGCAATGAATAGATTCTGCATTTCATGCCACACAACCTGTGTTTTTTTTTCAAGACAAAATAAAAGAATAACAATTAAACAAATCACATTTATGGACACAACACAGATCATTCAAATAAGAAAGAGAATCAGCCCTACTTCATAAAGAATTAAAGTTCTGCCCATTTTATGTTGGAGCAAAAAGATTTCTGCATGGGTCATTCACTGCAGCAGCTTACAGCTTTAAGGTTTCATGAAATTTAAAAATTGTAACCTACTGTTTTTTAACAAAACAATGTTCAGCTTTAAATGTAAGTTTACAGCTAGATGATGAACTGAAGCCTTGATGACTGAGTGGTTAGCGTGCTCACCACTTTTACATTTATTTCAAATCAACAGAGTTCAGGGTTAATCAGTCTCTAAAAATGGGTACAAGAGGTTTTTCTAGGAAGTAAAAGAAGCCAACCATAACATTTGTTTACCTTTACCTTTTTTACCTTGTATTTTTCCCTTTTAAGCAAGATAACTTTCAGTTAGCTATTTTGTAACTTTATTTGTTAAAAATATCTAATTTTTTTTTGTTCAAATTGTTTTAAACAATTCTTTCCTCATTTCAGTTATTTCAAAACCACATTATTTTTTTTCTTCTTGGTCCACTCTATTCTTCTATACATCCATTTTTAAAGGGCTTCAATTTTCTTAGTGTCTATGCTTGCACAGAACAGAGACAGATGGCGAGATTTGATAAACGATCTTAGCAAGGAATGGGAGTGCTAGAAAAAATGTAGAAAAGAGGAAGATAATACCTGGGTCTATGCTCTATGGGCCGGCCACAGCTCAAAAGGTCAATAGATAGATAGATATAGATATGCTTCTGCACCATACATAAATGTTGAGTAGATAAAACACTTTTATTATTCTGAATTTCAGTCTTGATCTTGTTTGCTTTGTTATGAGTATACATTTCATGTTGCTAGCAATTATTTTTGCCCTTTCTATTCTGTTATACTCTATTCCATCGCTTGTTATTATATATATAAGTATAATTCATATTTGTTGCTTTTCTTATTTATTCTAGCTTGTGTAACTCTTCAGATATTTCTATCACTCTTTTAATATCATCAGTATATCTTAGGTTATTGATTATATTTCCACTGATGTTTAAACCTGGCATTTCCTTGATGTCTCTGTAATGATCTCAGTGTATAAATTTAAGCAAACAAGCTTCTTAACTAAACTGTTACAGAAAATAGAAACAGAAATATTTTGAGTTAAATGATAAAGTCAATTACAGATAAAAGGAAATTAAAACAGATCTATTCATTGAAACAAGTTTAAAAAAGAAACAGTTCAACTTATTTCCCTTTCCTCAATAAAATTCAAAGATTAAAAAACAAGAAAAATCTTAAATGGTTTGAAAACAATTTATATAAGAAAACATTATGATGATTTTTTTTTTTTTTGGGGGGGGGGGGGGGAGAGGGGGTGTGTTGTGTGTTTGATAGATGGAGGTGGGAAGTGCTATCCAATATTTACACGCCTAGTCTAAAATGTGTGCAAAATTTACTGATTTTGGTGAGAAAATTATCCAGATTTCCATAGAGATTATGAAATGAATAAAGAAATAAACATCAGATAAGAATGAAGCAACAAACAATGGGACCAGCTAGCCCCTTCTAATATCACCAAAGATCCATCATCTGGTGATGTCTATCATCATATACCATACCGGTTAGTGTAGGCAATCATGTCCTCCCACAATTCTCTGTCCACAGTGCATTGTATCCATTCTGTTGCTGACTGTTTTCCATGCCAGGACAAGCTATCTAGTATCTTCTCTCTTTGTCGCCAATGATATCTTTTTGTGTATTCTGCCAGTTGTAACCAAGTATTCCAACTATCCTCTTCTCATGACGAGCCTAAAAAATGTTGATTGTTTCTTTCTGATGTCTTTTAAGAGCTCCCTTTTTGTGTTGGCTCTTTAAGAATTTTCTAGTTGGTCTTTCCAGCTGTCCAAGAAACTCTGTCCATAATCACAAAGAAACATCTCATCATATGGTCTTATGAGGTAACTCACAACAGGCCATAAGCAGAAGTTAGCCACTCCTGGAATAAGATGCTTAAGGAAAAGTAGCAGCAGTGACCAGAAGAGAGATAAGCATGAAAGAAATAAACTGCCATGCTTGGAAGCAATCTTGAATTACACATTTACTGAAAGTATCATGGTTTGTCCAACCATGGAGATTGCTTTCTAATTGTGTACAAGACATAAGTAAAAAGTGCAGGGTTTAGAGAGCTTGAGGCAGATGATCCAGAACAAAATGGAGTGGTGACATCAAGGAAACTCTACGACTGCATACATTGACAATGAGCAAGAGCTAGAAATGTGTACCTCTCAACAACTAAAGGGTAGATGAGGAGATAAGAAATGAAGTGAAAGAACCAGACTAAGATAACTTTTGTTGGCTTGTTAGACTAATTCTATTTTTAAAGATGATCAAATTATTGAAGAGATCGAGATGCTTGCACAGAACAGAGACAAATGGAGAGATTTGATACATTTTTTTTTGCAAGGATTGAGACTGCTAGAAAGAAAATTTAGAAAAAGAGAAAAGAGTATCTGGGTCTATGCCCTATGGGCAGGTCATGGCTTGAAAGGTCAATAAATAGAAATTATTGACACAATTTTGGTATGATGATCCACTAAACATGGGAAGAATTAGCATGTAGAATACACTGTTTTATTTCATTACACTGGCAAAGTCAAAGGTGTAGCTCTTTTTGCCCGAATGGTAAAAAAACATATCAGCCTATTCTGTTCAGTTTCATAACGTGAACCATTTAATATAACCTCTATATCTCTATATATAATTGTTGATAATGCCCTTTGACTCACCTCTATTAGATTTTCTTCTTCACAAAGCTGCTTTTCAACTTTTTTATTTAGATGTTCTAGGATTTTCTTAACCTGGAGAAAACAAGGTAATAGAAATATAACTTTATTAACAAGCATTATCCTTGATCACTACAATTCGAGCAGCACAAGAACGACAAATGATATAAACCACGACACCTTTTAGGTATCAGTGAAAAGAGAAAAGAAGAAAGAAGAAGATCCTTGATCACTTACAAAAGAAAAAAGTAAAGGGTGGTTTTCTCATGTGTTGCTTGTTGAAGGCCATCTAGAACACTGTCATCATTTTATTCTTAGTAACACACTATTTGCAAATGTGTGTTTTACCTGTAACACATTCACCAAATGCCTACCAAAGCAAATTCTGGGTTTCGGAAGTGTTTTTAACACAGAATTTGATGCACTCACGTTGTTCAAGTTTCTTGTCTATTTTCAGTAACAAGACAGCAATGTAGGTCATCACAAACAAAGCAGTGCTATGTCCTCCCACATGAAACCCAGTGTCACTTAATGTACTCACTCTTAGAAAACTCATGCAGAACTATCTGGTGTCAGAAGCTGTATTGTTCTCCATTCCTGCGCAACGCTAGAGATAGGAAATTTTTGGATAGCACCTCGTATGTTATTTTCTCATAAGACATATGTTATTGTTATAATTAACCCTCATCCCACCTTGAACATGGTGTACAGGGAAGATGGTGCTAGTACCCATATTTTTCTTGACCTTAAGCACATTTGTTGGATTTGGTCAGCAAAATGCCAGGCAGTCTTTCTTTCCCAGGTTTAAAACAAAAACAATTCATCTCTGGTACTTATTATGGCTCAGTGAACCTAGAAGTCTTGGCTGGTGGACTAACCAACTTCATGTTGTTACAATATACAACTGTGTCTTCCTCACCAGCCTAAATATAAACGAGCTGGTCAGTCAATTCTTTGCTTTATAATATCACTGCTCCGTCATTCAACAACTATATTTATATGCTGGTGTGACAATTAATTAACCATACAGTAATATTTATTTTAGAAACATTTTATTCAGACTCAGAGAAGCATTTTCATTGTTCATATAAGGAATGGTATTTTAATTTGTTCATATAAGGAAAAGTATTTTAAAATGTTCATATAAGGAAAAAGTATTTAAATTTGTTCATATAAGGAAAAGTATTTTAAAATGTTCATATAAGGAAAAAGTATTTAAATTTGTTCATATAAGGAAAAGTATTTTAATTTGTTCATATAAGGAAAAGTATTTAAATTTGTTCATATAAGGAAAAGTATTTTAATTTGTTTATATAAGGAAAAGTATTTAAATTTGTTTATATAAGGAAAAGTATTTAAATAATTACTTTAATTTGTTTGGCTTGGTAAAAAGCATTTTGCGACTAGGAAAAGTGTACATTTTAATTTGTTCCATATAAGAAAAATAGATGTTTTCATTTGTTCAAATTAGAATAAATCATTATTGTCTTTTGTTCAGATTAGTATATGTGAGTATTTTCATTAACTACAGAATGTGTCTTCACAGTCAAGACAGGTGTATGGCTTCTCAATCTGAGTTACATTTAGCTTTAGTCAGGCTGTGTTATTTGAATTAGCAAGGAAACTTCTGAAGTTAAGCCAGGCCTTTTAGTTGAACCAGGTGGAGAGTTTTTAAGTTAAGATGATACTCTACTAGTCACGGCTCTACTGTGGCTTTCTTTTAATAGTTATCTGATAATATAAATTATCTACAGTATATTGGTAGCATTATAAAATTTACATGCAATAATTTGTATACAACTTTACAATATATCACATATTTACAACATTTTAGTAACAATACCTACCTCTTTGCCTGGATACTCTTTGATTAACTTCCTCAACTCTTGTTTGCTGAACGCCAACTGATATCCAACCTCCTCTGGTTTAACACCAGCAGAAATGCGAGCCTCAATGCCCTCAAAGAATGTCTGCAAGTGATTTTGGCCACATAAAGATTTTTAGAAATGGTTACATGAAAAGGGAGCTGAAATCATGAAACATTTTGTACTTCACTTTCCTAGAACAGAGTTCATCATATCAATTATTTAAATATCTATAAAACTTGTGCTAGCAATGTCAAACTTGCACACTTGAATCTAGAACAATCAAAAAGATAAACATGACTGAGATCTATCTATCTATCTATCTTTCATTCGCCTGAAGTATTGTCCATATCCGCAATGTTGTTTCCTGTATAAATTTCACTGTCTTTTGTAATTCTTGCAGTGGCCCATATAGTTTTGTCTGTAGTGTTGTATCTATGGGCCAATGGATTTTCCTCAGTCTACTATATTCAGTGCAGTCTTGAAGTATGTGTTCAGCAGTCTGGGGTGCCTGTCCACATGTACAAGTAGTTGAGGTGCTGATCTTGAATTTTATATACATGTGACTATGGAGTCGATTGTTTCTTGTTCTGAAGCGTATAATGATAACTTGTTCATATCTATTCATATTATGAAAGGCATCCTGATTTTGGGCTTGTGGTCCTCTGATTGATTTGATTATCTGTTTCTTATGATGGTATGTAACTGGTGATGGGAACCAGCTTAAGAGACAGTTTAGAAGTGAAGAACTAAGGAAGTGAAGAACTAAGGAGATATTTAGGGATCACCCCTTCAGTAGAATATTTAAGAAGCAACAATTAAATGGCTTGGCTACATAAGAAGATGGAAACAACTTAACACAATCCACACAACAAACACTCTGAAAAAAAAACAGACCAGGAAGAATCCTCAAAAAAGATGGACAGACATAATAATTGAAAAATGTGACAGCAGAAGAAGCCAACAGAACAGTAAAAGAGTGTAAACTACCTCTTCCCTCATCAATAAAAGATAAAAGAGGAAGGAAAGAAGCTTCCCAGCAATAAATATAATCATTTAACCCTTGATTACAATACCATCATAAAAATTATGGCATCAAAACACAAATTCTTCAAAATTTCATTGTTTGCCGTGGACAAAGATTTCCCCTCAACCTTGTGGTGGTTCCTGAGTGTTGTATTTATTTCTTTGATGTACATTTTTTTGGGTCCCATTTAGTGAGATACGGTCTATTATAATACGGGGGGGGGGGGGGGGGGGAATCACCAATTTTCAAGACACTTTTTGTTTGTTTTTTTGTTTTCGCTGTGTCCAGGGAAATACACTTCGCCACCGCTGATATAAAAGCAACTCATTGTAACTCTGGAAACTTAACAAATAATGTTATGAGTTAGCTGTACATACTGACGAACTTATGGCGATCATATGGATAGACAATGAAACATGTTCGGTCCATGAGGTAAAAGTCAGGTCATAAGTCAACCTGAGCCAGGAATTCTGAATCCCTGTATCTCGTCTAGTGTGAACACACGGCTGTGTGTTAAAAGTTCAGAGAAAATACTATTTTTAGAGCACCTAATATTATATTTAAGTGGTAGTAATTTTTACTACAGTATCGTAAAAACGCCACCCACAGATAGGTATCGTAATCTAAGGTTAGATAAAACCAACAGAAGTTGCTAGTATATGAAGTTACCAGAAGATCTGACTAATAACAACACAGACATGTGTAAAAGAATAAGAAACACAGTTTTAAACTGAAGAGAAAATAGAGAGGTAAATAGAAAACATTATGCAATGTAATAAAATACTTTCTGACATTCACCCGATGACTACTAAAGAAATGAATAAGTCTCTTCATTACCTGACCATAAAAGGATCTGTATGATTTGATAATATAATCATGTAAATATTTTATTTGATTTCATAACAGAAGAGTAGAATGGAAGAACTGATGAATACACATAAAAGGATGGTGGAAACAAAAGTCAGAACATGTGGATTGTAATAGCTAAAAAAATAAGGATAAATCTGAAAATATAAATAGCTGGAGTATGATTGTTGTAAATGTGTGTTCCATAAGGAAGAAAAAATAATTTAAGCAACAATAAAAAATACACTGGGACAATGTAAAATATGAAAATAAAAGCAATGCAGAAAAATAAAACTAGAAAAAAAAATGGAGAATAAATGAAGAAATAAATAACAAATAAGGAAATAATGTGACTGCCAGCAGGATAGAATTCATAAATATGAAGAGAGAGAGACCTCAAAGAAAAAAACAGGACAGGAAAAAATGAGGTAAACATACATGTAGTTTTTCCAATGGTCTGCCCAGCAAATTGACTGTATAGGCCTGTAGGTTGTCTGTGTATCTTTGTCTGGCTTCTTTTCTGTCATTGTCCAAACATGGATTCTTCAAATGTGACAAAATGGCTGCAGTACATAGAGTTGCAAATGTATTTCATGTGATTTTAATTATATATAGAACAAAAACTACACTGTGCTTGCATGGACACACACTTGCACCTTATCTTAATATTACAAACCTGTCTACAAAGAAAGAAGAAATGTTTCTAGGTCTTAAGTAGTGATACCCAGCATAAGGAACATATAAAATAACTACCAATATTTTTGAAAAGTTCGTAATGTACTTTCACATTAATGGTTGACAAATGCATAATTGAAAAATTGTATTTATAATTTTAATAAACCAAAACAATATCAGTGAAATAATAACAATATATGCATGCAACTTCATCTTGGCCACATAACAAGACAGAAAGAACTAACAATGAATCAAAGAGCCATAAACAAACGCTACGAAAACGCCAGATTAAGAGGAAGACCGAGAAAGAGATGGATAAAGGGAATACTAGAGTCACTAGGAGGGATAACATCAGAAGAGGCCAACAGAAGAGCAAAGAATCGCAGATTGTTTCTCCCTCAACGCCAACGGCAGCAGAGGAAGGATAGAAGAAGAAGTAGAAGAAAACTTCATCTCACTATATTTCCCTTACACATTCTGAGAAGAAAGACAGCCATAAAAAAATATATGGAGAGAGGAAAAAGGGGACGACTTAGTATGATTTTCATAAATAACTGACATTGTAGCTGAACTAAACATAACAAAATCAAGTTCTACAAACATAAAAAGTTAGTAACTTACAAAAGATCTTGTGGAAGTTTTCTGGGGAACAAAAAATAATTGAAGGTGAGGATATTGTATGAAGCATGATATGTGAATAGAATGAACAAAATAAATATGTAATATAAAGAAATCATCCATCTATATTGGATCTATAAGGTAAAGGTAAAGTACGAGACTTGAACCGGCGTCTTAGCACGCGAGTATATACCCATATGTGCTCGGCTGCCTATCCAGAAATGTTCGGATATTTCTGTATAGTGTAGCCTCAAGCATCGAAACTCAGATGCGAAGCGACATTCCTCACCTTCCCAGGATAATATACCCTGGTACCCATTTCTGCCAACGGCTGGGTCGACCGTGGGGGTATTTTTTTTTTTTCCAACCACGAGTACAATTCACACTGCTCCCAGCGGGAATTGAACACGGGTTGTCTGAACGTCGGTAATCTAGTTGGGTGGTTTTCCCAACTAGGCTACCGAGGCCCCCGGATAATATTGGATCTGTATTGTTGGTTAACACGATTAGCCTCAATGCCTTTTAGGAAGCACAAAATGTGCTTGTTCTCTTGCAAGATAGTAAAGAGCATGCACGTTGACGAAGTCTCTTGTTCTCAGGTTACCCTTCTCTACTAGACTTTAAAAAGAAAAAGGACCACTTGGCACTGGAAACAAAATTAGGGCAAAAACATAAATTATTTAAAGAGGCATATCTCTGGACCTACTACATCTACATGCTTAATTTATATAAGTGTTTTTGAGCAAAATGGATCAGGAGTTTGAATATGTAAACATTATGTGTGTTTGATGATTTAGAAATAAGTATGAAAAAAAGATGTAGTTTGTTTTCTAACATTTTTCACAAGGAAGGAGAATTTAAAAATCATTGGATGTTTTTGTCCTTTGAAACAAAATCACAGCAACAGAAGAATATAACAAAGACAAAATATGTTTAACAATTTATGACCTTAATTTACCATTTTATTTATGACATTGTTGTTCCAAGTAGTTTAGTTTTGTAAGGCACAGTTTAAATCAGGGAACCACTGCCCACCTGATGTCACTCATATGAAAATGCAGGTCAAATCTCAAAATTAATATTTTCTATATTTTCAACAACAAAAAACTGAAAGAAGAAAACTGATGGAAGGGAAGCAAACGAGAGAATTCTTGGCAATAATTATTGGTTACATCCCTTACAAAATGAACTATATAATTTTTTATAGTCCGTTCAGATTCGTTTGCCTAGACATTAATTTATTTTTTTCAAAAACTTATTGTTCATTTGCATTGATCTTTTGAAGTTAGGTTTAGAATACTAATGTCGCTATAAAAATATTTTTTTATCAAAGAAATGTGATCCAGTTTCAAAGATGCCTTATTTAACCTATATTAAAAAAAAGTTAATCGATATTATAAACACCGGCGGGATTATGTAGATGCTTACATCTCACAGCTGATTCTTTAACATATAGGCATGACCTTCACGGCTGAATGCGCACCGTCCTAAAATAGTTATGTTTCCACTATAAATTTTTATAAAGAAATGTTACATATGAAATTTCCCGTTTAGCACAAAATGACATTTTAGCCGAAACCGGAAATTATGTGACGTCAAAATCACGGCCGTAGACTCGAGTTCGAGTCATAATTCAGAGGCAAATCTCAATATTTACAGAAAGGAGGCGGCACTATCCATATTATCTTCTGCAAGTCTATGTGAGAATGAATATAAAGGCAAAATATTTTACTGAGCATAACAATGCTATAAAGATTTATCAATACTTCTGCAGAGAGCGTAAAAAGGGACATCTTTATTGTTCTTTATCAAACCCTGAGAAGAGAACAATGCATATTTTAGGTTTGTGTAAACGTTCATTTGATCGAATAGTTAAAGGAAGCGGATATTTATTGCCAACAAATGCAAGAAAGCAAGGAAGGAAAGAAACGTTAGACAGTTTTGATAAGGACCTAGTATAAAGAGAAATCTGTCGAATGTTTGATATAAACGAAGAAGTGACACTTAGAAAGTTGAAGCTTTGGCTGAAAACTAACAACGACATTGAAATATCAAAAACTTCATTATGGAAAATATTAAGAAGTGCAGGCTTCACCTTTAGAAAGTATGCTGGTGGAAAAAACATTATTTGTGAGAAGCCACATCTAGTAGCTCTTAGAAGCAAGTATTTACGTGAAGTGAAGGAAATGCGCGAAAATGATTATGATATTGTTTATTTAGATGAAACTTGGATCAACGCTCATCATACAAATGAAAAGGAATGGCAGTTAGCAGATGGAAGTATTAAAAGATCAGTACCAAGCAGTAAAGGGCAACGTTTGATAGTTGCACATGCAGGTAGCAGACATAATGGGTTGTTGCAGAATGCTCATCTCGTTTTCATTTCAAAATCCATAGACAATAGAGACTACCACTCCGAAATGAATGGGCACATATTTAAAGACTGGATCGAGAAAAGTATCCTTCCAATATTAGATCGACCTTCTTGTCTGATAATGGACAATGCTTCATACCATAACGTAGTTAACGTAGAAGATAGAATCCCAACATCATCAAGTACAAAAGATGCAATCAAAACGTGGCTCATAAAAGAACACATACAAGTTAACGACAGCTACTTGAAACCCGAATTGCTTAGCCTTGTAAAACAGACACAACGTACAAAGATATTTAAAATAGACAAGTTAATTCAAGAACATGGCCATAGATGTTTGAGACTACCTCCATATCATGCACACTTAAATCCTATAGAACTAGTTTAGGCAAAAGTTAAAGGACACGTAGCATATACAAATAAAACTTTCAAATTATGCGATGTTGAGACACTTACAAATCAGGCTCTATCAAATATAAATAAAGACTACTGGGTAAAATGTGAGGATCATGTGTTACGACAAGAAGAGGAATATTGGAAAAAGGATGGTTTGTTGTTTGTTCAGCCGAAAGCAGTAATCGACCTATTTGACTCGTCTGATTCTGAATGATCATTACTCTGATTAAGTCTACAGATAAATAGTTTGATTTGCAAAATTTCCTAGTTGATTTGTTAAACAGTTTATTGTTCAAGACCACCCAAGCAATCAAAAATATGTTATAAGCAAACCAACAATCATTACTTTGAATGGAAGCCTGCTTGAGTCAGTACAGAAGTTCAGTTATCTTGGATCCACTATTACAGCCACACTTTCCTTAGATGAGGAACTAAATGTACGTATTTGAAAGGCAGCGACAACATTTGGGAAACTCACACCAAGAGCATGGAACTATATCAAATTGACTCTACGAACAAAAGTTCTATATATAATTTAAAATTTGTATACTTGCCACCAAGTAAAATTTTATGGACACGCCTATGGGTCATCGTTGCACTAGATTACTGTAAAACATTTTGATTAGGGTCAAAATAATAGTTACATGGGCAAAGATCAAAGGAATTCGCCGCTTTAATAAAACCGTTATAGCTAGACATCGAGTAACACATATTTTCTCGTGACATGGACATTTTAACACCGTATGCCAAAAATCATGTGAAATCATCAAGAACTTTTTGAATTATAAATCATAACATCTCTGCAAACGATTCTGAACGGACTATAGTATATAGTTATTGGTTATAGAGAGTAATACTTCTCTATCATCATCATCGGGTGTCATCTCCGCAACGAAGGTTGGCTACCATGGAGCGCCATTCTACTCTGTCTCTTGCTTTAATGGTGCAGTTGCAATAGGCTGATTTGTCCATCTTTTGGTGTTACTCGTCCATGTTAATCTTGGTCTGCCCTTTTTACCTTGTATTTTCCCCTCCAAGATTACTTTTAGTAGGATGTTGTCTTTTAACATGACCCAAAAAATCGAATTTTCTTGTTTGAATTGTGTTTAGTAGTTCTCTTTTAATTTTTAGTTGTTATAAAACTTCATAATCTGTTTTCTTTCCTTTCCATCCAATTCTACCTATTCTTCTATATATCCACATTTCAAAGGCTTCAATTCTCTGTTCTTGTTTTTGTCTAATGTCCATGTTTCTGCACCATATAGGAATATTGAGAAGATGTAACATTTTACTATTCTTAGTTTTAGCCCTGGTGTTATTTGTTTTGATGTTAGTATATTTTTCATGACATTAAAATGACTTTTTGCCATTCCTATTCTTTTGTTTATTTCAGTTGTACATTTTCCATCACTGGTTATAGTATGTCCAAGGTAGTTGTAGTTCTGAACTGTCTCCAGGTCTATTCCTTCAATTTTGATATCCACTTGTGGGTTTTGAGTATTTTCTTTGTTTAGGATCATAGTTTTAATCTTTTTGATATTCATATCTAGTCAATATCTTTTGCTTGTCATGTTTATTTCATTAAGTAATTGTTGTAGATCTTTCGGATTTTGTGCTAGCAGTACAGTATCATCAGCATATCTTAGGTTATTGATTATCTTTCCATTAATGTTTAGGCAGGCATCTCTGTGATGTTTTTAAAGATTTGCTCAGTGTATAGATTGAACCAACCATGGAACAGTGTAAACCCCAAGAAATAACTATTATATCAGGGGATTTCAATGCAAAGGTAGGAACAGCTAAAGTACAAAATGTGACTGGGGGGCATGGCCTTGGAGAGACGAATGACAGAGGGGATAGATTGATATATTGGGCAAAGACACATGAAATGATTATAGGTAACACCTGGTTCAAACAACACCCTAGGCGACTATGGACATGGCAAAGCCCACACAAAAAAGTACACAATCAAATTGATTTTATACTGGTACAGAGAAGATTCAGGAATGGGCTAACATCGGTTAAAACAAGGCCAGGAGCAGATTGCAATAGTGACCATGTACCAGTAGTTGGAAAGATAAGAATAAAACTGCTGAAGGCACAGAAATCACCAAGAAATATAAAATTAGAACTAGATATGCTAAGAGTATATAAACAGATGAGTGATAAGTACAGCACGATAGTACAAAATAGATATAATGCTATTGAGAAAATACAGGACATCCAGGAGCAGTGGGAAATGCTCAAACAATCGATTCAACAAACATCAAAAGAAGTAATACCAGTGACTAAAAGAATCAACAAAAAGAAATGGATGACAGAAGAAATATTACAACTAATGGACGAAAGAAGAAAACATAAGAAAGAAGAACGGACATACAAAATATTGCACAAAGAGATCAAAAACAAGTGCAGTGAAGCAAAGAAAGGATGGTTAAAACAGAAATGTGAAGAAATGGAAAAACAACAAAAGAAAGACTCAAAATTTATGCACAATCAGTTAAATGAATTAACAGGAAGAAAAGAAGTCAAAGTTTCAGGATGTGTGAAATCAAAGGAAGGAAATATAATAATGGGACAGGAGAAGACAATGGAAAGATAGACAGAATATATCAGTCAACTCTATGATGATGAAAGACCAGAATTAAACAATTCAAATGAAGACACAGGACCACCAATAATGCAGAGTGAAGTGGAGGACGCAATTGAACACATGAATAGAGGCAAAGCTCCAGGTCCTGAAAATATAACAATTGAAGAGATAAATGCATTAGGAGAGCTGGGAGTACAAGTCATAACAAAATTACTCAATGACATATATAACACTGGACACATACCCGAAGATCTACTAAAATCTATCTTTGTAGCCATACCGAAGAAGTCAGGAGCCACTGATTGTAAAGACCATTGCACTATTAGTCTCACGAGCCATATGACTAAAATATTACTAAGAATAATCATGAGACGTGTAAGGAACAAAATAAAACCAGAAATAAATGAGGAACAATGTGGATTTGTGGAAGGAAAGGGCACCAATAGTGCAATATACATCTTAAGAACATTGATAGAAAGATCTATAGAGGTAAAGAAAGATCTATATATGTGCTTTATAGACTACACGAAAGCATTTGATAAAGTAAAGCATGTGGAAATATAATCAATATGCTGGAGAAATTAAACATTGATGGCAAGGATCTGCAGATCATAAAAAACATGTACTGGCAACAAACAGCAGCTATACGAATTAACAACCAAACAGGACAATTCCAATATATAAAGCAAGGAGTCAGACAAGGCTGTGTTCTGTCGCCGGATTTGTTTTTACTTTACAGCGAATATATTATGAGATCAATAGTATACAAAAAAGGAATTGAAGTCAACGGTCACAACATAAATAATTTGCGATATGCGGATGACACAGTCTTAATAGCAGAGACAGAGATTGGTTATTGGTTATGGAAGGCCTCAGTATCACTGCAAACGAATTAAAATCCATAATTGCTCAACCGCCCGTGCCAGTGGAATCATCCGAATTATAACTCATCTTCCAAACAAAGAAAGGTAACTGTAGTCCCCATCATAGCAGTCTCAGCACACGCCAAAAGACATAAGGCGAAACCGCACAGAAAGTGAAAACAGCCAACTGTTCCCTGTCATACGATATCATCATTCATCGTACACAATTGGAGTATCGAAACATGATCAAAATGGATGAGACACACAGCTCACGGTGTGCACAGAGCACTTAACTCAGTAGCTCCTGCAACAAGCCGGACTTGGAACATGAGGAAACTGCAACAAGGAACACTTTGCAGACATAGCCTTCAATGGTTCCTGCCGCCTATCCATCACATTGCCCGGAAGATCACGTCCTCCTGAAAATGATGATCGTCATAGTAAATGTATGGCGCTTGATGATGTTAGGACATCGTGTTTAACTCCAACTCCGAACATACAAAACACAGTTCGTCTTCAGATTATCTCCGATGCACACCAAACGCAAGATCGCAAGATTAGCGCATGGTCGGTCTTGGGACACGCGATGATCCATTATGATGACGTAGCACGCACAATATGTCTGCGCCCATGTATTCATGATTACTCTACTGAATGCATTCCACAACGAACGAAACATGGTACAAACTTCCCAAAGACGCTGACTTGACGGAGCCCACCACATTAATGCGTTGTTGTAAATAACTTGCGTCAACCATCTCCATCAAATGGTCACTGAACAGCACTTAGTGTGACGTAAAACGCAGATCAACAGTACGTTGGAAGGCGCATTCACAACACTTGAATTGTCAAAACGGAGTATTGCCATGCGTGCAACGCCAATTCAATGGCGCAGATATAACAAGTAGAACATCATTTCGACTGGAATGCAGAAAATTGGAACGGAAACCCGAAATTGACAAGAATCCAACGGAATTTCTGCAGCGATAGAGAGAACGTGACTCAATTCCACCATCTTGGAAACGGAAGTCCAGAGACAGAGAATGAACTACAAGAAATGATAGACATAATAGTAAAGGAAAGCAACAAGAAAGGTCTCAGTCTGAATAGTAAGAAAACAGAAGTAATGGTTATATTGAAGAAACAATCACCACCATCATGCAGCATAAAAATAAACGAGACAAATCTGAAACAAGTGCAATGTTTCAAATACTTGGGCACAATAATAACATCAGATGGGAGATGCACCACAGAAATAAAAAGCAGAATAGCTCAGGCCAAAATAGCATTTCAGAAGGTTAAAAATATCTTATGCAACAAATCTATGTCAATAAAAACGAGAAAGAGAGTTCATTGGTGCTATATAGAACCAATTCTGACCTAGGGAAGCGAATCATGGACAGTGGACAAACAAATGAAAAGACGATTGGAGGCCACAGAGATGGGATTTCTCAGAAGAATGTTGAAAGTTCCCTGGACATCTAAAAAGACCAATGAGGAAGTTCTCAAAGAGGCCAACACAAAAAGGGAGCTCATAAAAAACATCAGAAAGAAGCAATCAACATTTTTCGGGCATATCATGAGAAGAGGAAAGTTGGAATACTTGGTTACAACTGGCAAAATAAAAGGAAAGAGAGATCGCGGGCGACAAAGAGAGAAAATACTGGATAGCTTGGTGTCATGGCATGGAAAACAGTCAACAACAGAACTGATACGATGCACTGTAGATAGAAGATTGTGGAGGGACATGATCACCTACGCCAACCGGTATGGCACATGATGATGATGATAGATTGAACAAGCTTGGTGATAGGATGCATCCGTGTCTTACTCCTCTTTTTATATCAATGGGTGTAGAGTTCTCTTTAGTTTCTCTATAGACAAAAATATTCTTTGGCGGGAGTGAAAGGGATAAATACAAAACTTCTTAACTCATTCCTTGTAGTCCTGCTGTATGAATTCAAAACATCTGTGTGGCTATAGGAGAAAAAAAAATATAGCCACATGTCATGCATGTCATAAGAGGTGACTAAGGAGGGTGGAATCAAGGTCTATGCCTGTAGAATGGACTTTGTGCATCTAAGCTGAAGTTGTATTAAGTGCTTCCACTAGTGTGTGGTGGATGTACTTTATACCGAGGAAGATGCTGAGAAGGAGATCTGAGCATTATGGAGCTGTCCGTTGTGCAATGAAGATGATCTAAACTAAATTAATTCAAAACTCCTGGAGTCAAATAATAAATGAATATTATTATAGAGGCAAGTTTCTCTCCATAATAATATTTTTTGGTTTTTATTTGACACCAGTCTAAACCACTGGAAACTTCTGTTTGTGCTGTTTCATCCTATAACTGTTTGTCTTCAATGTAAGTATTCAGACCTACCCTATCTGGGAGATACTTTCTTTAATAGGAAAGTACAGATATACAATTTATTCCCTTGTTTATTCGTAACCCTAGGCCATGTCATGAGTTCACAAGCGTGAAAGACATTGTCAAGGATAACAACTTTTTTAGATAGCTTAGTTTGCCATGTACTCTTGTGTTTGTTTCTCGTGACAAGGTGCTATGTCAAGGAGTACGGGTTTGATCCTGCTTTGGGTTGCCTATTGTTCTTTATTTTTTTTCTGTTGTTGATTATTTGTTAATTTTTTTCCGAGTGTTGTAAACATTCCTCTTCCCCTGAAATGATTCCCTTCAAAACTGCAGTTGTCAGATTAAAACTTCCTTACTTAGAGAAGGTTCATAGAGAAA
The DNA here is from genome assembly GCA_032433765.1 of Megaustenia siamemsis. Lineage (NCBI taxonomy): Eukaryota > Metazoa > Mollusca > Gastropoda > Stylommatophora > Ariophantidae > Megaustenia > Megaustenia siamemsis. Next base: position 58,371,382 of record JAVIAB010000001.1, read on the forward strand.
GTATCGGCATAAAATCAAACTTTTACTGCATTCAGAGGCAACAAATGAAATAGTTTGCCCACTAGTAGAGAATGCCTTGCAATTTCATATCATATAAGTGTCACTCACTCACTCACTCACTCACTCACACGCACGCACACACGCACGCACACACACACACATTTTTTTTTTTTTTAAATTCAAATGTAAAAACAGTTTTCTTATCTGGCTCAGAGACATGGATGTTTAATAATCCAACTAAACAAAAGTTACAAATATTTGTAGACAACATTTTGAGAACAATCCTAAACATTAGATGATATGATAGGATCAGAAATGAAGATATCTGAGAAAGGGCAAAACAAGGGTTAATCGGGCAACAAATTATGAATTGAAAATGGATATGGATTGGACACACACAAGGAAAGCCTGGTGCCAACATAGCATGACAGGCACTGTCCTGGAACCCACAGAAGAAGGTCTGGAAGAACTAGGAAAACATGGAGAAATGAAAGTCATGAGAACCTTCAAGAACATTGGCCTAAATGGGTGGAGAGACCTTGCCTGTGGCCTGTGCTCCAAAAAGGGATTTAAAAGACTTTAATTGATTGAAAACAAATATAAGAAGAGAAGCAGAAAACAGAGCTAAAAGACAGACCTTGATAAGATGCAAGGGCAAAATGATACAAAATAACATATACAATAATATTCTTCATCTGCAATCATGGCTCATTCAGACTAGGACTCCAGGATTCTCTTATGAAGGCAGCTGTCCGTTTCAGTGTTTCGGCTGCCCCATAGAGTTTCTCTTCCAGGGAGGTGGGTGTAGGCCACATTGTTCTCCTCAGGTCTGTGTACTGGGGGCAATCCTGTAGAACGTGTTCTGTTGTCATGTTATCCAGAGTACAGTGGCATTAGTTGGTAGTTCCTATTTTGAGTTTGGTGAACATGTGGTTTCTCATTCTGTTGTGGCCATTGCATAGGCAAAGTATGATGACTTGATCACTCCTTGATAGTTGGAGGTATCCATCCCTCTCATTATACTTTGGGTGTTCTTGTTTCCATTTTTCATTATACTGGCCTTTGATGATGGATTTGGCTTCATTGCCGCTGACCAGATGGTTCTCTTGTAGTAATCTCCCTCCCTCCTTAGCTTGTTTGTCTGCTCATTTGTTTCCTTGTATATTATAGTCTGATGGTATCCACTGGATGACTACTCTCTGGAAGTTATTGCATAATTGGTCTAGGGTTGTTCTCAAGTCATCTAGCTCACTGTTGGGGATTTTAGAGCTGTTAGGACTGACAGTGCATCGGTCGGTATTAACAATTTCTTGTGCATGTTATTTTTGTGCTGGATAACCAGTTTTACAGCATCTTCAAGGGCTTCAGTTTCTGCTTTATAGTTGTTTTAAAATTTCCCAGTAGCTATTGACTTGGTGATTTTTTCGTTATTCATCCTCAAGAACACACCTCTTCCTCAATTTTTTGTGGCGTTTGTCAATAGTTGAGGCTGCCAGAAAAGTGACAACAAGAACATTATATGTTTATCAACACCCAAAATATAAGAGGAGAGAAATAAAAGAATACAATTCCCATAAGTCTGCAAACATTTAATCTTTTGTTAATTTTTCATTTAATCTGATATTCTGTATTTTGTATGTTGCAGTCTAGTACATTTACTGCCAGTATATAATTATCTGGGACTGCTTCCCAGGCCTTTGGTTGCATTATTAAATTAAATACAAGGTCATGATAACTCCCATAAATGATAGAACAAAAATAACAAAATGATCTGCTAATGAAACAGGTAGATTAAAAATCAAGTTGAAAACCTACCCATGAGTACAACTTCTTTAGGGGTTTTCTGATGCTCCTGGGCCACACGTACAATCTGCTCAAAGATGACCCGAACAAGTTTGGCATATGCCTTGTCGAGGTCAGCATGTCTATCAGAACTTTTAAAAACACTTTCAGCCAAATTGGTGAAATCCTGGAGAATTTATAAAGGTTTCAAATATGAGCCAAATATGAAGGTTACAAATACGAGTTAAATATGAAGGTTTCAAATATGAGCCAGATATGAAGGTTACATATATGAGCCAAATATGAAGGTTACAAATATGAGCCAAATAAAAATTACAATACAAAAGTCTTCTTCTTCTGTCTGATGACTACTCCTTTGCCCCTTCATCAACCATGTCTAAAAGGATGTTAAAGCTGCATAGTAGAATTATGTTGTGGTTTACAGCAAGTTATGATATTGTCACCTTTTGACTCAATAGTTCGGACTTCAACAAGTTAATTTGGTAAGAGGCTGCCTTCCCTCTCAATCCCTACTCACCGGGTCAGAATTGTTAATCTATTATCAGAGACACCACTGGCAGGTGGATTATCACTCTTCTTCTTCTTTCCTTTCTCATTTGCATTTCAGCGTCGAGGGGAGATATAATTTCCGTTCTTTTGCTCTTCTGTTCGCTTCTGCTGCTGTTATGTTTCCTAGTGCTTCTAATATTCCATCAATCCATCTTTTTCGCAGTCAACCCTAGGGTCTGGTATTCTCGCAATGTTTAATGAGGGCTCATGTTATGTTTTGATCACTCTGCCTTGTCGCTTGGCCAAATCATTTTATCTGTTGCTTCTTTATATATTCTATGGCTAGGGCAATTCCCAGCTTTTTTCTCAGTTCTTCATTTCTGATCTTATCCCTCAGACTGATTCCTGTCATTTGTCCAACACATTTATCTCAGTAGAGGTTATTTTTCTTATTGTTCTTGCATGTATGGTCCAGGACTGCCATTGGTAGCACAACATTATGATGAAGATTGTAATGTAGAGTACCTGTTTTGCCTCTAGTTATTTCCTTGTTGGAATGTAGTGGTGACAGCTGTCCAATGATTTGACAAACTTTGATGCATCTTGAGATCTGATGCATGGCAATCAGCTATGAGTCACTAGCCACTTTCAGCCCAGACACTGTTAAGCAACTCAGAAATTCTAATAAACTATCGTTAGCTTCTGTGAGGATCAAGGTTAACAACAGAAGACCCAAACTGTTATGATAAACACCAAATTTTTAAAATCTCCACATTAAAAGTTGACTACATGAAGTACCATTGCACCTGCAAATACACTTGCAAAAAATTCTTTGTACGTTTGCCTTTCAGCAATGATGGGAGATATAATTTGCAGCCTTTAACTTTCCTGTTGGTCTCTACAGCTTTATGTTTACTAGTGTTTCAAATTTTCTACCAATCAATCTTTTTATTGGTCAACCCTCGAGTCTGGTGTTCTCATAATATTTTTTCATAACATTCATTGTGTTGTGTTTTGATCTTCTATCCTATCATATGGTCAAACCATTTTATCTGTTGCTACTTTATCCATTCTGTGGTGGGAATTATTCATAGTTTTTTTTCTTGGTTCTTTATTTCTGATCTTATCATTCAGGTAGTTTTCTCCCTGGTCTCAGCAATGAGGCCCAGTTTGAAACGTCAATTACTCATCAACAGAAAAAATATGAGTACCTCCGAAGACGGAGTTATCTGCCTGTGCGGCGAGGGAACCCTGTGCACATGGCTGCCAGGGATAAATGGATTAACATGCAAAATTCAGTTCCTAGTCTCTAGGGACTTCGTCAGAGGTCAAAAGCTGGCGAACGAAAAAAAAAATAAATTCAGGCAGTTTTCTGTCATTCATCTAAAACGTTTCATCTCAGTAGCGGTTATTTTTTTTTTTATTGTTCTTGAGTCTGAAGTCTAGATCTGACATTTGTAGCACAATTTTGGGATGGAGATTGTGCTGTAGGGTGCCTGTTTTGCTTCCAGTGCTATTTTCTTCTTAGACAATAGCAATAGCTGTCCTATGATTTGACAAACTTTGTTGATTCTTGAATCTATTTCTGCTGCTTATGAATTGTCATTTGTCACTAGACTTCTTAAACATTTAAATTACTACACTTGTTTTAATTATCTGCCATCTATTGTTATGTAGACGTTCCATTTTTCTTTTGCGATGTTCATGACTTCTGTCTTGTTGATTCATGTTGCATTGGACACCTGTGCTGTTAAGTTTATTTAAGTGTTCTTGTAGGTTTTCTATTGTGCCATATATCAGTGCCTGGTTGTCAGCAAATAAAATCTCGTTATTCTCCTCTGTCTCTGATGAATTGGCTAATTTACATATATAGTCAATGCAGATAATAAACAATAGGGGAGATAATATGTACCCCTGCCTTCACTGTACAATAGGAGCTCTTGTGAGAGGGAATACCCAGGTCCTGGTGATTTTTATATATTTGTGGACATATTGATACAACTGTTCACTTTTTTTTTTAATGATAAATGTTCCAGTATATATTATTCTTGCACAGAACAGAGACAAATAGCGAGATTTGATAAAAGATCTTTGCAAGGATTGAAACTGCTAGAAAGAAAATTTCGAAAAAGAAAAAGAGTATCTGGGTCTATGCCCTATGGGCTGACTATGGCTCGAAAGGTCAATAGCTAGATAGATAGATAGATAGATCAATAGATAGATATATTATTCACTACTCTCAGACCCTTCTTTTTATAATCTGCTTGCAACAACAAAAACTGATGCCTACCTCAAAGTTGTGGACAAAGCTGATGATTCCACACCGACTCTTCTTTGACATTTTAGTATCTCGAATGGCCTGCATTATAGTTTCCTTAAAAAAAAAGTTCAAGAAAAGTAAACAAACTAATCATTATAAGAAGAAGTTTATAAAAATGAAATCATACAAATCAATTTAAGAAACAATATATGAGTTATTTCTGCTGTTCTTTTTGTTCTCACCCATGGATTGATAAGACTACATAAGAAGCATGTTTAGCTCAGTTGATACATCATTTTTAGTGCACATCAGACAACTCCATAATGCTCAGATCCCCTGCACAGCACCTTCCCAGCTGCACTACCCTGGCAACACTAGCCCAGCTGCACTAGCCACATGATAATGAAAGTATTGAAGATAATTTCAGCTCAGATGCATCAGCTCTGTAGCACCAGCAAAGCCCATGAAAAAAGGAAAGTGGGTTAATTATGTAAGACATGTATTATGGTATGAAATGAATCAAATCTGCTTAGTTTGATGCCCCAAGTATGGCTCACACTGAACTTCTTTGCCTCAGTTATTCTTCTCCTGATTAGCACTGATCAGACCCTCATATTCTGTTCCTTTTGTGCCCACTCAATTACAGATTTTGTGAGCCTAATTCAACACCTTCTTTAAACATTTATTGAGACAGATTTAACTTTACTAAAATCCCCTGCTAGATCACTCATTGCTTTGACACTGTCCTATTATCAGTCTAGACTTACGGGAACAACTCCATCTAATTAACAATAAGCTGGTAAAAAAAAACATTAATAAAAAAATTGTTCGTTGTGTCAAAATCAAACTTAAGAATAAAAAAATATAAAAAGAACAAAATTTCCAATAAAACAAAGTTGAATGTAATGAACATGCTTATGTTGTAAGTCACTTTCAATTATTATGTCGCTTACGATGCTAAGAAAAAAGACAGACTTTCATTAATGGATGCTTACGCAGAATAAAATGGAAATGGTAGGACAAAATCACTAACATAGAATTATGGAAATGTACCAGTCAAATACCAGTGGATAAAGAGATATAAGATGATGGCGCCTGATAGGACACACACTGTGGAAGCCAAATGAGAGTATTATCAATCACAGGTGGTATGACTTTTTCACTTTGAATCTGTGGTTTCTTTGTGGCTTTACCAATACCATCCTCTGGTCTCTGGGTAGTGAGATCTGATGTCTAGCCCTCTCTGACAATGCTGATAAATAGGAGGCTCTGTGTGTGTTCATGCTAAGGACCCATGACAATTAAAAGTCTAAAAGAGTAGGCTAAAGATGGCTGCTGTTTGGGAAATAATTGTTAAGCAAATCTACCCAAGCTGAAAACTAAAGTGTGTCAAGCAGAAAGTCACTGATATTGCGGCTTTGCCATAATCTAGCAATACAATGCATTTATGCAAACTGAGAGTGGACAATAAAGAATGAGAGGTAAAGATAAATGATAGACTTAATGCAAATACAAATATCAAAGATTCATTAAAGATTAATTTGCAAAAACAAACAACAGAAATGATAAAGATGAGCTTACAATATATTTGTCAAAATTCCTTTTCACTTTGATAAGGCAATTGCCAAATGTCTTGCCCAAGAAGGAGCCCATATCCTGGTTGTTGATCACATGTTGACTCATCCTAACCAACATGTACATGGAATACCTGGACATAGACAACAAAGAACATGCCAGTTGCAGCACAGAAATTGAGGGTTTAGTATACATATCAATCTGACAGGCTGAGAGTTTTTCATTGTTTATTAAGTTATTTGCGGGTCATCATCATTGCACCCCGAACATGTCCATAGGTGCTCAAGTCCCGCAGTGTTCAGCGACTGACGACTCCAGTTCTATTTTGGTTGATAAGTCTTCTTATACGCCAACTAAGTTTCTCATTTCTGGCTGTGCCCATCTTAACTCTCATCTCTTTAATCCGAAGGAGTGATGATGTGGACTCATGGTTGTTGAAGTCCCATGTCCTTCACACATCTCAGAGGGCATTGATGGTGTCCACCTGATGCATTGGTTGACCATTTTCAATGACAGCACAGCTAGCCAACCTGTCCGCTCTTTCATTTCCCCAATATCCTACATGTCCAGGGACATAGACAAAGGTGACCCTACGTATTTTTGACTTCTGCAATGGCTCTACCCATTGCTTGTGTACAGAGTCCACCTCCACTTTTTTTATCATGCTCATTGAATCACCTAGTATGTAGCCGTGTGACTCTAACCAAATGAATGCCCTGGTCACTGCCATCACCTCCATCATCATGCTACTCATAGTCATAATGTATGCACCACTGTTTTCTTTGGAGCCGCGATAGCTCAGTGATTAGTGAACTGGACTACATAGAACAAGGGGTAGGGTTCGATCCCAATCGATGGCTTCTGGGTTCACCCAGCCTTAAATGCGTACAGGATTTTTTTCTGGTCACTATTAATTATGGTCACTAATGCCATATTCCCTATACGCCACTTGGCATGATGCCACTTTACTTTTTTTACTTTTACTGTCTTCCTTGACTATTCTACCTGCCAAGCATGCTGTAAATGCCCATGCACTCCTTTGGTGTCGTATTGCGGATCCGTCTGTATTGATAACAGCATCATTCTCATCGGTGTTATCCCAGATGAGAAAGTTGACCTCCGCATTGACCATGACTGAGTTCTGTTCCCCACATTTCCTGTCGAGTGTGACAATATACAAGAATGTGCCCCTGAATGACTTAGGCACTGGCATCCATTCATCACCAGCATTGAATGATCTAAAAGTTCTGCCATCTTCATTATTTAACAGAGCCAATCACCTTGGCATATCAACGTGAGTCATGGATAATTAATAAACATATAAAAGGATTAATTTCAATCAGTGACATGAGGTTTTACAACAAAATTTTAATAATTTAAGGATAGTCAAAAAAACCAATGATTATAATGAAGGAAAGTCAATTCCCATAACAGGTTTAAATAAATATAAGAAAATATTTTTACTACATTAATAGTTGCAACAGATTTGACCAAAAAAATTCCTGAATGAAATAAAGGAAGACAGAAAAAAAAAGTAATGGACAGTATGGGATAAAAATAAAAAATATAAGCAAGAAAATTAAGAAGCAAAGCTAAATATAAGAATTTGTAGAGATTCGTAATCACCCATACCAATAGGCAAAGCACATGCTGATAATAACAGTCTTCACAACAGATAGTTTGATAAAATGTACATACATTCAAAATGATAAGACCTAAACTTGTCCACAAAACTGTAAAAACACATACAAGCACAGAAACAAAAGGTACCATAACCAAGAACCATAGCCAGAAAGAATGTTATGACATTTTTTTTTCTTTAAACATTTGTATACTGCATTGTAATCCATACAAGTTCTCTTCTCCTTGATGTGTTTAAACACTTGTATCATCATCAAGTACCATATCTGCTGGCATAGGTTATCATGTCTCTCCACAACTTTCGATCTTGACAGTTAAACATTTGTATATTGCCTTGTAATCCATACAAGTCCTCTTCTCCTTGATGTGTTTAACCATTTGTACACCGCCTTTTAGTCCATACAAGTCCTCTCCTACTTGAAGTATTTAAATACTTGTATATTGCCTTGTAATCCATACAAGTCCTTTTTTACTTGAAGTATTTAAACACTTGTATACTACCTTGTAATCTTTACATGTCCTCTTCTACTTGAAGTATTTAAACACTTGTATACTACCTTGTAATCCATACAAGTCCTCTTCTACTTGAAGTATTTAAACACTTGCATACTACCTTGTAATCCATACATGTCCTCTTCTACTTGAAGTATTTAAACACTTGTATACTGCCTTGTAATCCATACAAGTCCTCTTCTACTTTAAGTATTTCTTAATTCAAAAATCTGCACAAGTGTCTGGGATTATTGTCAAAGCCAAGTGACTGTCACTTTCATCAATTCTTGTAACTGGTATTTTGTTAATTCCTGAAGAAAGACGTCATAGCTGAGACTTCCATGAGAGAATGTAAACAACAATTTAACCATAGCAAACCAGTGATCACTTGCTAGATTCAGTTCCTACCATAACTAGAGGTTAGGTACCAAATTATTTTTAAAGCTAGATCAACTGAAGGATGTGCTTGATCCCCAGGGCTTTGTATGAAAATTGAGTCCTTATGACTTTGTTAATCCATCCTCACTGAATATGTATATGTTGTATATATAGAGAAGTATAAGTGAAAAAGACAGTAGACAAACAAATGAAAAGACGATTATAGACTACAGAGATGGGATTTCTCAAAAGAATGTTGAAAGTTCCCTAGACAGTTAAAAAAGACAAATGAGGACATTCTCAAAGAGGCAAATGCAAAAAGGGAGTGCCTAAAAAACATCAGAAAGAAACAATAAACATTTGTCTGACATATCAAGAGAAGAGGAAAGTTGTAAAACTTGGTTACAACTGCCAAAATACAGGGAAAGAGAGATTGTGGATGACAAAAGGAGAAGATACTAGATAGCTTGGTGTCATGGCATGGAAAATAGTCAACAACAGAATTTATATGAAGCACTGCGGATAGAAGATTGTGGAAAGACATGATTGTCTACGCCAACCAGTATGGCACACAATGATGATGTATATATATATATATATATATATATATAAAGGTGTAGCGGAATAAAAATGAAGTACAAATAAGAGGTAGACTTGACTATTTAGCATGTATGAAACAGTAAAATAATAAATGTTAATTTTCACTTATTAATTCTGAATTTTATTTTAATATTAAGCAAGAAACATTGCCTACATGCCATCTTGTCTGTCTGCATGGGTCAGGAAACTATCTAACTCAGTTTCCAAATGGGGGAATAGTTCTGCCATCATGATTCTGAAATACAATCAGAATTCAAGTCAACAAATATAATGTTTAATCACCGACAAATAACTTTATATAATAATATGACATCTTTAAAACAACCATTTTACTTACATTTTTTGTTATGGATCCAGATATTTGCTGTATTTGTGTACATAGCATTGTCAGTTGGGTGGGTGGGGGGGGCCTGTGGACCATCTTCCTACCCCAGGATGAAATGTGTACCCACTTCATCATCTCACAATGTCACTGCATGGTACACTGTGGCTCTGCCTCTGTTGATGTGATGGCTATCCATGTGTTCCTTCCTTGAGGCAGTGGAGTCAGGCAGGATTCACATCAGCCCATTTCCTCGCCACCTACTTTCTACTAGCACTTCTCCACTCTTTCAGCAGTATCATGTGTAGGCCATTAGTACTGACAGAAGATTGTCATGTCCTAGGCCAGTTGTGTATGTGCGATATACCACAAGCCTTTTGGAAATAGAGCATGATGGTCTCATAAAACTGAAGTCGTCAGTCCTCTGTGTGTGCCAGTAGGAATCTCAAAACAATTTAGGAACTGCAAACTTCAACCCGTCCACAGGGGGTTCCTACAGAGGTAGTATTCTGACAGAAGAAAAGGACACTCACTTGAGAGAGTGAGGGTGAGTGGATGTTGCCCTCACCAGTGGGCTCAGGTTCTGCATCTATAGGGCCTCACCTCCTCCCTGCTCAGTTATACCACTGGGAACTTGGTCGCACTCAAGTCCAACTTTCCGGGAACAGGGTTAGAGGGGGTGGGAGAAAGGTGTGGGGAACCACATGTAGGTGTGGTCTTGGGTGCAGTTGTATAGAATTGAGGCCTACCAGAATCAAAGAGACAATCCTGTCATTCATTAACACAGGACCTGGTGAATAAGAGGAATATGAATGCTTCATTTACCTTTTGGTCATGTCACGACCCAAACACACACCCCAACCCTACTTTCATTTAGAATGATTTATTCATTTAGAATCATTTATTCTAATGATATCATTTCACTATCAAAACATCAGTTTTCTTCTTCTGTCAGCTGACCACAAGCCAATACAATAGTCAGCAGCCAACATGTGAAAGGCAACAATCAAATATTTCTATTTCTTTAGATTCACAGTTAATTTTCAAATTTCCACATTTGCTGTTTTAAAAAAAAGAAAAGAAAGAAAGAAAACAAAATATACAAACCTGACTTGATCATTGATTTGTCTCCTGTTACAATGAAAAGAAATTAAATTTAGAAACATAAAGAACAATTAATGAGAACAACGTCAATTATTTTAATGTCGTCTGGCTGCTTAAGTGTTTATGCCTGATGAATAGATAGTTCCTGCAGTAATTTACAGCCTTCTTTTTTTTTTTTAAAGCCAAACCCTAAACACAATATTAATAGCTAAAAGTAAAAATAAATAACAGAAAATGATAGACAATATAGTCATCATCATCATCAAGTACCGGGCCTGCTGGCGTAGGTGATCATGTCTCTCCACAATTTTCGATCTCGACAGTTATTTATCATTTCTGTTGTTGATATTCTGCCAAGCCATTCTCTTAAGCTGTCTGGTATTTTTTTCTCTTTGCTTCCCTCTATCTCTTCGTCCCTCAATTTTCCCAGTTGTTACAATATATTCCAGTTGTTCTCTTCTCATTACATGAGCAAAAAATGATGATTGTTTCTTCTTAATATTGGAAATTAGCTCTCTTTTTGCTTTGGCCTCTTTCAGAATGTTTTCATTACTCTTCTTAACTGTCCAAGGTATTCTCAACATTCTTCTGTAAAACCACATTTCTACAGACTTCATATAGTTAACTCTATATAAAATATCTTTTCAGACACTATAGTAATGGAAAGTAAAAATAAAGGCCTCAGTCTTCACAAAAAAAGGCAAGTAATTCCACAATAAAAAAGATATATACATGCATTTGTCTGTGTTTTGTAGAGCTTCTTGACCTATGAAAGAGTATCTTGGATATTGGACATCACATAAGAAAATCACTGGAGGTCACAAAAATGTGATTTTTGCAGATTTGATTGTTGAGACTAGCATGGTCAGCTGAAAAGATTAGTATGAAAATCGTGAGAGAGACCAAAGCAAACTTGTTTCCAAAATCAGGAGGAAGCAATCATCATTTTTGTCCAGGTAATGAGAAGAGAATAGCTGGAATATTTTGTGAACACTGGAAAAACTTAGTGAAGATGAGCTAGAAGAAAACAAAAAAAGATACCAGAGATGAAAAGAGAGTGGTGTTGTAGGAAATAACACCAGAACTGATAAAACAACTGTAGAGACAGAAAGTAGTGGTGAGACTAGATCACTTACACCACAGGCCACGGAACTGGATGAAACCAATAAAAGAATATAATTAATGACACAATTTTTTTTTTATATTATAGATGAAAAAATATTAAATAATATTATTTCATTGTTCATAACATGAGACAACATTGGTACTAATCTTAAAAAATGTTGTACGCTCACCACTTTCTAAAAATTAAGCATTTTGCAAAGTGAATATTGAAAGATTGAAATAAAACAAGACAAACTATATTTAAAGACACTATTTTTTGTGTAGGTTATGTAAGAGCTGATTAGTAGAAAAGTATGTTGATAAAAAAAATCTCTTATAAAGAGAAGGTCACATGATTCAGTTTCAATTTATTTTAAAATGGAATTTGCTGCACTTTTAATAAATAAAAGTAAAAATGAATATAAATGTCAATAAAGATACAAAATGAAATATGAAAAAAAACCTACATGTGTATTGATAAAACCATGTTAGCTACATCATACAAAAACAATATAATTTGGGTTAGACTATTTGGTTATTGGGAGCCGCGATAGCTCATTGGTTAGTGAACTGGACTACAAAGGACAAGGGGTAGGGTTCGATCCCAACCGACGGCTTCCGGGTTCACCCAGCCTTAAATGAGTACCAGAATTTTTCTGGGAAAGTGAAGCGGCACGGACGTAATACCGACCACATTACCCCAAAAATCATGTGCTGAAGGTCTGTAAAATTTATGGTCACTAACACCATATTCCCTGTACGCCACTTGGCATGACGGGGGTACTTTACTTTTTTTTTTTTTATTTGGTTATTGATCCAGCAGCCTATGATCACTGTCCTTTGACTCAATGTTTACTGTGACAGTTGATGAGATGTAATGACAAATGGTTACAATTTGACATTTCAATGAAGCAAGTAAGTACCTTCTTTCACATTCAGGTTTAAAGATAAAAAAATAGCATTATAATATTTTTTTTAAATCGCTTACAAAATTATAGAAACGATTTATTTCATGTATAAACTCACAACATGATTTTCCTATGTAACCCACATTCAAGAACATCTTCTTGTGATTTTACCTGGGTCATCATCAACCTGAGGCATCACCAACCTGGGGCATCATTAATCTGAGGCATCACTTACCTGAGGCATCAATTACCCGAGTCATCTCCCACCTGAGGCATGACCTACCTGGGTTATCACCTGAGTCATCTACTACCTGAGGCATCACTTACCTGAGATATCAACCACCTGAACATCGCCTACCTGAGGCATCAATTACCCGAGTCATCTCCCACCTGAGGCATGACCTACCTGGGTCACCACCTACCTGAGGTATCACCTACCTGGGTCATCTCCTACCTGGGTTATCACCTAACTGAGTCATCTCCTACCTGAGGCATCACCTACCTGAGGCATCACCTACCTGAGTCATCTCCTACCTGAGGCATCACCTACCTGAGTCATCTCCCACCAAATTAAAAGTGATTATAACTGTTCAAACCTCTAATCTCTACACCCACAAATGTCAGCTTGGTCTACTCACATTTCAGTGGTGACTGTAGCTCTCTTTTGCATGAGCCCTTGACCCAGATTTTCTGTTATATATTCACCCCTAAGAATAAATGGTGTTTACTATTTTTAATTAACAGGGAAACAAATATGCTATAACATACAAATATGTTATGACATAAGATTGTATATGCTTCAAAATAGCCCATTACATGCAATTTTTCTTAGATTATAAATGGTTGTGTTCAGAATTTATAAACTTAAATACACGGTGTTTTACTTGCTACCAAAACCAGCATTTTCGCAATAACTCTAACACCAATGAAGATGTTGCACAGAAATGTAACCGTTGATTACTATACCTTTGTGTGACCCACTTGTTTATGATACCATAGCAAAGATTACTTTCACTTACTTAAATGTAACATTTCGATCTTCGAACTTAAAATTTTTTTTCAACTTTTGCTACACAGCAGTGTGGTCATTCATTTGAGTTAACCCAATGACTAATGGATCGCACCTCTTCATCGTCAGCCCTTAAAGGGAAATTAAGTGGGTGTGTCTGCGCCATGTTGTGGTTTTCAGTATAACTGTGATATTTGCATCTTTTGGCTCAACACATCCGACTTCAGCACAACACAGCAGTGTGTTTACCCAAGACAAAATATGGGGATCGACACGGTAATCCTTTCCTGCTTTACAGTTGATTAAAAGCCAGAAACATGAATACAGATCAGCCCATATGTTCTGCATGCTCTTGGTATAAGGTTTCTTTGATGTCAACACTATTGAGATTTCCCACATCATGAGAGAAAAAAAAAAGGAAAAAATAAATTTCTTAAAAAGTGGCAGAATTTGAAATAAAAAATGTGCATCTTTTATGATACTGTAGTAATTTTTTAACGCATTCGAAAATAAATGTCTAAGGAAAATACTTGGTATAGCGTGGAACGAATTCAAAACAAACAAGGAAATTAGAGAAATCGCCAATCAACCACTAATATCTTCAGTAATAAAGAAAAGACGATGGTCAAATGTTGGACATGTGATGAGAAAAGATAATAACCGAATAGCAAAGCAAGCCCTCATATGGGAAACAACAGGTAAGAGGAAAAGAGGAAGACCCAGAGAGACACTGAGAAGAACATTGATGAGAGAGGCAAGAGCAGCAGGATTCGGCTCCCTCAATGAGATAGAGCTGCTTGCACAGAACAGAGACAAATGGCGAGATTTGATAAAATATCTTTAAAAGAAAACTGCTAGAACAACAATTCAGATAAGAGAAGGAGTATCTTGGTCTACGCCCTATGGGCCGGCTACGGCTCAAAAGGTCAATAGAGATAGATAGTAATTTTTACTACGCAATTGATAAAAAAAAAATCCAACATGAAATAACTTAAAAAAATAAAAAACTAAGGGGTCACTGTTGATAATTAGGAAGGTATAGGGAGGGTGAGAATGTTTCCTCTTGGAAAACTGTCAACATTTTAAAAAAAATTTATTTTGAAGAGGTGACATTTACGATGGTCTCGTAATCTAGGGTTAAACAAGAGTAAGTTCATTGTACAAGAAATAAAAAGAAATGTTTCAGTTTACTTCACAAATATGAAAACTACAAATGATTGCAGATAACTCATCCTAAACAATGAAATTGTCATAGTCCCACTGAAACCTTCTAACATAATAAAGAAAATGATAAAAGGCTCCACCCATCCCCTGCTCAAGTACCAGCCCACAGCAGAACTATTAAAGGTAACATAGAAATGAAATTAGTTTTTTGTTTATTAGAATATTAAAGTTATGTAGAAGAGCACATGTTTAGTAAAGTTAATAGAAATGAATTTGTTTATCCAAGTTAAAAAGATGAAGAAATGTTTATATCAGAGTTAAAAAGACAAACAAATTTATGTTAAAGTTAACAAAATGAACAAATGTTTATAACAAAGTTAAATAGATGAACAAATGTTTATATCAAAGTTAAAAAGATGAACAAATGTTTATATGAAAGTTAAAAAGATGAATAAATGTTTATCAAAGTTAAAAAAGTTGAACAAATTTATGTTAAAGTTAACAAAATGAACAAATGTATATCAAATTTCAACACGATATGCTACAATTGCCAGACATGGACAATCCCTGAAAGACACAAGTGTAAAATCTCTTTATGCAAAATAAAATGCATAATAAATGATGCTGGAAAAGGAAAACAAGGAAGGTAGAACCAAAAAAAAAATGAAACAGAAAGTCATGGGGACAATTCCAGTAAATGATTAAATTAAATGTCAAAGAATTAATCTGAAAATGTTATCATAATGAAATCCAAAAAAACTGAATGAACATACTACATGAAAATATCTAGCCACAAGACAATTGGATAACCAAGGAAAAGGTAGATGAAAGGAATTAAATAAAGGTTAATTAAATTCAAGATGATAACAACTTAAGTTACACAACTAGTGACTTATATCTACTGCAACACCTCAGAGAACAAACAGTAGGACAAAATAAAAAAGAAAGAACGCGATGAACAATAATGAGAAAGATACCAGATATACACCATTTTAGAACATGGTAATATTCCTTGCATTGATACTATTCTATATATCCACAAAGCTGTTGGATGGGCCTTATAGTCCATACTATTGATGTCAAACTATTGAATGTCAGACTATTGAATATCAAACTATCAAATGTCAAACTATCGAATGTCAAACTATCGAATGTCAAACTATCGAATGTCAAACTATCAAATGTCAAACTATCAAATGTCAGACTATTGAATGTCAAACTATCGAATGTCAGACTATAGAATGTCAAACTATCAAATGTCAAACTATCAAATGTCAGACTATTGAATGTCAAACTATCAAATGTCAGACTATCGAATGTCAAACTATCAAATGTCAGACTATCGAATGTCAAACTATCAAATGGCAGACTATCGAATGTCAAACTATCAAATGTCAAACTATGAAATGTCAGATTATTGAATGTCAAACTATCAAATGTCAGACTATCGAATGTCAAACTATCAAATGGCAGACTATCGAATGTCAAACAAATCAAATGTCAGACTATAAAATGTCAAACTATCGAATGTCAAACAAACTAAATGTCAGACTATAAAATGTCAAACTATCAAATGTCAGACTATAAAATGTCAAACTATCGAATGTCAAACAAACTAAATGTCAGACTATAAAATGTCAAACTATCAAATGTCAAAAATATTATTATATGGAGAGCTGCAGAAAGGTAAACAATTACAAGATTGACAAGGAAACACTTCAAAGATTCGCTCAAGACTTCATTAAAGCCTTCAATGTTAATCTTGACACATGGGAAGATGTGTTGCACAAGACAGAACTACTTGTTGCACACTTCCAGATGAGGCTACAGCTTGTCTTTTTTCTTTCAGCTCCCTATGGCGCATAAGTGTTCAACAATTTCCAAGCCACTCTGTTTGTGCCATTATTTTTTTATCATTCCATGTCTTCCCCATCCTCTTCATCTCTGCTTCCACCTAGGTGACTACAACTTGTGGGACACCCAAAAGAGCAGTGGCTGAACAATGGAGACAGACTAGATAAGCTACTCATGATAATTATACATATCCATACTGTCCCACATTATTTCGGGCCAGCATCAGGCTTAAGTCACATTCGCACACACAGACTAGACTCAAAAATAGGTTGAGCTGAGTGGTCTTTATCATATGTGATGAATGAATAACACTAAAACTGACACAAAAGGTACACTATTCAGAATTAAAAATGCATAAAAGGTCATTTTAAGAACAGCTTAATTGTTTAAACATGCAGGAGAATTAGTAAGACAAAAAGATCAAATGTTTGTAAAAAATAAGATACTTTAGGGAGATCAAGTATTACAATAATTGTTTTTAATTTATGTTAGTTATTAGTTGTAAGTTGTTTATTTCAATATCATTTTTGAAAAATTAATTGGTTACTTACTCAACTGAAGAGTAGGTAGGTCGGGCGACCCAAACATCTGTTTCCACATCTCCTTCCCCCTGAGCTGTTGTGTCTTTGTCCTTCAGAGAGTAATGCACACAATTACTGTCATGGTATGCATGATAAAGCCATGAAGATCATCAAACAAAGAACAACGTAAAGAAATACAAAATTAAGAAGTGACACAAAGTTGACTGTTGGAGCCAGGGTCAGTGAAAGAGAGGTGACCAAGTCTAAAATTCCCTTCTCATAGCAGTTCTGGAAACAATGACTAATCAGCCTGGCCAAATGAGGAAGGATAAAAAAGGGAAGGGGCAAATAAATGTAGAGCTGCGGTAAAGCTGGTAGCAGCAGGGAGCCAGTAGTGGGGTGTAACTACACTCCTACATTGTATGGGTCAGCTTTACATATAAAAAAATGCTGCATTGAAGTAGGATATAGCGGGATGAAAGGTGCACAAATATCACAGCTTATTGTAAATCACAACATAAGCATGGTAGATTCATTTGAATGAATGCCAAAAAGACCAAAGAAACATACATTTAATAAGCAACAGCAGAGAGTAAGCATTCTGAAGGCCATCAAAGTGTCCACAAGAGATAAGATATGCAACAAGACAATATCAGATAGTCCTGAAATGTAATTTCTGTAAACACAAACAGAACAGTAACAACTATAATGGTTTGCTAATATGTACAAAATAGAAGCAGATTAATCACCTATGGTACACAGCCAACTATAGATTGATTAAGGTCTGTAGGCAAAAAATACAACTGGAAAACCCTCCAACTAGCTTGACATTTTCAGCTAGAGGAGCTATAAATGACTGATGTCCACTCTGCCCACAACCACCCCTGCTAGCAAAGCTGAAAATGTCATGATTGTTGAAGTTTTTCTGAGAATTCCCACTCAGCCAGCAGGCCTAAGTGGGAGCAGCAATAGCTCAGTGGTTAGTGAACTGGACTACAAAGGACAAGAGGTTGGATTCGATCCTGATCAATGGCTTCTGGATTTACCCAGCCTTAAATGGGTACCAGATTTTTTCTGGAAAAGTAAAGTGGCATGGGTGTAATACCGACCACATAACCCCAAAAATAATATGCTGAAGGTCTATCAAAATTATGGTTACTAACACCATATTTCCCATACGCCACTTGGTGTGATGGGGCTCTTTACTTTCTCTTATAGTAAATCTATTGTTAGTATATGGTAAGTATAGTATATGGTAAGCCAAGAATCAGGAAGATTTATAAACAGATAGTACACACATATAAGACAATCCCAGAAAGTGACAGTTGACAGCTAAGAGGATAGCTTGGGAATCTAAATAGCAAGCCTTTAGACCCATTCTAGTAAAAAGAACCATCATTATTTCACTAGGACAGTATCTATAATATGAATACTTAGTGAATACAAGGAAAGATATTATAATATAAAAGCTCAGCAGTAACAGTTAGCACATCTGGACCAGTTTCATAGAGTGGGTACATAGCTCTTCAATAATTGAAGAAATTGTTAGTGTAAGCAAAATTTTATAATTGGCAGCTTGTTTGATTTTCAATACAGAAGAGTTCTATACAACTCAACTTGTGGGACATAGACTACCTACGAGGCTAGGCTCTTGATCTTACCTACCATGAGACTTAGAGGCTACTGTAGAATAAGACAAAAATTCATTTGCTGTACATGGAGTTTAAGAAGAGTGACTTAACATCATTACTACAGCAACGGAGTAACATTTATTTTACATACATTTCCCAGGTCTACAAAAACTCTGAAAGAGAGAGAGAGAGAGAGAGAGAGAGAGAGAGAGAGAGAGAGAGAGAGAGAATGTCTACCTTCTCCTGCTCATCATCCTTTGAAGCATTTCTGTCTATGAGGTGAAAAAATTTAAAACAGAAGTCCTGTTCAGCAATACATACTCTCTCTAGCTCTGTAAGGACTTTCTCCAGAACCTGCAACAAGGTAACGTGTTGTATATAAAAGTGACTAGACAACTAAGTAACAACAGAAAATGACAATATTAAAACAATAAACTCCCGCAACTACTGTAATATCAACAAGTTACAGATGACAAGTTTAGCACATTTGCTACCAAGATGTTTAACACACACTGGCCATGCCGTCTTTCTGAAAATGTTTTGTTACAAATTTGAAATAACAGCAAGAAAATAAGTGAAAATTGATCTTAAACACACGGTTTGGAGAATTTGCTGAGGAAGTTGGGAAAGAGGTTAAATAAGAGAATTATACGGTTTTTGTGGAAATAATTATGAAAACATCAATCAAATAAAGCTGCTTCAGGGTTTTTCATGATGGTTACTACAGCTGCTTCAAGGTTTTTCATGATGGTTACTAAAGCTGCTTCAAGGTTTTTCATGATGGTTACTAAAGCTGCTTCAAGGTTTTTCATGATGGTTACTAAAGCTGCTTCAAGGTTTTTCATGATGGTTACTAAAGCTGCTTCAAGGTTTTTCATGATGGTTAGTAAAACTGCTTCAAGGTTTTTCATGATGGTTACTAAAGCTGCTTCAAGGTTTTTCATGATGATGACTAAAGCTGCTTCAAGGTTTTTCATGATGGTGACTAAAGCTGCTTCAAGGTTTTTCATGATGGTTAGTAAAACTGCTTCAAGGTTTTTCATGATGGTTAGTAAAACTGCTTCAAGGTTTTTCATGATGGTTACTAAAGCTGCTTCAAGGTTTTTCATGATGGTTACTAAAGCTGCTTCAAGGTTTTTCATGATGGTTACTAAAGCTGCTTCAAGGTTTTTCATGATGGTGACTAAAGCTGCTTCAAGGTTTTTCATGATGGTTACTAAAGCTGCTTCAAGGTTTTTCATGATGGTTACTAAAGCTGCTTCAAAGTTTTTCATGATGGTTACTAAAGCTGCTTCAAAGTTTTTCATGATGGTTACTAAAGCTGCTTCAAGGTTTTTCATGATGGTGACTAAAGCTGCTTCAAGGTTTTTCATGATGGTTACTAAAGCTGCTTCAAGGTTTTTCATGATGGTGACTAAAGCTGCTTCAAGGTTTTTCATGATGGTTAGTAAAACTGCTTCAAGGTTTTTCATGATGGTTACTAAAGCTGCTTCAAGGTTTTTCATGATGGTGACTAAAGCTGCTTCAAGGTTTTTCATGATGGTGACTAAAGCTGCTTCAAGGTTTTTCATGATGGTGACTAAAGCTGCTTCAAGGTTTTTCATTATGGTTAGTAAAACTGCTTCAAGGTTTTTCATGATGGTTAGTAAAACTGCTTCAAGGTTTTTCATGATGGTTACTAAAGCTGCTTCAAGGTTTTTCATGATGGTTACTAAAGCTGCTTCAAGGTTTTTCATGATGGTTACTAAAGCTGCTTCAGGGTTTTTCATGATGGTTACTAAAGCTGCTTCAAGGTTTTTCATGATGGTTACTAAAGCTGCTTCAAGGTTTTTCATGATGGTTACTAAAGCTGCTTCAGGGTTTTTCATGATGGTTACTAAAGCTGCTTCAAGGTTTTTCATGATGGTTACTAAAGCTGCTTCAGGGTTTTTCATGATGGTTACTAAAGCTGCTAATGCGGCTAGTGCTATAGAATGTGCTATGATGAAAAAAAAAAATAAGAAAACAACTGGTATCATGGACCTGGAATCAAACTGCTGAGCTTCATTAAGTATCTATTCCATGAACCAGGCTGCTTACCACTTTCTGCCTTTTCTTTTGTTTAGTTTGTATTTCAGAGGTAACTGAGCTGGGGCATTATGATTATCTAGCTCTTTACTTTAGAATTTTTACACACATCTTTTCAGCATGACTTAATAGTGTTATACCACTGTATGTTGTCACCTTTCAATCTACGTAGTGAAATAATTTTTAGATCCATAGAGGTATGGTAGGGGTCTCAGTTGGCAGACGTAATGTTACCCCTGCGATATGCTTATGCATGTTATAACCTCAATGGAAGACACATTTCCAAGATTTAATGTGGAATAGCCCAGGCAAAAGCAGCATTTTATCAAAATAAAAATATTTTGTGCAAACCCTCTTTGTCAATGGAAGTAAGAAAAATAGTTTTCCTATGTCAAAAGAGCAGTGATCTCTGCAATATGTGCCATTTTAGCACGCAAGGTTTCTGTTTTTGAGATTGTGGTTCTGCCCTATGTGCCATCTTTGGCTCGAAAGGACAACAGATAGATAGATAGATGTTAAAAGATAAGCACAGATATGAAATATAACAAATATTAAATACTATGTGGGCCCACGTGTATAGCTGCAGAAAACAAACATAAAATGTTATTGAGCAGTTAAACTAACAGAAAGACAAAACAAGCTACAATGTTTCAGCAAAAAGTCTTCATTAAGTTTTAAAAATGTGCCATCATCTATGTTACATAGACCCGATCTTTACATATGGAAGTGAATCATGGACTATCAGTAAAAAAACAAAAAGGTACTTGGAGACCACATAAATGCTGTGTCACAAAAAATGTTGAGAATACCAGGTACAATTAACAAAGAGAAATGAAGAAATTCTGAGAAAGGCCACAGCACAAAGATATTTTTGTAAACTTCTGTCAGAAAAAGACAATCTATTTTATTGGGCCTGTGATGCAAAGAGGATGCAAAAATATTGTGACAACAGTAAAAACTGATGGAAAAAGAAAAAGGGAATGTAAGGAGAAAAGATGCAAAACAGTTTAATAACGTGGCAGAGGAAAAAAATTAACAGTGGATTTGAAACATTGGGCATAATAGAGACATACGATGACATGATCGTCAACATCTCTGGGCATGGCACCTAAAAATGATATCATTACTATTGTTTGCCACTATTTAGCTAATCATTTAGAAAATCAGAGAATGGATCATCTCATAGGAACTGAACTGAGGTAATGTACAGCAAAAGCGTGATTGTGAAATTAGTGTACTTGTTCAAAAAGGTTCAATTACCAAAATGTGGCAAATTTTGTTGGGACTGACATGGCCTCAGGTTCACCCATACTCTTAATATCTTTTTCTGGGAAAGTGAGAGATGGCCTGATATGATACTAGTCAAATCAACTATAAATGTGGTCAGTCATGAACAGAATTGGTACTAACATCATTTTTTGCATACACCACAAGGTACTGTAAAAAAAATTTAAAACCACACTCAGAAAAATCAACAAAAGAAATTTGTAGAGTTATCAAGTTATTTGTGGGTCATTATCATTGCACTCCGAACATGTCCATAGATGCTCAGATTCCCTCCTCAGCAAGTCCCACAGTGTCCAGTGACTGACGACTCCAGTTCTTTGATGGTTGATAAGCCTTCTTATATGCCAACTAAGTTTCTTGTTGTGCCCATCTTAACTCCCATCTCTTTCATCCAAATGTGTGATGTGGACTCATGGTTGTCGAAGTCCTGTGCCCTACCCACATCTCTGAGGGCATTGGTGATGTCCGCCTGATCCATTGACTGACCATCCTTAACGACAGCGCAGCTAGTCAACCTGTCTGCAATTTCATTTTCCCATACTCCCACATGTTCAGGGACATAGACAAAGACCTACATATTTTTTACTTCTGCAATGACTCTATCCATTGCGTACGGAGCCCATCTCCATGACGAGATGTTTATAATGTAAAATTATACTTAATACCTCTGTACCTGTATCATTTGTGATGTCTTTGAATTGTTCATTTTTAAATTAATTCATGAGCTATGAGCCTAACCAACTAGAGTTATATGATCACAACAGTCAATGATCTGGTTAGAAGGCTTGTGGAAGACCAAGCATCAGATGTGCAGATAAATCACAGAAACGGCACAGGCAAGAGCTAACTAGAGAAAATGTGATGCATTTGGATAGGAGCAGAAAAGTGCATTTCTCCATCATTCTTCACAGAATACATGAATTAGATAAGATAATAAAGTAAGATAAAATAGGACAGGATAAAATAGGATATAACAGGATAGTTAGGTAGGTAAGTTCAGAGCTAACTTAACCTATTCTCTTCTATCCATGGAACCACCTTCATTGCAGTCAATAATTCTCAACATCTACACTATTACTTGTCACAGCATTTCCAAAAATGCATCAGTAAATTCTGTTGACAAGGTCGTTATGTGTACATCCTACTCAGGTGATGATTCCAAACCCCCTTTGTTAACTCTTGCGACAAGCGTGGCAGGTAAAAGTGGCTCTATTCTTTTCTCCCCTCAATGTGGGGACCCCTGTAGCCACATGGATAACTTAATCTGTTTAATGTTTATATAAACACAATAAGTAGATATATCCAGCTACCTGATCAAAGACACTTCTCATGGCAATGTCCAATTCAGAGCCATACTTGACAGCCGAAGTGTCCACACTCTGGATGGAACCTGAGCGCCCTCTATGTTCTATCTTAGTGAGGCTTGTAGAAGAAGCTGTCAGCCGAGACAGAGTTGCAGTACCTGAGAGATAAAGATAAACTAGAAATACATTTTTTTAAAAAATTGGTATCACCATAAAAGATTTACAATCCTAAAAGATTAACTAAAACTAAAAGCAAAAGCTTTTTGCTAATAAATTATGCTGGAGCCGCAGAAGCTCAGTGGTTATTGAACTGAACTACTAAGTCCAGAAAAAAATGTGTACTGTATCACATTGACTTAAACGCTAACATACCAAGCTTTCCTTTGCTGTCTTTTGTTATGGCTAGCTTCTGCTTAGCACTCTCTATGAAGTCATTGACCTCTCTTGTATAGAGTTTACATAAGCTTGACATGTACACCTGAAAACAGGAGTTAAAATATGTAACTGTTACAGTGATAATAAAAGTATGAGATAGCCCAAGTCACTAACAAAGTAATGCTCACATGTGAAAAGTCTTACAATGTGACAGCCCCAGTCACTAACAAAGTAATGCTCGCATGAGAAAAGTCTTACAATGAGATAATCCCAGCCACAAACAAAGTAATACTCACATGTGAAAAGTCTTACAATGAGACAGCCCCAGTCACTAACAAAGTAATGCTCGCATGAGAAAAGTCTTACAATGAGATAACCCCAGCCACAAACAAAGTAATGCTCACATGTGAAAAGTCCTACAATGAGACAGCCCTAGTCACTAACATTGTAATGCTGGCATGAGAAAAGTCTTACAATGAGATAGCCCAAGCCACTAACATTGTAATGCTGGCATGAGAAAAGTCTTACAATGAGACAGCCTAGTCACTAACATTGTAATGCTGGCATGAGAAAAGTCTTACAATGAGATAGCCCAAGCCACTAACATTGTAATGCTGGCATGAGAAAAGTCTTACAACTAACCCATTGCTTGGTAAAATCAACGACATTTCTAATGGAATGTGATGCTCACTAATCTTATCTTTTCATCACTATGAAGTGTCATGTCTGCTGTATTAGAGTTTCATGTCAAGAGACAAAATATTGGAGATTCATAACAAGAGACATAGCAAGAGACATAGAGTATTGGAGATTCATGTTAAGAGACACAAAATATTGGAGATTCATAACAAGAGACATAGCAAGAGACATAGAGTATTGGAGATTCATGTCAAGAGACACAAAATATTGGAGATTCATAACAAGAGACAAATTATTGAGGATTCATGACAAAGGACACACAAAAGTGTTAGAGATTCATGACAGTAGACACAAAGTTTTGGAGATTCATGACAAAGGACACACAAAAGTGTTAGAGATTCATGACAGTAGACACAAAGTTTTGGAGATTCATGACAAAGGACACACAAAAGCGTTAGAGATTCATGACAGTAGACACAAAGTTTTGGAGATTCATGATAATAGACATAAAATATTGGAGATTCATGACAAGAGACACCAAATTGTAGAGATTCATGTTCATGACCTGAGACACAAAGTATTGGAGATTGATGACAAAAGACACAAAGTATTGGAGACTCATGACAGACAATCTGAATTCAGATATAAAAATAGCACAGCAGCAGATACTCACATCTGAGAGTTTGTGAAACACTGGTTCATCTGTGTTCTTTAACCACAGCATCAGGTCAGCATAGATGACTAGTTCCTTGTGGATGGAGCTGTGCTGTGGCATTCTGATCTCTCCAGCATAACGGCTCAGAGTCTCACCAATCTCATTACCCTAATAATGTCAGAGTAAATTGTTCAGATGTAAAAAATAAAGATATTCACACACACATGCTTATCATAATTATAAGTATAAAGGTAGAGGTAAAGTATGAGACTTGAATCGGCGTCTTAGCATGGGAGTTTTCCCCGCATGTGTTTGGCCACCTACCTAGAAGTGTTAGGAGACTTCTGGATAGTGTCGCTTCAAGCATCAAAACTCATGATGCAAGGCGGCATTTCTCACTTTCCCAGAGTACTACCCTAATACCCATTTCTGCCAAAAGCTGGGGCGGCCGTGGGTTTTTTTTTTTTTTTTCCACCTACGAGTACAACTCACACTGCTCTCAGCAGGAATTGAACATTGGTTATCCGAACGTTGATAGGATAAATATATTTATAGATATATAAATCAAAATATGAATGAATGAATCATGAATGAGAATCAAAGTAACAGAAGCAAAAATTAATTTAAAAGTCAATTTTGCCATTAGGACACTATAATAAAAAAATTGCATTTATTGTTTTTATTTCAGGAGTTCTAAATGTCCTTTTTTTCTGGGACCATTAGCTCTTTAGCATTATGAATGTTTCCTCAAAGTATCAATTCAGAGGAAGAGGTACGTTTACAGCACTCGGAAAAAAATTACAAATAATCAACAACAGAAAAAAAAAAACAAAGAACAATATATGGTCCGAAGCAGGATCGAACCCGTACTCTAATATACCCAGACTCTAAACCGTACTCTAAACGTTTCCTCACAGGGCTCTTGTTGCTTTTAAAAACTTATCATTACCCCATATCCCCCCTCCCCAACAGTTTCATCAAAAGTTGCATAACTTTTTATTGTCCCTATAAACTTATCTTCACTACTCCAACCACTCTTCCCCAGTTCCATGCTCCTCACTGTTCCCTAAACTCATTCTAACAGCTCTCTCCCTCTGGTTCCATCCATTTCACCCTCCCTTGGTTTATAAACTCATCCCCATCCCTTTCGCCAGGTTCCATAAACTCTTCCTCAATGGACGTTTGGTTCCAGAAACCTGTCTTCACTCCCTCTTCCCAGGTTCCAGAAACTTCTCCTCATCACCCGTTCTCAGGGGAGCTCTCATGGCTGAGTGGATAGTGTGCTCACTCCCTGATCAGAAATGTCCAGGTTCAATTTCCAGTAAAGTAAAGTACCCCCGTCACGCCAAGTGGCATATAGGAAATATGGTGTTAGTGACCATAAATTTTACAGACCCTCAGCACATGATTTTTGGGGTAATGTGGTCGGTATTATGCTTGTGCCGTTTTACTTTTCCAGAAAAAAATCTGGTACCCATTAAAGGCTGGGTGAAGCGGAAGCCGTCGGTTGGGATTGAACCCTACCTCTTATCCTTTGTAGTCCAGTTCACTAACCACTGAGCTATCATGGCTTCCATGTTCAATTTCCAGTAGGGGTGCACTTTTTTTAGAAATGAAAAGACTACAGGGTTCGCCCAGCCTCTTAAAATGGGTACCAGAGAATTTTCTGAGAAGTAAATACAGCCTGGCATGACGATCCAAAAATGTGCCATAAAAAAAAGTAAAGAGCCCTGTCACCAAGTGGCATATAGTGAATATGGTGTTAGTGACCATAATTTTTACAGACCTTTGGTACATGATTTTTGGGGTAATGTGATCGGTATTATGCCTGTGTCACTTTACTTTCCCAGAAAAAATGCGGTACTCACTTAAGGCTGGGTGAACCTGACAGCCGTCAGTTAAGATCAAACCCTGAGCCATCAGTCAGGATCGAACCAGGCCTCTTGTCCTTTGTAGTCCAGTTCACTAACCACTGAGCTATCGCGCCCCCCCAAAATGTGGCATGGTCATTGGAAAATATGGGCACTAACACCATGTACCCTAAATACCTGGCAGTAGGTGGAGAGAACCTACTCCTTCCCAGCCAAACAAGGAAATAAAAAATCATTTGGAAGTCTGGTCATGGATCAGTCTTGGAAGTAGCAGTAGGTGATTCTGAGAAAAACACAACACCTCATTGACTAGATCACTCAGTAGAGTGAACAATGACAGACGATTGACAAATTATTAAAGAGATCACAATAAAAGGTTATGACTGAAAACACAGAGTAAGAGGATTAGATTAACTCAGACACTGAGCTGAAAGAAGTCAGTCACTCATAGCTGACTGATGACAGAAGCAGAATTAATGAAGATCCTACTCTACCCTTCGGTGGTGGTCCTGGTCTAATTAGCTCAGTCAAGGGATCAAGAGGTATAATAAACCTACATCTTTTTTTCTACCAAATGTTTGTCCAAGAACTAATCCTCCTCTCTGTCTGCCCTTAAAAAAAAAAGTAAAGTACCCCCATCATGGCAAATGGCGTATAGGGAAATATGGTGTTAGTGACCCTATATTTTACAGACCTTCAGCACATGATTTTTGGGGTAATGTGGTCGGTATTATGCCCCGTGCTGCTTTACTTTCCCAGAAAAAAATCTGGTACCCATTTAAGGCTGGGTGAACCCGGAAGACCATTAAGTGGTCACAATTGTGTTGTAGTTTATAGCAGTTGTGAAATATGATTCCTTTGGCCCCACAGATTCAACTTCAGCCCTGTGTACTATGTTTTCTTCCCTCCTCAAGCCCTACTTGTTTGGCCAAACAGACTGACCTGTTTCCAGGCACAGAATGGGACACACACACACATATATGTTTGCCTGTTATGTTTATTCTATTTTATCTTACATTGTTACCGCCTGGTTTACAAGCCAAACATTTATACTCGTTACCAATAAATTAAGCACTGATGGGTACAAAAAGTAAATGGGTTGAAGAAAAACAATGTATTTTACTTAAAACTAATGAAAAAATTAACTTATACTACATTTTAAACATACAAATTTTCAAAGAATTAAATGGATACCAGAAAATAGATGAATTTAAATAAAGAAAATGAAATCTTTAAAAAGGAATTGAATATTAAGCATTTATGCATAATTCTCCATTATAGTTAATGTTTAGTTATTGTTAGTGTTTTTATACAATCATTTTACTGTCAAATATAATTAAATACAACATATTTAGACTTTTGCAAAACTCAATTTTTTTGCTTTGATACATGCAATCATGTTCCAAGAACATAGTCTTACCACATTAAATGTGTGTGATTACAAAAAACAGCACCAAGTGAAAATAATCATTACTAGATAGTGTAATACTTCAACCTAAAAATTAATATAATTAAGGTTGCTTTAACACATTACATTTTTTTAATCATATCTTTGACTAGGTCTTTAGTTCGTGCTCCGTTTAGCTTTAATTCAGTCTAGTAGGTCTGCATCTCAATCAAACTCAAAACAAAACTTTGTGGAACACAAAAAACTCACTAAGAAAATAGATTATTGTAACATACTACTCATATACTGCCTTATCTTGATTCATGTCTGCTTCTTCTTAATAACTTAATCTTGGGAGCCGTTAGGACACCAATGACACACTTTGTTAACATTGTCCATTTCTCCATCTTTGATCATTCTTTGGGACTCTGCAAATTCAAGGCCTCTCCATTCTTTGATGTTATCTTCCAATCTCTTTCTCTGCCTGCATCTCTTTCTCTTTCATTTAACAGTTGATTTGCTGCACAATACTACTTTGACCCAGAGCATAACATGATATATGATACAAGAAAATGTGTTAAGAAATGATCAAGCTCCTAACACATTTCAAAGACACTGTCAGCTTTGGTTCAAGTTCATGTTGCCTCTGACATCTTAGTTATTTGTATACCCTGGCCCATTGAATATGGGCAGGTGCCAAAATGAGGCTGAACCAAAAGCCAATCAATTTCTATTGTTTACAGTGTATGGATTTCAGTAGCCTAACAAAATGCAACTTTCAAAGATTGAGAATAGTACGAAATAAAATAATGTATGGTTACATTTGTAACCATATGTTTTTAATTATTTTTAACACTTTAGTTTTATTATTTTCCCCTTGTCACCAGCTTTACTGCAGCATCATATACATTATATGTCTATTCATAAATGACAAACATCTAGGTTTAAGTCACCTTTAACAGTTTTAAACTACAACATATTATTTTATAAGCATTTCTGAAAGGCCAACATGCCTGCACATGCACATTCCATATTCAAATTATATTCTGTTTTTGATTCATCACTTCCTTTAACAAGCACAACAAGAATTATTCAGAAACATTTGACTCTGTACTGTGCTTTCTATGAAATTAGTGCATTAAATGCCAATTTTACATCAGCAATCAGTGGCAGTTTCCTTCAGCAGAGTGATAATAAAAGTAATGTTGTAGTAATCTCAAGCAAACTGAATGCCATGCATGTTACATGTAACCGTATCTCTTTCTGGCAGTGCAGCATTATGCAAATTATATCATCATGAATAACAAATACATAAATACATTGAATTAGTTCTGACAAATAAATTACATTTTTATTATTTCCTTTGTTCAAATTTATAACCAATGATTTTGTAGAATAAAAAATAACAGAATACTTTTTTTTTTCAAGACAGTTTTTTATGTATTCACCTGACAAAACTAAATGTTACAATTTACTTTAAGGTTCTTCAAACAGAAATATAAAAAATATTACTATAAGGAACTGTACCAACAAACTGATTCTCATTTAACATGAAAGAAATGTTAAATAATATGGAACAAATAACAGATATTGAGAAAACTCTGGTAAATAACAAATAAATAAAATTAATCAGAAATACTGATCACAGAGATATAATTTTTTTTAATGAACATGTTCTAATAGGGAAATGTAAAACTAAAGAATCATTATGCAGAGCTGAAAGACATTGCCAAATGTTTTGTTTCAGTTGCATTGCTAAGTTTTAAAAAAGAAACCTAGAACACACTGTGGTGACAACAATAAAAATAAATGGATCTAAGAGATAGAGGACAAAAAGAAAATTAGCACTTTAATAAACAAGATGGTATTGGGAGGAGAAAGCCAGAAAAAAAAAAGATAAAACTGACAATGAAAAGAATAGGAAAACAATGCTATCTTTGTTTCAACTTTTAAAATAATTGAAACAGATGAGGTTCTTGAGTCACAAGAAAGTGAAAGACATTATTATCTCAACAAAATGAAAAAAAAATACGACAACAGTCAGACACACCACAGAATATAACAGGCCAAATTAGATAATGCTCAACTTTCAAAATATAACAAAGAGAACTCTAAACTTACTGATATAAAAAGAGGAGTAAGATAAGGATGCATCCTATCACCAAGCTTGTTCAATCTATACACTGAGCAAATCTTTAAAAACATCTCAGAGATGCCAGGCCTAAACATTAATAGAAAGATAATCAATAGCCTAAGATATGCTGATGATACTGTATTACTATCAGAAAATCCTAAAGATCTACAACAATTACTTAATGAAATAAACATGACAAGCAAAAAATATGGATTAGATATGAATATCAAAAAGATTAAAACTATGATCATAAGGAAAGAAAATTCTCAAGACCTACAATTAAATATCAAAGTTGAAGGAATACACCTGGAAACAGTTCAGAGCTACAACTACCTTGGACATACTATAACCAGTGATGGAAAATGTACATCTGAAATAAACAAAGGAATAGGAATGGCAAAAAGTAATGTTAATGCCAAGAAAAGTATACTAACATCAAAACAAATAACACCAGGGCTAAAACTAAGAATAGCAAAATGTTATATTTCTCAATATTTGTCAATGGTGCAGAAACATGGACATTAGACAAGAAAACAGAAGAAAATTGAAGCCTTTGAAATGTGGATTTATAGAAGAAGAATAGGTAGAATTGGATGCAAAGAAAAGAGAACAAATGATGAAGTTTTAAAACAACTAAAAATTTAAAAAAACTACTAAACAAAATTAGAACAAGACAAATGAAATTTTTGGGACATGTTAAAAGACACAACAGCCTACTAAAAGTAATATTGGAAGGGAAAATACAAGGTAATAGAGACAGATCGAGACTAATATGGATGAGTAACATCAAAAGATGAACAAGGCGCTCCATGGTAGCCAACCTTCGATGCGGAGATGGCACTCGATGATGATGATCAACTATCAAGGAACTGGTGAATATGATCTTTAAACTGTAACGATGACAAAATAAACTATGAAAAAAAAGCAACAGCTCATTTTGACATTATTGCATCTAAAAATATCATGAGGTGTTGTGGGAAGCTGCAGTTTCCTATCCCAGACCGAATGTGTCTAACTGATAAGTGGGAAAAACATATAAACATAAAGTTGTATGAAACACCTTTACTAATCTAGGACAGCACAAAATATAGCCACAAGCCTTCATCAGTATAACAGAATAGCAAAACTGTACAAGATGACTACAGACTACAAGATCACATCACATAGACAGATTAAAAGATCACATAGACAGATTACAAGATAACATAGACAGACTACAAGATCCCATAGACAGATTACAAGATCACATAGACAGACTACAAGATCCCATAGACAGACTACAAGATCACATAGACATATTACAAGATCCCATAGACAGATTATATGATCACATAGATTTACATACCTGGCCATTAGTGTTACCAGACTCTCAATCTACTCAAGCCCTAAAGCCGTATTATATATGTAAGTGGGTTTTGTTAACTGACTGGGCTCCATTTTTATGAGATGACCAAACCACGCTTTTATTTTTGCCCTCTGTGTTTGATGCAAGATGTGGTTCCAACAATATGGAATATATCGTCACTTCTCATAGCAGTCATGACTTTTCTCATATATCGCCAGTGAGGAAGTGTGTAACATAAATTCAAATATCCATAGGACCAACTAAGATTTATACAAATGGTAAAAGAACTAAAAATGATACAGACAAGATACAAGGTCTGTCGCCTTATGTTATAGGACTCAGTACCAGGCAAAAGATTACAAGAGTTACAGAGGATTAGGTTGGAAGACATCAGAGAATGGACATGATTAGTGTTCACCACATCTCTGATAAATCAAGAAGGTTGGAAGTAAATTATGAAAATGCTGGTTGCCTCCATGAGTGTTCTAATGACCACCATGGTTATAGGACTGATGATGGCAAATACATTATTACCCGGCTACCTGTCAGGTAGAGCTATGGTGGGTAAGGCAGCATAGAAGACCATCATTCATATGTTCAAGGTTTAGCACCTTGATGTTCCAGTAACTTCCAATCAACATTTATTTAATATGTGACTAAAATCTAAAATTATTTTAAAACAGTTTTTTGTTGTTGCTCTCATTCTATGGTTCTGTTTCCATAACAATACTTTTTACAATGACAGCTTGTCAAGCCATCGATCAACCTCCTTAGTCGCCTCTTACGACATGCTTGGAAGGACACAGTGTCACTATTCTTTACTCATAATGAGGCCCTGGTAACACACAGGAAATTAAATTATACTACTGATTGCTAAAACAATTAGGCCCATATATATTTCAAGATTCTCCATTATCTATACTTTTAGTCTTTACATTAACAATTAAGACCACCAATATTTTAAAAATTCCACCATTGATGATATTAATCTTGTACTATGAAAGTGAAGAAAAATAAATATTTCAAGATTTAAAATATTATTTTCCCTAATTCTGGTTCGATAGTTGCATTAAAAGCACAAACAGCAAAAACTAAAATAGCTTGGAGATTGTGTAGAGCTGGAAGAGTGAACACAATGCAAAAACAGAAAAAAAAATGATTTAAAGATGAATTTAAAATTATGAAATTGATTTTAAAAATGAAAAAAAATCGTTGTTTATTTTATTACTTACAAATATATGTCGACATTTCTATAAAAGTAAATGCTGATTATACTTCAGTTTTGACACTTTTTACAAAATTAAAATTAGTGCTGTACTTTACTTACACATTACTAGCTTCCAACTACACAAAAACTAATTTACTTCCAACATTTTGTACAAACATAACTTCCAATGACATAAACACTCATTTCCAACAACATATAGACTTAACTTACTTCCAATTACACGTACACATAACTTCCAATGATATAAATACTAACTCTCAATGAAATTTACTTATAAATGGCTTCTAATGATATATACACACAGTCCCTGCTTTTTTTTTTAATCAGTATTTGTGTTTGTTTTAGTTTAAGAGTTTTCTTGCTCAAGCTTTGATAGCAACAATCCATTTTCTCCTTTGTCTACTGTACCATCTTCAGCACTTCACCATTACCTTTTGTCTTGTCTTTTTTTTTTTTTTTAATTATCTCAGTGTTATTTTCTATGGATCAGATCAGAAGGGTCCCTAGAAGTGGCAGATTTTCTTCTCTGACCAACAAGTATCAGGAGTACACCCAGCCTCCAAAATTTGGTACCAGAGATTTTTCTGAGAAGAAAAAGCAGCCTGGCATGATACTGACCACATTATCCTTAAACATCCAACGGTCATAGAAAAATCTGGTCACTAAAACCATCTTCCACAGAAGCCTAGAAATCCATGGAGGGAACCTTGATTTACTTATCTTCTATGGAACTTTGATTTAGTTTATTTATAAATATTCCAAGCTCTTCTTCGCTGCCTGCTAATCCATCTACTTAATCTGCAAAATAAATTTTCAAGATAGTTTTCCATACTCTTATGATCAATGCTCAAGTGTGGCTTTCCTTTAAGAGCTTTACTATCTATTCTAGAAAAATATTAAATAACGTAGTTATACTCTGATTCAACTTCAGAAATCATAAAATTTATCTAACTTCAGACATCAATGATTGTTCTGCTTTATAAGACATATGATTAGCTTAACTGAAAAGCTCTACACCTGGTTTAACTAAAGGACCTGGCTTAACTGAAAAGCTCTACACCTGGTTTAACTAAAGGACCTGGCTTAACTAAAAAGCTCTACACCTGGTTTATCTAAAAGACCTAGCTTAACTCTCCACTTGGTTTAACTAAAAGGCCTGGCTTTATATAAAATATTTTTCTTAACTTGAAGAAATAAAAAATACCTACTTCTTTTACACAGAATGTTACAGATTTTTCTAATATGAGAACAAATTAAGATAGCAAATGTTCCCTAGCCTGAATAAATAAAACAGCAAACTCAAGATGTTAGTCATTGGATTATCCTCATTACACATCAGACAACTGTTCATAAGCAGTTATATTTCTTCCACAAGAAATCCAACAGCAGGAAACAATAAACTGGTTCACAAGTCTTTGCTCATTCTCCTTGTACTCTTCTGAATTTTGGCAACATTTCTTTTGAGTAACATTAAGATCTACAAGTCACCAAGTCTGCAAATTTATGAACAGTGTTTAAATCTTTATCTTGCTCTTCTTTTTAAGCAGATGGTATGGTTAGGGATGCATGATCGTCCATCATTATAACATGTACGCACAACACTTGTCAACAATGGATGCACCCACAATATTTCATTCACTTTAAAGACCTCAGTCAGATGCATGAACATCATAGCGCTGGCAAAGAATCCTTAAAGTGAAACCTTAGGTTGACTTGGCACAGCAATCTACATGAAGAAGCTTCATGTAACTGGTGCTGAACAAATCCAACAGCGTTTACTGAATAACTCTCAATGTCATTAGGTAATACACACAACAACTTCACGGCAGAGGGAATTCGTATCCACTCCGCCTGATTCACTGGACTAAATTATTTAAATTTAACTACTTAGCATAAAGTGGCCCCTTGGCAGAAAATTAAACAATTTGTGTTATAAATGTGCCGCTGATTAACAGTGACTTCTCTGTCTTCGAAGCAGGCTAAAGTTGATTACCTTTATTCTCAAGAGATAATGAAATGTATTCCAGTAGACAAAATATCACAAAACAAGAACAGCTCACAACAATGAAAAAATGAACATACAGAATTCATTTTTATGAAACCACTTGTCAATCAAAACATATAAACCTAAAATCCATATAAACTACTCCAAGCATGCAGATTGAACACACAAAAGATAAATAAATAAACATAATACCCATATATCATGCAAATTGTAATAAATAATAATTTAAGATACCAATTACCAGCCAAATATTTAACATTAACATCAATAATAACATTTAGATAAAAATCATAAATATCAAGAAGAAACTAAAAAATACTGTTATGAAAAGAACTGTTTTGAGAAAGTTCAAGCCAACAGTTTCTCGTACTTCAAGATAAATGTTCATTTTAATGAAATGGAAAACAAAATTTTTGCAAGAGACAAAGGTATCAGGAGAAAAGATAGGAAGCAAAAGATCAGGAGGAATATGAGAATAAAATTAAAGAAATGTTTCTAAAATAAATATTATTGTACGGTTAATTAATTGTCACACCAGCATATAAATATAGTTGTTGAATGACAGAGCAGTGATATTATAAAGCAAAGAATTGACTGACCAGCACGTTTATATTTAGGCTGGTGAGAAAGGAGAAAGGCACAGTTGTATATTATAAATGGAATGTAAGAAAAGGGTTGAAATCAGGATAGAAATGTTCTGTTGGGACAAATTCATTGCTAAAAAAAAACAGCACATAAAGGCTTACTATGTTCAGTATATATATATATATATATATATATATATATATATATATATGGCCCTTTTCGTCTTGTCAGATGGTCTAGTGGAGGCTATTGTGTATTTTTTTTAGGTTTTGTTTTTTTATTGAACAGATTCCCTCGTGGCTAATTCTACCAATGTTTGACAAACACAAGCGGTCACAGAATGAACAAGTCAGGCCCACTGGTCCACAGGGTTTTCCATACATATCAAGGATTTCTGAAGGAGGGACAAGGTCCATACGTTCAGAATTGAAAGAAGAGGAAGGAATAACTGAAAGGATGCAATAACTCAGATGGAGTAAGTGAGAGGATGGAATAACTGAGAGGATGCAATAACTGAGATGGAGTAAGTGAGAGGATGGAATAACTGAGAGGATGCAATAACTGAGATGGAGTAAGTGAGAGGATGGAGTATGTTCAGTATGAGAACTAAGATAACTGTTACCACTTGCTTTGTACTGGTTTTCTGAAAATCTTACATGCAAGCAGTTACTGTGTTCAGACTACAGGCTGTATAGTGTACTTCATAGGAGTGGACTGGGCATTTGGGGATCTCTGACCTTCAAGAAATTAATTTCTGGCCATCCAGAAGTCAACAGCAATTAGAGAACTGCCATATAGGAGATTTGGAGTTGGAGGGAAATCTCTCCAGGACTGTGAAATTAAGAGTGACATGGTGATTGAAAAGTATTGTCATGTGCAACTAAGATTCATGTGTTGAGTTAAGTACTGAAAGGATGAAATAATTGAGATGATAGAATAACTGACAGGATGGAGTAACTAAGAAAATGCAATAACTGAGAGGATGGAATAACTGAGAGGATGGAGTAACTGAGAGGATGGAATAACTGAGAGGATGGAATAACTGAGAGGATGGAATAACTGAGAGGATGCAATAACTGAGAGGATGGAGTAACTTAGAGGATGGAATAACTGAGAGGATGGAATAACTGAGAGGATGGAATAACTGAGAGGATGGAGTTACTGAGAGGATGGAATAACTGAGAGGATGGAGTAACTGAGAGGATGGAGTAACAGAGAGGATGCAATAACTGACAGGATGGAGTAACTGAGAGGATGAAGTAACTGAGAGGATGGAATAACTAAAAGGATGAAATAACTGAGAGGATGGAGTAACTGAGAGGATGGAATAACTAAAAGGATGAAATAACTGAGAGGATGGAGTAACTGAGAGGATGGAATAACTAAAAGGATGAAATATCTGAGAGGATGGAGTAACTGAGAGGATGGAATAACTAAAAGGATGAAATATCTGAGAGGATGGAGTAACTGAGAGGATGGAATAACTAAAAGGATGAAATATCTGAGAGGATGGAGTAACTGAGAGGATGGAATAACTAAAAGGATGAAATATCTGAGAGGATGGAGTAACTGAGAGGGTGGAGTAACTGAGAGGATGGAGCAAGTGAGAGGTTGGAGTAACTGAGAGGATGGAGTAAGTGAGAGGTTGGAATAACTGAGAGGATGGAGCAAGTGAGAGGATGGAGTAACTGAGAGGATGGAGTAACTGAGAGGGTGGAGTAACTGAGAGGATGGAGTAACTGAGAGGTTGGAGTAACTGAGAGGGTGGAGTAACTGAGAGGATGGAGCAAGTGAGAGGATGGAGTAACTGAGAGAGTAACTGAGAGGGAGCAAGTGAGAGGATGGAGTAACTGAGAGGATGGAGTAACTGAGAGGGTGGAGTAACTGAGAGGATGGAGTAACTGAGAGGTTGGAGTAACTGAGAGGGTGGAGTAACTGAGAGGATGGAGTAACTGAGAGGTTGGAGTAACTGAGAGGTTGGAGTAACTGAGAGGTTGGAGTAACTGAGAGGATGGAGTAACTGAGAGGATGGAGTAACTGAGAGGATGGAGTAATTGAGAGGTTGGAGTAATTGAGAGGTTGGAGTAATTGAGAGGTTGGAGTAACTGAGAGGATGGAGTAATTGAGAGGATGGAGTAATTGAGAGGTTGGAGTAACTGAGAGGATGGAGTAACTGAGAGGATGGAGTAACTGAGAGGATGGAGTAACTGAGAGGATGGAGTAATTGAGAGGTTGGAGTAACTGAGAGGATGGAGTAAGAGAGGGTGGAGTAACTGAGAGGTTGGAGTAACTGAGAGGTTGGAGTAACTGAGAGGTTGGAGTAACTGAGAGGTTGGAGTAACTGAGAGGTTGGAGTAACTGAGAGGTTGGAGTAACTGAGAGGGTGGAGTAACTGAGAGGATGGAGTAACTGAGAGGTTGGAGTAACTGAGAGGATGGAGTAATTGAGAGGTTGGAGTAACTGAGAGGTGGAGTAACTGAGAGGATGGAGTAACTGAGAGGTTGGAGTAACTGAGAGGTTGGAGTAACTGAGAGGATGGAGTAACTGAGAGGATGGAGTAACTGAGAGGTTGGAGTAACTGAGAGGATGGAGTAACTGAGAGGTTGGAGTAACTGAGAGGTTGGAGTAACTGAGAGGATGGAGTAACTGAGAGGGTGGAATAACTGAGAGGGTGGAGTAACTGAGAGGGTGGAGTAACTGAGAGGTTGGAGTAACTGAGAGGGTGGAGTAACTGAGAGAGTAACTGAGAGGGTGGAGTAACTGAGAGGGTGGAGTAACTGAGAGGATGGAGTAACTGAGAGGGTGGAGTAACTGAGAGGTGGAGTAACTGAGAGGGTGGAGTAACTGAGAGGGTGGAGTAACTGAGAGGGTGGAGTAACTGAGAGGATGGAGTAACTGAGAGGGTGGAGTAACTGAGAGGGTGGAGTAACTGAGAGGGTGGAATAACTGAGAGGGTGGAGTAACTGAGAGGGTGGAGTAACTGAGAGGGTGGAGTAACTGAGAGGGTGGAGTAACTGAGAGGATGGAATAACTGAGAGGGTGGAGTAACTGAGAGGGTGGAGTAACTGAGAGGGTGGAGTAACTGAGAGGATGGAGTAACTGAGAGGGTGGAGTAACTGAGAGGGTGGAGTAACTGAGAGTAACTGAGAGGGTGGAGTAACTGAGAGGGTGGAGTAACTGAGAGGTGGAGTAACTGAGAGGGTGGAGTAACTGAGAGTAACTGAGAGGGTGGAGTAACTGAGAGGGTGGAGTAACTGAGAGGGTGGAGTAACTGAGAGGGTGGAATAACTGAGAGGGTGGAGTAACTGAGAGGGTGGAGTAACTGAGAGGATGGAGTAACTGAGAGGGTGGAGTAACTGAGAGGATGGAGTAACTGAGAGGATGGAATAACTGAGAGGGTGGAGTAACTGAGAGGATGGAGTAACTGAGAGGGTGGAGTAACTGAGAGGATGGAATAACTGAGAGGGTGGAGTAACTGAGAGGTTGGAGTAACTGAGAGGTTGGAGTAACTGAGAGGATGGAGTAACTGAGAGGATGGAGTAACTGAGAGGATGGAATAACTGAGAGGATGGAGTAACTGAGAGGGTGGAGTAACTGAGAGGTTGGAGTAACTGAGAGGTTGGAGTAACTGAGAGGATGGAGTAACTGAGAGGATGGAATAACTGAGAGGATGGAATAACTGAGAGGATGGAATAACTGAGAGGATGGAATAACTGAGAGGATGGAATAACTGAGAGGATGGAGTAACTGAGAGGATGGAATAACTGAGAGGATGGAGTAACTGAGAGGATGGAGTAACTGAGAGGTTGGAGTAACTGAGAGGATGGAGTAACTGAGAGGTTGGAGTAACTGAGAGGTTGGAGTAACTGAGAGGGTGGAGTAACTGAGAGGATGGAGTAACTGAGAGGTTGGAGTAACTGAGAGGATGGAGTAACTGAGAGGTTGGAGTAACTGAGAGGTTGGAGTAACTGAGAGGATGGAGTAACTGAGAGGTGGAGTAACTGAGAGGTTGGAGTAACTGAGAGGATGGAGTAACTGAGAGGATGGAGTAACTGAGAGGATGGAGTAACTGAGAGGTTGGAGTAACTGAGAGGGTGGAGTAACTGAGAGGTTGGAGTAACTGAGAGGTTGGAGTAACTGAGAGGATGGAATAACTGAGAGGTTGGAGTAACTGAGAGGATGGAGTAACTGAGAGGGTGGAGTAACTGAGAGGGTGGAGTAACTGAGAGGTTGGAGTAACTGAGAGGATGGAGTAACTGAGAGGATGGAGTAACTGAGAGGATGGAATAACTGAGAGGATGGAGTAACTGAGAGGGTGGAGTAACTGAGAGGATGGAGTAACTGAGAGGGTGGAGTAACTGAGAGGTTGGAGTAACTGAGAGGATGGAGTAACTGAGAGGATGGAATAACTGAGAGGGTGGAGTAACTGAGAGGATGGAATAACTGAGAGGATGGAATAACTGAGAGGATGGAGTAACTGAGAGGATGGAATAACTGAGAGGATGGAGTAACTGAGAGGTGGAGTAACTGAGAGGATGGAGTAACTGAGAGGGTGGAGTAACTGAGAGGGGAGTAACTGAGAGGGAGTAACTGAGAGGATGGAATAACTGAGAGGGTGGAGTAACTGAGAGGATGGAATAACTGAGAGGGAGTAACTGAGAGGTGGAGTAACTGAGAGGATGGAATAACTGAGAGTTGGAGTAACTGAGAGGGTGGAATAACTGAGAGGGTGGAGTAACTGAGAGGTGGAGTAACTGAGAGGATGGAATAACTGAGAGGGTGGAGTAACTGAGAGGGTGGAGTAACTGAGAGGATGGATAACTGAGAGGATGGAATAACTGAGAGGTGGAGTAACTGAGAGGATGGAATAACTGAGAGGGTGGAGTAACTGAGAGGGTGGAGTAACTGAGGAGGTAACTGAGAGGAGTAACTGAGAGGATGGAGTAACTGAGAGGATGGAATAACTGAGAGGGTGGAGTAACTGAGAGGATGGAGTAACTGAGAGGATGGAATAACTGAGAGGGTGGAGTAACTGAGAGGGTGGAGTAACTGAGATGGACTGAGAATAACTGAGAGGGTGGAGTAACTGAGAGGATGGAATAACTGAGAGGGTGGAGTAACTGAGAGGGTGGAGTAACTGAGAGGATGGAATAACTGAGAGGGTGGAGTAACTGAGAGGATGGAGTAACTGAGAGGGTGGAGTAACTGAGAGGATGGAGTAACTGAGAGGGTGGAGTAACTGAGAGGATGGAATAACTGAGAGGGTGGAGTAACTGAGAGGATGGAATAACTGAGAGAGTAACTGAGAGGATGGAATAACTGAGAGGGTGGAGTAACTGAGAGGATGGAATAACTGAGAGGGTGGAGTAACTGAGAGGATGGAGTAACTGAGAGGGTGGAGTAACTGAGAGGATGGAATAACTGAGAGGGTGGAGTAACTGAGAGGGTGGAGTAACTGAGAGGATGGAGTAACTGAGAGGATGGAATAACTGAGAGGGTGGAGTAACTGAGAGGGTGGAGTAACTGAGAGGATGGAGTAACTGAGAGGATGGAATAACTGAGAGGATGGAATAACTGAGAGGGTGGAGTAACTGAGAGGATGGAATAACTGAGAGGGTGGAGTAACTGAGAGGTTGGAGTAACTGAGAGGATGGAGTAACTGAGAGGATGGAGTAACTGAGAGGATGGAATAACTGAGAGGATGGAGTAACTGAGAGGATGGAATAACTGAGAGGATGGAATAACTGAGAGGATGGAATAACTGAGAGGATGGAATAACTGAGAGGATGGAATAACTGAGAGGATGGAATAACTGAGAGGGTGGAGTAACTGAGAGGTTGGAGTAACTGAGAGGATGGAGTAACTGAGAGGGTGGAGTAACTGAGAGGATGGAGTAACTGAGAGGTTGGAGTAACTGAGAGGATGGAATAACTGAGAGGATGGAATAACTGAGAGGATGGAATAACTGAGAGGATGGAGTAACTGAGAGGATGGAGTAACTGAGAGGATGGAGTAACTGAGAGGATGGAATAACTGAGAGGATGGAGTAACTGAGAGGATGGAGTAACTGAGAGGATGGAGTAACTGAGAGGATGGAGTAACTGAGAGGGTGGAGTAACTGAGAGGATGGAATAACTGAGAGGTTGGAGTAACTGAGAGGATGGAGTAACTGAGAGGATGGAGTAACTGAGAGGATGGAATAACTGAGAGGATGGAATAACTGAGAGGATGGAATAACTGAGAGGATGGAATAACTGAGAGGATGGAGTAACTGAGAGGGTGGAGTAACTGAGAGGTTGGAGTAACTGAGAGGATGGAGTAACTGAGAGGATGGAATAACTGAGAGGGTGGAGTAACTGAGAGGATGGAGTAACTGAGAGGTTGGAGTAACTGAGAGGTTGGAGTAACTGAGAGGATGGAGTAATTGAGAGGTTGGAGTAACTGAGAGGGTGGAGTAACTGAGAGGATGGAGTAACTGAGAGGTTGGAGTAACTGAGAGGTTGGAGTAACTGAGAGGATGGAGTAATTGAGAGGTTGGAGTAACTGAGAGGATGGAGTAACTGAGAGGTTGGAGTAATTTTGAGGATGGAGTAACTGAGAGGATGGAATAACTGAGAGGATGGAGTAACTGAGAGGTTGGAGTAACTGAGAGGTTGGAGTAACTGAGAGGTTGGAGTAACTGAGAGGATGGAATAACTGAGAGGATGGAATAACTGAGAGGATGGAATAACTGAGAGGATGGAGTAACTGAGAGGATGGAGTAACTGAGAGGTTGGAGTAACTGAGAGGTTGGAGTAACTGAGAGGTTGGAGTAACTGAGAGGATGGAATAACTGAGAGGATGGAATAACTGAGAGGATGGAATAACTGAGAGGAAGGAATAACTGAGAGGATGAGAAATCTGTATAACTATCAAGGACGACTAGCATGCCCTCTTTGAGGCATTTGATGTGAAGGTGTCAGCACCCAAGCATCTACACTGTGTGCAGTGAGATTGCTTCTTTTAACCAGTAAATAGTAAATACAGCACAGGAGACTGTTTTGTAAAGAAACAAGGGGTAGGGATGACCTGATGAATCACTTACCTGGAACAAATCAATTAGAAATCATTATTAAAATGGCAAAGAACAATAGAGAATTTAACTTTTCTTTTTGGAAGAATTAACATTTTATTAACACGTGAGTTTCTGCATGATGCTGCGTTAAAGTTAACATATGAGTTTCTGCATGATGCTGTGTTAAAATTAACACATGAGTTTCTGCATGATGCTGTGTTAAAGTTAACATATGAGTTTCTGCATGATGCTGCGTTAAAATTAACACATGAGTTTCTGTATGATGCTGCGTTAAAGTTAACATATGAGTTTCTGCATGATGCTGTGTTAAAGTTAACATATGAGTTTCTGTATGGTGCGGCATTAAGGTCTCTCACCACAATCACTGACATGCATCAATTAGTCACAGTACCTTTTTTCAATTTAGTATTTAATGAGTAGAATTTAAAAAATAAGACTTTTATATGTCTAAATTATTTTCTTCAAAAAGAGAGTGAAGCTGAGGCAGACAGGCAGAAAACACTGGAGATATAGTTGCACAACATGTGTCAAACTGTGACAGTTAAGAAAAGATGGCCAATGGCTGAGCTTAATGAAGAGATTTTAATTTCAGCCTTAGAATTGTCTGCAACTGACTGCGGCACCAGTGTCAAGGACAAGAAGAAAATTCAAAATCATCTCCCTTTACCTGATGAATGAAGAGATTGTTGAGGTGATGGACCAGTCTCTTAGAGAAGTTGGCAGCCAGCTTCTTGAATCTTTTTAGTTGTTCCTCTACAGCCCCAGTCCTCAACAAAGCTAGAAAAGATGGAGTCATATCACTTTCATTGACAAGAACTTTATTAGTTTAAGGAAAATCTGTTGACATTTAGAAAGAACTAGATGACAGGAGGCAAATATCTACATTGGCATAAGCAATGACAGCTTCATCTAATCAGTCAATGTATGAACTGGTGTTGAAGTGAAAGGGCCGTCTCTATTCACTGCCTATATTTGTTTTCTTCATCACAGTAGAAGTCTGAGTTATTGAGTTGTTTGCAGGTCATCATCATTGCACTCCGAACATGTCCATAGGTGCTCAGATCCCCTTCTCAGCAAAGCCCGCAGCGTCCAGTGACCGACAACTCCTGAAGTACTTGGAATAGGAAATCAAGTAACTCTTTGGGTGGTTCTTCCTTTTCTCTTGAAATTTTCCTTCTAATATCCTCTTTGACAGACTTTCATATCTCATATTGTAATTAGTCAGAATGACTATAATTTAGTTTAATCCCCTCAGACTTTTAATATCTATCCCTACATTTATAAGAAAAGTTCCAATGATACAAAGCTGTTTAAAAATATGTCAGTGTTTACTGAACATGGCACATGATGATGAATACAAGATATAAATGTATTAACAAAAACATAACTTTATTGTATCATTTTTCACCATTTAAAAGGGGCCAAGTCTAACTTATAAAAAACAGAGCAGAAAGCAACAT
This sequence comes from Megaustenia siamemsis, assembly GCA_032433765.1. Lineage (NCBI taxonomy): Eukaryota > Metazoa > Mollusca > Gastropoda > Stylommatophora > Ariophantidae > Megaustenia > Megaustenia siamemsis. The sequence goes on from JAVIAB010000001.1 coordinate 58,415,654, forward strand.
GTTAAATCCAAAGATTGCTGTGATGATGTAGTGAAAACTGTGAGATGGAACTGACTGGCTTAATACAATAGATCTGATGAGGCAGACCTCGTTAACAATAAATAAATAAACCAGTTCAAATGTGAACAAATGAAACACCACTTTCTTTTTCTGGGAATAAGCAAAAATAATATTATACACGTTATAGGGCAAGACAGCAGCAAAGTATACAATCCCACTGAGATATGGAATATTTGCAGCCAAATTTTACTCAACTTTAATGTTAGGTAGGGTTTGATCCCAAACGACGGCTTCTGGTTCACCCAGCCTTTAATGGGTACTGGATTTTTTTTCTGGGAAAGTAAAGCGGCACAGGCATAATACCAACCACATTATCCCAAAAATCATGTGCCGAAGGTCTGTAAAATTTATGGTCACTAACACCATCTTCCCTATACGCCACTTGGCGTGACGGGGGTACTTGACTTTTTTTTTACTTTAATATTAGAAGTGAAATGGCTAAGGATCTTTTTTTTTGTGTTGCTTCATTTCCTTCAGTATGAGTCCAGCACTTGCTGACAGCTGATTTATTGAAAAATGTCACCATGCCAGAGAGCAAGTTTTTATTTCATGTTTTTCTCGACTGTCAACAAGAATAACAGACACTCCACTTTTACATCAACAAAGTGACACAATTTCAAGCATTATATTATAAATGGAGTCAAGATGTCTGACAGTGCAAGAGAAGAAAATAGCATCTTACAGAGAACATGAACTAATCAAGATTCAACTCTGTATGACATTCCAGGAAACTTGTCTCACTAAGGAAGTAGTGATTCTTAGAGAGATGTAGCCAAGAAGCGCTAAAGTTGGATGGTTTGGGTTATAAAGCAGCAGTTATTGCATCATGCTGTTAAGCACAACACAAGCAAATTATGTTTAATTTAATTATTTCAATTTTTTAATTACATAAAAACAAGGAAAATACAAAATTAGGTTATGTAAAACAACATAATGGTCCACAGAAGATAATTGTGATGGGTATAGTTCCAGGTGTACGAGTGAGAGCAAGACCTAGAAGAAGGTGTGTGAAAGATAGGAATGAGCTGGCAGTGGCTTAGACATCTCACAAGGCACAGAAAAAACTTCAGAGTAGCAGCTATGGCAGCCAGTGGAGGCACAAATGATAATGTACAAGGCTGCTGTAAAGCTGGTGAAGCTAGGAAAAAAATATATACATGAAATTTTAAGTAACAGTTTTATGGAGTGAGGACAAAAATAAGTAAACATCTTAGCCACAGGCTTTCATCAGTAGAACAAGACATAAAACAAATACTAGAAATCAACATGAATTTACTTACCTCAGAGTGGCTAAGTCATCCCTGTAGTGAGATCACATTCAAGCATGCATAACGACAAGCATAATAGGCAATAACAATTTTTGTAAAACCCAGAGTAAAAGGATAACAGAAAGACATACATGGGTGAATATCTGCATTCATGCAGCGATGTAAAGCATGTGCTGCGGCTGTACATTCATGAATCCCAGGAGAGGTCGCAAGATCGCCATCCATCAAGGCCTGGATATGTTTCATGTCAAGATCAAGCTGGTTCTGAAGTTTTAAGCAGAAAATACATCATTTGATTGAAGAGAAACTCATAAGAAAAGCCAAATATAATTAATTCATAAAATATAAGTCCAATAATGATCATGGAATAAAAGTTTTAAAATTCTGGCAGAAAGACTATCCTTGATGGCATATGATACTTTAATTATATTTAATAAATATTTGAATGTACCACAAACATCAAAGTTAGAAATACAACAGGAGAACACAGCAGCTTGTCAATGACAATTTAGTTGTCTTGTATATTTTAGAAATATATTCTGTATATGATTCTTCTATATAGGTACTTTAATAACTCATTTCCATAAAACTGATTTAATAGACTTCAGTTTTTTTTTTTATTTTTTTTTTTAACTGTTTTTGATTTTGTAGAAGTTGGGCATATATGGGTAATGAGTCCTTTTGGAAGCTATCCCTCAATTAAGTTACTATTCATACACTGAAATCATGGTCAGGGAATCTCTGACATCATGGAATTTTGAATCCAAAAAATAGGTGGAGCAGTTCTCAAGTTTTAGTCATTGACACACATTATAGGTTAATTTTTTACCACATTTTGTGGTGATTAAACATTGAGGTTATTCAGATCTAGTGAACCAACATAGACGGATGTTCTGATTTATTGTGCATTCCTTTATAAACATGAGAAATTTGATCTGATTAGGTGCTGCTTTCTGTAGCAATTTGAATGACCAATCCTTGCTGATAACTTGCTACCGGTTCACAAAAATGAAGATAACCTGTTACTGGTTACCAAAGAAGATGAAGATAACTTGCTAGTGATTACCAAAGAGAAGGATAACTTGCTACTAATTACCAAAGATATAGATAAAGAGGGAGGAACAGAAAATGATACCAAAATAAGGATATCAAAAGCAAGAGGAGCTTTCATTGCACTGGGAAACATATGGAAATCCAAAGAAATTAGGTTAAATACAAAAATAAAAATTTTCAACTCAAATGTTAAGGCGGCCCTATTATGTATCCATGTGAAACATGGAGAACAACAAAATTGACAATCACGAAGATACAGACTTTCATTAATGGATGCTTACGCAGAATAAAAGGATGGAAATGGCAGGACAAAATCACTAACATAGAATTATGGAAATGTACCAGTCAAACACCAGTGGATAAAGAGATGCAGCGAAGACGATGGCGCTGGATAGGACACACACTACGGAAGCCAACTGAGAGTATTACACAACAGGCCCTTTTTTGGAATCCCTAGGGGAAAAGACAAAGAGGAAGACCAAGGAATTCTTGGAAAAGACAGATAGAAGCAGAGATGAAGATGATGGGGAAGACATGGAATGATCTTAAAAGAATGGCAAAAAACAGAACGACTTGGAAAATGTTTGTTGAAGACCTATGCTCCACTGGGAGCTAAAGAGGTAGAAGAAGAAGAAGAATTACCAAAGAGGAGGATAACCTGCTACTGGTTACCAAAGAGGATAACTTGTGACTGGTTACCAAAGAGGAGTATAACTTGCTACTGGTTACCAAAGAGGAGGATAACTTGCTACTGGTTACTAAAGAGGAGTATAACTTGCTACTGGTTACCAAAGTGTAGGATAACTTACTACTAATTACCAAAGAGGAGGATAACTTACTACTGGTTACCAAAGAGGAGGATAATCTGTTACTGGTTATCAAAGAGGAGTATAACTTGCTACTGGTTACCAAAGAGGAGGATAACTTACTACTGGTTACCAAAGAGGAGGATAATCTGTTACTGTTTATCAAAGAGGAGTATAACTTGCTACTGGTTACCAAAGAGGAGGATAACTTGCTACTGGTTACCAAAGAGGAGGATAACTTGCTACTAGTTACCAAAGAGGAGGATAACTTGCTACTGGTTACTAAAGAGGAGAATAATCTGTTACTGTTTATCAAAGAGGAGTATAACTTGCTACTGGTTACCAAAGAGGAGGATAACTTGCTACTGGTTACCAAAGAGGAGGATAACTTGCTACTGGTTACTAAAGAAGAGGATAACTTGCTACTGTTTACTAAAGAGGAGGATAATCTGTTACTGTTTATCAAAGAGGAGGATAACTTGCTACTGGTTACCAAAGAGGAGGATAATCTGTTACTGTTTATCAAAGAGGAGGATAACTTGCTACTGGTTACCAAAGAGGAGGATAACTTACTACTGGTTACCAAAGAGGAGGATAACTTGCTACTGGTTACTAAAGAGGAGGATAACTTGCTACTGGTTACTAAAGAGGAGGATAACTTGCTACTGGTTACCAAAGAGGAGTATAACTTGCTACTGGTTACCAAAGAGGAGGATAACTTGCTACTGGTTACTAAAGAGGAGGATAACTTGCTACTGGTTACTAAAGAGGAGGATAACTTGCTACTGGTTACTAAAGAGGAGGATAACTTGCTACTGGTTACTAAAGAGGAGGATAATCTGTTACTGTTTATCAAAGAGGAGTATAACTTGCTACTGGTTACCAAAGAGGAGGATAACTTGCTACTGGTTACTAAAGAGGAGGATAATCTGTTACTGTTTATCAAAGAGGAGTATAACTTGCTACTGGTTACTAAAGAGGAGGATAATCTGTTACTGTTTATCAAAGAGGAGTATAACTTGCTACTGGTTACCAAGTAATAATTAAAAACACAGAAATGTTCATAAGTTTTACACTAGCACACATGTTTTTTTTTTCAGTCTACATTAATCTTATGCCATGAATCAAAATAGTAATAAGTGAAGCATAGTTGAATGATCTGAATAGTAATAAGTGAAGCTTAGTTGAATGATCTGAATAGTAATAAGTGAAGCTTAGTTGAATGATCTGCACTACCACAAGATTCTGCAGCTCATCAAGCAAACGTTGATGATTTTTGTTGCGTAAAGTCATTAAGGTGTCTTTGTCTCTCATCACCTCCATCTGTTCTTTTACATTCTGAAAAATACACACAGAATTCAAGCTGACATATTTGTGATATGTAAATATAAGGGGCAGAGAAGTCATTAGTCCCTGTTGCTAGACTCAATATTTTTCTAAGGTGTCTTATATCAGTAATTATGATTTTTCTGTTCTACTTCTAGTGTTCACATTCACCTGTTAAATAAGCATAGATGTATTGTGTCACTAGTTTATGACAAAGTTGGGATATCTGTGATTTTTGGTCTGATACATTCATATGTGACATTATTAGGTAGATACACCATTCTCTGTTAACATCTATGATAAACAATGTTGGCAGGAAGACTGTAGAATATTTCCTCTATTTTGTATCACATGTTTATAATGGATGCTAAGTGCTCAATATTTGGTTTACTTGATTGCATTTGTTCTCTATTTCTGCCTTAACTTTCCTATTAGAAGGCTTCCGGTAAATATGGTGGATAGGCGGAAGGAACCATTGAGACTGTCTGAAAAGTGTTCATTGTTGCAGTTTCCTCATATGTCAAATCCAGCTTGCTGCCAGAGCTACTTAGTTTAGTGCTTTGTGCACACCGTGAGCAGTATTTTTCATTCAGATTGTGTTTCGATATTCCGATTGCTTACGATGAATGATGATATCGCATAACGAAGGAGAATTCAGCAGCGTTTATTTCTGTGCCGCTTGGCCTTATGTCTTTTGGCATGTGCTGTAGCTGCTATGATGGACACTGCATCTGCCTTTCTTTGTTTGAATCCTTCAATGAGAGTTTTAATTCGGATGATTCCACTGACATGGGCGGTTGAGCAATTATGGATTTTAATTAATTTGTAGTGATACTGGGTCCTTCGACTAACAATAACCATAATTATTTTTCCTGTCTAGATAAAAATGAAAATTTTTTCATACTCTCAATCCAAATGCTTGTTTCAAATTCTTGTGAGCAACAGAAATTATTCACAAGTTACATCACCTCAATTTTACCTGACTGACTCATATAATGATAATTAAAAAACTAAAGCTTATATGATAAATCAATCAAATGAGTGGTGAAGGCAAAGAAATGTAAATGAATGCAAAGCTGCAGTAAAGCTAAATGTGAGGAAGAATTGAAAAAAATCTAAAAAATGGTATGGTAAAAGCTTTACGTAATTGATAGCAAAAATTTGAACGACGTTTCGACTTAATAGGCCTTCAGCAGGAACAAACCAACACACACACAAATATATAAATAAAACTAATCCTACATAGCTAACTAGTAATGAAACAAACATGTGTTTGATTATTTGTTTCACTACTAGTTAGCTTTGTGAATTAGTTTTATTTATTTATATATTTGTGTGTGTGTTGTTGTTTGTTTGTTCCTGCTGAAAGCCTATTGAGCCGAAACATCGTTCAAATTTGTGTCATCTATCAATTATGTAAAACTTGTACCATACTATTTTTTCTATTTTTGATCAATTCTTCATCAAATGAGTGTAGTGTTCAAAAACTTGAACAACTTGAAAATAAAAATTCATAAAATGCACTTATATAACAATAAATTATTGGTTGGTTTTTTATCCATGAGCCCTTTGCCCCAATGTTGTACAATATGTTAGCAATTCTCCACCAACATTGGGATGACTGTGGACCATCATGGACCACAAAGTACTTGTTATACTAATGTGGGACATACAACTATGTTCTGTTCCAATTGTTGCCTAAGCTCACTATCCTCATCCCTATCATCTGCCTACTGACAGCATCAAACTCCATTAAGGCTCCAGGTACTTTTTTTTTTTTTCGTTCGCCAGTTTTTACCACTGACAAAGTCCCCAGAGATTAGGAACTGGATTTTACGTGGTAATCCATTTTTCCCTGGCAGCCATGTGCACAGGGGTCTCTCGCCACACAGGCAGATAACCCCGACTTCAGAGCTACTCATATTTTTTCCATCGATGAGTAATTGATATTTCAAGCCGGGCCTCGCTGCTGAGACCAGGGGTGGTTGCCACAGAGAGAAATCATAAATAAAAATCCCAACCGGTGTAGCCGGGATCTGAACCCAAAACCTCTCTGTCTCAAGGCCAGCTACTTACCTCAAGACCAACCAATCCCCCAGGTTCCAGGTACAGAACAATAAGTTCAAGATAATAGATTCACCATATCCTGAGTGACTTTGCTTCTGTAATGGATTTTGGTCATAAGAAAATGGTGCAATTTGTCTCAGTTTCAATTTCCATGTAGCACAATTCTGATTTCCTCCCAACACAGAGAGTGCATGCATGCATGTTAACTAATAGGACACAATGGGTATGGAAGTGTTACTGATATGATCTCAAGACATAAAGCCTCACTTTATAGTCAACCATATACTGTGTTGTACGCTGCACATAGGGGGTTCCCTTTACTCTTTAAGGTGTGTGGGGGATCCACAGTCCACAAATTAAAAAGGAGGCATTTTATGGGTGATGTGGCCAGATCATGCAGGGCTACTCTTCTGAAAAATCCAGGTATCCATTTCTGAGGCTTCATGAACCACAAAGTCGAACCGGTCTGAAGGAAAATTTGCCACAAATGGGAAATGAACCCAGAACTTTTGTTTAGTAGTAAGAGCATCTACCATTCATACTAACCTTGTTGTTGCATGTAGCAAGAAATGTAATAGAAATTGTACTCATTGCAAGCATCCACACCAAGATAAACATCCACACTATGCACTCACTGTTATCATCCACACCAAGATAACATCTACACCATATACCCACAGTTATCATTCACACCATTCACTCACCATTATCATCCAAACCAAGATAACATCTACACCATGTACTCACTGTTAGCATCCACACCAAGATAATATTTACACCATGTACTCACTACCAACATCCACACCAACATACCATGGTAACACCCACACACTGTGTACTCACTGCCAACACCCACACACCATGTACTCACTGCCAACATCCACACACACCATGTACTCACTCCCAACACCCACACATCATGCACTCACTCCAAACACCCACACACCATGTACTCACTGCCAACATCCACACCAACATACCATGGTAACACCCACACACCATGTACTCACTGCCAATATCTTGTCATAAGAGTCTAGCTTGTCCTCAATCTGTTCTGCCTCTTTAATGCCATTGTCAAGAAGTCTCATCAGATTTAACACCTGGTCCTCCGATCCCATAATTGAATGAATGTTGGCCTTAAACATCACATAACATTAATCATTACATTCAATGTCATTAACACTTTTTTTTCTATTTAAAGAATGGTAAATAGTAAGTGTATTTTTTAAATATATATAAGACTAATTTATTTATACATTATATATATATATATCTGCGATCATGACTCAATCAGAGTAGGATTCCAGACTCTCTCATCAAGTCAGCTGTCTAAGTGATTCGATTGCCCCATATAGTTTTTCTTCCAGGGAGGTGGGTGTGGACCACATTGCTCTTCTCAGGTCTGTGTACAGGGGGCAATCCTGTAGAACATGTTTTGTAGTCATATTGTCCAGTGTATAGTGGCATAGGCTGGTTGTACCTATTTTGAATTTGGTGAACATGTGATTTTTCATTCTATTGTGGCTAGTGCACAGGCGAAGTATGATGACTTGATCCCTCCTTGATAGTTGATGGTATCCGTCACTCTTGTTATGCTTTGGGTGTTTTCGTTACCATTTTTCATGGTACTAACCCTTGAGGATGGATTTGGCTTCATCATAACTGAGCGGATGGTTCTCTTGTGGTAATCTCCCTCCCTCTTTAGCTAATTTTTATATATATATATATATATATATATATATATATATATATACATAAATATATATCACACTAATTTATTTATTTAAGAAGAGTAATGAAAACGTTCTGAAAGAGGCCAAAGCAAAAAGAGAGCTAATTTCAAATATTTGGAAGAAACAATCATCATTTTTTGGCCATGTAATGAGAAGAGAACAGCTGGAATATATTGTAACAACTGGGAAAATTGAGGGACGAAGAGATAGAGGGAAGCAAAGAGAAAAGATACAAGACAGCCTTAGAGATTTGCTTGGCAGAGAGTCAACACCAGAAATGATAAATAACTGTCGTGATCGAAAGTTGTGGCGAGACATGATCACCTACGCCAGTAGGCCAGGTACTTGATGATGATGATGAATTTATTTATATATTATATATATATCACACTAATTTATTTATTCATTATATATATATATCAAACTAATTTATTTATACATTTTTAAAGACAGTGCAATTTCTCTCACACATATATACTCTCTTTCAACTCTTGTTTACACTGGATATGATTTAGGGGAGAGGATATCAGGTTAAAATTATCAATATAGGAAACAATGAATCAGTTGTATTGTTTTATCCTGTGAGAGTCAGAAGCATACAGAGAAGACTAGAAATTTATGAAGCTATGAGCTGAAATACAGACAGTCTTTCAGTTGGTCAGACATTACAACTAAGGTTCCCTGAGACTATGGATCTGGTCAGTTTGTTTTCAAATTAAGCTACTGGATACTGTAGTAATCAAGATAAGAACCAAGTTACTGTCTCTTTGCTTTGTCTTTGCCTGGGGCACCTTTCAAGAAAGCAATTATGTTGTTGCATTCATTTCACAAGCTCTTTTAGTCTGTCAACATAAAGCAGTTACATTGTTAGACTGACAAGCCATGCTGTGCAGGATGCAGAATGGATTACTCTGTCATGAATGAAAAGAGTATTTTTCTGGCATTGGTCCATTGCAGTAACCTCCATCTGTGGTGTAAAAACAAAGGTTCACTCCACGCCTTGTTAGGTGTATCGAGAATATGGTGTTACTGATAATATTTTTCTACGACCACAGCACATTTTTGGGTGTTGTGGTCTGTATCACGTAAGGCCACCTTTACTTCTCAGAAAAATCACTGGTACCCATTTTCATAGGCTGGGTAAACGCTGGAGCACTGTCAGTCAGAAAGAAAATCTGTCACTGCTGTGGACTGAAACCAGATCCTTCTGGTCAGGACATGAGCACACTAACCACTCAGTCACTGAGGATCCCTTTCCGAGGTGTGTCAACACCAAAATGGAGAAGCTGAAGTGTTTTCTCCAGGGAACAAGCTTGGGCAGAAGAAAAATAAGAGAAAAGTTGTCTGCCCATGCAACAAGTTTCTTCTATCCACGCAGCCGAGTGATCCAAGATCTGACAGGGCCCGGACAATTCTATGCCAACTGCATTGCAGGAACTGCCAGAACAATGTTGAAATCAAAACTGAACTGCCTTAGAGACTCCATCTCCAGATTTTTTTCTTCCCATGGGAGGGTTTATCCTCAAAGTCTATTCAGAGAACAGGTAGACCCGCTAGACAGCGAGGTCTATAATCAGAGTTGACCTTCTCCTGGATGGGTTGTCAATATTAGGCTAACGGGTCACACGTACCTGGGGCGGAGGTTATAGTGTTTCCGGCTCACTGATGATTAATTCATAGGGCATATGGAGCACTTTGGGCCGTTGAGAAATGTGTAAGTAAAAAAAAGTAAAGTACCTCCGTCACGCCAAGTGGCGTATAGGTAATATGGTGTTGGTGACCATAAATTTTACAGACCATCGGCACATGATTTTTGAGATAATGAGGTCAGTATTACGCCCGTGCCGCTTTACTTTCCCAGAAAAAATCTGGTACCCATTAAAGGCTGGGTCAACCCGGAAGCCGTGGGTTAGGATCGAACCCTACCTCTTGTCCTTTGTAGTCCAGTTCACTAACCACTGAGCTATCGCGGCTTAAGAAATGTGTGTCTACTATCAATTGTCAGTGATGAAATCAATTGTCTGTAATGAAATCTGTCAATGATGAAATCTATTGTCAGTGGTGAAGGTGTGAAACCTATAAAAAAGGCTAGAATATCACAAACTGCAACTGCATTTGTGAGGCTAAAATCTATTTAAAAAGATAAAAACATCACTCTTGGCTCCAAAATCAGTCTGATAACCACCCTTGTTATGTCACTTTTTCTTCATACTTCTAAAACATGGAAGCTTAATGTAGAACTACAGAATAATATATGAGCTATGGAGGTGAAATGATATTGAAATATGTTGGGCATCTCTTACTTTGATTGTATGACAAATTTAAAAAAAAGGATATGATAAGCAATCACAGTACATAATGAACATTTAACAACTGTGAAGAGACAGAAGATTAAATGGTTTGGCACCACATATCTTGTTCATCTGGCCTGGCAAAGACTATTCTGAAGGGAGGAAGATGGAGAGGTTAACAGAGAGAAAGAATGGACACATCTCAATTTCACAGAATCACAGAGGGAAACAAGGGGAAAGGGAGTGAGGGAGGAAGGAAGGAAGGAAGGAAGGAACGAAGGAAGGAAGGAAGGAAGGAAGGAAGGAAGGAAGGAAGGAAGGAAGGAAGGAAGGAAGGAAGGAAGGAAGGAAGGAAGGAAGGAAGGAATAAACTGTCTTGATTACTCAGAAGCCTGTGAATTGAAAGAGCTGATAGACTTCCTCTGAGAGCACCTGTAGTGAGAACATTAGAGCTTGACAAGAAAGATGCTCTCAAATTTATTATCACTTTATGGGACAACTATATGGTTGTTAATGAGGGCACAATTATGAAACTGAGAATCAGGAGTCAAATAGGATGATGTGAACGAGAGGTGGGATAGAGATATAAATAACCTGCAAGCTACGTAAATACCAGTGTGCACATTTTGGGGAATGATTGTGCACCTTCAGGTCTGCTATGAATGTGGAGAGGTCAATTCTTCTTTCTGGTCAGCAATTTAGACAATACCTACACCATCAAGAACTGATAGTTGTTTTGATAACTGCTCTGTGAAGACTTCAGCATTGCTGATGGCAACATGACATTCAGACATCAGAAGCTCCAAATCAGCTTCCTCCTTGTTAGATAAAGCTTGGTAATCTTCTCCTTCGATGGATATGTCATCAACTGACTGTGACTTTTCCCGCAATGTGTGAGGGTCCTTAATATCTAACAAACACAAATTAAACCAAAAAAATTACAGACAAACCTGTTTAATTTGTAAAAATAAAAAGCATAGTAGATACCATTAGTTAAAACCATATACTTGACCACAACTAAAGGTAAAAAAAACATGATTGTTTGAAGTATTCTTCTTCTTCTACCTTTCAGCTCCCTGTGGAGCACATGTCTTCAACAAACATTTTCCAAGCTGTTCTATTTCTTGTCATTCATTTAAGATTATTTCATGCCTTCCTCATCATCGTTATCTCCACTTCCACTTGTCTTCTCCAAGAATATTTTGGTCTTCCTCTTTTGTCTTTTTCTTTGGGAATTTCAAAAAGGGCCTGTTTTGTAATACTCTGAGTTGGCTTCCACAGTATGTGTCCTATCCAGCGCCATCATCTTTGCTGTATCTCTTTATCACAGGTATTTGACTGGTACATTTCTATAATTCTATGTTAGTGATTTTGTCCTGCCATTTCCATCTTTATTCTGCGTAAATATCCATTAATGAAGGTTTTTGAAGTTGTTTGAAGTATTCATTCATAAAATTATATTATTTCAGGACTTCTAACCCACTGTGTTGTTAATGTTAAAATTACTGTTAGAGATGAATGCATTTTCAAGAAACCATTATAGCCCCAATTTGTATTTCTATCATTAACTTAGATTTTAAACTAAAAACACAACAAAAGCAACCAACAAGTCAGATTCTATTATGTTAATTTCCTAGTTAAAATACTGAGGATCCAAAAAAATATGAAAAATCTTATGATAACCATTTAAACCATCACTTTCATTGAAAGATTAAAAAAAAAGGTAATTATTACATCTGTAGAGATTGAATTTATCACATCTGTTGACACTGAATTAAGTCAAAGTCATCTGTAATGTTTTTTGTTGTTATTTGTTGTATGTTTTCCAATTTAAAAAAAAAAATGTTTCCTGTCGTTTGGTATAAATGTATTTCAAAAGAAAAAATTAATTAAAAAAATATTTGCTGTTATTTGTTGCATAGAAGAAGTTTCACGTGATATAAATGGACAAGAAAAGCTCTGATCTGAACACCAAACACATGGTGACTTCACTCAGCAAGCAGGCAGGCTTTATTATTTTTTTTTTAAGTGTAAAAATAATAAAAATATGTCTCATATTGCTTGAAGCAGATGTGCTCTTGATAAAAATATAATGATGGAATATATCCATAACCAATAAAATATAACAAGAGTACGGATAAAAACCAAACCTAACAATTAAAAAAATTTTATAGATATAATAACAAAATTGTTACAATAATGGGTAATACATACCCTCCAGCAATCTTTCAGGTATATTCTCAAATTCTGGCTTCTGAATGAGAAACCTATGACTCAGCTGAAAATGTGTACATTATTCCAATTAATATTTTCCAGCTATTTCAACAGTCATGAAATTTAGCATAAATAAAAATGTTCCTTAAGTGAAATGTCTCAATCAAACATTTTCTTTGCAGTATGAATCTCTATTTAATATTAATTTCACAGAAAGTAAATCAAATTAAGACAATACATAGAGTAGAGAGTTGACTGATATTCTATAACTGATGTTGCCAAGACAGGTAATGCTGTTCAAACTAGTACAATATTTACTATTGTAAAAACTGGAATATATTACGATATAAAAGAAAAATTTTAAGGGAAAAAGAGGTGAAAGGAAAACAGAAAGAGAAGATACTTTGTTGCTTCTTTTGTTTATCTAAGTGCTGTGATCATAACTCATTCAGACTGGCATTCTTGATTCTCCTATTTCACGCTTCAAATTTTGCCTGACAAAATCATTTTCAGGTAAGGGTGTTGGTCACATTTTTCTCCTCAATTCTATGAACAGGAGGCAGTTCTGTAGAATATGGTTTACTGTCATGTCTACTGAAGTGTACTGGCACAGAATGGTAGTACCCATCCAAGAGATTCATTTGTTGCATTTCATAATATCTGTCATCACACTGTGATTTAAAGTAACCACTGACAATAAACACATACCACGATAAAAAAATACCAACCCTCCACAAAGAGGAAATGAAGGCCTCCTTGTCTTCCACAGTGGCTGCACTCCACTTGTAAGTCTTTTCAAAGTGAAGATCAAAATCTACAGTGGGCTTGTCAACAAAGAATAAAATAAGCTAGAGTAAACAACTTGCAATGTTTCCATTTTCAGGCTAATACAATAAGGTGATAGCTTTTGTAACTTTCTTCTCAATGAAGTCAAACTCACCAACTTGCAAGAACATGTTTGTTTATATGAAGGTCAAGTGATCAATTGTGTACTTAGATCAAAGATTCTTTAATGACAGTGCTATTCAGAACTATACTTTTCTGACTATGACAATATTCAATGCTTAATTTCAGACTGACTCTCTCCAGTGGATGCAGCTGAAAAGAATATATACCTAACTCAATAAACTGGAAAAGATATTATTAGCAAGAAAAAGCACTGTCCCTCTCACCTACAAATACTGTGATAGAGTACAATGAATTTTGTTATTCATTAATCACATAAAACATTTAATGTTATGCAGCATCCGTTATGTTTAATATGGTCTATCTTCCAAATAAGTTGTCTGTGAAAATCATCCAACAAAATTTCAACTGAGTGCTAATTTAATTAATTATTTTATGACAGTAGGTGGTTGAAAGGATAATAATTAAAAACCACTATCATTCTTCAAATAAGGTGGAAATAAGTTTGAACCACAATAAGGTCAAAAGGTTTTCTGTTGGGTTGAAATAAATACTCTTAACTCAAACCCTTAAAGCAGTGGCTGCGGTGGGTATACAGCCATTATTTTCCTGCCCTGCAGAAATGGATTAACCCTTAATTATGATACCTATCTGCGAATGACATGTTTACAATACTGAAGAAAATTACTACAACTTAAAAGGTGTAACATTAGGTGCCCTAAAAAGAGTATTTCCTCTGAACTTTTGGCACACAGCTGTGTGTTCACACTAGGTGAGTCACAGGGACTCAGATTTTCTATCTCAGGTTAGTTTATGACCTGAGTATGACCTTATGGACCAGATGTGTTTTAATGTCTTGGTAAGGTCGCCATAAGTACACCAGTGTGTTTGGCTACCTCACAGCACTTTTCTCTGCATTTCCTGAGTTACTAAGGGTATTTTGATGTCAGCGATGACCAGGAAAATTTCCTGGTCACAAGAGAAAAAAAGACCAATTTCTTGAAAAAAAAATTTTTTTTTTCCGCATTATATGAAATTGTAGCTCATGAGATTGGAAATGGTGGGAAAAAACCTACATCAATAGAAACAAATCCAACACTCATGGGTCACCGGAAGTAGTAATTGGGAAGGTACATGGGTAGGTTGGGGGGGGGGGGGGGTTTGACCATAGCTAAATGTAAAATTTGAGGAATTTGTGTTTTAATGCTGCAATTTTTATGATGGTATCGTAAAATAGGGTTAAATGTTGTAATGATGATAATAAAATAATGATAAGGAATAAGCATAGCAAGGCAAGACCTTCTCATAACTTTTTTTTAATGCACTGTTCAAATATTTCATTGGTCTTCCTTATGCTGGCCAATTTTAATTAATTATATGTTATAATATAACCACAGTAACAATGTTAAATAGGGTGCACCATAAAATAAGACTTAAGATGATGTTATAAAAATAAAAACTGTAACAAATGTAGATAAGCAGACATATGATGTTAAGATAGTTTAACAGAAAACTTCAGTTATAATGAAAATGACCAGTGATTAACAAATATCAAATATTAAATAAGAGCAGAAAGTAGTACTGATACCTTTTCCACAGATTTGCCATCCAGTTTTCTCAAGTCTCGTAGGAGCCAACTCATCTTCTTCTTATACCCATCCACTCTGTCAGATTTCTTGACATAATAAACATAGACCTTTACTGGGTTTTCCATTGTATTTACTGTCATTCAGTGGGAAAAAAAGTGAATTAGAACCATTAAAATATCAAGTATTAACACAGCAAAAACAGAGACGATGAGAATAAGCAAATTAAGACACTCATTAAACATTAAGATCAAAGATAAAGAAATAAAACAAGTAGAGGAATTCAAGTATTTGGGCACAATGTTTACAGAAGATGGAAAACTAGACAGAGAAATTGACATGAGAACGTAAAAAGCAAATGCTGTCATATACCAACTTTCACCATTGTTAAGACATCCAAACATTTCTATGGCAGCTAAACAACAAATGATAAATAGCATTTTCATACCAACTTCGTGCTATGAAAGTCAAACATGGATAGATGCAGTGACAGAGATATGTAACAACAAAGGAAAATCACTAATTCAGACAGGTCGAGCAGCTCAAGAACGACAAATGATATAACCTCGACACCTTTTCGGTACCAGTGAGAAAGAGAAAAGAAGCAGAAAATATCAAGTTATTTTAACTCTTTCTGCATATTTCGCTGCACTGTGCGCCATGCTGATTTCGGCCACGTACATTTCGTCGCATATTGCATCACTCTCATTTTGATTAGTGTAAACCGTCATCAAACCATATTCTTTTCACATGTCTTCTATCATCTTGGTATTGTTGAAATCTAAAATTCTTTGTTCAAATTATCTAACGATTCATATAAAATATGCTATATCCTGGATAAATATCAATATGTAGATTTATTGTTAAAAACATGAAAAATTTTGTCTCTGAAATCTCTTCCGTTGCATTGATAAAAAGCTTCTGTACTGAAAGAGTTAATATGAAGTTTCAGCAAATAAAACCAACCAAACTAATTAAAAGTCTTGACTTCAACAGCAGCTGCACAGTCAGAACAGCAGCAGGCTACACAGATCACTTCGAAGTTAGATCAAGTGTAAGACAGGGATGCTTACTATCCCCCCTACTGTTTATTACATACATGGACCATATATATAAGTTAGCCAACCCATCAGAGACAAAAGAGTTCTATGAGCTTTTATTTGCAGATGATCAGGCACTAATACATTAAAAATAGAAGACCTACAAGAACACTTAAACAAACTCAACAGCACAGGCACAAAATCTATCTATCTATTGACCTTTCGAGCCGTAACCGGCCCATAGGGCGTAGACCAAGATACACCTTCTCCTATATGGATTTTTTGTTCTAGCAGTTTTCTTTTAAAGATATTTTATCAAATCTCGCCATCTGTCTCTGTTCTGTGCAAGCAGTTCTATCTCATTGAGGGAGCCGACTCCTGCTGCTCTTGCCTCTCTCATCAATGTTCTTCTCAGTGTCTCCCTGGGTCTTCCTCTTTTTCTTTTACCTGTTGTTTCCCATATGAGGGCTTGCTTTGCTATTCGGTTATTATCTCTTCTCATCACATGTCCAACGTATGACCATCGTCTTTTCTTTATTACTGAAGATATTAGTGGTTGATTGGCGATTTCTCTAATTTCCTCATTTGTTTTGAATTCGTTCCATGCTATACCAAGTATTTTCCTTAGACATTTATTTTCGAATGCGTTCAACTTTGTTTCTATATCTCTTGTTGTTTTCCAGCTTTCACACGCATACGTAAGGGTTGATAGTACATTTGATTTGAATAGCCTAAGTTTTGTGTTTGTGCTGATAAGTTTTGATTTCCACAACTTTTCAAGGCTTCTGAAAGACATTGCTGCTTTAGCTATGCAGATTTTAATTTCTTTGCTCGTATCCCCTTCTCGATCAATGTGACTTCCAAGATAGATAAAGTGATCGATCTCTTCTACTGGTTTGTTTTCCATGTATATTTTGTCACCTGTTGGAATTAAACTAGTCATGACTTTAGTCTTTTCATGATTGATCTCAAGCCCAATTTTGCTGGCTATTGATGATAGTTCATTTGTGTTTTCCTGCATCGTTTTTATCTGACTGCTGATGAGAACTATGTCATCAGCAAAGTCAAGGTCCTCCAAATGGTCTCCTTGTATCCATTCGATGCCTTTATTACCAGTGCAGCATTTCTTCATTATGAAGTCCATAACAATTCCAAATAACAAGGGCGATAAAATACATCCTTGTTTAACCCCAGTTTCTATTGGGAAACATTCGCTCAGTCCTTCCTCTGTTCGAACTGCACATGTGTAACCATCATACATATCTTTGATAATATTTATGATTTTTGATGGTAAACCATATTGCTTCAGAATTTCCCACAAAGAATCTCTATGAATACTATCAAATGCTTTTTTGAAGTCGATGAAGTTAAGTACAAAAGGTTTTTGCTTTTCAATGTGTTCCTCCAATATAAGTCGTAGAGTGAAAATGTGGTCAATACAGCTTCTCCCTTTTCTAAACCCAGCCTGTTCTTCACGCATTACTGTATCTATTGAATCCTGTATTCTATTTAGGATGATTTTGCAGAATAACTTTGAGGCAACTGACAAAAGTGTCACGCCTCTCCAGTTGTTACAATCTCTAAGATTGCCCTTTTTTGGGATCTTAACAATGATTCCTTTTTTCCATTTATGAGGCGTCTTCTCTGTTTTCCAAATGATGTTGAACATTTTTCGGAGATGTATTAGATTATGGCTATCAATTGCCTTGAGGATCTCAGCTGTTAACTTATCCTCTCCAGCAGCCTTGTTATTGGTCATAAGCTTTAAGGTGGTTTCTATTTCACTCAAGGTGAAGTCATCTAAATTTACATTTAATTCTGCTGCTGGTGCAGGCACAAAATACAACATGAAAATCAAGATCAACAAAACAGAAGTCATGAATGTCGCCAAAAAAGGAATTCAAATCCTAGGAAGTTTAGTGACAAATGACAATTCACAAACAGCAGAAATAGACTCAAGATACATTAAAGCCTGTCAAATCATTGGACAGCTATAATCACTATTGTCCAACAAGGAAATAACTCTAGAGGTAAAAATGGCACTGTACAATACAATCTTCATCCCAACATTGTGCTACCAATGCCAGTCCTGGACCCTAGATGTAAGAACAATAAGAAAAATAACCTCTACTGAGATTAAATGTGTCAGACGAATGACAGGAAACAGTCTGAGAGATAAGATCAGAAATGAAGAACTGAGAAAAAAGCTAGGAAATAGTCCCCGCAATCGAATATATAAAGAAACAGCAGATAAAATGGTTTGGCCATGTGACAAGGCAGAGTAATAAAAACACAACACAGCGAGCCCGCAATAAACATTATGCGAATACTAGACCCAAAGGTCGACCACGAAAAAGATGGATCGATGGAATTTTAGAAGCACTAGGAAACATAACAGCAGCAGAGGTGAACAGAAGAGCAAAAGACTGCAAATTATATCTCCCCTCAACGCTGAAAGACGAATGAGGCAGGAAAGAAGAAGAAGTATATAAAACTCAGAGGTGAGTGAGCCAGTTCTCTTCTTCACAACTAATACCTTCTATGATTGTCTGTCAACTCTCTTCTTTACAACTAATACCTTCTATGATTGTCAGCCAGGCATAAACAAGACGCCAAACTAGGAAATTACTACAACTTGCAACATTACAGTTACTGATAACATTTAAGTAATTTATGAGTTGGGTGTCCCAAATTATTTCTGCTTGGAGTAAAGTCCGCTTGCACTTTATTCGGTCACTCTCGAATCTGTCATTAGAAGACTCCTGGGTTTGGTTTTTTGGAATAGGATAGAACTAAACCTTGTTGAAAAAATAAAATGAAATGCACAAAAACTAGAAACAGTTGATAATAATTCAAGTATGTCCGGTCATTGAGGGAAGATCAGACGTTTAAAAGAAATACTTTGGGCTGGGACACTAAACTCGTAAATTACCGACATTTAAAATTTTAATTTAATGGCTATAATCTACCTTTTAGTTTTCATTCTTTAACTTTTATCTGTCTTATTATGAATTCATAGCATTGGGCTTCTTGGGCTTCAACTCAAGTCATTCAACAGTACGTACATTAACTCTTACTAAGTTAGTAAGTTAAGTAAGTCTTAACTCTGCCGCAGCGGTTACCGAAATCCTGACTCATGACTCAAATATTTTATTATTATTTGTTGCGTGCTGGGAAAAGGTGCATTACTGTAACATTATTATAATTAAAAGAGATCAACTTTAAATTCCCTAAATAAAGCGAATCGTACACTTATTTTTGAAATGGTTACTCACAGACTGCACAGAGCCAACTGCCCCTCCTCCTTCGTGGCATCTTCGACACCGCAATCATCGTAATTAGTCGTTCATCATTGGGAAAGAACAATGTCTGCTGTATTTGTTGTCTTGACATTTTGACAGCAGGTAAAGATTCAGAATAGTTAAATTCCCTGAAATTTTAGACGAACTTATTGAGAAGTTATGCACGATCCATGTGAGTGTGAGACGATATCTCCATAGCCCACGACCAAGTACAAGTTATGTTGATAAATACCCCTTTTACTACTTCCGGATAGAGTTATCTCCCACCACAAAATATCCTCATTTTCCTGAATTTCAACTTTAGCTTGAATTATTGACCATCGCCTTGTTATTAAATGTTTAGTTGTGGTAGTTGTTTTTAACAATAACGTGTTTTGTTTTTTGTTTTGTTTTTTTGTTTAACTGATTTTGACAGTATGACCTGGCTAAGTATCACGTAACTCGTTCTATACATTTTATTTCTTTAAAATATATTTATTTGATAAACTTATTTGTGTTACCCGGAACCTCATTATGAAGGAGGTAAAGAATAGTGACACTGTGACCTTCCAGGCATGTCGTAAGAGGCGACTAAGGAGGTTGATCGATGGCTTGACAAGCTGTCATTGTAAAAAGTATTGTTATGGAAACAGAACCATAGATTTTAGAAGCAGTGATCTCTGCAATATGTGCCATTTTGGCACGCAAGGTTTCTGTTTTTGAGATTGTGGTTCTGCCCTATGTGCCGTCTTCGGCTCGAAAGGACAATAGATAGCTAGATAGATAGATTTGATAAAAGTCTGTTTTACCTGCATTTCCTCATTAGAAGGTATTATTTTGTATTCTTTATCAGACACTATCTTGTGATTGATGTTATCCTTTACTGCGATATGATGATAATCAGAATAGTAAAGAAACAACCCCAAGCACCACAAATTGTATTTTAAACAAAAGTATCCTCAGTACAGCATTAAGCAACATCTCCGAAGACACAAGGAAATACTACCAACCATTAGTCTAAAAAACTAGCGCACGAACATCGCGTTAAGCTTAGCACCCATCATGAAAATATAGGACAAAAATCTATGAGACGAAAAGTAACCTAACAAAAGACAAGGGCAACTTTCATAGGGGATTTTTTTTTTTTTTTTTTTAAAGAAAAATATAAGTAAAGGTAGGCATAAAACAAAAATATACCCAAAATATCCTCGAAAAAGACACACGAAAAATACATGAAACAAAACAAAAAGACTAAATGCTGACAGCATAAAAAGAACAAACACAATGCTAGTCTCAAATTCTGACTTTGTTATATACAAGGTATCAGGAGACCTACTAATCTAAATTTAATAATGTAAAAACTGTTTCGCTAGCAAGAATTTTAGAAAGTAACTTTAAAAAGACATAAACGATATCTTTGTAAAAACAATACCAAAAAAATAAAAAAATAATAAAAAATAGGAATCCCAGCGGTTGCATGACAAGTTTTCAGCTTGCAGGATATAGAAGAAGCAATACAAAACTTAAGGGCGGGAAAACATCAGGAGTCAACAACATGAATTCCTCAAACCGCTCTGTCCATTTGGGCACTTTCGCCTCATGGTCTAAAAAAGGACATTAAAGGGAGAGCAGCATTTGTTGTACTATGAAACATGGAAATCCAAAGAAATTAGGTTCAATACGAAAATGTTAAACTTCAATGTTAAGTCAGTCTTATTATACGGTTGTGAAACATGGAGAACAACAAAAATGGCAATCATGAAGATACAAACCTTCATTAATGGATGCTTGCGCAGAATAAAAGGACGGAAATGGCAGGAAAAAAATCAGTAACAAAGAATTATGGAAAAATACCAGTCAAATACCAGTGGATATAGAGATACAGCGAAGACGATGGCGCTGGATAGAACACACTGCAGGAAACAAACTGAGAGTATTACACGACATGCCCTTTTTTTGGAATCTCCAGGGGAAAAGACAAAGCGGAAGATCAAAATGTTCTTGGAGAAGACATATGAAAACAGAGATGAAGATGATGGAGAAGAGATGGAATGATCTTAAAAGAATGTCAAGAAACAGAACGGCTTGGAAAGTGTTTGTTGAAGACCTATGCTCCACAGGGAGCTGAAAGTGTTTGTTGAAGACCTATGCTCAACAGGGAGCTGAAAGGAAAGATAAGAAGAATCTAAAATTGGTGCACATAGTGTCGTTGTTCCATCAACCCGGAAAAATGAATATACGCAGCCTATCCTGAAACAAACAAACAAAAAGACCATTGATCCTTACATATTATAGATCCATTAATCCTCTCAGTTGTGTGGCCAAATTAATTGTGAGAATGACCAAAAGAAGACTTAACTGGTACTTTGAAACCAATTCACTCTAAACTAGGGTTGCCAGATACACCGTTTTTTACGGATTTCTCCGTTTTTTTCACGTAATTCGATGACTCCGTTTTATCTTTGCCCGGAGCCGCTAAAACACCGTATTTTAACGCTCACGTAAATATTTTTTTTAATATCGATTAAATAATATATAAATTCGTAGTAAATAATATTAATTAAACCATTCGGCGGTTTGTTTTGTATAATTGTTTCTGGATCATACTTTTAAGTGCGCAAATTGTAGTTCCGCGCTAAAATATTGAAGCGATTTAATTTCCGTCCTAGCCCACGACAATAATCAATTTATTTCCGATCGTCGAAGTGTAAACACAGTTTCACCGCTCCATCCAATTCCATCCTCGCATCTACATATTATTAGTAAGTTTATTTTAAAAGTTTATTAACATTATTTTATAATGAGTGATATATTTTTTGACGTCATGGGACGCACCAAAATGGACGCTTCTTGCGTCCAAGCCACGTAAACAATGTTGACTTTCCTTGTCTCCAACGGTTTATCTCATTCTATTAGAGAATTTCACGCTATCTGTTACCACAGTGAGATGGCGGATTTTTTAAAAAATGTAAACACGGGTTTGATAATAAATGTGTGTACACAGTTCGTTAACCATCGCTGTAGATCAAGTCTTTATTCGCTGGCTTCGTTAGCAACAATGGAAGCTAACGACCTTACTTGTGCAGCCGGTTGGTTTGGTACAAATTGTACGTTACAATGTCACTGCTATAATGGCTTAGTTTGTGACAAAACTACAGGGACATGCCCAAACAATGACAGTTGTCAGCACAAAATTTTCGGACCCCAGTGTCAGTACTTGGATTTTATTTGCAAATATGCCCAAAAATCTGAACCTACTTTCCTGTTTGATGGCAACGACACCTCATGTAATCCGGACACAGATTCTACATCAGTTGAGGCAACTCTCAATCAATCTTTGCCGTGCTCCTGGTTTAGGATTTATGCGAATGACTTAAAATATCCTGACAGTTTCACGGTAAAACTGAATGGTTCTGCCTCATGTAACAATGTATCAAGGTTTGTAGTTAGTCCGCACGAGATTGATGCCTTCTGCCCTGGGGCTGGTCTGATCAACAAGTTACAGATTGAAAGGATGATAGTTGCAAATATCTGCTCCAACTACATTGGCGGGGGTCGGAAACTGGCACTCAAACAGAACACAAACCAGACCGATTTAATGCACAAAACATTTGATGCTTGTTATACAGGGGACGGATGTGGACCAGAGGCCGCAGTTAATAGCAAAACAAAGGCCAATCTCTATGACAATGACTGCACACACACACAATGGAGAAGTGGAACCAATTCTGTTTACTGGTATCTGAACTTTGCAACGCCCCAGAAGACTCACATCATTCGAATCTATCATCGAGCTAGCACTATGATTCGGGTAAAGAATGCCACTCTAAGGGCTTTCTCTGACAGTGGCGGAGTAGTGTTCCAGTATAATGATATATCCTACCCTAATTTATCTGTGAACACTATTGTAGTCAAAACACAAACGTCAATGGCACACATTAAGATTGAGTTCTCACCGACCATTTCGCAGGCCGACAGTGCACTGACGGTATGTGAGGTGCAAACATTTACTGACACATATTGTCTGGACGAGCGTTCTTGTCGTTTTGTGCAGTGTGTAGTGGGTGTGGTAAAGGCTGCATTGTCATCATCGGTACTTGTCACGGCTACTGATCACATGGGATCTATGGACACGACTGTTCCGGGTCTTGTCTCAGTGTCTGTCCTTTATTTGAGGAAAAATCTGGAAAATGCCTACAATGTAAACATCTTGGCTATACCTGTAATGACACTTGTCCAGATGGTAATTTTGGGCTACAGTGCGAACAGATGTGTTCTGATGGCTGTGACATCATATGTACTCTCAAATGTCCGGACAACTGTTTCAACGGCACCTGTCAACAGTCGATCGGGAATCGGTACATGCAAGAGAACGTTCTATGGGTCAGACTGCACTCTCAAATCTCCGGACAACTGTTTAACGAAACCTGTGATTCCCACGTTCAGAAGAGTCTGCCGACTACAACAAGCCCAAGCATATGGGCACTTTAATGTGTTTCTGTGCTAGACATGGTTCATTTTTTGGTGTTTTTTGGTGCAGCCATGGCTCATATCTTGCTGTGTTTCTGTCCTAGCCATGGCTCATATCTTAGCTTGTGTGTGCTGGCCATGGCTCATATCTTGGTGTGTGTCATGTTAGTCATATCTCATATCTCGGTGTGTCCGTGTTAATCATGTCTCATATCTTTATGTGTGTCTGTGTTTAGTCATATCTCATATCTTAGTGTGTACCAGTGTTAGTCATATGTCATATCTTTGTGTGTGCATGTCTGGGTTAGTGATATCTCATATCTTTGTGTGCATGTTTATGTTAGTCATATCTCATATCTTTGTGTGTGCATGTCTGTGTTTGTCACATCTCATATCCTTGTGTGTGCATGGCTATGTTAGTCCCATCTCATATTTTTGAGTGTGCATATCTATGTTAGTCATATCTCTTATATTTGTGTGCATGTCTATGTTAGGCATGTGTCATATCTTTGGGTGTGCATGTCAATGTCAGTTATATCTCATATCTTTATGTGCATGTTTATGTTAGTCATGTGTCATATATCTTGATGTGTGTCAGTGTTAGTCATGCCTCGTAACGCTGTGTGCATGTCTGTATTAGTCACATCTCATATCTTTGTGCGTGCATGTCTGTGTTAGTCACATCTCACATCTTTGTGTGTGTATGTCTGTGTTAGTCACATCTCACATCTTTGTGTGTCCGTGTCTGTGTTAGTCACCTCTAGTGACTCGGGCAGAAGGTGCTCGTAAACCTGGGAGGGCCTACCATCTAAGGGCAGAATCCCCCTACAGAAAAGATCATCTGCTGCCTTGCAGAAAGATTGGGGACAATCAAAGGCTAGGGAAAGCAAACCCGAATAAAATGCTGGCTGAAATCGGATGCACTGGGCCACTGGCGCAGAACACAGTGCAACGTATTAACGGGTGTTCAGTCAGAGTGGATCTGACAGACTCTAATTGTGATGTTCTGTCTGTGGGGGGCGATCAACACACTTAGCCTGACAGCTGACTTCATATGAGAGTCTGGAATCCTTACTCTGATTGAGTCCTGAACGCAGAGAGAGAGAGAGAGAGTAATGAGTGATATGGATTTCAAGAAGTCTCCTCCAAAGAAGAAATTAAAATTATAACTACAACACAATCAAAGTTACCGTAAAGTGTGGGAAGAATCGTTTTCATGGGTTAAACCAGGACCTAACGAACATCGAGCTTTCTGTGTGTTATGCAGAAAAGATTTTAGTATTTCTCATGGTGGACAAAGTGACTTAAAACAACATTCATAATCTAAAACGCATAAACTAAAAGAAAAATCAGATGATGTTAGTGTAAACAAACTTTCACATTATTTTGTAAATGTAAACAATACATTAGAACACGATAATGTTGTCGCGAGTGAACTGGCTTTGGTTTATCATGCAGTCAAACATAATCAAAGTTATTCTAGCTTGGACTGTGGAAATAAGCTTGTGACACACATTTTTAAAGATTCTGTGACTGCTTCAAAAGTATCATGTGGGCGCACTAAAGCTGAAATGCTTGTCAAGAATGTTTTAGCACCCAGAAGTGTCAATGATTTTTTAGATATTTTAAAGTGTTCGGAACAAGGTGTGAGATTTTTTTCATTGGCAACAGATGCCTCGAATAAGGGAAACAGGAAGATGTTTCCAGTTTGCCTTCGCTACTTTGACTCAGTGAAAGGAGTGCAGAATAAACTTCTGGATTTTATTGAAAATGCTGATGAAACTTCTTGTGGAGTTAGTCAGCTAGTGCTGCAGAGTTTAGAAAGACATAATCTTGATATAAATCACATTTCATCATATAGTGCAGACAATGCAAGTGTCAATTTTGGAATTAGACATTCTGTATTTCAATTACTTTTGAAAAAGAATGAAAATATATTGAAGGCCAATTGTACAAATCACATACTTCATAATGCAATCAAGTATGCTACAGACAAATTGGATATTGATGTAGAGAGCATAGTCCTCAAAATTTACAATCATTTCTCAGTTTTAGCAAAAAGAAGAGAGGAACTGAAATCATTTTTTAATGGTAATTTCCTAGTTTGATCAGATATATTATTTCAGTTTGGAAGAGTGATGTCCCCTAAAATATGTCTGCCAAAATACAGTGGTTCTACGCATTCTTGGCGTTGGGGTCATTACGCTGGCATGTGTCACTCACACTGGCGTTTGGGTCAGCGTGTTTTTGTCACGCGTTATAATATATTTATAAATATTTAACACTAAAGCTAAACCTAACCCCTGGACCCAACGCCCAATCAACAGATACTCCGAAATGATTACATGCCAGCGTAATGACCCGAACGCCAAGAATGCGTAGAACCACTGTATTTTGGCAGACATATTTTAGGGGACATCACTCTTCCAACTGAAATAATATATCTGATCAAACTAGGAAATTACCTTTTTAATTTTGTGGAATTAGAATGGTCTGAAATATTGAGACATGTTCCAACGAGGTGGCTGTGCTGTAAATAGGCTTCTCCTAAATTGGGGTGCAATCAAAAGTTACTTCCAGAGTATTGATGACTGCCAAAAATTATTGAAATCTGTTTTTCTTATTGATGACCCTGAGCAAGCCATTTTTCCAGAGATTATTTTCACTTTGTAAACAATGTCGGAAACTTGTTGGATGCTGTTAACAAAACACTAGAAAGTTGTGAATTGAGTGTCTTGGGTACATTCAAACAAATGTACATTTTGAACGAAAAGCTTAAACAGAGAATAAAAGACAGTTTTTATGGCAGCAATGCAAATGAACTTATTAATGATTTGTCTGTAACACTGCAAAAAAAAATATCAAGTGATTTTAACAAATTTTACAATGATATGCTTCAGTATCTTGACAAAAGGTTTGATGTGACTGCCAATAATCCATATTCATCATTGGCAACTTTTGCTTTGGATAAAGAAATTCATTTTGAAGATTTGGAAACTGCAGTGTGTATTCTGAAATTGAAAGATCACATATGTGTTGATGCCATGTATGAAGAGTTCTGTGACTTTCAGAGTGTTCTATGTGAAAGTATTAACAAAGATAACAGTGATATCACAAACTGGTTACATTTTTTTTCTGTTGTGCCAGAACATAAAGTGCTAAACATTTCAAATATTGTTGGATTTTTATTTAGCATACCAGGATCAAATGCCTTTGTTGAGAGGATATTCTCCTTAATGAAAAACAAATGGAATGACACAAGAAATAGGTGTAACCAAGAACTGATTGAAGCAGAGCTCAGAGTCATGGTTAATTTTGACAATTCATGTGCTGATTTTTTTTAATTTGTCAAAACTGATGCAAGATTATAGAAAGCTGGCAAATCCTCAAGCAAATACAATTAAAATGCCTCTAGAAACACTAGGTGAGAGTTTTTAAAATTTAAATAAGAAAATTGTCTTTGCAGAATATGAGCATTGTTTTATTTCTAGTTTCTGTATATAATTTTTCATAAATTTGTTTGAATATAAAGGCGAATTCATTGTCACTACCGGTAACAATATACAAAATCATTTGTTCGTAAATATGTAATTAAAATTGAAGAAAAAAAAAATTCAGCGTAAAAGTACTCCTTTTTTTTTTTTTTTTAAATCTGGCAACCCTACTCTAAACGCCGATACAAACGGGGTACAGACGGAACACAAGTACAGACGATGAACAGGTCTATTTCACACAATCGCAGACAATTATTTTTCAGGAAAAAGAAAAAGAAAAAAAAAGAAAGCAGTAGCTATTTTCTTCTATCTATATGTCCCATAGACAGTTTTTTTTAATTCAGAAAAAAATTATGGGGGGGGGGGTGTATTTTTCTAACCCAGTGGGGAGATGGAGAAAACGTTTAAAAGGAAAGACAATTTAAAGTCTTCAGTAATATATCTCACTTGTCTGTAGTATCTGCCCTTTGTTTAGGTTCTCATTTAAAGTAGACGTACTCTCCTTTGTTTTTAATGGCTTTGCGCTAACAACTTTTTCATAAGAATTCTTCACTTGGAATCTGCCTTCAATAGGGATTCTCATGCAGTGATCCAGTGAACTATCTCCAAGCTGGTTTCTTAGTGGAGTCATTTTTTTTTGTTCATAGCACTAAAGGACCTTTCAACACTGGCTGTTGATATTGGTGCTGTAAATATTTTTACACTAGCATTCTTCAGTTCGTTACAACCAATTGAAGATTGTAGAATATATTTTAAATTATTGGTGACAGGAAATAGGCAACCAACTCTTCCCTGAACCCCCATCAGTTGCATTCAAGATCTTTCGTAACCTTCGAGATATGTTTATCATGAAACCCTTCTCGCCTCTCTCCATAACCATTCGAGTACTATCCGATGCGATCGTAATCAAGGCAAGACTTGCAACCAAGTTCTCATGA
Source organism: Megaustenia siamemsis (assembly GCA_032433765.1). NCBI lineage: Eukaryota > Metazoa > Mollusca > Gastropoda > Stylommatophora > Ariophantidae > Megaustenia > Megaustenia siamemsis. Next base: position 58,444,187 of record JAVIAB010000001.1, read on the forward strand.
CGGATACGGTTCTCTTCTCTAACGGTCCGTTTGAGATTAAAGAAGGATTCACTTGCACATCACGTAACATTATCTATGCCATCATATGTAAGGATATAAGATGACTTACGTTGACAAATGTGGGTCAGATAGATGCTGTTAACATCTTTATGACATCACTCGAGATACAGGTACCCCAGAACCGCCCCACTTCAACTCTAGGGAACATCAGGGTAAGGTGGATATCCAAGTCACTGGCCTGTTGTCATTTTCTTCTGACAGCAGCAGCCGATTCAGCTTACAGAATTACCCCTCTCTTCCATTGTCTCCCCCTCTCTTTTTCTCCTTCTGCTCCCCTCTCACTTTCGATTCACCTGCTTCTCCTCTCTATTCTTCCACGCCCTTTTCTCGTCTTATCACGTGACTGGTTACCCGTCCCCTCTCCCTCTCACGTCATAACCATATTCGACTTCAGTCATCTACTCAGTATACTTCTGGATCGTCTCAGACTTCAGTCATCTACTCAGTATACTTCTGGATCGTCTCAGACTTCAGTCATCTACTCAGTATACTTCTGGATCGTCTCAGGCTTCAGTCATCTACTCAGTGTACTTCTGGATCGTCTCAGACTTCAGTCATCTACTCAGTGTTTGTTTTGGCCTCCATTACTCTTCTTAGCTGTCCACAGTATTCTCAACATTCTTCTGTAAAACCACATTTCTACAACCTTCAGCAATTTTCTTGAGATCTCACCTGTTGTCCTACTGTCCATGGTTCACACCCAGATGTTAAAATTGGCTTTACATAACATGTAATAACCTTTTTTCTTGTTTATATTGTTAAAATAACAAATAGAAAACCATAAATGGAACATAACAAAACACGCATTCATGCAGACAAATACCACCGCTAGTGTTAAACAAAACTATAAATAGAGCAAATTGACACAGAAACATTGGCAGACATATTATCATTAGTGGATAATTGTGTAACACATTAAAGACCCCCCAGAGAAACGTAATACTAGCAATTGAGGTACATTTACTATGCAAATGAGTCTTTTTTTGTGGTAAATGTTGTAAGTAACATAAGGCTCATTCTCGTTCCACGCCCAAAACAGAACACAAATTAGAACAAAGCTTCGACCAATAGGCCTTCAGCAGGAACAAACATACAACATACACACACACACTGATATGTATTTAAAACAAAAAGTAAGAAATCAAAAATAACAATTTACCTTGCACTAATTTGTGTCCTCCAATTATTTCTTAAAGCTTTAACCATACCATTTTCTTTTTCTATATATTTTTCTTCTTCTATATTTTATATATTTTTATTTCTATATTTTTTAATATATATATTTTTTCTATATATTATATATATATATATATTTTTTTTTTCTATATATTATATATATATATTTTATATATTTTTTTCTAGATGTTTTCTATATATATATATATTATTTATATATATATATATATGTTTTTCTATATATTTTATAAATATATATATATTAATATATATATATTTTTTAATATATATTTTATATATATATATATATTTATATATAAATATTTTTTAATATATATTTTATATATATATATATATATTATATACATATATATATATATATATATATATATATATATTATATACATATATATATATATATATATATATTATATATATATATATATATATATATATTATATATATTTTTTTTTCTATATATTTTATATATATTCATATATATTTATTTTCTATATATTATATCTTTTTTTTTTCTACATATTTTATATATTATATACTGAAGGGAGGTCAAAAAGTAATGCACACCAATTTTTTTCTCGGAAACTATTCGGGCAAAATGTGTGAAATTTTCACAGATTGTAGCTGAACATCCCCTTGACACTATCTATTTGTCAACATAATCTCCGTCCAAGCGTATTGCCTTACGCCAACGCGAAACTAGGTCATGAATGCCTCGTTTGTACCAAGTTTTGTCCTGCTCGCGTAGCCATTTTTTAACTGCACGGATCACATCCTCATCATTGTCAAAGTGTTTCCCACGCAGGACTTTTTTGAGTGGTCCAAATCTGAGGGAGCCAGATCAGGGCTGTAAGGAGGATGGGGCAGTACAGTCCAACCAAATTTGTTGATTACTTCCCGTGTTACCAGACTTGTGTGAGGGCGTGCATTGTCATGTTGAAGCAATAAATCTGCAGATGGCTTATTAGGCCGAACTCTGTGGAACCGATTTTTGAGTTTTGTCAGTGTATTGATGTAAGCTGTCGAGTTGATTGTCTCACCTCTTGTCATTACATCAACAAGAATCACACCATCAATGTCCCAGAAGACAGTGATCATCACCTTTCCGGCTGATGGAGATGTTTTGAATTTTTTTCTTTTTGGTGACTGCGGATGATGCCATTCCATTGACTGCATTTTTATTTCAGGCTCATAATAATGTGCCCACGTTTCGTCACCGGTAACAATTTTTGACAAAAACATTTCTCCTTCAACACCGAAACGCTCCAACAATTCAGAACAGAATGTTTTCCTTTGAACTCTGTGATCATTTGTTAGGCACCGAGGAACCCATCGAGCGCAAATCTTTGAATATCCGAGAATTTTAAAAATTGCGATTGCACTTCCCTTGCTGACTGTAAGCTGCAATGCCAATTACTGACTAGTGATACGCCTATCCTTACGAATAATGGCATCAGCCCGGTTTAACATGTCTGTGCTGGTAGCCGAGGCAACACGTCCAGAACGCGGTAAATCATGCAGCTCCACTCGTACACTTTCTGCAGCTTTAATTCTCTGAACCCAGCGACTAACTGTGCTCCTATCGACTGCAGAACATTTGTACACTGCACACAGTCGTTTATGAATGTTTGCCACAGTTTCTTTTTCCGCAACCAGAAATTCTATGACAATTCGCTGTTTGTAACGGACATTGTTGACAAGCTCCATTTTAACGGTTCATAGATTGCGTAATATTTTGCAGAATGCTGTGCAATTTGGTGCACATAATTGGAACATGTCATGTTTTAAGTGTGCAAAATTTCATATTCCTATCTTTATTATTAGCCGAGAAAAAAATTGGTGTGCATTGCTTTTTGACCTCCCTACGTATATATATATTTTTTATATATATTTTATATACATATATATATATATATTTTCTATATATATATATTTTTTCTATATATATATATATTTTCTATATATTATATATATATATTATATATATATATATATATATATATATATATATATATTTATATATATTTTTTTCTACATATTTTATATATTATATATATATTTTTTATATATATATATTTTATATATATATATATTTTTTATATATGTTTTTTTTCCTACATATTTTTTATATAATTTTTTTTTTATATATATTTTTTTTCTATATATTTTTTTCTATATGTATTTTTTCTACATATTTTTTCTATGTATATTTTCTATATATATTTTTTAAATATATATTATTTCTATATATATTTATATATATATTTTTTATATATAATTTATATATATATATATATATATATATATATATATTTTCTACATATTATATATATATATATATATATATATATATATATATATATCATCATCATGTACCCTGCCGGTTGGCGTAGGCGATCATGTCCCTCCACAATCTTCTATTTACAGTGCATCGTATCAGTTCTGTTGTTGACTGTTTTCCATGCCATGACACCAAGCTATCCAGTATTTTCTCTCTTTGTCGTCCGCGATCTCTCTTTCCTTTTATTTTGCCAGTTGTAACCAAGTATTCCAACTTTCCTCTTCTCATGATGTGCCCAATATATATATATATATATATATATATATATATATATATATATATATATATATATATATATATATATATATTATTTTTCCATATATTTTTTTCTACATATATATATTAATATATTTTTTTCTATATATTTTTTTCGCCATTTTTTATATATACATATATATTTTTTTCTATATATTTTTTTCTATATAATTTTCTTCCATTTGTTTTATATATATTTTTTTCTGTATATTTTTCTCTATTTATATATATATATATATTGTTTTCATTCCTCCTTACAATCAGCTTTACTGCAGTTTCACATTTCTATGGATTTATTATATTAATTTCTTTGTTTTGACCCACTAGTAAATTACCGCTACTACTCTATGTTTGTATATCGTCCTGAGTGTTTACTCTAGTACATGCTAGTTTTTGTGACCATTTCCACAATCTGTAAATTATTATTTTTTTATTCATTGTTTTTTTGCACCCGAGACAGGGCAAGTGTGTGTGTTACCAGCACCCTAGACAAGGCAAGTGTGTGTATTACCAGCACCCGAGGCAAGGCAGGTATGTGTATTACCAGCACCCGAGACAAGGCAGGTAAGTGTATTACCAGCACCAGAGACAAGGCAGGTATGTGTATTACCAGCACCCGAGGCAAGGCAGGTATGTGTATTACCAGCACCCGAGGCAAGGCAGGTATGTGTATTACCAGCACCCGAGGCAAGGCAGGTATGTGTATTACCAGCACCCGAGGCAAGGCAGGTATGTGTATTACCAGCACCCGAGGCAAGGCAGGTATGTGTATTACCAGCACCCGAGGCAAGGCAGGTATGTGTATTACCAGCACCCGAGGCAAGGCAAGTATGTGTATTACCAGCACCAGAGACAAAGCAAGTATGTGTATTACCAGCACCAGAGACAAGGCAAGTATGTGTATTACCAGCATCAGAGACAAAGCAAGTATGTGTATTACCAAGCAAGCGTCAACAAGGAACAAGATCTAGCATATCTTGTCTAAAAGTTCTAACTTATTAAGTTATACAGTTTTTAATCTATAAATATGTATTGTATTTCACCTCAAGTGTTTAAAATATAAAATATTTTGAAAATTAAGAAACACCTCTTCTCTTTAATATATATGTGTGTGTGTGTGTGTGTTTCATATAAAGAAAACACTCCTGTTTTAAAATTGAAAATAAAATAATAAGAAAACATTTGTGTTTAAAATACAAAATATATTTTAAAAAATAAACACTTCTGTTGAAAAGTTATATATATATATATATATATAATAATAATAATAATAATAATAATAAATATATAATAAATATATAACTTTTAACGGCTTATATATAACCGTTCTTTTTTAATTAAAAACGAAGATTATAAAGAAAACACTTGTTTTAAATGCAAAATATATTTTTTGAAAGAAAAAAGACTTCTGCTGTTTTAAGAGGCCGTGGTGGAGCAGTTGTCAGTGGTGAGAGTAAGGGGTCGGGTTCAATCCCGATAGACTCACCCAGCCATAGATGGGTACTTAATATTGTCCGGAAAAGAAAAACGGTACCGGCGTAATGCTGGCCATATCATTAAAAAAAATTGACAGATGCTTAACAAAAAATATTGATACTAACAATACTGTATAGGTAAAAGGTAAATTACGAGGCTTGAATCGGCATCTTAGCACGCAAATATTCACCTATTTGTCCTCGCCTACGCAGAAATAGCGGAGACTTCTGGATAGTGTCGCTTCAAGCATCGAAATTCACGATGCGAGGCGACATTCTTCACCTTCCCAGAGTAATACCCTGGTACTCATTTCTGCCAGCGGCAAGGTCGACCGCGGGGGTATTGTTTTCATTCTAATCACGAGTACAACTCGCACTGCCTCTAGCGGGAATCGAACACGGGTTGTCCGAACGTCAGTAGTCAGTAGCTCAGTCGGATGGTAGTTTTCCCAACTAGACTACAGAGGCCCCAAAAACACTGTAATCACAGGAACGATATGGATCTTTCTTTGTTTCTTCTTATTCTTTTTTATACTTCTTTTTGTATACTTCTTTTTTGTTCTTCTTCTTCTTCTTTATACTTCTATTTCTTCTTCTTCTGCTTTTTAATACTTCTTCTTCTTCTTTATACTTCTATTTCTTCTTCTTCCTCTTTTTAATTCTTCTTCTTCTTCTTCTTTATACTTTTATTTCTTCTTCTTCTTCTTTTTTATACTTCTTCTTCTTCTTCTTCTTCTTCTTTATACTTCTATTTCTTCTTCTTCTTCTTTTTTATACTTCTATTTCTTCTTTTTTATACTTCTTCTTCTTCTTCTTTTTTATACTTCTATTTCTTCTTTTTTATACTTCTATTTCTTCTTTTTTATACTTCTATTTCTTCTTTTTTATACTTCTATTTCTTCTTTTTTATACTTCTATTTCTTCTTCTTCTTCTTTTTTATACTTCTATTTCTTCTTTTTTATACTTCTTCTTTTTTATACTTCTATTTCTTTTTCTTCTACTTTTTCTTTTTTATACTTCTATTTCTTCTTCTTCTTCTTCTTTTTTATACTTCTATTTCTTCTTTTTTATACTTCTTCTTTTTTATACTTCTATTTCTTTTTCTTCTACTTTTTCTTTTTTATACTTCTATTTCTTCTTCTTTTTAATACTTCTCTTTCTTCTTCTTCTTCTTCTTCTTCTTTTTATACTTCTATTTCTTCTTCTTCTTTTTTATACTTCTATTTCTTCTTCTTCTTCTTTTTTATACTTCTATTTCTTCTTCTTCTTTCTTTTTAATTCTTCTTCTTCTTCTTCTTCTTTCTTTTTAATTCTTCTTCCTCTTCTTTTTTATACTTCTATTTCTTCTTCCTCTTCTTTTTTATACTTCTTTTTCTTCTTTTTTTATATTTCTTCTTCCTCTTCTCCCTTTTTATATTTCTTCTTCTTCTTTTTTATACTTCTTCTTCTTCTTCTTCCTCTTTATACTTCTTCTTCTTCTTCATCGTCGTCTTCTTTTGTTTCGTTAAATCTGAAAATAGTGAAGATGGCGTTGACAATGCACGTCTCTACTAATCACGTGGTTTTAGGTTCGACTCCCAGCTGAAATTTTGTTTTTATTCGAGCAAAGTCGACTAAGCCTCGGATTTCACCCAGTCTCTGAAAATAAGCACTAGAGATTCTTTGAATGGTGTGGTGCAAACCACCTACAGCTGTACCCAGAGTAATTGATACATACAATAAAGGGGGCAGGGGGAACTGACATCATAATCCCGTTCGTCAAAGGCACAAACGACATGTATCATTAATTGTATCACTATTATTATTATTTGTTTTTTTCCATTTTAGCTTTTTAAGTCTAAATGTGAAGATTTGACACTGGCTTTTATATATTTTTTTTCATCCGTCTTATTCTCCTTCTTCCTCTTGCTTGCTTACGTTCGCCCGATGGCTAGAGTATTCGTAGACTGTAGAATTTCTCTTCGTCATCCGCCCTTAAAAGGACGTTAAGTGGGCGTGTCTGCGTTGTGTTGTGGTTTGCAGTATAACTGTTATATTTGCGCCTATCGCCCCAACACATCCGACTTCAGCACGACATTTTTGAGTGCCGGGTTGTCTTTCCTCTTCGATCCCTGCTCGCTTGGCCAGACTAGACAGGTTAGTCTGTTACTAGAGGCACCGCGGAGAGGTGGAGCAGGGTCTGGATGGTTTTGGTTCACCGATCCTGGCGCAAGCCATCAGCTGTGGGTCGCTGACAACTTCTAGCTCTGGTGCTGTGAGGCGCGCCTTCGCCTCCCTTCTTCTTCTTCTTCTTTTTATTATTATTATTATTATTTCCTTCAAAGTTTGCCTTTCAGCGTCAAGGTAGAATAACGTTTATGGTCTTTTTCTCTTCTATTAGCCTCAACTAGTGTTTACTAGTGTTTCTAATATATCATTAACCCATCTTTTGCTCTTCTATTAGCCTCAACTAGTGTTTACTAGTGTTTCTAATATATCATTAACCCATCTTTTGCTCTTCTATTAGCCTCAACTAGTGTTTACTAGTGTTTCTAATATATCATTAACCCATCTTTTGCTCTTCTATTAGCCTCAACTAGTGTTTACTAGTGTTTCTAATATATCATTAACCCATCTTTTGCTCTTCTGCTGGCCTCTCATGTTTTTTTGTTACCTAGTGTTTCTAATATTTCATGAATCCTTCTTTTACTCTTTTGCTGGCCTCAATGTTATATTTCCTAGTTTTTTCTAATATTCCATCAATCCATCTTTTTCGTGGTCGGCCCTTTGATATAGTGTTCTCATATCGTTTCTTGAAGGCTCGTTGTGGTGTTTGTGATTTCTCTGCCACATCAAAGTGAATGAACCGTTGTATCCGTTCCTTATTTATTTGGGAATTATTCCGCCTGTAAATGGCAACCGAGAATGTCAATACATGTATATCCCATAACTGCTGTTGGAAATGAAGAGTTAACCTCAAAGTCTTTTGAAACACCTTAGCTGCTGAATATTCTCCCCTTGAATGTAGTGATCAGAAGTCAAATTGAAAATGTTAATGAAAATAAAGCAAGGGACACACAAACACACACACACACACGCACACAAATACATTGAGGAATGAAATAATGAGAACTGTTTTCCTAGATCAAGCTGACCGGAACGTTCTCATCCCATATAACGAGAAAGCTGGCACCAAAGATATGAATTATAAAATACGTAACTCGCGAGAGTTAACATGATAAACATTTACTTGAACGCGTTTGGCGCCGTTCAGGCTTACAAAGCATAAGAAAAAAAATATAGATGTTAGATCAAAAATGAGTGAAAAATGATAGATACAAAAGTAAAGACAATCACTCGTGTACTGTCTTTAATCAACATTAAAAAGTCTGTGATGTGTCAAAGGTGAAATAATCACCAATTGGGCCTGGAGTTAATCCTCATTTTAGCAGGCGTGACTTCGCTGCCGCCGGCTGGAAACTCACACTTGCTGTTCTCTGGGTTGTCAGCACACATGAGGAACAACACGACTCTGTTGTTGGAGCAGAATGTCGAACAATTTACATGTCAAAAATCATTTGAAGTTAAAAAAAAAAAAAAAACAAGAAATGTATAAAGTCTTAATGGAACAAGTTTGAATTTTGTCCAAGATCATGGAAGATTCAAATAATTTATTAAAAGTATATATTTTTGTTGTTGTCAGGGATGAAATAGAAACGTAGACCTGAACACCTCGCGGTGACTGCACTAGACAAACGGCTTTAATTCTCCGGTCCTATAATCCCAACGACAGACCCAGAAATGGGAAAATGCCGTGTAAAAATAGGTTTTATTTTTTTAAAAGAAAAAGTGGACTACCACCATCAAGTGCCATGCCTAAGCTTGTGGGCGATTACGTCCCTTGAAATATTCCCTTCACTTGTGATATTTATCCTTGTTTTTTCCTATTGATGTCTTTTTGTGGCAGGCTGTTAGACTGCTTATATTTTGGTCCTTGCCTTTATTTATATCTCTTGTTTTCTGTGTTACAAAATTCTCAAGCAGCTCTTTCCTTATAACATGACCGAGGAAGATATATTGCTTTTTCCTAACATGTTCTGGGAGCCGCGATGGCTCAGTGGTAGTGGACTGGACTACAAAGGACAAGAGGTAGGGTTCGATCCCAATCGACGGCTTCCGGGTTCACCCAGCCTTTAATGGGTACCGGATTATTTTCTGGGAAAGTAAGCGGCACGGGCGTAATACCGACCACATTACCCCAAAAATCATGTACCGAAGGTTTGTAAAATTTATGGTCACTAACACCATATTCCCTATACGCCACTTGGCGTGACGGATTCACTTTACTTTGTTACTAACATGTTTTGCTTCATTCAAGAAGATGTCATTACATCCTATAGAGTTCTATGATGAACTTGATAGTATCTGGTGCTTCCAGTTATTTGACTAATTGCTCATGAATTGTTCCCGACTCACCAATATATGGCAGGACAAGCCGTGGACATTTAACCGGTTACCAGGTTATTGTATGAAACAGTTCAGGACTGAAACCCTCCTCCCCCACCCCTACCCTCTCCAAAAAATATAACTTAAAAATGAATACTATAATACGCAACGGACTGTCGCAAAGACATGAACTTTTGTAACCATTCCTGAGTGAACATTCACAATTTGAATTAATTTTCGTCTGACATGCGCACTGCACAAACCTGCAAGTGAATACCGAAGTTAAGCAGGGTTTCTATGTGAAAGGAAAACATTCAGTAGAGCACGTTCATTGATTCTTTAAGAAAACTGAAGCTGAAACTTGCGAAATGCTACAATCAACTTCTAAATCGATCAAAGAGATTTGAGAAGGTTCTCCGCTTCAAAAGTGAATGCAGATAGTTTGAAGATAGCCACCACCTGGCTGACCATTCAAATTCCACACAGATAGTTTGAAGATAGCCACCACCTGGCTGACCATTCAAATTCCACACAGATAGTTTGAAGATAGCCACCACCTGGCTGACCATTCAAATTCCACACAGATAGTTTGAAGATAGCCACCACCTGGCTGACCATTCCCATTCCACACATATAGTTTGAAGATAGCCACCACCTGGCTGACCATTCAAATTCCACACAGATAGTTTGAAGATAGCCATCATATGGCTGACCATTCACATTCCACACAGATAGTTTGAAGATAGCCGCCACCTGGCTGACCATTCCCATTCCACACAGATAGTTTGAAGATGGCCATCATATGGCTGACCATTCAAATTCCACACAGATAGTTTGAAGATAGCCACCATATGGCTGACCATTCACATTCCACACAGATAGTTTGAAGATAGCCACCATATGGCTGACCATTCCCATTCCACACAGATAGTTTGAAGATAGCCACCACCTGGCTGACCATTCAAATTCCACACAGATAGTTTGAAGATAGCCACCATATGGCTGACCATTCACATTCCACACAGATAGTTTGATGATAGCCACCATATGGGTGACCATTTATATTCCACACAGATAGTTTGAAGATAGCCACCACCTAGCTGACCATTCACATTCCACACAGATAGTTTGAATATAGCCACCACTAGCTGACCATTTACATTCCACACAGATAGTTTGAAGATAGCCACCACCTACCTGACCATTCACACTCCACACAGATAGTTTGAAGATTGCCACTATATGGCTGACCATTCCCATTCCACACAGATAGTTTGAAGATAGCCACCACCTGGATGACCATTCACACTCCACACAGATAGTTTGAAGATTGCCACTATATGGCTGGCCATCCACATTCCACACAGATAGTTTGATGATAGCCACCATATGGGTGACCATTTATATTCCACACAGATAGTTTGAAGATAGCCACCACCTAGCTGAACATTCACATTCCACACAGATAGTTTGAAGATAGCCACCACCTAGCTGACCATTCACATTCCACACAGATAGTTTGAAGATAGCCACCACTAGCTGACCATTTACATTCCACACAGATAGTTTGAAGATAGCCACCACCTAGCTGACCATTCACACTCCACACAGATAAGTTGAAGATAGCCACCATATGACTGACCATTCCCTTTTCACACAGATAGTTTGAAGATTGCCACTATATGACTGACCATTCACACTCCACACAGATAGTTTGAAGATTGCTACTTTATGGCTGACCATTCCCATTCCACACAGATAGTTTGATGATAGCCACCACCTAGCTGACCATTCACACTCCACACAGATAGTTTGAAGATTGCCACCATATGACTGACCATTCACATTCCACACAGATAGTTTGAAGATAGCCACCACCTAGCTGACCATTCACATTCCACACAGATAGTTTGAAGATAGCCACCACCTGAATGACCATCCACATTCAACACAGATAGATTGAAGATAGCCACCACCTGAATGACCATCCACATTCAACACAGATAGATTGAAGATAGCCACCATATGACTGACCATTCACATTCTACACAGATAGTTTGAAGATAGCCACCACCTGGATGACCATTCACATTCCACACAGATAGTTTGAAGATGGCCACCACCTGGATGACCATTCACATTCCACACAGATAAAACTGTAGCCAAGTAAAAAAAAAAGGTAAAGTACCCCGTCACGCCAAGTGGCGTATAGGGAATATGGTGTTCTATCTATTGACCTTTCGAGCCGTAACCGGCCCATAGGGCGTAGACCAAGATACACCTTCTCCTATATGAATTTTTGTTCTAGCAGTTTTCTTTTAAAGATATTTTATCAAATCTCGCCATCTGTCTCTGTTCTGTGCAAGCAGTTCTATCTCATTGAGGGAGCCGATTCCTGCTGCTCTTGCCTCTCTCATCAATGTTCTTCTCAGTGTCTCCCTGGGTCTTCCTCTTTTTCTTTTACCTGTTGTTTCCCATATGAGGGCTTGCTTTGCTATTCGATTATTATCTCTTCTCATCACATGTCCAACGTATGACCATCGTCTTTTCTTTATTACTGAAGATATTAGTGGTTGATTGGCGATTTCTCTAATTTCCTCGTTTGTTTTGAATTCGTTCCATTCTATACCAAGTATTTTCCTTAGACATTTATTTTCGAATGCGTTCAACTTTGTTTCTATATCTCTTGTTGTTTTCCAGCTTTCACACGCATACGTAAGGGTTGATAGTACATTTGATTTGAATAGCCTAAGTTTTGTGTTTGTGCTAATGAGTTTTTATTTCCACAACTTTTCAAGGCTTCTGAAAGACATTGCTGCTTTAGCCAGTCTGATTCTAATTTCTTTGCTCGTATCCCCTTCTCGATCAATGTGACTTCCAAGATAGATGAAGTGATCGATCTCTTCTACTGGTTTGTTTTCCATGTATATTTTGTCACTTGTTGGAATTAAACTTTTCATGACTTTAGTCTTTTCATGATTGACCTCAAGCCCAATTTTGCTGGCTATTGATGATAGTTCATTTGTGTTTTCCTGCATCGTTTTTATCTGATTGCTGATGAGAACTATGTCATCAGCAAAGTCCAGGTCCTCCTGGTGTTAGTGACCATAAATTTTACAGACCTTCAGTACATGATTTTTGTGGTAATGTGGTCGGTATTACGCCCGTGCCGCATTACTTTCCCCAGAAAAAAATCCGGTACCCATTATAGCTGGGTGAACCCGGAAACCGTCGGTTGGGATCGAACCCTACCACAGGTCTTTTGTAATCCAGTTCACTAACCACTGAGCTATCGCGGCTCCAAAACAGTGGCCAGATTGCCAGAAAATCTTTCGTGCTAACCGACCTCTGACGCCAGAGAGATGTAAGAATATCAGTTGCTACTTGCGGTGACACTTAAAACGAAGATTTGGGTACAAGACGTGTCAGCGAAATCCGCACCTCGTCTCCTGACAGAACGAAGGAAAAAAACCACATATCATTATGCACTGATCCCTGAACGAGCCCACGACCGAAAGAGACCTCACTACAACAGCAGTAGTCAAAGATTCTTTACCGGATGTGAAGCTCTGGAGTTTAAAGCGGAAACTGGTGATATTGGAATATTCTGCGATGGATGACCACTCATAATCGTCATGATGGAGAAATTGTTTTGTGACCTTGCAAGTTAGTTATTTAGTTACGTAGTTAGTTAGTTCACTTATTTAATTAATTAGCTAGTTAGTTACTCAGTTGATTAGCTAGTTCTTCTTCTTCTTCTACCTTTCAGCTCCCAGTGGTCTTCATAGCATAGGTCTTCAACAAATACTTTCCAAGTTTGATTAGTTAGTTAGTGTTCTATTTATTTAATCAGCTAGTTAGTTACTACGTTAATTAGTTAGTTTATTTATTTACTCAGTTAATTAGCTAGTTAGTTAGTTAGCTAATCAGTTAGTTAGTTTGTTAGTTAGTTTGCTAGTTAGTTTGTTAGTTAGTTAGTTTATTAGTTAGTTTAGTTAGCTTATTAATTGGTTAGTTAGTTAGTTAGTCAGTCAGTTAGTTAGTTAGTTAGTTAGTCGAAGGATTATCCTCACCGCACATTGAAAAACTGTTCATAAGCGTTGAGATCTCCTCCCCAACGAATCCCGCAGTGTGACACGGTAAACTGGCTCACAATTGCCTCCCAGATCACATCGAAGCTCTCCTAAAATGTAGGCAACATTTCTCTGAACTAGCATGACGATCCGGAAGTCGTGCCAGGACTGCAGATTCACGAAGAACGTCGAAATCTGGTATCTCTTTCTTGTTTCTTTCTGACGCTCACTTGATGACTACTCAGGGAATTGATTGACCTCTACGTCATCCGACCATGAATGTTTACTTGTAGATGCGATGTGTTGAGGTTTGCAGTTGAACTGTGATATTTACGACTTTCGGCCCAACACATTCGACTTCAGCAGGGCATTTTTGAGTACCGAGTTGCCTTTCCTCGTCGATCACAACTCTCATGGCCAGACTAGACTGTTAAGTCTGTTTCTAGAATCACCGCGAAGAGGTGAAGCAAGACTTGGATGTTTCTGGTTCACTGATAATGGCGTAAACCATCAGCTATGAGTCACTGAAAGCTTCCAGCTCTGTTGCTGTCCGAAATCTTTATTATCTCCTCCGTATTATCGAGCGTATGGTTAGGGATATACGATCGTCCACCATTATGACGTTGCGCGTAAAACATTGTCAATAATGGATGCACCCACGACGCTTGATTCACAACGAAGACATGACGCAAGAATACCGTAGCGTATGGACAGAATCCTTAAAGCGGAACCTTTGGTTGACTTGGCACAACGATCTACATGAAGGAGCTGAAAGTAATTGGCACCGAATAAATCCAACAGCAGTTATTGTACAGTTCTCAATGTCATAACATAAAACACAAATTGACCTCTCAACGAGGGAGTGGCCGTATTCACACTGCCTGATTCGCAAAAAAAAAAAAAGGACCGCTACCACTAATTCCATATCACCGGCGCGGAACCGTAAAGTGGAACATCCTGATGACTTTAACGCAGCGATCTACATTAAAAAGTTGACAATCAACCAGTCTCCAAATGCAAGTCCTGAAGAGGTCGACGGGAAACAAACTCTATTCTTGACGGACATTAATTGTATAATTTTTTTTTTTTCAATTTAAGGCGCGAATTATGGTGCAGAAGAAGGAGATAATTATGGTGCAGAAGAAGAAGGGGAGATAATTATGGCGCAGAAGAAGAAGGGGGAGATAATTATGGTGCAGAAGAAGAAGGGGATAATTATGGTGCAGAAGAAGAAGGAGATAATTATGGTGCAGAAGAAGAAGGGGGAGATAATTATGGTGCAGAAGAAGAAGGAGGGGATAATTATGGTGCAGAAGAAGAAGGAGATAATTATGGTGCAGAAGAAGAAGGGGAGATAATTATGGCGCAGAAGAAGAAGGGGGAGATAATTATGGTGCAGAAGAAGAAGGGGATAATTATGGTGAAGAAGGAGATAATTATGATGCAGAAGAAGAAGGGGGAGATAATTATGGTGCAGAAGAAGAAGGAGGTGATAATTATGGTGCAGAAGAAGAAGGGGGAGATAATTATGGTGCAGAAGAAGAAGGGGGAGATAATTATGGTGCAGAAGAAGAAGGGGGAGATAATTATGGTGCAGAAGAAGAAAGGGGAGGGGGGATAATTATGGAAAGATAACTGTTATTGTACTCACTCTGGATCATCAACGCAGGAATAGCGCAGACCTCTAGCTGTTACATCCTGTCTGAGTGTTATCAACGAGCCCGTGTCACAAGATTCGCTGTTACCAGAGGAAAGAACAATAGCTATGAAGGTAATCGTTTATAAGAAACATCGATATACAATACTGAAAGCTTAGCAGCAAACCAGCAGCCAGGGCATATAGATGTGCCGCTGTGTAGTTGTTTATAACATAAATACAAATGTAAACGAATAAATAATTGTGAATAAATAATAATATATAAATCAGCATCATCAAGTACCGGGCCTGCTGGCGTAGTTGATCATGTCTCTCCACAACTTTCGATCACGACAGTCATTTATCATTTCTGTTGTTGACCTTCAGCATTCTCTTAAGCTGTCTGGAATCTTTTATCTTTGCTTCACTCTATCTCTTCGTCCCTCAATTTTCCTAGTTGTTACAATATATTCCAGTTGTTCTCTTCTCATTAAATGGCCAGAAAATGATGATTGTTTCTCCCTAATATTGGAAATTAGCTCTCTTTTTGCTTTGGCCTCTTTCAGAACGTTTTCATTACTCTTCTTAGCTGTCCATGGTATTCTCAACATTCTTCTCTAAAACCACATTTCTACAGAAATATATAAATACGAGACACAAAACCGCCAGCTGAACTGAGTTAAATATACTCATTAAAAATTAACCACAGCAAATTAATATTCTCAGTTATGGAGTTACAACGATATTTACAAGAATATATTGTATTTAAAAAGAGCACGTAGTCTATATGTGTAAAATAAACTTTAATTTAATTAAATTAATTTACTTGAATTAGAATTCAAATAATTTGGTTACACTTATTTGCTGGAAATAAACATCAGCTAATTTAGTTATATTAATTAGACTAATTCCACTAAAAAAAATTAATGAAATTTCCAATAAAAGAAAAGAAAAATGGTAAAACACTTTTAGAATTAATCTTCTTCTGTGTTCTCCAGTTGATTGCTCCACTCTGTATTGGGTCCTTAAGTGCGTTAAGTGGCGTAGTAGCGATGTGCCATGGTGTGGTTTACAGCAAGCTGCGATGTCTGCACATTTCAGCCCCACACATCCGATTTCAACATGGTAGCTAGTCTGCTTTCCCTTTTCGATCACAATGTGCTTGGATAAGCTGGTTGGTCTGTCCCTTTGAGATGGTTCAGTTCCGGTTCATTGATTCTGCTGTCAACGGTCAGATATGAGTTACCTACTACTTCAGTGTCATACTTCTTTCCCAGAAAATATCTGGCACTCATTTACGGCTGGGTGAACATAGAATCCGTCGATCGAGATCCAGCTCAGCATTTTGTCCTGTATAGGCTCTTCTGGTCTTCTTATTTGCCTCTAACTTTTTTTTATTCCATCATTTCTATGTCTTCCTGGCTTTACTCTTGTCACAGGGATCTCAAAATAAGGCGTCCATATTTTGAGCGGGTTTACATAATGTATTCATAAACAGAACTGTATTATCTGACATCTGTTGAATATCACAATGTTATGTTCCCTGAAGCGCTCGTATTAAATAATTTAGCAATAAAAGACAACCATAGTGATAAAGAACAATGAGAAGCAACAAAACGTTCTCTTACAGTTTGGACCTCCCAAGCAAATGAGCAACGATGGCGTTGACACCACTGACGTCTTTGGGGCTTAAGCTGGGGAGCTCGTACTTGCCAAAGAAGCTGATTATTACGGGAGTGCAAAAGTTAGACTGACATGTAATCTACTATACAAATATATATGTGTAGAGAGTGAGGCTCTGATTAGGATATGTTTGAATTCACAATTACCACCCGCTCCAATCTGTCGCACAAACCTTTCTCTGTGTCATTTCCCCAGCTCTATCTCATTCAGTTTTTCACTTCATATTTATCAATAACTCTTCTTTCCCTTTCTCGAGACCCTTCTCTCATTACACTATATTTTTTATTTTTTTTATATTTTCATCCTTATTCACGTCAAATTCTTTCTTATGTCTTTTCATCTATTTGTCATTATGTTCTTCTTTTCTTCCCAATTTATTTTTCGTTCTCTTTTCAATCTTTTTTGTCGATGACCTCTCTTCCTTCTTTCACTCGTTGCTCTCGTCATCCACCTTCTCTTCTCCCTTACCACCGCTCTCACTCTCTCCCAATCTTCTGCGTTCTCGTCCTATAATTATCACTTAATATGAGCGTATTTATTTTGTATTTCTCTTTTCTTCTTAATCTCTCCAATAATTATCACTTTGTACGAATGCATTAAATGTTATTTCTTTTTTCATCGTATTTTCTCTCTCACTCTCTCTCTCTCTCTCTCTCTCTCTCTTTCTCCTTTTCTTTCTATCTCGTTTTCTTTCCTTTTCCTTCTTCAAACTTTCATTTTATGTCTTTCTCCTTATCTTTCGCTTTCTTTATTTCTCCTCCATTTTGTTTATCGTTCTATTCTCTCACTTGTTTCTCTTATTTAATTTGTTTTTATTTCGATATTTCGACTTAAATGAAAGAGACATAAAGAGATGGACAATTATCCAGATTGAGGGGTGGACAACATTCAGAGTGAGGCGTGGACAACATTCAGAGTGAGGGGTGGACAATCATCCAGATTGAGGAGTGGACAACACCCAGATTGAGGAGTGGACAATCATCCAGATTGAGGGGTGGACAACACCCAGATTGAGGAGTGGACAACATTCAGAGTGAGGGGTGGACAATCATCCAGATTGAGGGGTGGACAACACCCAGATTGAGGAGTGGACAACATTCAGAGTGAGAGGTGGACAACTTTCAGAGTGAGGGGATGGACAACATTGAGAGTGAGGGGTGGACAATCATCCAGATTGAGGGGTGGACAATCATCCAGATTGAGGGGTGGACAACACCCAGATTGAGGCGTGGAAAACATTCAGAGTGAGGGGTGGACAACATCCAGAGTGAGGGGTGGACAACATTCAGATTGAGGGGTGGACAACATTCAGAGTGAGGGGTGGACAACATTCAGAGTGAGGGGTTGACAACATTCAGAATGAGGGGTGGACAACATTCAGAGTGAGGGGTGGACAACATAAAGATTGAGGGGTGGACAACATCCAGATTGAGGGGTGGACAACATCCAGAGTGAGGGGTGGACAACATCCAGAGTGAGGGGTTGACAACATTCAGAGTGAGGGGTGGACAACATCCAGAGTGAGGGGTTGACAACATTCAGAGTGAGGGGTGGACAACATAAAGATTGAGGGGTGGACAACATCCAGAGTGAGGGGTGGACAACATTCAGAGTGAGGGGTGGACAACATCCAGAGTGAGGGGTGGACAACATTCAGAGTGAGGGGTGGACAACATCCAGAGTGAGGGGTGGACAACATAAAGATTGAGGGGTGGACAACATTCAGAGTGAGGGGTGGACAACATCCAGAGTGAGGGGTGGACAACATTCAGAGTGAGGGGTGGACAACATTCAGAGTGAGGGGTGGACAACATCCAGAGTGAAGGGTGGACAACATTCAGAGTGAGGGGTGGACAACATCCAGAGTGAGGGGTGGACAACATTCAGATTGAGGGGTACACAACATTCAGATTGAGGAGTGGACAACATTCAGATTGGTGGGTGGACAACATTCAGAGTGAGGGGTGGACAACATTCAGATTGAGGAGTGGACAACATTCAGATTGGTGGGTGGACAACATTCAGAGTGAGGGGTGGACAACATTCAGATTGAGGAGTGGACAACATTCAGATTGAGGAGTGGACAACATTCAGATTGAGGGGTGGACAACATCCAGATTGAGGGGTGGACAACATCCAGAGTGAGGGGTGGACAATCATCCAGAATGAGGCGTGGACAACATTCAGAGTGAGGCGTGGACAACATCCAAAGTGAGGGGTGGACAATCATCCAGAATGAGGCGTGGACAACATTCAGAGTGAGGCGTGGACAACATAAAGATTGAGGGGTGGACAATCATCCAGAATGAGGCGTGGACAGCATTCAGAGTGAGGGTGGGCAACATTCAGAGTGAGGGTGGACAATATCCAGAGTGAGGGGTGGACAATCAACCAGATTGAGGGGTGGAAAATCATCCAGATTGAGGCATGGACAACATTCAGAGTGAGGGGTGGACAATCATCCAGATTGAGGCGTGGACAACATTCAGAATGAGGGTGGGCAATCATCCAGAGTAAGGGGTGGACAACATTCAGAGTGAGGGTTGAAAACATTCAGAGTGAGGGGTGGATAACATTCAGATTGAGGCGTGGACAACATTCAGAGTGAGGGTGGGCAATCATCCAGATTGAGGCGTGGCCAACATTCAGAATGAGGGTGGGCAATCATCCAGAGTAAGGGGTGGACAACATTCAGAGTGAGGGTTGAAAACATTCAGAGTGAGGGGTGGACAACATTCAGATTGAGGGTGGAAAACATTCAGAGTGAGGGGTGGACAACATTCAGATTGAGGCGTGGACAACATTCAGAGTGAGGGTGGGCAATCATCCAGATTGAGGCGTGGACAACATTCAGAGTGATGGGTGGACAATCATCCAGATTGAGGCGTGGACAACATTCAGAGTGAGGGGTGGACAATCATCCAGATTGAGGCGTGGACAACATTCAGAGTGAGGGGTGGACAATCATCCAGATTGAGGCGTGGACAACATTCAGAGTGAGGGGTGGACAATCATCCAGATTGAAGCGTGGACAACAATTCAGAGTGAGGGTTGAAAACATTCAGAGTGAGGGGTGGACAACATCCAGATTGAGGGGTGGACATCATTCAGAGTGAGGGGTGGACAACATCTAAAGTGATGGGTGGACAACATTCAGAGTGAGGGGTGGACAACATTCAGAGTGAGGGGTGGACAACATCCAGAGTGAGGGGTTGACAACATTCAGAGTGAGGAGTTGACAACATACAGAGTGAGGAGTTGACAACATCCAGAGTGAGGAGTTGACAACATCCAGAGTGAGGGGTTGACAACATCCAGAGTGAGGAGTGGACAACATGGCCTAGATTAGCAGACAAACATCCAGATTGACAGATAAATGAAGACCTAGATTAGCAGACAAACATCCAGATTAACAGATAAATGAAGACATAGATTAGCAGACAAACATCCAGATTGACAGATAAATGAAGACCTAGATTAGCAGACAAACATCCAGATTGGCAGATAAATGAAGACCTAGATTAGCAGACAAACATCAAGATTGACAGACAAATGAAGACCTAGATTAGCAGATAAACATCCAGATTAACAGATAAATGAAGACCTAGATTAGCAGACAAACATCCAGATTGACAGATAAATGAGGACCTAGATTAGCAGACAAACATCCAGATAGACAGATAAATGAAGACCTAGATTAGCAGACAAACATCCAGATTAACAGATAAATGAAGACCTAGATTAGCAGACAAACATCCAGATTGACAGATAAATGAAGACCTAGATTAGCAGACAAACATCCAGATTAACAGATAAATGAGGACCTAGATTATCGGAAAAACAAACCAACAGTTTGCTTTCTTTATCTTCCCCTGATTCTGTTGCCTTTCAGCGTCGAGGGAAAAGCAATGTCTGGCCAGTATCTCCATGTTGATCGTGACGTCAGCTACACCAGTAATCTATCAACTTCCAGGTTTACATTCGCCCTTTTCCCGTTGTGTTTGAGTGTACGGCTCCTTGATGGATGCTGGCTGGTGGTGATCGTGTTGTATGTCCAAACGATTGATTCATTTCTCAATATAACTCCGGACTGGTGTTACACTTGCTCATTGCTTTATGTCCTCTTTTTTCATTCTCTTTTCTTGTCACTTTCAGTATTCGTCTAGTAAGCATCTCATATCTACAGTGACGATTGTTATTCTTTCTTTAGCTGTTATGTCCTTGATAGATGAGCGTAGGGAGAAATATATTGCTTTTTTAGCAGTCTCTTTGTATTATTTGTTTTATGTCTGTTTTGTAATTTTTTAGTCAATTGTCCAATTAT
This sequence comes from Megaustenia siamemsis, assembly GCA_032433765.1. NCBI lineage: Eukaryota > Metazoa > Mollusca > Gastropoda > Stylommatophora > Ariophantidae > Megaustenia > Megaustenia siamemsis. The sequence continues at coordinate 58,465,654 of JAVIAB010000001.1, forward strand.
TTGGATTTGCTTTGCAGTATCTGTTGTCAACCTGTTTCTGTTTGTATTTTCCCCACTGAATTGTAAGACAATTCTTAAGGTATTTAAATTCTTTTCTTTTAATTCATTTGCTATTGCTAGCTTTTTATATTACTGCAGCGATGTCTACTGTCCTGTCTATGATAATTTTCATACAATTATCTATGTACACGTTGTCCAGACTAGTTAGATGTTGTTTCAATCGTTTTTTAAAGTTTTTTCTTTCTGTTAGTGCTTATACAGGGTGTTTTTAAAGTCGCAGTGCAGTGAATTTCTACTCTCTAAAGAAAAAACGTCACCAGAAATGCGGTTAACTAATGCGTCACACAAATTGTAAAATAAATGGTATTATTCAAATATACTTGACTGCTAACGGCGAGCTTATAATGGGTAATGTTGGTATTAACACAATAAAGTTGTGCCTAAAGCATATGTTGAAAATGTCCACCACGGGCCTCAAGACATGTCGTGATTCGTCTTTCCATATTTGCGAAAACCTTCAGAATAATGTCTGGTGATATTTGTTTAATCTTGTCTATTATTTCAGTCTTTAGGTCATTAATTGTCTGCGGATTATTTTCATAAACTTTCCCCTTCAATGCCCCCCACAGATAATAATCTGGGGGTGTTAGATCTGGTGAACGAGCAGGCCAGATTCCACGTGAAATAATGCGATTTGCAAATATGCTTTCTAAATAATTGAGTGTTGTTGTGGCTGTGTGTGCTGTTGCCCCATCCTGCTGAAACCAGGATTCCATAATTTCCCGTTCTGTAAGGTGTGCTATGAACGGTTCCAGAATTAAAGTACGGTAACGTTCTGCATTTATTGTTTCATTAAAAAATATAGGTCCTGTTATCCGCATACGACTTATAGCGCACCACACTCCGACTTTTTGATCGTAAAGCGGCACTTGATGAAATTCATGGGGGTTTTCACTGCTCCACAGCCGATTGTTCTGACTGTTCGCATAACCGGATAAATGAAACCAGGCCTCATCAGTGAAAAAAGTGACGTCAAGGATGGCAGCGCCATGTTCATAAATAAAATTCTGAAACCACATGCAGTAGTTTAAATGGGATTCATAATCTCTTTCTTGGAGTTGAGACACTTCAGGTAATTTGTATGGACGATAGTGTAGTTCACTTCTTAAAACCTTGTGAACAGAACTCTTAGATATTTGCACCTGTTGAGACAAGTGGTTTAAAGATGCATTTGGACTCATTGTAATTCTGTCTTGGAGTTCCATAATTTGGTCTTGTGAAATTGAAGGTCTTCCAGATCGGTATGCATCTACCACACTACCGGTTTCACGAAACTTTTTGATCAATTTTGTAACAGAATTTCGGTGAGGGACTTGTGAGTCTGGAAATTTCCTCACGAATTGTCTAATGACCTCATCCGTATATTTACCGCCATTACGAAAGACATGCTCAACCAGAAATATCCTGTTTTCAATCGTCAACACCATTTCCTTCAAGCAATGAGACAGTGAAAGTAGCGTAGTGCCCGTCCTTTACGTAAATAAAACCTTAAAGGACCCAGCGGTTTGTTCATAAATGTGGTTTACAAAATTGTGGTACGTAGATGATGATTACGTCATTTACTGAATATTAGAAATATTCACTGCACTGCGACTTTACGAACACATACTTATACTTATATTTAAATACAGAGCCCCGTCACGCCACGTGGCATATAGGGAATATGGTGTTAATGACCATAATTTTCACAGACCTTCGGCACATGATTATTGAGGTAATGTGGTCGGTATTTATTACTTCCGAGTCGCCTTACTTTCCCAGAAAATATTCCGGTACCGACTTAAGGCTGGGTAAACCAGGAAGCCGTTGATTAGGATCGAACCCAACCTCTTGTCCTTTGTAGTCCAGTTCACTAACCACTGAGTTATCGTGCCTCCCTTGTTTGTGCTTGGTTATCTACACAGAGGAACTCTATCAGGTTGTTAACTTCACGTGTATTCGCTGTTTTACTGAGGTGGTCTGTGTATAAAATAGCATGGGAGACACTAGACATCCTATTTGTACTCCAGATTTGATAATAAAAACTTACGAGTAGCCAACATTTGTTCCTGCTTTGACTTTATTTATAAAGACTTTTACACAGGCCAGTAAGATTATTATTAAATGTCGACATTTCATTCCAGGTCTACAAAAGTTAAAAGTAAATTCTTGAGTTAGAGTCCAAAATTGGCAGCTATTACCTCCATCTCTTGTTGTCATGATAGCTTGATGGTCTGGTTCTGCATTTATGATTAGTAAGCTCCTGCATCAATGCCATTACGTTGTTGCCATGAAAGCTTTATGGCTTGCCTCAGCACTCATGTTTGGTACATCTCCTGCATCAATGTCATTTCTTTGTTGTCATCATGACAGCTTTATGGTCTGATTCAACACTTATGTTTGGTACATCACCTGCATCAATGTCATTTCTTTGTTGTCATCATGACAGCTTTATGGTCCGGCTCAGCACTCATGTTTGGTACATCTCCTGCATCAATGTCATTTCTTTGTTGTCATCATGACAGCTTTATGGCCTGGCTCAGCACTTATGTTCGGTAAATCTCCTGCATCAATGTCATATATTTTACAGCATCATCTTGCCAGTACCGTGTCAATATAGTTTCTACATTCCTGATGGTATCACTTGCACCGTGCATATATTTCAGATACCGTGCGGAAATGTGTGTGTAATGTACAGATGATATCTACCTCACAGTTCTAATAGATTTGACTGTATTTGCTTATTTGTCTATGGGGATTTTAAAAAAAAAGATCTTAGGTGTTCTTTAAGATTATTTTTTTTTTTTGCTTCTGGTCGAGAATTAGACTCCTACACAACAATTAAAACAGCCTGTTTAAGTTATTTGCGGGTCATGATCATTGCACTCCGAACATGTCCAAAGTGTCCTGATCTCCTCCTTAGCAAGTCCCGCAGTGTCCAGCAACTGACGACTCCAGTTCTGTGTTGGTTAATAAGTCCTTTTATACGCTCACTACGTTTCTCGTTTCTGGCTGTGCCCATCTTAACTCCCATCTCTTTCACCCGGATTGTTACACTTCTTTTATCGAGTCATTGAGAGCTTCATCACATTCATCACTAACATGTGGTACACTTTATTTTGCCCTCAAAAAGGGCAGCACTACTGGTAAGCTAAATATGCCGAAGAACAAATATATAGCGTGTGTTCTGCTTCAAATTTGGTCTCTATTTAAGCGAGGGGGGAAAAATAGTCAAATAAAATGAGTGATAATTCCCTTGATAATGATGTCAAATATGATGCTGGCGGTAGAATACGGATGCTTAGGTCCATCGAGTAGGGTAATTTCACGGATTTGGATTTAAGGAAATCAATCATGCTCGGACATTTCTAAAGTTGTGGAACATTCCTGAGCGGATTGTCTGTAGAATTGTGAGTAAATTAAAATCAGGAAATGGAATCGGGTAAATGGGGAGTCAACAATTTTGGGACTAAAGGACCGTCGGCGTCTCCCTCAAATCGTTCGAGCTGGGCAATAAGAAGTGTAGAAAATACATAGCAGGGCATTATCGAGAGGGGAAGCCCCGGGGCGTCTAATGCTATTACTATCAACAAGGAGTCAACCAGGATGGACTACATACAAACACATACGCACATATATAAACACAAAACGTAAACATTTGACGCCATTGGTCACAGACTCACAAACAATACACTTGAATTGGTGCCAACATTTGTTATGAAACAGTGACACTTTTATTCAGGTGAATGTTCAGTTTGGTCTTAACCTGCTCAAATAAAAAGACTGAATATTTAGAAAACATATAGCCTGAAGAATGAATTTGTATCGCTTGTGTACCAGAGATTGAAACATACCCAAAAAAGACATCTTTTGAAAGGGGTGTCGGCAAGAGCGGTGCCATTCCACTATGAATTTTGTACAGGAATGTTCATGAAAGAAAGATGCATCGACACACTAGAGGAACACCTCATGGTATTTATATAGGTCATGTGCCCCGATGGGTGCACATTCCAATAACTCAATTTCTATTGCTCATACCACACAAAGAATGGCTTCAAGAGAAGAACATGACAGTACTGGTCCAGCAACAGTCCCGACCTAAAAACAAGTGATACAGTTTGGACAACACTCAAGAATCAAGCGAAAATAAATGAACTCAAAGAATAACTGAAGAAAGAAGTTGACAAATAAAGGGGAAATCTGACAATTGCCCTCAAACACTTGTGGGAAGTATGTCTCACAGCATTCAATCTTGCCTTGTTGGACTTGGTTAAATTAGACTGAAGTCAAAGTCTATGTGAGGTACACATCTTTCTCTTGACATACACTTTCTATTATTATTTGTTTGTTATAAATGCTGCGTTGCTAACCTATAACTGCCTTTTTTTCAACATACTGTACCTGTATATTTGGATGCATATTTAGATATATATTTAGATGTATATTTAGATATATATTTGGATGTATATTTAGATATATATTTAGATGTATATTTAGATATATATTTGGATGTATATTTGGATGTATATTTAGATATATATTTGGATGTATATTTGGATGTATATTTGGATATATATTTGGATGTATATTTGGATGTATATTTGGATATATATTTGGATGTATAGTTAGATATATATTTGGATGTATATTTAGATGTATATTTGGATGCATATTTGGATGTATATTTGGATGTATAGTTAGATATATATTTGGATGTATGTATATATATATATATATATATATATATATATATATTTGGATGCAATTTTGGATGTATATTTAGATGTATATTTGGATGTATATTTGGATGTATATTTAGATATATATTTGGATGTACATTTGGATGTATATTTGGATGTATATTTGGATATATATTTGGATGTATATTTGGATGTATATTTGGATGTATATTTTGTTATATATTTGGATGTATATTTGGATGTATATTTAGATGTATATTTGGATGTATATTTGGATGTATATTTAGATATATATTTGGATGTATATTTGGATGTATATTTGGATGTATATTTGGATATATATTTGGATGTATGTTTGGATGTATATTTGGATGTATATTTTGTTATATATTTGGATGTATATTTGGATGTATATTTGGATTTATTTTTAGATATATATTTGGATGTATATTTAGATGTATATTTGGATGTATATTTGGATGTATATTTAGATATATATTTGAATGTATATTTGGATGTATATTTGGATGTATATTTTGTTATATATTTGGATGTATATTTGGATGTATATTTTGTTATATATTTAGATATATATTTGGATGTATATTTGGATGTATATTTGGATGTATATTTTGTTATATATTTTGATGTATATTTGGATGTATATTTGGATGTATATTTTGTTATATATTTGGATGTATATTTAGATGTATATTTGGATGCATATTTGGATGTATATTTGGATGTATATTTAGATGTATATTTAGATGTATATTTAGATGTATATTTAGTTATATATGTTGATGCATATTTGGATGTATATTTGGATGTATATTTGGATGTATATTTGGATGTATATTTAGATGTATATTTGGATGTATATTTGGATGTATATTTAGATGTATATTTGGATGTATATTTGGATGTATATTTAGATGTATATTTGGATGTATATTTGGATGTATATTTGGTTATATATTTGGATGTATATTTGGATGTATATTTGGATGTATATTTGGATGTATATTTAGATGTATATTTGGATGTATATTTGGATGTATATTTGGTTATATATTTGGATGTATATTTGGATGTATATTTATATGTATATTTGGATGTATATTTAGATGTATATTTAGATGTATATTTGGATGTATATTTGGATGCATATTTGGATGTATATTTGGATGCATATTTAGATGTATATTTGGATGTATATTTGGATGTATATTTAGATGTATATATTAAGATGCATATTTAGATGTACATTTGGATGTATATATTAAGATGCATATTTAGATGTACATTTGGATGTATATATACTATATATATATATATATATATATATATATTATATATATATATATATATATATATATATATATATATATATATATCTTTTTAACACGGGCTGTCTGTACTCTTTCTGAACTGACTTCTCCGACTACTTTATTTGTCGTGTTGAATTACTGCCTGAAAAGAACATTAGTTTCAGGGCACGAGCAGGCGAGAGAGTATATACGGATCTCACGCAGAGTAGTACGCCGTTTAAGTCTGCCAGCACTACGATGACACCAACGTGCTAGGTTCAAGCTAAGATAGTCGTGTGTGATCTGGTATGGGAAGTATATGTGGGCAGAAGTGTTGCCCAGAATAAGTTTAGTTATTATATGTCGAACATAGTGTGAGCTTTCAAGCTGTGACAGTCGTGTGTGACCGGGTATGGCAAGTATATGTGGGCAGAATAAGTTTAGTTATTATATGTCGAACATAGTGTGAACTTTCAAGCTGTGACAGTCGTGTGTGATCGGGTATGGCAAGTATATGTGGGCAGAATAAGTTTAGTTATTATATTTCAAACATAGTGCGAGCTTTCAAGCTGAGACAGTCGTGCTGAAGTCGGATGTGTTGGGTCGAAAGGCGCAAATATAACAGTTATACTGCAAACCACAACACAACGCAGACACGTCCACTACGTCCTTGTAAGGGCGGATGATGAAGAGGAATATTTTAGTCTACTACGATACTCTAGAATACTTTAGTCATCGGGCGAACGCAACCAACCAAGCAGTATTATGAAGCAGCATTACGAAGCAGCATTACGAAGCAGTATTACGAAGCAACATTACGAAGCAGCATTACGAAGCAGCATTACGAAGCAGCATTACGAAGCAGCATTACGAAGCAGCATTACCAAGCAACATTACGAAGCAGTATTACGAAGCAGTATTACGAAGCAGTATTACGAAGCAGCATTACGAAGCAGCATTACGAAGCAGCATTACGAAGCAGCATTACGAAGCAACATTACGAAGCAGTATTACGAAGCAGTATTACGAAGCAGTATTACGAAGCAGTATTACGAAGCAACATTACGAAGCAGTATTACGAAGCAGTATAAGAAACAGTATTACGAAGCAGCATTACGAAGCAGCATTACGAAGCAGCATTACGAAGCAGCATTACGAAGCAGCATTACGAAGCAGCATTACGAAGCAACATTACGAAGCAGCATTACGAAGCAGCATTACGAAGCAGCATTACGAAGCAGCATTACGAAGCAGCATTACGAAGCAGTATTACGAAGCAGCATTACGAAGCAGCATTACGAAGCAGCATTACGAAGCAACATTACGAAGCAGTATTACGAAGCAGCATTACGAAGCAGCATTACGAAGCAGTATTACGAAGCAGTATTACGAAGCAGTATTACGAAGCAGTATTACGAAGCAGCATTACGAAGCAGCATTACGAAGCAGTATTACGAAGCAGTATTACGAAGCAGCATTACGAAGCAGCATTACGAAGCAGCATTACGAAGCAGCATTACGAAGCAGCATTACGAAGCAGTATTACGAAGCAGTATTACGAAGCAGTATTACGAAGCAGCATTACGAAGCAGCATTACGAAGCAGTATTACGAAGCAGTATTACGAAGCAGCATTACGAAGCAGTATTACGAAGCAGTATTACGAAGCAGTATTACGAAGCAGTATTACGAAGCAGCATTACGAAGCAGCATTACGAAGCAGTATTACGAAGCAGTATTACGAAGCAGCATTACGAAGCAGTATTACGAAGCAGCATTACGAAGCAGCATTACGAAGCAGCATTACGAAGCAGCATTACGAAGCAGTATTACGAAGCAGTATTACGAAGCAGTATTACGAAGCAGTATTACGAAGCAGCATTACGAAGCAGCATTACGAAGCAGTATTACGAAGCAGTATTACGAAGCAGCATTACGAAGCAGTATTACGAAGCAGCATTACGAAGCAGCATTACGAAGCAGCATTATGAAGCAGTATTACGAAGCAGCATTACGAAGCAGCATTACGAAGCAGCATTACGAAGCAGCATTACGAAGCAGTATTACGAATGCTACGAAGCTCTGTCTGAAGTTTCATTTTGCCTTATCAGAATATGTGATAAATCGTGCCCTATTTTTTTTTTAACCTGTCTCGTTCTTTCACTCCTGAAAGTATAAAGGTTTAATTGGGAATGCCTGTTTTCACTTTTTTTTTGCTGGTGTGGTCTGCTATTATTGCAGTTTAAATGTTCAGTTTTTCCATAATTTAATATTTCACTCATATGGATAAAACATGTTTGTACTATAAATTTAATTGCAGCTTTTTCTCTCGGTGCGTTAACGTTGCCACGTTATATGCCATCTGTCCAGTTCCTAGTTCTTTCATTTCTGTGAACAGTTTTATTATCCACATCCGGGTGTTGTGACAGTCGCGGTTCAAAGCAACAAAATTAATTAATTCAAACTAAAAAGTGGTCACTCCTTCCAGATTTGAGCCACAAGTGAATTATATCCTCCAGTATGTGAAAGTTGACCTTCATCTCATTCATGACAGACACTGATATTAATATATAAATACATATCTATATTGCAAATAGACGTAATCAAATTAGCCGATGATCAGACATTCATTTGAAAAGATAAAGACCTCAATGTAAACAGACTAACTTCAAGACAGACATATTCACTTACCCTCGGACAGAGACAGACATTCAGATTGGCTGATAAACAGACATTCAGTTGACAGATAGATACGTGTTCCAATTGAAAGAGAGACATTAATCTCATGTAACAGATAGACATGCTCCAAGACTGACAAACACAATATACACTGACTGATGTATAGAGGAACATGCATAATGACATACATTCAGAACGACAGATATGCATACTGACAAAAACAGATTGACAGTGACAGACATCCAGACAGACAGACAAAAGCTAACAGATTAGAGGCGCCTTAATGAAACAACGACTTTAGTGTTGACATACAAACCTGTCTCGTCTGTATGCCGTTCTGTTTGGGTCTGAACCGTCCAGCATAATTGTCACTTCACCCCGAGCTTGTTTGGCAAACTGCAAGCAGATGGAAGTTGTTGGCGTCAACAAATTTGAGAAGTGACATGTTTTCACATACGCACACACACGCACACACACACTCACAAACAACAGATGCAAATTGCATTTGTTAAATTTACTTACATTTAATCTTTCTCACTTCCCCCCTCCCTTCTCTCTCTCTCTTTCTCTCTCTCTCTCTCTCTCTCTCTTTCATTTACCTTTACATTTGTTCTTTTACTATCTCGAGCGATATTCTATCTACTGCCGGTTTGCTAGGCCTGTCACAATTTCACAAGGAGCGCGTTTGGTTCTTTCGTGGTGACCCAAGATGGTTTCCAGGCTAATGTAACGGTCACGTGACTCAAGTCCTCGTTTTACTCTGCGCATAGTGACAGTGTCAGGCAAATACTACAACACGTGCAATCTACAAGAGCTGCAATATAAGATCTTTGTATCTTACTTGATACCCGAGACAGTGTCAGGCAAATACTACAACACGTGCAATCTACAACAGCTGCCTGATAGGAACTTTGTATCTTACTTGATACCCGCAAGGTTATAAAAGGACGCGAGGAGAACGAAGAAGAAGAAGAAATCACTATTAAAATATGTCATAAATATCAGATCAGTCCCAGCTGTGACCTGGAACATGACGTGCTGAAGTTGGACGTGTTATGCTGAAAGAGTGCAGTAAAACCACAACAACACAGGACTTACGGTCAAAATGGTGGATAGACGACAGGAATAATTGAGGCTCAGTCTAAAAAGTGTTTCTTGTTGCAGTTTCCTCGTATTATAAGTCCGGTTTACTGTTGGAGCTACTGAGTTTAGAGCTTTGTGCACACCGTGAGCTGTGTTTTTCATCCGGATCATGTTTTGATATTTCAATTGCTTACGATAAATGATGTCGTATGACGAAGGACAGTTTAGCTGCGTTCACTTTCGATGCCGCTTGACCTTATGTCTTTTGGCGTTTGCTGTAGCTGTTATGATGGGGACTGCAGTTGCCTTCCTTTGAATCCTTCAATGAGATGAGTTTTAATTTGAATGATTCGACTGACACAGGTGGTTGAGCAATTATAGATTTTAATTCGTTTGCAGTGATGCCGGGGCCTTCGACTAACCATAACTATAACCCTCAACACAACTCATCAACGCCCATTTAACGTCCTTTTAAGGACGGATGATGAAAGGGATTATCCATTCCTATAGCAGTCATCGGGTTAACGCCAGAAAGAAAGAGACTCACAGATATAAAAAGAAATACATGATTAAATAAAGGAGAGAAAAGAGAGCGTCTATGACCACAACCATACATCGTTAGAAACGTAAGAAACATATAAATATATATACCTTTTTCTCTATCTTTACCTCTATTTTCCCGGCCTTCTATTTCTCCTCTTCTTACTAACTATTCTAATCTGCATCTTCTCTGCAAAAATATGGACTGCATTTACTAATTTGTTTTATAATCTTTCTCGCTTTACCTGTCTCCTTTAGTACCTTCTCACTGGATTTTGTTGCTGTCCACGGTATCATTAGTATCCGTAAGGAACCCCACACGTCTCCTGATTCTATCAGAATTTGTTTCTCTTTTTTTACTGTTCATGAATTGGACCATAAAGCAGTGAATGTTCAATATAGCAATGTAAGACTCTCCTTCTACCTTCCAATGATAATGACTGACTGCATAATATATATATATATATATATATATATATATATATATATATATATATAGCAGAGGAAACTCTTTATACAGTGCTTTGAAGCAGGAGGCAAACTGATCATCAGAAGCAAAACCCCCGTCGAGTAAGTGACACTCTTCTTGACACTCTAAGGAAGATGGGTCCGCCCGGGTCATGACTCCTATGACTCTCTCTCTCTATCTCTCTCTCTCTCTCTCTCTCTCTCTATATATATATATATATATATATATATATATATATATATATATATATATATATATACTATTTTGCTTAGCATACTATTATATGGATATGAAACCTGGACAACATACTCATATTACGAAAAAAGACTAAATGTCTTCCACATGCGATGTCTCTGCTGAATAATGAACATCAAATGGCAGGACACAATAACCAACTTAACTGTCCTGCAACGTGCTAAGACCCCAACAATCATGTCGATGCTCAGATGTCGAAGACTAAGATGGCTGGGGCACGTCCAGCAAATGGAAGAAAAACGCATCCCCAAGCAAATACTATATGGTGAACTAATACACAGAAAAAGACAAATGGCAGACCTAAACTACGAAATAGAGATATCTGTAAATCATCTCTGAATGACTTCTCCATCTGTGAAAATGACTGGGAACATCTGTCAAGTGACTGCACATCATGTAGAGCATGTATACGGGATGGTATAACATCATTTGAGACTGCGCTAATGTAAAACTTAGAAGAGAAAAGACTCACGAAAAAGGATGAAAACCCTGTGGATCAGTGGGCCTGACTTATTCATTCTGTGGTCGTGTGTGTTTGTCAAACATTGATAGAATTAGCCACGAGAGAAGCTGTTCGACAAAAACAAAACCTGAAAAAAAATACACAATAGCCTCCACTAGATCACAAGGGGTAGGGTTCGATCCCAACCGACGGCTTCCGGGTTCACCCAGCCGTAAAATGGGTACCGGATTTTTTCTGGGAAAGTAAAGCAGCACGGGCGTAATACCGACGACATTACCCCAAAAATCATGTGCTGAAGGTCTGTAAAATATAGGGTCACTAACACCATATTCCCTATACGCCACTTGGCGTGACGGGGGTACTTTACTTTTACTCCACTAGATCGTCTGACAAGACGAAAAGGGCTATACATATATACTGTGTGTTGATATATATATATATATATATATATATATATATATATATATATATATATATATATAATTCAAAAAATTAAAAAAATTGTATTGGCCTCTGCGAGTCTACTTTGTTCCGGGGTACATGTTGCCTTTAAAAATACGAATTTTCTGTAAAGTAAAGGCGGGCTGACGTGATATCGACCACATCACTCAGAATGTTTCATGGTCATAAAAAGATATTGTGATTAACTCCATGCGACTAGCAAAGCGTGGAGGAAACTCTAACTTTATCTTGACTATGACAAGTCAGTCTTGTGTTTCATTTAGTAATGTTTAAGCTACAGCGGGTTCTATATAACTCTCACCGTTACTGAGGCTCCAGCCCAGAAACTCTGACTTTATCTTGACAATGACAAGTCAGTCTTGTGTTTCATTTATTAATGTTTCAGCTACAGCGGGTTCTAACTCTCACCGTTACTGAGGCTCAGCTACAGCGGGTTCTATATAACTCTCACCGTTACTGAGGCTCAGCTACAGCGGGTTCTATATAACTCTCACCGTTACTGAGGCTCAGCTACAGCGGGTTTTATATAACTCTCACCGTTACTGAGGCTCAGCTACAGCGGGTTCTATATAACTCTCACCGTTACTGAGGCTCAGCTACAGCGGGTTCTATATAACTCTCACCGTTACTGAGGCTCAGCTACAGCGGGTTCTATATAACTCTCACCGTTACTGAGGCTCAGCTACAGCGGGTTCTATATAACTCTCACCGTTACTGAGGCTCAGCTACAGCGGGTTCTATATAACTCTCACCGTTACTGAGGCTCAGCTACAGCGGGTTCTATATAACTCTCACCGTTACTGAGGCTCAGCTACAGCGGGTTCTAACTCTCACCGTTACTGAGGCTCAGCTACAGCGGGTTCTAACTCTCACCGTTACTGAGGCTCAGCTACAGCGGGTTCTAACTCTCACCGTTACTGAGGCTCAGCTACAGCGGGTTCTAACTCTCACCGTTACTGAGGCTCAGCTACAGCGGGTTCTATATAACTCTCACCGTTACTGAGGCTCAGCTACAGCGGGTTCTAACTCTCACCGTTACTGAGGCTCAGCTACAGCGGGTTCTATATAACTCTCACCGTTACTGAGGCTCGGCTACAGCGGGTTCTAACTCTCACCGTTACTGAGGCTCAGCTACAGCGGGTTCTAACTCTCACCGTTACTGAGGCTCAGCTACAGCGGGTTCTAACTCTCACCGTTACTGAGGCTCAGCTACAGCGGGTTCTATATAACTCTCACCGTTACTGAGGCTCAGCTACAGCGGGTTCTAACTCTCACCGTTACTGAGGCTCAGCTACAGCGGGTTCTAACTCTCACCGTTACTGAGGCTCAGCTACAGCGGGTTCTAACTCTCACCGTTACTAAGGCTCAGCTACAGCGGGTTCTATATAACTCTCACCGTTACTGAGGCTCAGCTACAGCGGGTTCTATATAACTCTCACCGTTACTGAGGCTCAGCTACAGCGGGTTCTAACTCTCACCGTTACTGAGGCTCAGCTACAGCGGGTTCTAACTCTCACCGTTACTGAGGCTCAGCTACAGCGGGTTCTATATAACTCTCACCGTTACTGAGGCTCAGCTACAGCGGGTTCTAACTCTCACCGTTACTGAGGCTCAGCTACAGCGGGTTCTAACTCTCACCGTTACTGAGGCTCAGCTACAGCGGGTTCTATATAACTCTCACCGTTACTGAGGCTCAGCTACAGCGGGTTCTATATAACTCTCACCGTTACTGAGGCTCAGCTACAGCGGGTTCTAACTCTCACCGTTACTGAGGCTCAGCTACAGCGGGTTCTAACTCTCACCGTTACCGAGGCTCAGCTACAGCGGGTTCTAACTCTCACCGTTACTGAGGCTCAGCTACAGCGGGTTCTATATAACTCTCACCGTTACTGAGGCTCAGCTACAGCGGGTTCTATATAACTCTCACCGTTACTGAGGCTCCAGCCCAGAAACTTTCACTGGCTTCTGTCGGGCACTCTGACCATTCAGGACAATGTTGGAAGTTCACACCAGGTGGCGCGCTTTGTCCGCACCACTGAAGCGAGTTTGCTAGGTAACCAATCAGCGTGTCTTCAAGTGTGATGTACTTGCCACCATTAGCAGAAAACTGGTGTGCCAGATTGTAAACTCCAGACCAAAACATCACCTGTAATAAATTAAAACTTGAAATATGGTTGCGCTGGTGTAATCTCGACCACCATGCCTGAAAATTAATGTGCAGATAATGTGTGTTTTTTTTTACAACAAAACATGAAGAATAACACCATATTCCCCAACACAGAACTGGAATCATCAGTCGCTGGACACCGCGGGACTTGCTGAGGAGGGGATCTGAGCACCTATGGACATGCTCGGAGTGCAGTGATGATGACCCTCAAATAACTCAATAACCATATTCCGTATTCGTCACCATGTAACGTGACGAGCTCTTTGTTTGTTTGTTTGTTTCTTTCTTTCTTTAAACACATTGTTCATATTTAAACACTTCAGCGGAAGTTTTAACGATATTTTCGAAATAATACTTAAAAAAAAATGTAACTAAATTCCAATATAGTTTGTTGCTCTAGTTGTAGCAGGTTGTCATAGGCTTGTTTGTCCTTCTTTTGATGTTACTCGTCCATGTTAGTCTTGGTCTGCCTCTGCCTCTTTATTTCTTTTAGTAGGCTGTTGTGTTTTTTAACATGGCCCAAAAATCACATTTGTCTTGTTTGAAATGAGCTTAGTAGTTCTCTTTTCATTTTTAGTTGTTTTAAGACTTCATCGTTTCTTTTCTTTTCCTTCCATCCAATTCTACCTATTCTGCTATATATCCACATTTCAAAGGCTTCAATTCTCTGTTCTGTTCTCTTATCTAATGTCCATGTTTCTGCACCATATAGGAATATTGAGAAGATGTAACATTTTGCTATTTTTAGTTTTAGCCCTGGTGTTATTTGTTTTGATGTTAGTATGTTCTTCATGACATTATAATTACTTTTTATCATTCCTATTCTTTTGTTTATTTAAGTTGTACATTTTCCATCACTGGTTATAGTATGTCCAAGGTAGTTGTAGCTCTGAACTGTCTCCAGGTCTATTCCTTCTATTTTGATATCACCTTGTGGGTTTGAGGATTTGCTTTGTTTATGATCATAGTCTTACTATTATATTACATTTAATTGCTTCATCATATGTTTAGCTAGTAATTATCATATGTTTAGTTAGTAATGATCATTTGTTTAGCTAGTAATTATCATATGTTTAGCTAGTAATTATTATATGTTAGCTAGTAATTATCATATTTAGCTAGTAGTTATTATATTTTAGCTAGTAATTATTATGTTTAGCTAGTAATTGTCATATGTTTAGCTAGTAATTATTTAAGGTTTAGGTAGTAATTATCATATGTTTGGCCAGTAATTATCATATGTTTAGCCAATAATTATCATATGTTTAGCTAGTAATTATCATTTGTTTAGCTAGTAATTATCATATGTTTAGCTAGTAATTATTATATGTTAGCTAGTAATTATCATATGTTTAGCTAGTAATTATCATATGTTTAGCTAGTAATTATCATATGTTTAGCCAGTAATTATCATATGTTTAGCTAGTAATTATAATATGTTTAGCTAGTAATTATCATATGTTTAGCTAGTAATTATTATATGTTAGCTAGTAATTATCATATGTTTAGCTAGCAATTATCATATGTTTAGCTAGTAATTATCATATGTTTATCCAGTAGTTATCATATGTTTAGCCAGTAATTATCATATGTTTAGCGGTTTCATGTACTATCGTAGAGTAGTTTCTGTTTCATTCACAAACGTTATAGTGGCCATAGGAAAACCTTGCTTTAATAAATTCAAATCAAAACAAATAAATCATATTGGCCTACGAAATATGCAATAAAAAATTCGAAAATTTGTAATATAATTATTTTAAAAATATAATAAATTATAATATCCTTTGGTATTTCGTTAATATGTTAAGGCTACCGGCGGTAGCTGCAGTAACATAGAGAATACGCCACTGGCTCAGTGGTTAGTGAACTGGACTACAAAGGACAAGAGGTAGGGTTCGATCCCAATCGACGGCATCCGGTTCACCCAGCCTTTAATGGGTACCGGATTTTTTTCTGGGAAAGTAAAGCGGCACGGGCGTAATACCGACCACATTACCCCAAAAATCATGTGCCTGTAAAAGGTATGGTCACTAACACCATATTCCCTATACGCCACTTGGCGTGACGGGGGTACTTTACTATTGTTTACACACATAACAACTCAACAACCAACCTTATTGACTGGCAGACTTTGCTTGGCAAGGTCTAAGAACTTCGTGTATCGATTCTGAGTAACGTCACAGGGTGCGCGGAACGCGAAGGCATCGAAGAACTCTTTCCAAAGAACACCGCAATCTGTTTTCACCCTGCAGGAAATGAGGAGCATCGCTTTATCTGACATCTATTTCTGTTATGAAAACATATAATCATTTCTCTTATTACACCGGTTTCTACCCTACTATCATTTCTCTTATTACACCGGTTTCTACGCTACTATCATTTCTCTTATCACACCGGTTTCTACCCTACTATCATTTCTCTTATCACACCGGTTTCTACCCTACTATCATTTCTCTTATCACACTGGTTTCTACACTGCCATCATGATATCCGCAAAGAGAGAAAATACTGGATAGCTTGGTGTCATGGCATGCAAAACAGTCAACAACAGAACTAATACGATGCACTGTGGATAGAAGATTGTGGAAGGACATGATCGCCTACGCCAACCAGTATGGCACATAATGATAGTGATGATGATCATAGTATTATTTCTCTTATCACAACAGTTTCTACTCTGCTATCATAGTATCATTTCTCTTGTCACAACAGTTTCTACCCTGCTATCTTAGCATCATTTCTCTTATAACAACGGTTTCTGCCCTGCTATCATTAGATAATTTCTCTTATACAACAACAGTTACCATGCTATCATTGGATAATTTCTCTTATCACACCGGTTTCCACCCTGCTATAATAGCATAATTTCTTTTATGACAACAGTTTCTACCCTGCTATCTTAGCATCATTTCTCTTATCACAACAGTTACCCTGCTATCATTGGATAATTTCTCTTATTACACCGGTTTCTACCCTGCTATCATTGGATAATTTCTCTTATTACACCGGTTTCTACCCTGTTATCATCGGATAATTTCTCTTATTACACCGGTTTCTACCCTGCTATCATTGGATAATTTCTCTTATTACACCGGTTTCTCCCCTGCTATCATTGGATAATTTCTCTTATTACACCGGTTTCTACCCCGATATCATTGGATAATTTATCTTATTACACCGGTTTCTCCCCTGCTATCATTGGATAATTTCTATTATTACAGCGGTTTCCACCCTGCTATCATTGGAAAATGTCTCTTATTACAGCGGTTTCTACCCTGCTATCATTGGATAATTTCTATTATTACAGCGGTTTCACCCTGCTATCATTGGTTTCTACACCCTGCTATCATTGGATAATTTCTATTATTACAGCGGTTTCTACCCTGCTATCATTGGATAATTTCTATTATTACAGCGGTTTCTACCCTGCTATCATTGGATAATTTCTATTATTACAGCGGTTTCTACCCTGCTATCATTGGATAATTTCTATTATTACAGCGGTTTCCTACCCTGCTATCATTGGATAATTTCTATTATTACAGCGGTTTCCACCCTGCTATCATTGGATAATTTCTATTATTACAGCGGTTTCTACCCTGCTATCATTGGATAATTTCTATTATTACAGCGGTTTCCACCCTGCTATCATTGGATAATTTCTATTATTACAGCGGTTTCTACCCTGCTATCATTGGATAATTTCTATTATTACAGCGGTTTCCACCCTGCTATCATTGGATAATTTCTCTTATTACACCGGTTTCTACCCTGCTATCATTGGATAATTTCTCTTATTACACCGGTTTCTACCCTGCTATCATTGGATAATTTCTCTTATTACAGCGGTTTCTACCCTGCTATCATTGGATAATTTCTCTTATTACAGCGGTTTCTACCCTGCTATCATTGGATAATTTCTCTTATTACACCGGTTTCCACCCTGTTATCATTGGATAATTTCTCTTATTACAGCGGTTTCTACCCTGTTATCATTGGATAATTTCTCTTATTACAGCGGTTTCTACCCTGCTATCATTGGATAATTTCTCTTATTACAGCGGTTTCTACCCTGTTATCATTGGATAATTTCTCTTATTACACCGGTTTCTACCCTGTTATCATTGGAAAATGTCTCTTATTACAGCGGTTTCCACCCTGCTATAATTGGAAAATGTCTCTTATTACAGCGGTTTCCACCCTGTTATCATTGGATAATTTCTCTTATTACACCGGTTTCTACCCTGTTATCATTGGAAAATGTCTCTTATTACAGCGGTTTCCACCCTGCTATAATTGGAAAATGTCTCTTATTACAGCGGTTTCCACCCTGCTATAATTGGAAAATGTCTCTTATTACAGCAGTTTCTACCCTGCTATCATTGGATAATTTCTCTTATTACAGCGGTTTCTACCCTGTTATCATTGGATAATTTCTCTTATTACAGCGGTTTCTACCCTGTTATCATTGGATAATTTCTCTTATTACACCGGTTTCTACCCTGTTATCATTGGAAAATGTCTCTTATTACAGCGGTTTCCACCCTGCTATAATTGGAAAATGTCTCTTATTACAGCGGTTTCCACCCTGTTATCATTGGATAATTTCTCTTATTACACCGGTTTCTACCCTGTTATCATTGGAAAATGTCTCTTATTACAGCGGTTTCCACCCTGCTATAATTGGAAAATGTCTCTTATTACAGCGGTTTCCACCCTGCTATAATTGGAAAATGTCTCTTATTACACCGGTTTCTACCCTGTTATCATTGGAAAATGTCTCTTATTACACCGGTTTCTACCCTGCTATAATTGGAAAATGTCTCTTATTACAGCGGTTTCCACCCTGCTATAATTGGAAAATGTCTCTTATTACAGCGGTTTCCACCCTGCTATAATTGGAAAATGTCTCTTATTACAGCGGTTTCTACCCTGCTATAATTGGAAAATGTCTCTTATTACAGCGGTTTCCACCCTGCTATCATTGGAAAATGTCTCTTATTACAGCGGTTTCCACCCTGCTATAATTGGAAAATGTCTCTTATTACAGCGGTTTCCACCCTGCTATCATTGGATATTTTCTCTTATTACAGCGGTTTCTACCCTGCTATCATTGGATATTTTCTCTTATTACAGCGGTTTCCACCCTGCTATCATTGGATATTTTCTCTTATTACAGCGGTTTCTACCCTGCTATCATTGGATAATTTCTCTTATTACACCGGTTTCCACCCTGCTATCATTGGATAATTTCTCTTATTACACCGGTTTCTACCCTGCTATCATTGGATAATTTCTCTTATTACACCGGTTTCCACCCTGCTATCATTGGATAATTTCTCTTATTACACCGGTTTCCACCCTGCTATCATTGGATAATGTCTCTTATTACACCGGTTTCCACCCTGCTATCATTTGATAATTTCTCTTATTACACCGGTTTCCACCCTGCTATCATTGGATAATGTCTCTTATTACAGCGGTTTCTACCCTGCTATCATTGGATAATGTCTCTTATTACAGCGGTTTCCACCCTGCTATCATTGGATAATGTCTCTTATTACAGCGGTTTCCACCCTGCTATCATTGGATAATGTCTCTTATTACAGCGGTTTCTACCCTGCTATCATTGGATAATGTCTCTTATTACAGCGGTTTCTACCCTGTTATCATTGGATAATGTCTCTTATTACAGCGGTTTCTACCCTGTTATCATTGGAAAATGTCTCTTATTACAGCGGTTTCTACCCTGCTATCATTGGATATTTTCTCTTATTACACCGGTTTCTACCCTGCTATCATTGGATAATGTCTCTTATTACAGCGGTTTCTACCCTGCTATCATTGGATAATGTCTCTTATTACAGCGGTTTCTACCCTGTTATCATTGGATAATGTCTCTTATTACAGCGGTTTCTACCCTGTTATCATTGGAAAATGTCTCTTATTACAGCGGTTTCTACCCTGCTATCATTGGATATTTTCTCTTATTACACCGGTTTCTACCCTGCTATCATTGGATAATTTCTCTTATTACAGCGGTTTCTACCCTGCTATCATTGGATAATTTCTCTTATTACAGCGGTTTCTACCCTGCTATCATTGGAGAATTTCTCTTATTACACCGGTTTCTACCCTGCTATCATTGGATAATTTCTCTTATTACAGCGGTTTCTACCCTGCTATCATTGGATAATTTCTCTTATTACAGCGGTTTCTACCCTGCTATCATTGGAGAATTTCTCTTATTACACCGGTTTCTACCCTGCTATCATTGGAGAATTTGTCTTGTCAGTTTTTGCTTTGCGAACAAAAACACCTTCTCTATGGTCTTTTTTTAAACGCCGAGAAAGCTAGATTACCATTACCAGCCCATTATCAACAACTGTTTCTACCCATAAAAAAGGAAGAACATTTCTTAATCATATTCTGTTTCTACTCTGTGAATACATGACTAATTTATTCGTTTTGGGTCTGTTTCTGCCAGCGATTCAAAGAAATGTTTATTCCCAGTTTTAGCAAACAACCCGCACATAACAAAACACATAGTCATACTCAAAGACATATTTTCCGTAGATGTGAATACACTTTTACTCACATGCATCGAAATACAATCTCACCCAGATATGTCATCATCATCATCATCATCATCATATGCTGTACTGGTTGGCGTAGGTGTCCTTACACAATTCTCTGCCTCTGTGCCTTGTATCAGTTCTACTTTTGACTGTTTACCGTATCACTACACGAAGCTATCTGGTATTTTATCTCTTTGTCGTCCACGATATCGCTTTCCTTCAATTTTGGCAGTTGCGACTAATTATTCCAACTTTCTTCTTTTCACGATGAGCCCAGAAATTGTCGATAGTTTTTTTCTGTCGTTTTTTAGGAGCTCTCTGTTAGTGGTGACCTCGTTGAGAATTTCCTTGTTAGTATTTTTAGTCGTCCAGTGAGCGCTCAACATTCTTCTGAGAAATCCCATCTCTGTCGTCTTTTAACAAATTTGTTTGTCTACTGTTCATGATCCGCTTCCATAAGCGAGATTTGGATATATATTGCGCTGATGAACTCTTGTTCTCACTTCCATTGAACACATTCCACACTTCTACCCCAAACATACACATTAATAAAAAGACACTTCGTGCATCTAATGACAAACAAATACACTCTTAGTTACACATCACCCGCTCTCTCCAATTGTAAAACACGTATATACGTTCATTTACAGACGCACATACGTCTATATAAAAGGTGTCCAACACAAAAACATATACCCTCACGTTAACGCATAAACACCTACTAAATTACAAACACCCTCCACCCCCTAATTACACTAAATTACAAACACTAATGTACGTAAACAACAAACACCCTCCACCCCTAATTACACTAAAATATAAACATTAATGTACGTAAACAACAAACACCCTCCACCCACTAATTACATTAAATTACAAACACCCTCCACCCCCTAATTACACTAAATTACAAATACTAACGTGCGTAAACAACAAACACCCTCCACCCCTAATTACATTAAATTACAAAACTAAAGTACGTAAACAACAAACACCTTCTACCCCATAATTACACTAAATTACAAACACTAAAGTACGTAAACAACAAACAATCCCCACCCCCCCCCCAATTACACTAAATTACAGACACTAACGTATGCAAACAACAAACGCCCTCCACCCCCTAATTACACTAAATTACAAACACTAATGTACGTAAACAACAAACACCCTCCACCCCCAAATTACACTAAATTACAAGCACTAACGTATGTAAACAACAAACACCCTCCACCCCCTAATTACACTAAATTACATACACTAACGTATGTAAACAACAAACACCCTCCACCCCTAATTACACTAAATTACAAACACTAGCGTACGTAAATAACAAACACCCTCAACTCCCTAATTACACTAAATTGCAAACACTAACGTACGTAAACAACAAACACCATCCACCCCCTAATTACATTAAATTACAAACACCCCCACCCCCTAATTACACTAAATTGCAAACACTAGCGTATGTAAACAACAAACACCATCCACCCCTTAATTAATTTAAATTACAAACACCCACCACCCCCTAATTACACTAAATTGCAAACACTAACGTGCGTAAACAAAAAACACCATCCACTCTCTAATTACACTAAATTACAAACACTAACGTACGTAAACAAAAAACACCCACTACCCCCTAATTACACTAAATTACAAACACTAACGTACGTAAACAAAAAACACCCACTTCCCCCTAATTACACTAAATTACAAACACTAACGTACGTAAATAACAAACATCCACTTCCCCCTAATTACACTAAATTACAAACACTAACGTACATAAACAAAAAACACCCACTTCCCCCTAATTACACTAAATTACCGATTCTGGGATCATAGCCCACCACAGGAAGTGGTTCTATTTTTCCCCCCTTATTTTAAACGAAAAATAGGAAACATGAGTCCGTTTGTTTTTTTTCCTTCACCATCACAGCCCCAATCCTACATACACATATACCTCAGGGTAGTGAATTTATTCTTGAATTTTCTATGATATACAGTGTTGATGGTATGACAGACACACAGACTAGAGTACCTGTTATAGTACACATTAACTAATTAACCAATCAACCAACCAACCAACCAACCAACCAACAAATTAACCAACTAACAAACCAACCAACCATCCAACTAGCCAACTAACTAACTAGCCAACTAACTAACCAACAAACTAACCAACTAACAAACTAACCAACAACTAACCAACAAACTAACCAACCAACCATCCAACCAACCAACTAACCAACAAACTAACCAACTAACCAAATAACCAACTATCCAACAAACTAACCAACTAACTAATTAACTAACCAATCAATCAACCAATCAACAAACTAACCAACCAACTAACCAACAAACTAACCAACTAACAAACCAACCATCCAACCAACTATCCAACTAACCAATTAACAAACTAACCAACATTTAACCAACAACTAACCAACCAACTAACCAACCAACTAACTAATTAATTAAATGAACTAACTAATTAACGCACTAACTTACTTTCTCTCACTCATACACTCACTACCTCACTTGAATACTCACTCACTCATTCACGTAATCTCTAAATTGCACTCACACTGTATACTGAACAGTGATTAACACTTTTGCTTGTATTTACACATACAAGAGCGCTAAAAATTACATACTAATATATTTTTACAGACGCTATTCCCTCTAACTACAAGTTAATTATAGACTAGAATATACTTTCATACACACTTACACACGCATTAGCTCACTAATTCACTCACTCACATACACACTAAAATGCAAACTAAAGGAAATTTCTTAATTTGTAATTACCCACACACATGCACACTAAATTATAGATTTAACACACACTTGCGTAGTCAAGTACAATCACGCACGTTAAAGAACAGAAGAACGCGGGTTCGGATCCCTGTAGGGTCAAAAGTTCTTTCTATCAGAAAAGGGAGTGGGGTTGGGGGGGGGGGGGGAATAAAAACTCATACCAGAACATCCACAACGGGACTGGTCAATCAGCCTTTATTTTCCGCTCCTATTCTAAAATTCTATCCCTTTTCTTATATATCTTCATTTCAATGCCTTCAATTCTCTATTGTTTTCTTATATAAAGTCCATGTTTGTGCACCATATATGTTGAGTAAATTTATCATTTTGCTATTCGTAGTTTTAGTTCTGATATTATTTGCTTTGTTATGAGTAAATTTTATGTTGTTAAAATCGCGTTTTGCCATTCCTATTCTTTTGTTTATTTCTGTCTTACATTTCCCATCATTTGTTATAGTATGTCCCAGATAGCTATATTCTTGAGCTATTTCTAGGTTCTTTCCATCGACTTCAATATATCTTCTTGTATATATTGTGTCTTTTCTCTGCTAATAATCATACTTTTAGTCTGTTTAGTATTTATTTCCAATCCAGATTTTTTGCTTGTCTTGTTTGTTTTTCAAAACACATGTTTACACGTATTTTTCACTTAAACACCCACACACCCGTACGGAAACAGATAAATACATACATACGTACACAAATATTCATCTACACAACCCACCCTCCACACAGACACATTGGCATATACAAACAGACAGCCAACAATTGTTACCTCGGCAACACGTTTTGGTATCTAGTGATGTCATAGTCCCAACATCGGCCTCTGAAGACTTGTTCGATGTATTCCGTAGTTCCTTGCGATGTCACTGGTTGGAGAGCCACCAAACCGAGAACGGCCAGCACCACGATCGTCATTTCCACTCTAGCAACGTCGCTGTAATTTAGACTGAATGAAGTAACAACTACGGAGACTCGTCAAGCGCTGCCGGCTCTTATATCATATTTCCAACAAGTACATGAATGTATATATATACATGAAGTTAATTAGTGTGGCTGGAACTTGTCCACAAATGTTATATGTCACACTAGCCCATTATATGGAAATCAACGTTTGAAATCCTGCATAGCTTGTTTTCTTATACATCTAGCGGTTTTTGTGCTTTAAGTAGCTTTTTGACCCAGTTGCTGGGGAGTCTGTGGATCTCCTGCTCAGCCGTGTTCAAATTATTTAATTCTATACTTCAAAGGTTACATACAATGATTAATTGATACCAATTATATTTGTACTCTTGTGACTCAGCAAGCTAGACCCTCTGCTTAATCTGAAGTGCTGGTATTGCCATTATCAGCTACAATTTGACAAGACTGATTGAGTCCTGAACGCAGAGAGAGAGAGATAGAGAGAGAGAGAGAGAGAGAGAGAGAGAGAGCTACAATTTGTCGACCACCTGTTTCGACACAGCCCAGCTCTAACAAAACAACGACGACAGCTTCTTCCAACTCGACCAACCATGAACAATGCACTTTTTGGACCCACAGAACAGTAAAAAAAAAATGCGTAACTTTCTACAAGCAACACGCTGTAAAGAACAATAAAAGTAAGTAAGTAAAACTAAAGAGCCCCCGTCACGCCAAGTGGCGTATAGGAAATATGGTGTTAGTGACCATAAATTTTACAGACCTTCAGCACATGATTTTTGGGGTAATGTGGTCAGTATTACGCCCGTGCCGCTTTAATTTTCCAGAAAAATCCGGTACCCATTTAAGGCTGGGTGAACCCGGAAACCGTCGGTTGGGATCGAACCCTACCTCTTGTCCTTTGTAGTTCAGTTCACTAACCACTGAGCTATCGCGGCTCCATAAAGAGCAATAAGCTCACAACAAAATGGATTGAGTCAAATCAAGTAACTAATCATTTGTTTACCTGCTTTTTTGTATCGCTAACTGCCATTTGTTCCTTTCTAGCTTCAAATACATTCAATAACATATAAGAGCATGCGGAAATAATAATTCTAAGCAACGGTGCTTTTTTTTAATAATAGAAGATTGAAGGGAACTATCACTCAATCCCACAAAACGAGTAAATAGTCATATACAGGCCTCTGATGGTCTGCTGTATATGCTTTTGTGTTATTGTAGTCAACAATCATCATCCATATTCTTTACTGAACGTTGCATTCACCACAGCCCGTTTGAAAAATCTCTCTCTTTAGCCAGATCTCCCACAGAACGTTGCATTCGCCACAGCCCGTCTGAAAGAATCTCTGTCTCTAACCAAATCTCCCACAGAATGTTGCATTCGCCTCAGCCTATCTTAAGGAATCTGTCTCTAACCAGATCTCCCACAGAACGTTGCATTCCCCACAGCCCGTCTGAATGAATCTCTGTCTCTAACCAGATCTCCCACAGTGTGGATCGACATGGAGAAGGCTTTTAATAGGGTGTGGAGAAAAAGATTTAAGACAAAGCTTCTCATACTTGGTATCCGATGCCGTTTATTAAATTGGATACCGACAAGACAGAACGACCAAAGTACAAGTACAAGGTTAACTAAGTAAGAAAGCCAGAATCGAACAAGGTGTCCAACAAGGCGGAGTTTTATTTCCCAACGCTTTTTCTAATCTTCATAAAAGACATCGTAGAGGACATTCTACCCAGAATACACTCAGCAATGTACGCAGACGATCTGGCGATATGAGCAGAATCTATGTCATTAGTCAGCTCCAGAATGCAAGATGCCATAGGTAAACTTCAAAAAATGGACGGACTACTACCGATTAATGAAAAAAAAATTACGTTCACAATTTTCAGCCAATCAAGAAACACACTCTCTGCAAATTTGAAAGTAAAAGACCATACACTTCCTATTGACCAGAACTCAACATATCTTGGCGTCACCATGGATCGCAGAATGACATGGATAAATCAGGTAGACAAAGCAAACAAAAGAGCCAGAAAACGAATAGAGATTTTGAAGTAATTAGCAGGAACAGGCTGAGGAGCAGACAGCAATATCTTGAAACGACTATACATAGCAAGTTTAAGTGCTGTCGTAGAATATTGAGTCACAGCCTGGGCTACAGTTTCCCAATCACACTTAGCAAAATTAACAGAACACAAAACCAAACTGCCCGTATCATCACTGGTGCTGTGAAATCTACAAATATAGAGACTAAAAACAGTAACAGGCCTACATCCTTTAGAAGACAAACGGAAAACTAAAGTAATGCAACAAGTTGAGAAATACAAAAGGCCCCGTAACCACCTCATGCACCAAAGATTAACTCGTTTCGGAAAAGGAAGACTAAAGAGGAGCAACTTTGCTGCAATCTCCAAAGAATTGACAGTTAGCGATCCAGTACTGTCTCAAAAATAATGCCAAAATCCCTTTCATCTTACACATTGAACAAACACATTTCATTATAAGAAAACCCACACAGACAAAATATTTCATTATAAGAAAACCCACACAGACAAAGTATTTCATTATAAGAAAACCCACACAGACAACACATTTCATTAAAAGAAAACCCACCCAGACAACATATTTCATTACAAGAAAACCCACCCAGACAACATATTTCATTACAAGAAAACCCACCCAGACAACATATTTCATCACAAGAAAACCCACCCAGACAACATATTTCATTACAACAAAACCCACACAGACAACACATTTCATTATAAGAAAACCCACACAGACAACACATTTCATTACAAGAAAACTTACACAGACAACATATTTCATTACAAAAAAAACCCACACAGACAACACATTTTATTACAAGAAAACCCACACAGACAACACATTTTATTACAAGAAAACCCACACAGACAACATATTTCATTACAAAAAAAACCACACAAACAAAAGATTTCATTACAAGATAACCCATACAGACAACACATTTCATTACAAGAAAACCCATACAGACAACACATTTCATTACAAGAAAACACACACAGACAACACATTTCATTACAAGAAAACCCACACAGACAACACATTTCATTACAAGAAAACCCACACAGACAACATATTTCATTACAAAAAAACCACACAAACAACAGATTTCATTACAAGAAAACCCACACAAACAACACATCTCATTACAAGAAAACCCACACAGACAACACATTTCATTACAAGAAAACCCACACAGACAACAGATTTCAATACAAGAAAACCCACACAGACAACACATTTCATTACAAGAAAACCCACACAGACAACACATTTCATTACAAGAAAACCCACACAGACAACACATTTCATTACAAGAAACCCCACACAGACAACACATTTCATTAAAAGAAAACCCACACAGACAGCAAGTTCAACAAAAGAAAAATAAATACAAGAAACAGACATTCTTTTGAGATTGCAGTTTCCAAAAGACAACTGATTTCTCGGGACAAATTAAACATGAACCTCAAAGTGTAGTCATTAAATAAATACAGACTTTAATTTGGGTGATAATAATTTTTAAAAAATAAGTGTTTCTCCAGGCAAACTAATTTCAACTACTACAAAGGACAACAATTTCAATTATAACAAAAGACAACAATTTAAACTATTACAAAAGACATCAATTTCAACTATTACAAAAGACAACAATTTCAACTATTACAAAGACAACAATTTCAACTATTACAAAAGACAACAATTTCAACTATTACAAAAGAAAACAATTTCAACTATTACTAAAATTTCAACTATTACAAAAGACAACAATTACACCTATTACAAAAGACAACAATTTCAACTTTTACAAGGACAACAATTTCAACTATTACAAAAGACAACAATTTCAACTGTTACAAAAAACAACAATTTCAATTATAACAAAAGACAACAATTTCAACTATTACAAAGGACAACTTCAACTATTACAAAAGACAACAATTTCAACTATTACAAAAAGACAACAATTACAACTATTACACAAGACAACAATTTCAACTATTACAAAGACAACAATTTCAACTTTTACAAAAGACAACGATTTCAACTATTACAAAAAACAACAATTTCAACTATTGCAAAAGGCAACAATTTCAACTAATACAAAAGACAACAATTTCAACTATTACAAAAGACAACAATTTCAACTAATACAAAAGACAACAATTTCAACTATTACAAAAGACAACAATTCCAACTATTACAAAAGACAAAAATTTCAACTATTACAGAAGACATCAATTTCAGCTATTACAAAAGACAACAATTTCAACTATTACAAAGACAACAATTTCAACTATTACAAAAAACAACAATTTCAACTATAACAAAAGACAAAAATTTCAACTATTACAAAAATTTCAACAATTACAAAAGACAACAATTTCAACTATTACAAAAGAAAACAATTTCAACTTTTACAAGAACAACAGTTTCAATTATTACAAAAGACAACAATTACAACTATTACAAAAGACAACAATTTCAATTATAACAAAAGACAACAATTTCAACTATTACAAAAGACAAAAATTTCAACTATTACAAAAGACAACAATTTCAACTATTACAAAAGACAAAAATTTCAACTTTTACAAAACACAACAATTTCAACTATTATAAAAGACAACAATCTCAACATTTATAAACGACAACAATTTCAATTATTACATAAGAAAATAATTTCAACTATTACAAAGACATCAATTGCAACTATTACAAAGGACAACAATTTCAACTATTACAAAGGGCAACATTTTCAACTATTACAAAGGACAACAATTTCAACTATTACAAAAGACAACAATTTCAACTATTATAAAAAACAACAATTTCAACTATTACAAAAGAGATCAATTTCAACTATTACAAAGATAACAATTTCAACTATTACAAAAATCAACAATTTCGACTATTACAAAAGACAACAATTTCAACTATTACAAAGGACAACAATTTCAACTATTACAAAAGACAACAATTTCAACATGAAAGACAGCAATCTCAACTATTATAAAAGACAACAATTTCAACTATTACAAAAGACAACAATTTCAACTATTACAAAGACAACAATTGCAACTATTACAAAGACAACAATTTCAACTATTACAAAAGACAATAATTTCAACTATAACAAAACACAACAATTTCAACTATTACAAAAGACAATAATTTCAACTATAACAAAACACAACAATTTCAACTATTACAAAAGGCAACAATTTCAACTATTACAAAGGACAACAATTTCGATTATTACAAAAGACAACAATTTCAACTAATACAAAAGACAACAATTTCAACTATTACAAAAGACAAAAATTTCAACTATTACAAAAAACAACAATTTCAACTATTACAAAAAACTACAATTTCAACTATTACAAAAGACAACAATTTCAATTATTACAAAAATTTCAACAATTACAAAAGACAACAATTTCAACTATTACAAAAGAAAACAATTTCAACTTTTACAAGGACAACAATTTCAACTATTACAAAAAACAACAATTACAACTATTACCTAAGACAACAATTTCAACTATTACAAAAATTTCAACAATTACAAAAGACATCAATTTCAACTTTTACAAATTACAACAATTTCTACTATTACAAAAGACAACAATTTCAACTATTACAAAGACAACAATTTCAACTGTAACAAAAAATAACAATTTCAACTATTACAAAAGACAACAATTTCAACTATTACAAAAGACAACAATTTTAACTATTACAAAAGACAAAAATTTCAACTTTTACAAAACACAACAATTTCAACTATTATAAAAGACAACAATCTCAACATTTATAAAGGACAACAATTTCACCTATTACAAAGGCAAAAATTTCAACATTTATAAAGGACAACAATTTCAATTATTACATAAGAAAAAATTTCAACTATTTCAAAAACAACAATTTCAACTATTACAAAAGAAAACAATTTCAACTATTACAAAAGACAACATTTTCAACTATTACAAAGGACAAAAATTTCAACTATTACAAAAGACAACAATTTCAACTATTACAAAAGACAACAAATTCAACTATTACAAAGACAACAATTTCATCTATTACAAAAGACAACAATTTCGACTATTACAAAAGACAACAATTTCAACTATTACAAAGGACATCAATTTCAACTATTACAAAAGACAACAATTTCAACTATTACAAAAGACAACAATTTCAACTATTACAAAAGACAACAATTTCAACTATTACAAAGGACAACTTCAACTGTTACAAAAGATACCAATTTCAACTATTACGAAAGACAACAATTACAACTATTACAAAAGACAACAATTTCAACTATTACAAAAAACAACGATTTCAAATATTACAAAAGACAACAATTTCAACTTTTACAAAGGACAACAATTTCAACTATTACAAAAGACAACAATTTCAACTATTACAAAAGACAATAATTTCATCTATTGTAAAAGACAACAATTCCAACTATTACAAAAGACAACAATTTCAACTATTACAAAAGATAACAATTTCATCTATTACAAAGACAACAATTTCAACTATTACAAAGGACAACAATTTCAACTATTACAAAAGACAACAATTTCAACTATTACAAAAGATAACAATTTCAACTATTACAAAAGACAATAATTTCAACTATTACAAAAGACAACAATTTCAACTTTTACAAAAGACAACAATTTTGACTATTACAAAAGACAACAATTTCAACTATTACAAAAGACAACAATTTCAACTATTACAAAGGACAACTTCAACTATTACAAAAGACAACAATTTCAGCTATTACAAAAGACAACAATTTCAACTATTACAAAAGACAACAATTACAACTATTACAAAAGACAACAATTTCAACTATTACAAAGACAACAATTTCAACTATTACAAAGACAACAATTTCAACTATTACAAAAGATAAGAATTTCAACTATTACAAAAGACAACAATTTCCACTATTATAAAAGACAACAATTTCAGCTATTACAAAAGACAACAATTTCAACTATTACAAAGGACAACAACTTCAACTATTATAAAGGCACGCAGAAACAGAAACAATTATAACAACACATAGAATTTAATTAAGACACCTAGAAACTAAATGGTAACTGTTTTCTCTAAACAAATTGAATATGACGACTAAAAATGTAGCAGTAACAAACAATCCGACATCCAGTTGAGATACTAACCGTTTCTAAAATACAGCCACTTTCTGTAAACAAATTCAACGTATGGATGCAAGTGCATACAGACAAAGCAATGACATCAATTCAACAGACAGTTATCAGCTCACCTCATTGTCCGTGTGTGTAACTGCTGCAACTTCTGCTAGATCTATCTAGTGGTTGCAGTTTGTATGAAACAAATACGTGTTTATCAAGATCAGTTTCGATTATATCAGAACAATAATAATTATCTCAATACTTCATAAAAGCCATTCATGGATTTCGTAACTAGAAGTCAACTGGGTTGAATGCATGATAGTCGATACCAAAATAGTTGCATGTTGTACATAACATTAACATATAAAGTTATTGGATATATGGGCACTGTACAAACATTGTTATTTGCCCTTATCCAATTTGAGATCGGATCGAATATATTCTCATTGCGTGGATCATCCCGTGCCGTCTTGGTATCGAAATGTGGACTACTATGGATCGGTATTTCATATTACCTCTTGCTTTGATGGTACACGATGTCACATGTACTCCTGTCCATCTCTTGCTACCCCACTAGCAATCGACGTTCCGTCAACATGTTTTTGATTCCCGATTGAAGCAGTGTGAACTGTACTCATGGTTGGAAAAAAGAAACCCCCGCGGTCGACCAGGCCGCTGGCCGAAATTGGTTCCAGGGTTCATACTCTGAAAGGGTGAGGAATGGCGCCTCCGTCATGAGTTACGGTATTTGAGGCGACACTAGACAGGAGTATCCGAACACTTCTGGGTAGGCGGCCGAGCACATATGGGTAAAAACCCGCGTGCTAAGACGCGGTTTCAAGTCTCGTACTTTACCTTTTACGATGTAACGTGTTCTTCTGTCCATCTCTTTCTCTGATGGTACACGCTTTCTTCGGTTCTTCTGTCCATCTCTTACTCTGATGGAGCACGCTTTCTTCGGTTTTTCTGTCCATCTCTTACTCTGATGGAGCAAGCATTCTTCGGTTTTTCTGTCCATCTCTTACTCTGATGGTACACGCTTTCTTCGGTTCTTCTGTCCATCTCTTACTCTGATGGAGCACGCTTTCTTCGGTTTTTCTGTCCATCTCTTACTCTGATGGTACACGCTTTCTTCGGTTCTTCTGTCCATCCCTTACTCTGATGGAGCACGCTTTCTTCGGTTTTTCTGTCCATCTCTTACTCTGATGGTACACGCTTTCATCAGTTCTTCTGCCGATCTCTTGCTCTGACGGAGCACGCTTTCATCGGTTCTTCTGTCCATCTCTTACTCTGATGGAGCACGCTTTCATCGGTTCTTCTGCCCATCTCTTGCTCTGATGGTACACACTTTCATCAGTTCTTCTGTTCATCTCTTGCTCTGATGGTACACACTTTCACCGGTTCTTGTGCCCATCTCAAGCTCTGATGTAGCACGCTTTCATCGGTTCTTCTGTTCATCTCTTATTCTGATGGAGCACGCTTTCATAGGTTCTTCTGCCCATCTCTTGCTCTGATGGATCACGCTTTCTTCGGTTCTTCTGTTCATCTCTTGCTGTGATGGTACACGTTTGCATCGGTTCTTCTGTTCATCTCTTACTCTGATAGATCACGCTTTCATCGGTTCTTCTGTTCATCTTTTGCTCTGATGGATCACGCTTTCATCGGATCTTCTGTTCATCTTTTTGCTCTGATGGATCACGCTTTCATCGGTTCTTCTGTTCATCTCTTGCTCTGATGGATCACGCTTTCATCGGTTCTTCTGTTCATCATTTGCTCTGATGGAGCGCGCTTTCATCGGTTCTTCTGTTCCTCTTTTGCTCTGATGGAGCACGCTTTCATCGGTTCTTCTGTTCATCTCATGCTCTGATGGTACACACATGAACCGGCTCTTCTATCTATCTCTTGCTCTGATGGATCATGCTTTCATCGGTTCTTCTGTTCATCTTTTGCTCTGATGGAGCACGCTTTCATTGGTTCTTCTGTACATCTCTTGCTCCGATTGAGCACACTTTCATCGGTTCTTCTGTTCATCTCTTGCTCTGATGGATCACGCTTTCATCGGTTCTTCTGTTAATCTTTTGCTCTGATGGAGCGCGCTTTCATCGGTTCTTCTGTTCATCTTTTGCTCTGATGGAGCACGCTTTCATCGGTTCTTCTGTTCATCTCATGCTCTGATGGTACACACATGAACCGGCTCTTCTATCTATCTCTTGCTCTGATGGAGCACGCTTTCATCGGTTCTTCTGTTCATCTTTTGCTCTGATGGAGCACGCTTTCATTGGTTCTTCTGTACATCTCTTGCTCTGATGGTACACACTTTAATCGGCTTTTTCTATCCATCTCTTGCTTTGATTGAGAACGCTGTCATAGGTTCTCCTGTCCGTCTCTTGACATCAATAGTCCACTTTAGTCAATGCCTGCCTTTATTTCATTTACTTTATATTTTCCCTTACATGATGACTTTCAGTTAGGTCGATAGTTGGCCGCTACATTACCTTCTGTAATTCTTTAGTACCTTACGTTGATAATTGGCCGCCATATTGCCTGCAATGATTCTTTAATACCTTATGTTGATAATTGGCCGCCATATTGCCTGCTGTTGATTCTTTAATACCTTACGTTGATAATTGGCCGCCATATTGCCTGCAATGATTCTTTAATACCTTACGTTGATAATTGGCCGCCATATTGCCTGCAATGATTCTTTAATACCTTACGTTGATAATTGGCCGCCATATTGCCTGCAATGAATCGTTAATACCTTACGTTGATAATTGGCCGCCATATTGCCTGCACTGATTCTTTAATACCTTACGTTGATAATTGGCCGCCATATTGCCTGCAATGATTCTTTAATACCTTACGTTGTTAAATGGCCGCCATATTGCCTGCTGTGATTCTTTAATACCTTACGTTGATAATTGGCCGCCATATTGCCTGCTGTGATTCTTTAATACCTTACGTTGATAATTGACCGCCATATTGCCTGCAATGATTCTTTAATACCTTACGTTGTTAATTGGCCGCCATATTGCCTGCAATGATTCTTTAATACCTTACGTTGATAATTGGCCGCCATATTGCCTGCAATGATTCTATAATACCTTACGTTGATAATTGGCCGTCATATTGCCTGCAATGATTCTTTAATACCTTACGTTGATAATTGGCCGCCATATTGCCTGCAATGATTCTTTAATACCTTACGTTGATAATTGGCCGCCCTATTGCCTGCAATGATTCTTTAATACCTTACGTTGATAATTGGCCGCCATATTGCCTGCAATGATTCTTTAATACATTACGTTGTTAATTGGCCGACATATTGCCTGCTGTGATTCTTTAATACCTTACGTTGATAATTGGCCGCCATATTGCCTGCAAAGATTTTTTAATACCTTACGTTGATAATTGGCCGCCATATTGCCTGCAATGATTCTTTAATACCTTACGTTGTTAATTGGCCGCCATATTGCCTGCAATGATTCTTTAATACCTTACGTTGATAATTGGCCGCCATAATGCCTGCAATGATTCTTTAATACCTTACGTTGATAATTGGCCGCCATATTGCCTGCAATGATTCTTTAATACCTTACGTTGATAATTAGCCGCCATATTGCCTGCAATGATTCTTTAATACCTTACGTTGATAATTGGACGCCATATTGCCTGCTGTGATTCTTTAATACCTTACGTTGATAATTGGCCGCCATATTGCCTGCAATGATTCTTTAATACCTTACGTTGATAATTGGCCGCCATATTGCCTGCAATGATTCTTTAATACCTTACGTTGATAATTGGCCGCCCTATTGCCTGCAATGATTCTTTAATACCTTACGTTGATAATTGGCCGCCATATTGCCTGCAATGATTCTTTAATACCTTACGTCGATAATTAACCAGCCATATTACCTGCTGTGATTCTTTAATTCATTACGTTGATAATTGGCCGCCATATTGCCTGCAATGATTCTTTAATACATTACGTTGATAATTGGCCGCTATATTGCCTGCTGTGATTCTTTAATACCTTACGTTGATAATTGGCCGCCATATTGCCTGCAATGATTCTATAATACCTTACGTTGATAATTGGCCGCCATATTGCCTGCTGTGATTCTTTAATACCTTACGTTGATAATTCGCCGTAATATTGCCTGCAACGATTCTTTAATACCTTACGTTGATAATTGGCCGCCATATTGCCTGCAATGATGCTTTAATACCTTACTTTGTTAATTGGCCGCCATATTGCCTGCTGTGATTCTTTAATACCTTACGTTGATAATTGGCAGCCATATTGCCTGCAATGATTCTTTAATACCTTACGTTGATAATTGGCCGCCATATTGCCTGCAATGATTCTTTAATACCTTACGTTGATAATTGGCCGCCATATTGCCTGCAATGATTCTTTAATACCTTACGTTGTTAATTGGCCGCCATATTGCCTGCTGTGATTCTTTAATACCTTACGTTGATAATTGGCCGCCATATTGCCTGCAATGATTCTTTAATACCTTACGTTGATAATTGGCCGCCATATTGCCTGCAATGATTCTTTAATACCTTACGTTGATAATTGGCCGCCCTATTGCCTGCAATGATTCTTTAATACCTTACGTTGATAATTGGCCGCCATATGGCCTGCAATGATTCTTTAATACCTTACGTTGACAATTGACCGCCATATTGCCTGCAATGATTCTTTATTATC
Organism: Megaustenia siamemsis; assembly: GCA_032433765.1. Classification (NCBI taxonomy): domain Eukaryota; kingdom Metazoa; phylum Mollusca; class Gastropoda; order Stylommatophora; family Ariophantidae; genus Megaustenia; species Megaustenia siamemsis. The sequence goes on from JAVIAB010000001.1 coordinate 58,502,107, forward strand.
TTACGTTGATAATTGACCGCCATATTGCCTGCAATGATTCTTTAATACCTTACGTTGTTAATTGGCCGCCATATTGCCTGCTGTGATTCTTTAATACCTTACGTTGATAATTGGCCGTCATATTGCCTGCAATGATTCTTTAATACCTTACGTTGATAATTGGCCGCCATATTGCCTGCAATGATTCTTTAATACCTTACGTTGATAATTGGCCGCCATATTGCCTGCAATGATTCTTTAATACCTTACGTTGATAATTGACCGCCATATTGCCTGCAGTGATTCTTTAATACCTTACGTTGATAATTGGCCGCCATATTGCCTGCAATGATTCTTTAATACCTTACGTTGTTAATTGGCCGCCATATTGCCTGCTGTGATTCTTTAATACCTTACGTTGATAATTGGCCGCCATATTGCCTGCAATGATTCTTTAATACCTTACGTTGATAATTGGGTGCCATATTGCCTGCAATGATTCTTTAATACCTTACGTTGATAATTGGCCGCCATATTGCCTGCTGTGATTTTTTAATACCTTACGTTGATAATTGGCCGCCATATTGCCTGCAATGATTCTTTAATACCTTACGTTGATAATTGGCCGCCATATTGCCTGCTGTGATTTTTTAATACCTTACGTTGATAATTGGCCGCCATATTGCCTGCAGTGATTCTTTAATACCTTACGTTGTTAATTGGCCGCCATATTGCCTGCTGTGATTCTTTAATACCTTACGTTGATAATTGGCCGCCATATTGCCTGCAATGATTCTTTAATACCTTACGTTGATAATTGGGTGCCATATTGCCTGCAATGATTCTTTAATACCTTACGTTGATAATTGGCCGCCATATTGCCTGCTGTGATTTTTTAATACCTTACGTTGATAATTGGCCGCCATATTGCCTGCAATGATTCTTTAATACCTTACGTTGATAATTGGCCGCCATATTGCCTGCTGTGATTTTTTAATACCTTACGTTGATAATTGGCCGCCATATTGCCTGCAGTGATTCTTTAATACCTTACGTCGATAGTTAGCTGTAATGAATGGTCAGCATGTTACATTCCTTAGTTGGTTAATATCTTCTATTTAATCTATTTCTCTTACTCCAATGCATCTTCATCTGGCGCCCCCTTGTTCTTCAGTGCTCTCATTAAATTACAGCACGGCAATTGAAGCCCAAAAAATAATTCAAATGACATGTCCACAACTGAGCAAATAAAAGCTGCGGAATAACAGCTGGTCAAAAATTCAGGTTATGGAAAAAAAAAACCCAAAGAGGTCAAGTTAATACAAGCTCAACAGGAAACATAACTAATTCTCTAGTCTTAAAAGAAACAACTCTAAATACAATCAACAGATGTCATTGGAAAAAGTCGCGATATTAAATAGATTTAAAAGGCAACTCCAAATAAATGTAATCTTGAGACGTATGTATTAAACAGCAAGCATGTGGCGAGGCTGCTGAAGGGTAGAGGGATAATGTCTTTTTTAAAGTCTGTCTCATAACATTTAATTTGACTTCTGACCCGCTTTATCTTGTAGAACTACTGCTGTCAATATTATGCTTAAGTTAAAGGAGACTCAATAGCTCCACATCCGCAACAAAGTGACGGAACAGTAAAGCAGAACAGAGCAATCTTATTGGTTATTGGTTATGGAAGGCCTCGGTATCACTGCAAACGAATTAAAATCCATAATTGCTCAACCGCCCGTGCCAGTGGAATCATCCGAATTATTAACACATCTCCCAAACAAAGAAAGGCAACTGTAGTCCCCATCGTAGCAGTCTCAGCACACGCCAAAAGACATAAGGCGAAACCGCGCAGAAAGTGAACACAGCCAACTGTTCCCTGTCATACGACATCATCATTTATCGTAAACAAGCGGGATATCGAAACAGGATCAAAACGGATGAGACACACAGCTCACGGTGTGCACAGAGCACTTAACTTAGTAGCTCCTGCAACAAGCCGGACTTGGAATATGAGGAAACTGTGCAGAAGGAACTCTTTTCAGACATAGCCTTCAATGGTTCCTGCCGCCTATCCACCATATACCATGGAAGTTCACGTCCTCCCGAAAATGATGATCGTCGTAGCACTTGATGATGTTAGGCCATCGTTGATGACAACAATTCCGAATATATAGACACACAGTCAGTCATCACATTTTCCCCGTCGCACATCAAACAGCAGACCGTAAGATTTGCGCACGACCGGTCTAGGGAACCATTACGATGACCTAATTCTATAAATTTTGGCATTGAACCATTATGATGTGTTACTTGTATTGTATAAGTATCTTTAATATCTTTTTGATTTAAAGCTGTTATATCTAGTGGTATTGTTGATAAATTAGACTTGCTTGTTTCTCTTTATTTTGATTTTCATTTTAATCATTACAGGATTGTAATCTGAGTTAATATCTGCACCTGGATAGGTTTTGGCTTTCTTGACGTTGTTACGGAACCTTTCTTTTATCATTATGTAGTCTATCTGATTCCTCTTCTTATATCCAGGACTTTTCCATGTGTATAGTTTCCTTTTCTCTTGCTCAAAGTAGGTGTTACATGAAGGAAATAGCCAACAGCAAAAAATATAAAAATGTGAAAGTACCTGCTGTTCAAATTAGGTAGCAGTTTGTGATCCAGTGACTTTTGAAGAGAAAAGTATATTTCCTTCCTTTCCTATATAGCCTTTTGAATAAGTGAAGATAACATTAATGGCTACAATAAATTTTATCCATTCTTTACTCTTTCTTTCACATGCTCGTTATGAACTGATGAAGCGAGGGGCTCTCTATCACTCTGATGTTATTTTTCTAACTTTTCTTCTGTCTTCCATTAAAACAATTATTAATAACAAATATAAATCAGAATGAAAGAAAAGGCTGAGCAATAGTAGAGACAATTTTACTATTAATTAAATACAGAAACAAGAGAAGACTGTGATGGTATGCTTGAGGTCCGGTTACCAGTCTCTCAAATCTCGTTATCATCACATTGTGCCATTTCCACATCCAAGGTTGACTTCCATAGAATACCATGCGCTGTCTTGATTATGCTGTCATGAGTTCTCCTGTCCATCTCTGGATGTTATTAATCCAGTTTATTCTTTGTCTGCCTTTGCCTCAATTACCCTAAATATTCCCATTGACCATCAGTAAATTACTGTGTTTCTTCATGTATCAAAAAAACTTCACTTGTTTTGTTTGAATTGTGTTAAATAATCATTTCTGGTGTTTCAAAACTTCATTGTTTATTTTCTTCTCTTGAGCATCATCCACTTCTTTGCAGAATGTTGCTATCATGATAGCCCTTCTGAAAGAAGCTCTGTCTCTAGCCAGATCTTTCACTTTCTCTGTTGCCAAATTCAAGATCACTTTGATATCCTGAAACCATCCTCTTTTTGGTCTGTCCCTGTCTTGACCTTCTGGAACCATGCCTTCCCTCACTGTTTTTTTCATTCTAGCCCACTGTGTTCTTTGATGTGGTTGTCTTACTTTAATTTTCTCTGTGAGATGTTTATAAACCAGTTCTCTTCAAAGTGAGGTCTTATAATGTGTCTTCACTTCCTTCTTGAATAAAATGCTGGCAGAAATCGAATGCACTGGGTCACTGGCGCAGAACACAGTGCAATGTTTTAACAGGCACCACCAACTATCAAGGAGGAATCGGGTTATCATGCTTCGCCTACGCACTGGCCACAATAGAATGAGAAATCACATGTTCACCAAATTCAAAATAGGTACAACCAGTCTATGCCACTGTACAATGGACAATATCACTACACAACATGTTCTACAGGATTGTCCCCAGTACATTGACCTGAGAAGAGCAATGTGGTCCACACCCACCTCCCTGGAAGAGAAACTATATGGGGAAATCGAATCACTTAAACAGACAACTGACTTCATGAGAGAGTCTGGAATCCTACTCTGATTGAGTCTTGATCGCAGAGAGAGAGAGAGAGAGAGAGAGATAGAGAGAGAGAGGGAGAGAGAGAGAAAGAGACTTCCTTCTCTCTCCCATTCTTCTATAAATTCACATTTCAAATTCTCTTTTCTGTTCTCATATATAATGCTCATGTTTCACTTTAATTGATTTCAAATGTCCCACAAATAAAAAAATGTACGTGCAGAACTAACATATGAGACCTAAAACTAGTTTTTAACACTCTCTCTAGCTCTGTTTCTTTCTGGCTTTCACTTGATTGCTTCACTTCATCGTCTGCCTTTAAAGGACATTATGTGTGAGTAGATGCGATGTTTGCACTAAGCTGTAGTATTTGTTTCTTTTGATCCAACACATCCAGATTTAATATGCCATTTTTGAGCACCAGGTTTTCTTCTCATTTTGATCTCTAACTATTTGGCCAGGCTGGATAGTCTGTTTCCAGAGGCATCATCACACAGAGATGCAATAGGGTCATGGTCAACTGCTATTGTCACTAATCCTGATGCATGTAATCTGCTATGTATTGCAGCTTCAACAACCCCAATACTGACCTGGCTTTAATTTCCTAATTCTATTCAGATCATAATTTTCAATACAAACTCAGGTCAGAGGGTGTAGTGGTTAGACAGAAGTAATTAAAATGGCAGCTTATTTATATTCGAGCCATGGACTAAACAATGTTTACTTTGAATTCCACGATATCTGTTATTGCAGCGAGTTGGCAGATTTTTGAAAATGTATTCAAGGGTTTGAACATAAATGTATGTTCACAGTTCGTTAACCTTCGCTGTAGATAAAGTCTTTAATTCGATGGCTTCATTTGTGACCTTAGTAGCTAAGGACCTAACTTGTGCAAACGGATGGCATTGGCAAGGATCATTTTGAATCTATGAAGTGGGCTCATTTTGTGTTTAACTCAAAAGCATATGTGCTTTTAAAGATTTTTTTTGCGGTGGGAGGGGTGGGAGGGGGGGGGGGGCTCAAGGAAGATATCCCCGATGGAAGAATAAATTGTACTATTAGTCCCATAAATGATTCGCTTCCAGAGGTTTATGATGTAAACAAAGCAGTTTTGTTATTGCAAGTGAATAATGTCCACACCTATAATTGGTCAGGATTGTGTAGCAGCAGCAGCTTTATAGCGAACACAGAAAACATCATAGGATTGTGCTGTTCTGAAACAGCGATGCCATGCTACCCTAGAATTGCCTTTAATGGGATCACTGTGACCACAAACCAATCTCCATGTGTGTGCCACATATTTACACCCCAGAAAGAAATACTGAATATAACAACATCATATGCCGTCTGTGATATTAATGACCACAAACCAGGAGCCTCCTGTATGATTGATACAACTGTTGCACCAAGCACTTCATCAGCAGAGCCAGATCTATGGAATGTTAATCTGACATTGTTCTTGAATGATGTCCAAGTTAATGAGACATCAGAATCGTGTCGCAGCAGCTACAAGAAGGGAGCAGAGAACATCAAGTTCTGCTGCTATAAAGGAGACTTGCCTTGCTATCCCAGAATTGCCTTAAATGGGATCAATGTAGTTGAAAACTTCTCCTCTTGTGTAAACTACACATTCACATCCAAGAGTGAATCAGTGAAGGTCACAAAATCATATTCTCTCTGTGGTTTTACTAACTACAGGTCAGGTGGCTTCTGTTGGATTGGAAATGATAACTTACCACCACTGTGTGTCTATATGTTTGGAATTGGAGTCATCAACGATGGCCTAACATCATCAAGTGCTACGACGATCATCATTTTCGGGAGGATGCGAACTTCCATGGTATATGGTGGATAGGCGGCAGGAACCATTGAAGGCTATGTCTGAAAAGTGTTCCTTCTTGCAGTTTCCTCATATTCCAAGTCCGGCTTGTTGCAGGAGCTACTGAGTTAAGTGCTCTGTGCCCACCGTGAGCTGTGTGTCTCATCCGTTTTGATCCTGTTTCGCTTGTTTACGATGAATGATAATATCGTACGACAGGGAACAGTTGGCTGTGTTCACTTTCTGCGCGGTTTCGCCTTATGTCTTTTGGCATGTACTGAGACTGCTACGATGGGGACTACAGTCACTTTTCTTTGTTTGGGAGATGTGTTAGTAATTCGGATGATTCCACTGGCACGGGCGGTTGAGCAATTATGGATTTTAATTCGTTTGCAGTGATACCGAGGCCTTCCATAACCAATAACAATAACAATTAAATTGTTAGCAATGACTGTGGATCATCATCATGATGTCAGAACTGCAGATCTGATTTGTGTGTCAAAGACAGCACTGAGGAAGCAGCAAAGTTCAGCATACTTTATTTAAAAATTCATCAGTTTGAGACTTGATTTGAAACTAAATATACAAAGTCTGAGAGCAATCTATACTGAGTGATCACAGAAATGATATATCTTAATGAGCTCAGCTGGAGTAGTCAGAAAATGAAAAGGAAAAAGATCATGAGAGAAAAAATAACTGCATTGAACCAATCTTATGTGTTCACGAAGACAATAAATAACATACTGTGCTGGCCTGGAGAAAAGCCTTGCAATTCTTGTAGGACTAAAGAGAATAGGGGCACTGAACTCTGTGCAAACCCAGAGTAAGACTCTCTCTCTCTCTCTCTCTGCGATCAAGACTCAATCAGAGTTGGATTCCAGACTCTCTCATAGAGTCAGCTGTCTGTTTAAGCGATTCGATTGTCCCATGTAGTTTCTCTTCCAGGGAGGTGGGTGTGGACCACATTGCTCTTCTCAGGTCTGTGTACTGGGGGCAATCCTGTAGAATATGTTTTGTAGTCATATTGTCCAGTGTATAGTGGCATAGGCTCGTTGTACCTATTTTGAATTTGGTGAACATGTGATTCCTCATTCTAATTTGGCCAGTGCGTAGGCGAAGTATGATAACTTGATCCCTCCTTGATAGTTGGTGGTATCCGTCACTTTCGTTATGCTTTGGGTGTTCTCGTTTCCATTTTTCATATTACTGACCTTTGAGGATGGATTTGGCTTCATCCTAACTGAGCTGATTTTTCTCTTGTGGTAATCTCTCTCCCTCTTTAGCTAATTTGTCTGCGCGTTCGTTCCCGTGAATATTACAGTGTGATGGTATCCACTGAATGACTACTCTCTGGAAGTTATTGCATAGTTAGTCCAGGGTTGTTCTCAAGTTATCTAGATCATTGTTCTTTGGGGCTTTTTAGAGCTGATAGTACTGACAGAGCATCAGTCAGAATCACCAATTTATTGTGCATGTTATTTTTGTGTTGAGTAACCAGTGTTGCAACATCTCTGAGGGCCTCAGTTTCTGCTTTAAAGTTGTTTGAGAATTTTCCAGTAGCTATTGACTTGGTGATCTCGTCGTGGTTATTCAGCGTCAAGAACACACCTCCCCCTCCATTTCTGGTGGCATTTATAGCAGATCCATCTGTTTATATGTGGGACCAAGAGTCTTGTGGGTAGGTATCGTGTATGTGTTTCTCTGCTACGTGTTTTCTTTCTGTGTCTGATTGGGTGCCTTTTTAATGAATCCTGTTATATTTTCCTTAAGTTCTGGTATTTTATGTTTCCCATGAGGAGACATATCAGATGAGCCCAAGGGTTTCGGTATTGTTTGGGAAAGTACTGGGTCTCCAGTAGTTAGTTCATTGGCGATTGCAGCGAAGTTGCTCCTCTTTAGTCGTACAAATCCGAAACCAGTTCATCTTTGGTGCATGGGGTGGCTAAGGAGCCTTCTATATTCCTCCGCTTGTTGCAATACTTTAGTGACCCGTCTGTCATCTAAGGATTATAAACCTGTTACTGTTTCTAGAGTCTTGATAGGTGTAGATTTCATAGCACCAGTGATGATACGGGCAACTTGGTTCTGTGTTCTGTTAATTTTGCTAAGGTGTGATTTGGAAGCCATAGCCCAGGCTGTGATTCCATACTCTAGCACTGGTCTGACTCTTCCTACGTATAGTCGTTTCAGGATATTGCTGTCTGCTCCCCAGTCCGTTATTGCTAATTTCTTCATAATATTAGTTCGTTTTCTAGCTTTTTTCCTTGCTCTGTCTATCTGATTTTTCCAAGTCATTCTGCGATTCATGGTGACGCCAAGATAAGTTGGGTTTTGGTCAATAGGAAGTGTATGGTCTTTTATCTTGAAGTTTGCAGAGAGTGTGTTTTTTGATAGGCTGAGAATTGTATATGCAGTTTTTTCGTTAATTGGTAAGAACCAGGTGTTCGTCAATTTTTTAAGTTCACTCAGGGCTTCTTGCATCCTGGAACCAGCCATTGACATACTTTCCTCTCGAGCCCATAAAGCTAGACCATCTGTGTATATTGCTGAGTGTATTCTGGATGGAATGTCCATTACAATGTCATTTATGAAAATTAAAAAGAGTGTTGGGGACAAGATTCCACCAGTAGTATAGGTGGCTGTAAACCTACTCCGAAAGTGCACGTGCATGCACCGAAAGACAATAGATTTGGCACCAAAACCGCACGAAACTGGCACCAAATCCGTGCAAAAGTCTGATAATCGGCTTATTATCTCGGTGGTCGTGAAGGTAATCGGCTTATCTCGGTGGTCGTGGTGTGCGTTGGTGCGTGACAGCTTATCTCGGTGGTCGTGGTGTGCGGTTGTGCGTGACGGCTTATCTCGTGGTGATCGGCGCGTCGCACGCTCGCCGGTTATCTCGGGGGACAGCGGTTCTAAAAGGGGTCGGGCGACAGCGGTTCTAAAACTTGTGGCGATGGCGGGTCGTCGCCGGCTATCTCGCGGGTCGGATGGCGGGTCGTCGCCGGCTATCGAGGCGTGCGGGTGGGGAAAGGGGGGTGCCTTTATTGGTCGAGTGTTATTAGTATCATCATGTGTGAGGTGGGTATTAGGCAACAGGAGGCGACATGTAAAAAAAGTGCTGACAAGCAATGACGTTGAAGGGGGGTTAGGAAAAGGTAAATCTCGCATGCGACGAGGGTGGGGGAACGGGGTTGGTCGGCACAGGGTGTGTTATTGTAGTATCATGTACCAGATGTGATTATAGCGATTTTTTTAGTGACACATCATCATCATGTGCCACCCTCAACAACACCAATCACCCCTTCCTATCATCATCATGTGCCATCCTCAACACCATCATGTACCACCCTCAACACCCTCATCATCCCCTTCATGTCCTATCATCAAGCCACACAAAGTATCAACCACCGAAAATCTCTCTCTCTCTCTGTCTCTCTCTCTCTCTCTCTCACATTCATGGTAAAGCAAAACAAAATTCGTTCTATATTTCTCACAGCTTTATTATTATTAATACAACAAATATACGACACATATTTGAAAATATATTACTGTCCGGTTGTTGGTAATTTTAAGCGTCGTGGTTTCCTCCCTCCTGTTTTGGTGGTACTGTTTGTTAAATGTCTATCAAACACGGGTGCATAGGAAGTTTCATTAGCCTTCAAAACACAACCGCCCTCCATTTTGACAAAACCCTGATCAAAGCTGGAATAGGTAATTGATGACTCTGCTGAAACACCCGCGGCATTCATATTGGCTGCTGGATCTGTCGTCTGATTAACAAGAGCGAGGTTCCCTTGATTAACAAAGGGGGGCGTGTAGTCGATGAGATTCGGGTTAACAAGAGATGGTATGTAGTTTTGGTGGTTAACGAGAGGCGGCGTGTAGTTGATCTGATTAACGAGAGGTTGCGTGTAGTTGATCTGATTAACGAGAGGTGGCGTGTAGCTGATCTGGTTAACAACAGGTGGTGTGTAGTTGAGGCTAGCATAAGCGGTTAAAATTTCCTCTCGCATTTCAACTAACCTGATAAATTCCTCTCTCGATAGTGTTATCCCAGTTCTGGCAGGAAACTATCACCGCTATATGTCCTTATATTTATCAATGGTCTGTTACGAAAAACACAAACCGAGACTGCCTTAACGCCATCTTTAGACAATGGAACTACAGTCTCATTTCCACGTGACAGAAATATGCGCTGATCACTGACATCAAACGAAATTGGCGTATTCAAGCTACACGACTCCATATTCAAACACAAACCACCTGGCAACAGACGTTGGTTATGTGTGTGCGTGTACACTGCTCGACTGGGGGTTTTTATACCCGTTACGTTTATCGGGTCGAAGACCGTCTATTTATAGCAGCTAACGCAATACGTTATCAGGCGTGGTAATCAGTCGTGTTGCGACATGTTCAGTGACCTCTGGAACTGACCCAATAGGGTGATGCGGCCTGAGACTAGGAAACTCCTCCCCCTGTAGTGTTTATATAGGTTGTGGATTATAAAAATAGGTGTTAGTTGAAGAGGGGGGGGGGGGGGAAACCTCGCGCGCTGACCTAAAATCACTCGTTGTTATTTTCGTCGGTGGTATAATCACTAAAGTTAGTAGCACTTGTGAGGATGGATCCCCGATGGAATCATCCCTTCACAGCTCTGATAGCCGGTCATACTGGGTGTGGGAAAACGGTATTTGTGCAAAAGTTTATACAGAACCTTCACGAGCTAGCTGTCCCCGTACCGGAGGAAGTTATATGGTGTTATGGGGAATGGCAATCGATATACGAGACTATGGGGTCATTGAGATTTATCGAGGGTCTACCAGACGTCGATAAATTGGAAGGTGGTAAGAAGAGAAGACTGATCGTCATCGATGACTTGATGTCTGAGACGGACGAGCGGGTAACAAAATTATTCACCAAAGGTAGTCACCACAGAGATATTAGTGTGATGTACATTGTTCAAAATCTATTCGGAAAAAATAAAGAACATCGAACCATAAGTCTCAATACGCACTATTTAGTCCTTTTCAAGAACCCGAGAGACGGGAGTCAAATTATGAATCTGGATAAACAAATGTACCCAGGTCAGGTGGGGTACCTCCAAGATAGTTTTAAGGACGCGACAGCGACTCCTCACGGTTATTTGCTGGTCGATCTTCGTCAGGACACACCTGATAATCTTAGGTTGAGAACAAAAATATTCCCGGGGGAGAGACAAATCGTCTACGTGCCAAAGTAGAGAATCATGTGTGATGAAGCACTTAGACGGCACGGTGAAATGTTGAAATGTATGCGCGCCGCCTCGCCGAGCGGTTTAAGAGCCATATTAAAACAGCCTCTCCCAAACTCATTAACTTGTTGTGCGAGTGTTGTCATAACATATTAAAAGGTAATGTTAGACTCACTCAGCGACAGAAGTGCGAGCTACGTCGACACAAGAACAAGTTGAGACTTCTCACTAAAAAGAAACCGAATCTTAAGCGGCGGAGAGAGATTCTACAAACCGGTGGGTTCATAGGTGCTTTGCTCCGTCCTATATTAAGTATTCTCGGTGGAGTACTAGGTGCGTAACAATGGCAAAAAAAATGATTTTGATGGATCCTCGATTCCTCGAGGGTCTTAAACAGACTACTACCACGTCGTATAGCCCACCCGAGGCGATCGGTGACAACTTGAGAGATTTAGATGATGAAATGCCCCGTATCCTATTCCGCGATGATTTAGCACCCGCCGATAAGGCCAGAGTGTACCAACGTGCCCTGCATCAATATTTAACTAGATTGGAGCAGTATAAACGACGCTCATTGGGCTCGGTCGATCTCATTCAACACAACACGGCAACAGAAAAAACACCTTCCCCACCACCATCAATCGAGGTATCACCAGAGCAGACCAAGACACCACCACCACCAGCGGAAACCCCAAAGGTAGGTAATGAAACCACTCCGCCCGTAACCACGTATAAACTGAGACCTAAAAAAGAAAGAGCGGAATCCCAACACCAAAATGGGAACGGTGGAGAAAATATTGAGACGTCGTTACTTTGACCCTAGTCGACCAGGGGCGTATAGTGGTGCAACGGCCCTGCAACGTAACACTGGGCCTGGTAGGTTTCTACATTCATGTTCCGTTAAAAACAACCATACAGGAGGAGACTCTAGAGGATAATAATAAAAACATTATTAATCTTTTAAATAATCAACAAGTAGAAAATATAAATCCAAATCGTATATATATATACAAACATCATAACAAATAAAAACCAGGGCAAAAACTAAGAATAGCAAAATCTCCAGAATCAAGTATTAGTAAACGATTAGAGTCGATTTTAACAGATTGAGAAAGGATATAAAGGCGAGAGAGAAAGAGAGACTTTCAGAGACATGGAAAATAAATTTGTCGTCTGATAACACAGAAATAAATTTTTAAACAACAAATATATACTCTACAGCACATAATTTTTACTTACGGTTTGAGCCCTTTATTATAGAATGATCGACATCACTAGTATGATAAACTTATACTATTTACTTGTGTCTTGAGCTGTAACTATATACAAAAAAGGGGCTCTTGTCCCAAACGAGACCAACACGCAGCGGAAACCCAAAAAATCGCATTGTCACGAGTCACGTCATCTATCATGTGACCGGTCATGTTCCGGAAGTCGACAGTCAACAATCACAACCTAGCCTTCAACGTCATTGCTTGTCAGCATTTTTTTACATGTCGCCTCCTGTCGCCTAATACCCCCCTCCACCTCACATGTCGACCGCCTCCGAATAATAATCGGTTTGATAGTTTGTGTGGTATGTTGGTGATGATAGGACATGAAGGGATGCTGTTGAGGGTGGCACATGATGATGTTGGTAGCGATAACACACGACCATTCAAGGCACATCGCCCCAAGTCCCCACCCGCGAGCTACCCCCCGCGCAGACCCCTTTTAGAACCGCTGTTGCCCGACCCCTTTTAGAACCGCTGTCGCCCGAGATAACCGGCGAGCGAGCGACGCCCCGATCACCACGAGATAAGCCGTCACGCACCAACGCACACCATGACCACCGATCGTCACGCCACACCACGAGATAAGCCGATTACCGTCACGACCACCGAGATAATAAGCCGATTATCGGACTTTTGCACGGATTTGGTGCCAGTTTCGTGCGGTTTTGGTGCCAAATCTATTGTCTTTCGGTGCATGCACGTGCACTTTTGGGGGGGGGGGGGGGGGGGTTCACAGCCACCTATACTACTTCCGCCTTGTGGAACACTTTGTTCAATTGTGACCTTCTTACTTAGTTGACCTTGTACTTGTACTCTGGCCGTTCTATCCTGAAGGTATTGAGATACCCAATTGAATAAACGACCCTGGATGCCAAGTCTAAAAAGCTTGTTCTTTAAACCCTCTCGCCAGACCCTATCAAAAGCCTTCTCCATGTCGATCCATACTGCCAGTGTATGTTTCTTTTCTTGCAGAGCATCCTCTAATTCCTGTGCGATGTAGGTGACCAGGTCTTCAGTTGATCTGTGCTGACGGAAGCCACTTTGTTGTGGTACGATTTGTTATTTTGTCTCCAAATGCCACATCAGTCTTCTGTTAACCAGCCTTTCCATGAGTTTACTCAGGCTGCTCAGTATGCTAATTGGTCTGTAGCTACTTGGGTCTAGTGGGTCTTTTCCACACTTGAGGATGGGCACTATAATATCTTCTTTTCAGATTGCCGGCAGATGACCTCTCTTCCAGCTAGCATTTATTATCATTAGAAGCTGACTCTTGGCTTTCTGTCCCAGATTTATGAGCATTTCGTTGGTGATTCCATCTTTACCAGGGGAACTTTTGAGCTTCAAGTAAGAGTTATTGAGTTCTTGAGTTATTTGCGGGTCATCATCATTGCACTCCGAACATGTCCATAGGTGCTCAGATCCCCTCCTCAGCAATTCCCTCAGTGTCCAGCGACTGACGTCTCCAGTTCTATGTTGGTTAATAAGTCTTCTTACACGGCCACCAAGTTTCTCATTTCTGGCTGAGCCCATCTTAACTCCCCTTTCCATCATCCGAAGAAGTGACGTTGATCTGTGTTTGTCGAAGTCCTGTGCTCTTCCCACATCTCGGAGGGCATTGATGATGTCCGCCCGATCCATTGGTTGCCCGTCCTCAACGACCGCGCAGCTAGCCAACCTGTCCGCTCTCTCATTTCCCCGTACTCCCGCATGTCCAGGGACATAGACAAAGGTGACCTTACGTATTTTGGATTTCTGCTACGACTCTACCCATTGCATGCGTACAAAGTCCGCCTCCCCTTTTTTTTATCATGCTCATCGAATCACTCAGTATACATGCGTGGGTGTAGTCTTGTGACTCTAACCATTTGAATGCCTTGGTCACTGCCATCACCTCCATTGTCATGCTACTCGTGGTCATGGCGTATGCACCACTGTCTTCCTTGGCTATTCTGCCTGCCGAGCGTGCTGTAAATGCCCATGCACTTCTTTCGTGTCGTCTTACAGATCCGTCTGTATAGATGACTGCATCTTTCTCATCGGTGTTATCGCAGATGAGACCGTTGACCTCAGCATTAACCACGACCGGGTTCTGTTCCCTACTTTTCCTGTCGAGTGTGACAATACATGAGAAAGTCCCCTTGAATGACGTAGGCACCGGTATCCACTCCTCACCAACGCTGATATTGGTAAGCCCACAGACCTGTTTGATGACATCTTCTGCTCGGCCCACCCATGATTTGCCTCTTTTTAGCCTGGTGCCTTTCTCTGTGTTGAGCACGTGGTGCAATGGATGCTCTGTATCTGTACTAATCTTCGGGTATGCTCGTGCTCTCCAGATCTTGATTCTGTCATCATGGTTCTGTCATCATTCAAGTAAGAGTCTGAGAGGTAATATCAAGGAGGCTACAACATCCTCACGTGGAAGTGGTTGAGACTTCCAAATTGGTATACCAGATGATAAAAAAGGAAACGCAGGACATTTTATCTAAACAAACAAACAAAATATACTTTTAATTCAAAACAAAGCAGGTCATGATAATGTAGCTCATATTTTCATGACGTCATGTTATTCAGTAAATATCTGCTGAACTCAGGCTTCAAAAACGGGACATTTCCATCGAGCTCATCACACCCGGTAACCCAGAGTAACCCTACTTCCGGAAGCGCGATATCTAAAACTGTTGGCATTCGTCTCGACACCAGAAAGAATGTCAGAGGACGTGGGAAAAAAAGAAACATAATACAATCCAAACAAAAAAAACTGTTGTTCATTGTTAACTTGTACTTTCAGTTTATGTTGTCTCTTTCTGGACGACCTCTAACACGAACTTATCCAATCGTCATAAACCTTGACATATGTATCTATCCCTATTTGTCGACATTATTTTTTTGTTTCATTCTTACATCTTAGTTGTACGCTGACAAATTCCTCAACGTGCGATACTCTCTCAAATATATCTACAGGAAATTTCTTCTTCAGAGACATGGTCAGTTTCTCTACTACGGTATGAGCATCCCACATTTTATTGTTATGTTGATTGGCAAAAACCCTATCACATCCTTGGAGTTAACTGCCTGTGCGGCGAGGGACCTATGTGCACACGGCTGCCAGAGAAAAATGGATTAACACGCAAAATTCAGTTCCTAGTCTCTAGGGACTACGTCAGAGTTGTAAGCTGGCGAACGCAACAACAACAACAATAATATCACATCCCACATTTTGTTGTTATGTTGATTGACAATAATCATAACACATCCCACATTTTGTTGTTATGTTGATTGACAATAATCATAACACATCCCACATTTTATTGTTATGTTGATTGACAATAATCATAACACATCCCACATTTTATTGTTATGTTGATTGACAATAATCATAACACATCCCACATTTTATTGTTATGTTGATTGACAATAATCATAACACATCCCACATTTTATTGTTATGTTGATTGACAATAATCATAACACATCCCACATTTTATTGTTATGTTGATTGACAATAATCATCACACATCCCACATTCTTCCAGTGTAATCACTCACGACTCGAACCTCGCCTAAAGCCTCTATTTTGAGCGGACTTTTAAATCGCGCTAAACTGCTTATCTCTGAGTGAGTCTATATCTGCTTTCTTGTCATTGGCCATCAATTATGTCTCCCGACTCGGCCTCTTATCTCTTTCTCTCTGTCACCTCTTTGAGGAAAGGTATTAAATATGCCAATTTTTTTTGTCAGTTTGTTAATTCACCTCACCTCTATTGATCTGGGTCAGTCAACCGTTAATTTCAGCAGATGGCAAATGTTGGTGGTTCATATAGCTTTTTAGTTGAGCATATCTCGCAGTCGATCTTGCCAACGATTCCCCCCCAGAGCGTGTGTACCAGATACATAAAGATAAATTCTCGTAGATGAATCGCGAAGCTTGATATAGCATTGGATTAAATGTAGCGTGGCTCTAGCAAGTCATTTATTACAATATATGTGGGATTTGATATAATAAATGATGTGTAGGCTCAGAAATAGAGAATGAAATAAACCAAGTAAAAATAGAAAGTAGAAAGTAGAACACATTCAGTGTAACAAGCATTGTTAATGGAAGTGATTAAATTGTTACACCAAGCTTGATGTGTGGACGGGTTTCCTGACTAGAATGAGACCAAGGGAAACTATTTCGATGGCGTTTGAATTGTAAAGGGAGAGGAGCAGGAAGGCAGTATTGACAATCCTGGCAGAGGTGAAAAGATAAATGAAGATGTCATGAGTGATGATAAGGCAGCATCAAGAGAAATGGTGAGAGTCAAATAATAGAGACTATATTGTTGAGTTTTGTCCGAACCAACTGAGAAGTGCCGAAGATGAAAGAAGGATTTGAGATGTTTGGAATTTATTATGTTCGACATCTGTTGAGAGCTGCTCCTTCTGATCTGTCACAGATTGTCTACTCTCTGATGTTCTCTGTCTTGTGATCTGACACAGATTGTCTACTCTCTGATGTTCTCTGTCTTCTGATCTGACACAGATTGTCTACTCTCTGATGTTCTCTGTCTTGTGATCTGACACAGATTGTCTACTCTCTGATGTTCTCTGTCTTGTGATCTGGCACAGATTGTCTACTCTCTGATGTTCTCTGTCTTAACTTCTCTTCACACTTTCTTCATTCACTTAGCGGTCTCTGTCATTTCTCCAAAAAACAGTTCCGTCAAAAGTTACAGGGTAGCGCTGTTTGCAGAAGCCTTGTAAATATTCATAGTTACCAATCTTGTATAAACATACAGCTCCCATGTCAGGTCAGTTATATCCAAAAATAAATAAAAAATATGTAATGTTATCCATCATTAGTTTAGACAGGCTGCACACAGATTCTACATCGCGCGAGGAAGACAAGTCATGAGAAATACACAGATTTGAGAACACATGTTCTGCTTGCGTCATTCACCCATGGGGGAAAAAAAATAACAATCTTCGCCGCTGGTTATTGAGCAGACAAGATAAATAAACGTGCATTGCTAAATCATGTACAGCTACTTGATATGTAATGGGCATATAGACTGTTTATAGCATATATTTTATTTTTATCTTATCTAAACTTATATACGCTAGTGTTAGCGAAGTTAGTCCCTACCAAAGGAGGGGTAAGACTTCTCCTTTCCTCCGCTAGTCTTCGGGACACCCTTGAAAAAGGTGGAGCTCTCGTTTAGCCCACCCCCTGGAGCAGGTGGTGGATTTTGGATGGTGTTGTGGGAGCAGCCGACAAGTAGTGGCGGTTATGGTCCCCACTCCGTAATGGCAGGCATAGCTTTTCAGTTATCGAGATAATGTATACGATCTCCGACAGTACAGTCATTACCAAGAATGAAAGAAAACGCAAACTACGTTCTTATATTGCCAAGTAAAATTATGTTAGAAATACAATTTAATATCTACAAATAACGACGTTAATGGGGACTCCACAGCCACCTTATCTGGTAGGGAGAGTCGTGTGCTACAGGTGACACTAGATCGTCATCAAGCTACTGTATGCAAGATCAAAAATAAAGGGACACTAGCAATAGGAACTTGGAACATTATATCAGCATTTCAAGTTGTCAAACTAGAAAACATCGGCCAAGAAATGAAGAGAATGAAATTGAACATCTTGGGACTATGTGGAGTGAGATGGAAAGGAACAGGGTTTATTACAAAGCGATAGTGGAAATGTAATTTACTCTGGGGGAACCACACACGAAATAGGAGTAGACATCATGTTAGATAGAGAAAGAAGCAAAACAGTGGAAGGATTTTGGCCAGTATCAGATAGAATTCTGTTAGTAAAATTGAGAGGTAGACCAATGGATATCAACATAATTCAAGCTTACGCGCCAACAAGTAATAGCGAAGAAGAAGACATTGCCACGTTTTACACGAGCTAGAGATGACCATAAAAATGTAAAAAAGTAAAGTACCCCCCTCCCGCCAAGTGGCTTATAGGGAATATAGTGTTAGTGACCATAAATTTTACAGACCTTCGGCACATGATTTTTGGGGTAAGATGGTCGGTATTACGCCCGTGCCGCTTTAATTTCCCAGAAAAAAAAATCCGGTACCCATTGAAGGCTGGGTGAACCGGAGCCGTCGGTGGGGATCTAACCCTACCTCTTGTCCTTTGTAGTCCAGTTCACTAACCACTGAGCTATCGCGGTTCCCTAGAGATGACCATCGAACTGTGTAAATCCCAAGAAATAACTATTATATTAGGGGATTACAATGCCAAGGTAGGAACATTTAAAGTGCAAAATGTGACAAAAGGACATGGCCTATAGCCTAGGAGGGACGAATGACGAGGGACAGAGAGAGAGACAGCAGATTGATAGATTGATAGACGATAGCACAAAATCGATGCCATTGAGAAAATACAGAACTCCACGGAAATGCTCAAATAATCGGTTCAACAAACATCAAAAGAAGTAATACCAGTGATTAAAAGAAACAACAAAAAGAAATTGATGCCAGAAGAAATACAAGAACTAACTGACGAAAGACGAAAACATAAATAAGAAAAACGGACATACAAAATATTGCACAAAAAGATCCAAAATAGATGTAGAAAAGCATAGGAAGGATGGTTAAAACAGAAATGTGAAGAAATGGAAAAACAACAAAAGAAAGACTCAACATTTATGCACAATCAGTTAAATGAATTAACAAGAAAACAAGAAGTCAAAGTTTCAGGGTGTGTAAAATATATATGACAAGGAATATCACATGATGACGTGGAATATTTGCGAAGATAAGAAGAATTAAAAAAACAAAGATTTCGCGAGGAAAGTTAAGAATAGAACATTTTTCTTTGTAGTCCTCCACTTTTTCAGACCTTAAGTGCTTACGTTATTATAAATGTCTGACGATTTATAAATAAAAGGATACATGCCGTTACAACTTATGTTAATCATTCTTTGTTTCTTGTCGCTGATAAACATTATTTGAACTAATGAGCTTCTATACTTTCATATCTTCGTTGCTTGCTATAGAGTGAGCTCCCCCTGATGACCCTGACACCTGATAGGAGAACCATTAATGAGGTCTACAAAACGCTCCTCTACTAAAACAATAGTACCTGCCTCACTAGCGCCGTCATATTATTCATCTTCAAAAACGAACATCGTGGCTACGAAGTTATGACCATTAAGGGCCATTTTGCAAATGCAGTAGTCTGAGTAGTGCATCTGTGATAGGAACTCTCCTCCAGGCAAAGTTGGGAGTCCCTGCGGGCTTCGTCATAGGAGTTACTATTTCGTAAGATGTCACACTCTTTATATACTTCAAAATAGCTGATCGATAATTGATTTAGTAAAGAATATTTTGAGATCCTTTAGGTAGATATTCAAGGAATGCAGCTTGTTCTGCGTGTGTTTTGACACTGACATGTTTCATCGGAGATTCAACGAATATGCTCATAAATGCGTGTGTTTTGACACTGACATGTTTCATCGGAGATTCAACGAATATGCTCATAAATGCGTGTGTTTTGACACTGACATGTTTCATCGGAGATTCAACGAATATGCTCATAAATGCGTGTGTTTTGACACTGACATGTTTCATCGGAGATTCAACGAATATGCTCATAAATATCCTAACTAGCTGAGCCTGTGGTTAGAGACGAGAGACGAACAAAAGCAACTTGAAAATTGACTCTGAATCGTCAACCATGAATATACTGCACAAATATGATAGAGATGGGAAATGCCAGACGCAAACGCTGCACAGGAATCCAAAATAAACTTATCAATCAACACAACACCAGTGTCGTTAGTCTAAGGTGACTATATTTTTGAAACTCTAATCCGGGACGGATTAATTTGACTTAAATTTTTCATCAATAAAACGAAATTTCTTCCGTCTTTTTAAAGTAAATAATACATATATTTCAAAATTAATTAAAACACCTAACAATATAGGCTTACAAAACTGTTTACAGGAGATTAAAAAAAAGCATTAGTGATGATCACTTAAATGGAAGGTGAAGCAAAGTTGCTGTATTTTTCTGATGAGTCGATTTAAAAAAAAAAAGATCTTTCTTTGTTTGGAACATATTTTAAAAATTCAACACATGTTTGCTCATTGTTCACTTTGGTGATCAACATGGCCTTTAAAGTGTCCACACTTAGATGTGCTTTATCGTTTGTCCACAAGCTGTTCGAGTATGGAAGGAAATGGACTATCGACTAGATATCTGTCGTGTCACCAAAAGCGCCCATATTGAATCTTTGTAAGGAATGATAAAAAAACAAAATGTGAGATATTACATTACCTTTTTATAAAAAATGATCCTCATATCACATCAAAGGAAGAGGGGGGGGGGCAATAATTGGTACATCCTTTGTCGGACACACTGTATACGTTTTTCATTGCAGTCCAGGCTAGTTTAACAATAATTGGTACATCCTTTGTCGGACACACTGTATACGTTTTTCATTGCAGTCCAGGCTAGTTTAACAATAATTGGTACATCCTTTGTAGGACACACTGTATACGTTCTTCATTGCAGTCCAGGCTAGTTTAACAATAATTGGTACATCCTTTATCGGACACACTGTACACGTTCTTCATGGCAGTCCAGGCTAGTTTAACAATAATTGGTACATCCTTTATCGGACACACTGTACACGTTCTTCATGGCAGTCCAGGCTAGTTTAACAATAATTGGTACATCCTTTGTCGGACACACTGTATACGTTCTTCATTGCAGTCCAGGCTAGTTTAACAATAATTGGTACATCCTTTGTCGGACACACTGTACACGTTCTTCATGGCAGTCCAGGCTAGTTTAACAATAATTGGTACATCCTTTATCGGACACACTGTACACGTTCTTCATGGCAGTCCAGGCTAGTTTAATAATAATTGGTACATCCTTTATCGGACACACTGTACACGTTCTTCATTGCAGTCCAGGCTAGTTTAACACCAGTCAACATGGATTCACAAGACACACATAGCGGCTCAATGATGTAACGGTTATGTAAACTTATGATAAATAAATAACAGTGACGAAGTGAGCGACCAACACATTGAACTCTTACATAAATTTAGTACAAATACTAACAAACGACTAACATTTTGAATTACAACATAAATTTAGTACAATACTAATAAACGACTAACATTTTGAATTATAACATAAATTTAGTACAAATATTAACAAACGACTAACATTTTGAATTATAACATAAATTTAGTACAAATACTAATAAACGACTAACATTTTGAATTATAACATAAATTTAGTACAAATACTAACAAACGACTAACATTTTGAATTATAACATAAATTTAGTACAAATACTAACAAACGAGTAACATTTTGAATTATAACATAAATTTAGTACAAATACTAACAAACGACTAACATTTTGAATTATAACATAAATTTAGTACAAATACTAACAAACGAGTAACATTTTGAATTATAACATAAATTTAGTACAAATACTAACAAACGACTAACATTTTGAATTATAACATAAATTTAGTACAAATACTAATAAACGACTAACATTTTGAATTATAACATAAATTTAGTACAATACTAATAAACGACTAACATTTTGAATTATAACATAAATTTAGTACAAATACTAACAAACGACTAACATTTTGAATTATAGCATAAATTTATAACAAATACTAACAAACGACTAACATTTTGAATTATACCATAAATTTAGTACAAATACTAACAAACGACTAACATTTTGAATTATAACATAAATTTAGTACAAATACTAACAAACGACTAACATTTTGAATTATAACATAAATTTAGTACAAATACTAATAAACGACTAACATTTTGAATTATAACACAAATTTAGTACAAATACTAACAAACGACTAACATTTTGAATTATAACATAAATTTAGTACAAATACTAATAAACGACTAACATTTTGAATTATAACATAAATTTAGTACAATACTAATAAACGACTAACATTTTGAATTATAACATAAATTTAGTACAAATACTAACAAACGACTAACATTTTGAATTATAGCATAAATTTAGTACAAATACTAATAAACGACTAACATTTTGAATTATAACATAAATTTAGTACAAATACTAATAAACGACTAACATTTTGAATTATAACATAAATTTAGTACAATACTAATAAACGACTAACATTTTGAATTATAACATAAATTCAGTACAATACTAATAAACGACTAACATTTTGAATTATAACATAAATTTAGTACAAATACTAATAAACGACTAACATTTTGAATTATAACATAAATTTAGTACAAATATAACACTTAATAAAGGATCAATTTGTCATGGTTTATTCTTATTTCGTTTATATATTGTTTTATATTATATTTTACATTGATTGTTATCTAAATAGTTTATACAAAAAAATATGTACCAGGCAGCAGAAGCATTTTTCTTGAAGATTAACAGCACATCGGTGATAAGTAACTGCTAGATGACAACATGATAATCTGATATTGGAACCTTTATGTACACGGTTACTAAAACAATAACAAGACATTCTTCGGTTGACGTTCATCTAGATACATATAACAGTTGCCACTACACTACCCTATGATTGCTCAATCGTTCTGGTAGAGTGGAACAACTTAAACAGTATGTTTTGCCTGCATTTTCTAGATCCTGTCTACATGCTTCTAAAATAATGTTTATTGCAATATATTGATGTTATATTTATAAATGTCTATATTAGTGTCTTTATAGAAAAATAAAGTTAAATAAAAGTTACGTGAAACATAAAAACAAAGTTTAAAAAAAAGTTATAGTATAGTAACTTCTTAGATTTAAAAACAAGTTCATATAGAATTTTTCAAAGGCACTTTAAAGACATTTAGTTATGCGAGTTCACATTTTTTTATGTTCGTTATTTGTGTTCCTAGTACTTGTTTACAATACATATATAGAGCATC
Source organism: Megaustenia siamemsis (assembly GCA_032433765.1). NCBI lineage: Eukaryota > Metazoa > Mollusca > Gastropoda > Stylommatophora > Ariophantidae > Megaustenia > Megaustenia siamemsis. The sequence continues at coordinate 58,525,316 of JAVIAB010000001.1, forward strand.
TACTCAAGACTATACAGACATACGCACCTACTCACGAAAATACAGATGAACAAATAGAGGCATACAATGAAAATTTAAACAACAGATTGTAATGGGTGACATGAATGTTAAAGTTAAAAAAGGTAGATATTAGACCTTTGTTGTAGGAAATCATGGTTTAGGAAAAAGAAAATAAAGAGAAGAAAGATTAATATAACTCTGTGAAGAAAACAGGTTGATAATATGTAACACTTACTTTGATCAAGAGAAAACGAAACTATACACACCGAAAAGCCATGGAGATAAGAAGACTAATCAAATAGACAACATAATGATAAAAGATAGGCTCCGTAACAGCGTCAAAAAGCCATAACTTATCCAGGAGCAGATATTAACTCAGATCACAATCCTGTAATGATTAAGATGAAAGTCAAACTAAAAAGAAACAAACAAAAGACTAATTCACTAACAATACCATTAGACTTAACAGCTTTGAATAAAAAAGATGTTATACTTATACAATACAACTAAAGAACACATATCAGAATCTGCTAGAATGAGGGATTGAGCGGTATAGAAGAGAAAATTGTGATGAAAAAGTTACAACCAAATGACAATGCACAAAGAAAAGCATACAAGAAAGTTGTGACACCTTACTAAAAAAAAAAACGGAAAGGAGTACACAAAAAGCAAAAATAGATGACTGATATTATCCTGGAAGAAATGGAAGAAACAAGGCAAAAGAAGACTGGCTCAACCAAATATGTCTAGAAATCGAAACTATGGAAAATAAACAAGATTTAAGAGGGATGCACACAGAAATAAAGAGAATGACTAGTAAAAATACACACACACAAAACCCACAGAAAGTGGATGCAATGTGTTGCAAACAAAAAAGCCAAAAAGATAGCAGGAATATGTAATAGAATTATTTTATGATAAAAAGGAAAAGAACCCAACTATGACATGCACGTCAGGCTGTAAAATCTGAAAATCGGAAGTGGAAAAGCTATGCAGACATTGAGATAGGAAAAAACTGCAGGGCTTGACAATATACATATAGAGATGATAAAGACATTAAATGATATTTTGGCATTGAAGTGATGCAGACATATACAACAACATATACCATACAGGATAACTGCCAAATGAACATAAAAAACAACTTTTATTGCTTTGCCTAAAAGGAATGATGCAGTTGAATGCAGTGATTTTAGAACAATAAGCCTAATGACCAATGTAACAAAAATCCTGCTATAAGTTATACAAGGAAGTATTCAGAATAAAATCAATATGAAATTAGAAGAATAACAAGTTGGATTTAGAAAAAAAAACATTGGGACAAAAGACGTCATATTCTGCTCGAGGACATTAATCGAAAAGTACACAGAAGTAAACAAACCAACATATGCCTGCTTCATAGACTACACCAAAGCTTTTGATAGAGTACACCACAAACAACTTATAGAATTCCTAAAAGCGATACATCTAGATGACATGGACATACGACTAATATGTAATCTATACTGGGAGCAAACAGCAATAATAAAATATAACAAAGAGAACTCTACACCCATTGATATAAAGAGAGAAGTAAGACAGTGTTGCATCCTATCATCAAGCTTGTTAAATCAATACACTGAGTAAATCTTTAAAAACATCACAGAGATGCTAGGCCTAAACATTAATTTAAAGATAACCTAAGATATGCTGACATTACTGTATAACTAGCAGAGAATTCTGAGGATCTACAACAATTACTTAATGTAATAAACATGACAAGCAAAAAATATGGACTAGATATGAATATCAAAAACACTAAAACTATGATCATAAACAAAGATAATACTCAAAATCCACAAGTGGATATCAAAGTTGAAGGAACAGACCTGGAGACAGTTCAGAGCTACATCTACCTTGAACATACTATAACCAGTGATGGAAAATGTAAAACTGAAATAAACAAAAGAGGAGAAATAAAAACAATATAGACAAAAATAGAAAAGAGTGGTATAGTTGAAGCTTCGCATAACATGTGGACAACACAAACCAGAACGAGGTTCATACTTGTTTGTATAATAAACAAAAGAATAGGAATGGCAAAAAGTAATTTTAATGCCATGAAAAATATACTAACGTCAAAACAAATAATACCAGGGCTAAAACTAAGAATAGCAAAATGTTATATCTTCTCAACATTCCTGTATGGTGCAGAAACATGGACATTAGGCAATAAAACAGAACAGAAAATTGAAGCCTTTGAAATGTTCGTTTATAGAAGAATAGGTAGAATTGGATGGAAAGAAAAGAAAACAAACGACGAAGTTTTAAAACAACTAAAAATGAAAAGAGAACTACTAAGCACAATTCAAACAAGACAAATGCGATTTTTGGCCTATGTTAAAAGACACAACAGCCTAATAAAAGTAATATTGGAAGGGAAAATACACGGTAAAAGAGGCAGAGGCAGACCAAGACTAACATGGACGAGTAACATCAAAAGATGGACAAGTCAGTCTAAGAATATTTTTGTTTTGAATGTTTCGTTTTTAGATTTATGTGTGTGTGTGTGTGTTTCTTGTTTGTTCCTGCTGAAGGCCTATTGGGCCGAAACGTCTTTTAGTCTCTGTCGTCCACTTATCACGTTAAGCTTCTAACATACCATTTTTTTGTACTTTTTAATTTTTCCAGTCTAAGTCAGTCTGTACCATCAAAGCAGGAGACAGGGCGGAATGACGTCCCGTGGTAGTCAACCCCCGATGCGGAGACGGTGGTCAATGATGTTGATGAGTTCGTGTTTTATCTTTCGTTTTTGTTCATCATAATACAGATCTTCATACTTTTTGTTAGAGGTATTTGTATAATCTTGTGGTGAGGTTAACGAAATAATCGTTTTACAATTTTCTTTTTAACATTCACATTAACACTATCATTGTTTTGAACGGACTCGTTAGTACGAGTGCCCTTCATTAACACTACCATTGTCTTGTTATGATGATCTGTACGGTTAGTGCAGCATGGGAGTCGTTAGTACGAGTGCCCTTCATTAACACTACCATCGTCTTGTTATGATGATCTGTACGGTTAGTGCAGTATGGGAGTCGTTAGTACGAGTACTCTTCATTGTTTGCTGAAGACGACTGAGGTCAAAATGGAGTAACGTGGATGCTTCAACAAAATCAATCAAACAATCAATCATTGAACCAAACAATCAATCATTGAATCAAACAATCAATCATTGAATCAAACAATCAATCATTGTATCAAACAATCAACCAAGTCAGGTGAGTCTCATCGAACAAGGTTGGCTGACGAGTATCTCCAGTGTTGTATGCCACTGACATGATGCTAGCACAATCCGACAGACTGACTGATCCATATCTTAATATTATAGGTTACGTCCCTTACTTTGAACGTTGCTCGTGAAGCAGACATGTCCAAGAAACCTTTACCATTTCATCCCGCCACGTACAAATCATTTCCACTTCATAGATGTACTCCGTCTCCCATTATGTAATTTAATTTTAAAAAATTGTTTATGAGTTTATGTATTTCAATTTAATATTCTTTCTATTTCTTTGTTTGTTCCTTATAGTGGTATCCACTGCAACTGAACAAGATGCATCGCTGTTCTGCTTTTCTCCAATTCAATTGTGAACCAACTCAAATGGGAAACAATCTGAGAATCAGACACGTTGCTCTGTGTTCAACCTCTAGAGTTAAAAAAAAATGTAAAGTAAAATTCATGCAATCTTTATTTAAAAAATTATTCAACTTGAAAAAAAAGTGCTAAGATGTGTATGTTTTGTCATGAATGAAATCAGAACAATGTCCCACTAGATGGTACTAAGGTTTGTATGTTTTGTCATGAATGAAATCAGGACATTGTCCCACTAGATGGTACTAAGGTTTGTATGTTTTGTCATGAATGAAATCAGGACATTGTCCCACTAGATGGTACTAAGGTTTGTATGTTTTGTCATGAATGAAATCAGGACATTGTCCCACTAGATGGTACTAAGGTTTGTATGTTTTGTCATGAATGAAATCAGGACATTGTCCCACTAGATGGTACTAAGGTTTCTATGTTTTGTCATGAATGAAATCAGAACATTGTCCCACTAGATGGTACTAGGGTTTGTATGTTTTGTCATGAATGAAATCAGGACATTGTCCCACTAGATGGTACTAAGGTTCAAAGATTAAAATTAAAAAAAAAAAAACATTCAAGTTTCATACAAATATTTACATATTTATAGAACGAACAATGTTCGTAGAAAACAAACCCGTTTTATTTGGTGGCCAATTTTACAAACTGAGATAAAGCCACCATGAGCAACACAACAATCAGTTTGTCGACTTTTCGATCGAGAGTGACTCCATCAGCTCCTGCAGTTGGGTGTCCGTCGCAGATGGTATGAACTGGCAAACACTCTGAGCTGGTCGGAGAATCCGCACAAAGAAAATACTTGACTTCCCTGAATGATGATAAGGTTTTGGATATGGCAGTTAGAGGACTAGGAGAGGCTAATTCATCGTTCATGCCAAATACTTACATTAACAGAATACTTCATGCAAAATACTTACATTAACAGAATACTTAGTTCATGCAAAATACTTACATTAACAAAATACTTAGTTCATGCAAAATACTTACATTAACATAATACTTAGTTCATGCCAAATACTTACATTAACAGAATACTTAGTTCATGCAAAATACTTACATTAACAGAATACTTACTTCATGCAAAATACTTACATTACCATAATACTTAGTTCATGCAAAATACTTATATTAACAGAATACTTAGTTCATGCCAAATACTTACATTAACAGAATACTTAGTTCATGCATAATACTTACATTAACAAAATACTTAGTTCATGCAAAATACTTATATTAACAGAATACTTAGTTCATGCAAAATACTTACATTAACAGAATACTTAGTTCATGCCAAATACTTACATTAACAGAATACTTAGTTCATGCAAAATACTTACATTAACAGAATACTTCATGCAAAATACTTACATTAACAGAATACTTAGTTCATGCAAAATACTTATATTAACAGAATACTTAGTTCATGCCAAATACTTACATTAACAGAATACTTAGTTCATGCAAAATACTTGTAATAACAGAATACTTAGTTCATGCAAAATACTTATATTAACAGAATACTTAGTTCATGCCAAATACTTACATTAACAGAATACTTAGTTCATGCAAAATACTTACATTAACAGAATACTTCTATCTATTTATCTATCTATCTATCTATCTATCTATCTATCTATCTATCTATCTATCTATCTATCTATCTATCTATCTATCTATCTATCTATCTATCTATCTATCTATCTATCTATCTATCTATCTATCTATCTATCTATCTATCTATCTATCTATCTATCTATCTATCTATCTATCTATCTATCTATCTATCTATCTATCTATCTATCTATCTATCTATCTATCTATCTATCTATCTATCTATCTATCTATCTATCTATCTATCTATCTATCTATCTATCTATCTATCTATCTATCTATCTATCTATCTATCTATCTATCTATCTATTGAACTTTCGAGCCGTAGCCGGCCCACAGGGCGTAGACCAAGATACTCCTTCTCTTATCTGAATTTTTGTTTAGCAGTTTTCAATTCTTTTAAAGATATTTTATCAAATCTCGCCATTTGTCTCTGTTCTGTGCAAGCAGCTCTATCTCATTGAGGGAAACGAATCCTGGTGCTCTTGCCTCTCTCATCAAAGTTCTTCTCAGTGTCTCTCTGGATCTTCCTCTTTTTCTCTTACCTGTTGTTTCCTACATGAGGGATTGCTTTGTTATTCGGTTATTATCTCTTCTCATCACATGACCAACATATGACCATCGTCTTTTCTTTATTACTGAAGATATTAGTGGTTGATTGGCGATTTCTCTAATTTCCTCGTTTGTTTTGAATTCGTTCCACGCTATGCCAAGTATTTTCCTTAGACATTTATTTTCGAATGCGTTCAACTTTGTTTCTATAACTCTTGTTGTTTTCCAGATTTCACACGCATACGTAAGGGTTGATAGTACATTTGATTTGAATAGTCTAAATTTTGTGTTTGTGCTGATGAGTTTTGATTTCCACAACTTTTCAAGGCTTCTGAAAGACATTGCTGTTTTAGCTATTCTGATTCTAATTTCTTTGCTTGTATCCCCTTCTCGATCAATGTCTTTTCCAAGATAGATATAGTGATCGATCTTTTCCACTGATTTGTTTTCCATGTATATTTTGTCGTTTGTTGGAATTAAGCTTTTCATGACTTTAGTCTTTCCATGATTGATCTCAAGCCCAATTTTGCTGGCTATTGATGATAGTTCATTTGTGTTTTCTTGCATCCTTTTTATCTGGCTGCTGATGAAAACTATGTCATCAGCAAAGTCGAGGTCCTCCAAATGGTCTCCTTGTATCCATTCGATGCCTTTACTACCAGTGCAGCATTTCTTCATTATGAAGTCCATAACAATTCCAAATAACAAGGGCGATAAAATACATCCTTGTTTAACCCAGACTCTATTGGGAAACATTCGCTCAGTCCTTCCTCTGTTCGAACTGCACATGTGTAACCATCATACATGTCTTTGATAATATTTATGATTTTTGATGGTAAGCCATATTGCTTCAGAATTTTCCAAAAAAGAATCTCTATGAATACTATCAAATGCTTTTTTGAAGTCGATAAAGTTAAGTACAAAAGGTTTTTGCTTTTCTATGTGTTCCTCCAATATAAGTCATAAAGTGAAAATGTGGTCAAGGCAGCTTCTCCCTTTTCTAAACCCAGCCTGTTCTTCACTCATTACTGTATCTATTGAATCCTTTATTCTATTTAGGATGATTTTGCAGAATAACTTTACAGAAGACTTAGTTCATGCACAATACTTATATCAACATGAATACTTAGTTCATGCAAAACGCTTATATCAATACAAAACATACGAATCGATTACGTTAACACAAGAAGGCATATTCAGAACACGAAAGACGAATATGGCAGACCAACGTGAAAGAGATTGGAGCCTCATCACGTAACATTCCAAACAAAGCCATGGAGAGAAATTCTAACTAGGTAGAATTGGATGGAAAGAAAAGAAAACAAACGACGAAGTTTTAAAACAACTAAAAATGAAAAGAGAACTACTAAGCACAATTCAAACAAGACAAATGCGATTTTTGGCCTATGTTAAAAGACACAACAGCCTAATAAAAGTAATATTGGAAGGGAAAATACAAGGTAAAAGACGCAGAGGCAGACCAAGACTAACATGGACGAGTAACATCAAAAGATGGACAAGTCAACCTATGACAATCTGCACGATCAAAGCAAGATACAGAGTGGAATGGCGTTCCATGGTAGCCAACCTTCGATGCGGAGACGGTACTCAATGATGATGATGAACACAAGGTAGATGCGAATCGGTTGCCCAAAATAAAATAAAAAATAGGACAAAAGTGTTTTGCAAAAATGAACATTAACATAATGGAGATGCAGGTCGGGAAAGAGAAGAAAGATTGAAGGAGATTATATTAGGAGAGATTCTGGTGGTAACAGTGAAACATGTGACGTCTCTTTTAGTTCTTTGGAAGAAGAGTAAAACTTTCTACATAGCATCGTTTAGATAAAATGAGGAAATAAAATAGGACAATTTGTTGGTTTAAATCTTGGAGATGAATTGAAGAAGTATAGATCAGGTTGCATGTGATAGATCTTTCACGTCTTCACAGACGATTGGAAAACATCGATCTTCATTGGTAACTGTATGAAACTGCATTGCCGAATATCTTGTGAGCTGATATTGCTAACATTGAAGTGACAGGTCGGGTTGCAGTACAAACATGGAGGTTTTATGTCAAGGAGTCTCGTTTCCTTTCTTTTCTAACTTTGATTTAAATTCTTTGTCAAATATTGTTAATGTCGCTTCTTGTCTATGTGTAACCTAAGCTTGAACTGAAACTGCAAGCTTTTCTTCGTCTTTTTTCACTAAAGAAGAATTCACTCAAGGATGCATCGCAAATGTTATCTACCCACAACCGACAAGTCTCATGATAGAAAAATGTGCTTGAGGATGCGATTATTGTCTTTTCTTCTAAAAGGAACCGTGCCACCTTCATCTTCGACATTTGAGTGTTACAATAATGGAGGAAAGCCAGACAAGATATCTTAGTTGATTACTTTGTCCTGCCATTGATGTTTATTATTGTTTCTAAGGCTGCGCACGGAAACTGTTATTTGTCTTTTCTCTTGCCTTGAATAGTTTGTCCAAGTTTCACACCCACAGTTTGCTAAGAATGGACGCATCATAAATGTGAACAATTGCAGGCAATGTTAATATCCTGTTATCACAACAAACTCATTGTGTTAGTTTACAAAATGTTGTTGCTGCCTCACGAACTGGTATATTTCTTTTTATCACGGAGCAAAGAGCAACCCTGGAAGTTGATCCAGCGTAACTTTAACTTTGAACAGATTCAATGTGCTTCCATTCAAGGTTATGATAGCGGGTTTAGTTTATGTACCATCTTAGTATCTATCTATCTTTCGTTCGCCTGAAGTATTGTCTATATCTGCAATGTCGTTTCCTGTATAAATTTTACTGTCTTTTGTAATTCTTGCAGTGGCCCATATAGTTTTGTCTGTAGTGTTGTATCTATGGGCCAATGGATTTTCCTCAGTCTACTATATTCAGTGCAGTCTTGAAGTATGTGTTCAGCAGTCTGGGGTGCCTGTCCACATGTACAAGTAGTTGATGTGCCGATCTTGAATTTTGTATACATGTGACTATGGAGTCGATTGTGTCCTGTTCTTAGGCGTATAATGATAACTTGTTCATATCTATTCATATCATGAAAGGCATCCTGATTTGGGGCTTGTGGTCCTCTTATTGATTTGATTATCTGTTTCTTATGATGGTATGTAACTGGTGTATCTAGTTGTGTGCCTGTTGAACCTTCCTTTGCCAACTGATCTGCTTTCTCATTTCCTGGTATTCCACAGTGAGACGGGATCCACTGCAGGGCAACCCTGTGGTGCTTGCAGAGTTCAGTCAATAAGGTCTGCAGATGTGATAATTTTCTGGATTGTAGTGCCTGGAGTACTGATCTTGCATCTGTCAAAAACACTACAGGCTGTGGGCTAAGATTACTGTTCAGCAGTTTTTCTATTGCCAACTTTATTGCTTGTATTTCTGCATCATAATTGTGACAATATTTCCCTGTTGCTATTTTATTCATATCCCTAGTGTTATTTGGGTACTCTATATATGCACCTGCTCCCCCATTCTTTACTGCATTCTGTGCTGATCCATCTGTGTACACACGAATCCATAGGTCTTGTGGGTATTCTTCATCCAGGAAACTGAGAGTTATTGTTTTTCGCTGTAGACTATTTTGTTCCTCTTTGTCAACTATTCCTTTCACTTCTGTCCGTATTTGAACTGATAATCCTGATTCATCTGTCCAGGGAGTCTGTTCTGGTATGGGCAGAAGGGGTTTAACAACTCTTGGCATGTCTGGTGTTTGTCTACTAATACGCTTGGCTTGGTGGATAAAGCTGCTTCTCTTAAGTCGTCCCAATGCAAGATTTTGGAATCTGTCCTTCATTGGATGTCTCGGCATGCATACAAATTTTTCTGCCTGTATCAGCATCTTTGTGTCTCTCCGTTCTCTCAGTGCTGGTATCCTCCACAATTTCTTCATCTCCAATATTGGTGTTGATTTCATTGCTCCTGTGATGACCCTAAGTGCCTGGTTTTGTACTTTATCCAGTTCTTGCAATGTGGTGTTTGATGCTGAGCACCATGCGGATGATCCATATTCTAAATGTGGGCGTATACTCTGTTGGTAAACTTTACTGAGTATTTTCCCACTCGCACCCCATGTGGTTCCACACAACTTTCTTAGAATAGCCAATTTCCTCCTTGCTTTTTGGGTTGCCTTATTTATCTGCTGTTTCCAAGATAGTTTGTTATCAAATGTAACTCCGAGATATGTAGCTTGTATGTCTTCTTTCACAGGCTCATTGTTTATGTAGATGGCTCCTGCTTTTTGTTTTGGGGAGAGTGTGAAAAGTGTAGTACTGCATTTGTCTGTATTGATGCTGATACACCATCTATTTGTCCATGAATTCAGTGCATTCATAGCTCTTTGTAGCAATTTGGAGGCCACTGTTGCATACTCCTCTGTGCACCACATTACCAAGTCATCTGCATACATTGCCACTTTGATGCCATGTGGTAGTTCAGTAACTAGGTCATTGATGTAGATCAGAAAAAGTGTTGGAGATAGTACCCCTCCTTGTGGAACGCCCTGGCGCAATAAGACCTTCTTACTCTTAAGACCATCCAGTTGCACTCTGGCTCTCCTGTTATGCAGGTATGCTTTGACCCATTTGTACATCCTGCCATTTACTCCATAATTTCTCAGTTTCTTCAAAAGCCCTTCCTTCCATACCTTATCAAATGCTTTCTTTAGGTCTATCCATGCTGCTAGTACCAGTTTCTTTTCTTGAAACGCATCTTCAATTTCCTGGGAAAGATAGGTTGCTTGATCTTCGGTAGAGTAACACTGTCTAAAGCCTGCTTGTTGTGGGACAAGGAGATTTTCACTTTCCAGGTACCACTGCAGTCTGAGATTGATTATACGTTCCATTGTTTTACACAAACAGCTTGTAAGGCTGATTGGTCTATAGCTGGATGTCATTGAACCATCTTTTCCTGGCTTTAGTAATGGTATCATAATTGCTTCTCTCCATGCCTGTGGCACTCTACCTGTGATCCAGCAAATGTTGTAGATCTGCAGTAGTTTTGCTTTAGCTGCAGTTCCCAAGTTCTTAATCATTTCATTGGACACTCCATCATTGCCTGGTGACTTTTTCATTTTTAATTTGGATATTGCCAGCTCTAGCTCTCTTTGTGTAATGGGTGTTTCCATTACTTCATGTGTGGTCTCTTCTTGTCTTGCATTTTGTTGTTTTAAACGGGTCTCTTGTCGTTTTTCTAGGCTAATTTCAATATTATTGTCATTTGCAAAGGAGTCTGCAAAGTAATTTGCTGCATGTTTACCTGTTAGAATGTTTCCATCCTTCTTCAGTGTAATTTTGGTGTTCCTTTCTGTACCCTCATCATTCAGCTGTTTTACAAGCTTCCACACTTTTCTTGTGTCTCGTTCAAGATTCAAGAACTCTGTTTTCTCTTTCCAGCTTCTCCGTCTGGCTTGTAGTTTAGCCCGTTGAAATTTGGCTTTAGCATGCTGGTAGTTGTTGTGGTGTTCTTGGCAAGGGTTATTTTCTGCTTGCTTTCGAGATGTTTCCATGTCATTGTGCAGTTGCTCTAGCTCACTACTCCAGTATGGTTTGTAGTGTTTCCGTGCCCCTCTAGGTATTGTTTCACTGGCAGCTTGTATTATTAGTCTACTGAATTCATCAACTATTTTGTTGATGTCTCTATTTGTATTTATATCTTTAGTCAGTACACTGATGTAGTGTTGATACATTTTCCAGTCTGCCTTTTTGTAATTCCATCTGGAGAGAGTGCTGCTCTCCCTGATGGCCTTATTTTGTACCACTAAAAAGACTGGTCGGTGGTCGCTGCCTCCAAGTTGTTTCCCAACAATTCGTGTGATATTCCAATACAGGTCTGGTGAATGGAAAGCAAGGTCTGGTGTAGATGTGGTATGCCATGATCTGGAGTAGAATGTTGGTGGATCTGTTGCCTGGTTTAATAGTATAAGCCCATTGTCATCCTGCCAATTTTCAAGCTCTTCACCTCTCTTGTCCATATGTTCATAGCCCAAGCTCTGTGAGTGGCTGTTAAAGTCTCCACATACAATTATTCTTTCTTTTAATGTAATTGTGTCTAGTGCTAGTGGGCGGTCACTCGGACAGTAGTAGTTAAATAGATGGAAGTCTGTATTTCCTGTCCTGAGGTGCAGTATTTGATATTCCGCCCCATCCATATACACTTCAATCTGACATGCATTAATGTTGTTCCTTACAAGAGTCAGTATTCCGCCCTTTTGTCTATTTATTCTGTCAGATCGGTAGCACTGGTATCCCCTAATCTTCAAGGCTATGTCGTTGTTTAGATGGGTTTCCTGCAAACAGCATATGCTTATTTGTTCTTCATGCAGGATATTTTCTAATTCTATCTTTTTACTGTACCCATCTCTTTTGCTGTTGATGCCTTCAGCATTCAAGTGCATTATTTTTAGTGGTCTTATTTTGGATTGGCCAGTAGCTCTATTCTCTCGCCCCCTGACTCCACAGAGCGGTTGAGAAGGACATCCAGTAATAGAGGTGTACCATCTTAGTAATAAATTGGGGAAAAGTAGAACAATTATTTACACGACAGCCTGGAGATGGATTGAGAAAAGATGGATCAAATACTTAGCAGTCTTATGTAACAATGCAATTTGAAGATAAGCGGAACAAGTAGTCGTAGAGATAAAGTGAAGATAAGTTATATGTGAGATCGTGAAAATAAAATGAGTTAATGTACAATGAGTTCAATGAAATAGTCTTGAAAGTAAACTGACTTTATAAAATGAGTGTGATTGGACACTAAATTTAGTTTATTGAGAAGTTCAGTGTCATCAAAGTTGAGATTGCTATCACAATCATGAAATTTAATGGTTTTCCAGACATACTTTCAGCAGACGATTCCTTCTATTTATCTAGCCTGAATCAACCAGACATACTTTCAACTATAAGTTGACGATTCCTTCTATTTATCTAGTCTGAATCAACCAGACATACTTTCAACTATAAGCAGACGATTCCTTCTGTTTATCTAGCCTGAATCAACCAGACATACTTTCAACTATAAGCTGACGATTCCTTCTATTTATCTAGTCTGAATCAACCAGACATACTTTCAACTATAGGCAGACGATTCCTTCTATTTATCTAGCCTGAATCAACCAAACATACTTTAAACTATAAGCTGACGATTCCTTCTATTTATCTAGTCTGAATCAACCAGACATACTTTCAACTATAAGCTGACGATTCCTTCTATTTATCTAGCCTGAATCAACCAGACATACTTTCAACTATAGGCTGACGATTCCTTCTGTTTATCTAGTCTGAATCAACCAGACATACTTTCAACTAAAACCAGACGATTCCTTCTATTTATCTAGTCTGATTCAACCAGACATACTTTCAACTATAAGCAGACGATTCCTTCTATTTATCTAGTCTGAATCAACCAGACATACTTTCAACTATAAGCTGACGATTCCTTCTATTTATCTAGTCTGAATCAACCAGACATACTTTCAACTAAAACCAGACGATTCCTTCTATTTATCTAGTCTGATTCAACCATACATACTTTCAACTAAAAGCAGACGATTCCTTCTATTTATCTAGTCTGAATCAACCAGGCATACTTTCAACTAAAACCAGACGATTCCTTCTATTTATCTAGTCTGATTCAACCATACATAATTTCAACTATAAGCAGACGATTCCTTCTATTTATCTAGCCTTAATCAACCAGACATACTTTCAACTATAAGCTGACGATTCCTTCTATTTATCTAGTCTGAATCAACCAGACATACTTTCAACTATAAGCTGACGATTCCTTCTATTTATCTAGTCTGAATCAACCAGACATACTTTCAAATAAAAGCAGACGATTCCTTCTATTTATCTAGTCTGAATCAACCAGGCATTCATTGGTCGATTGTAAAGGACAGCAAGAAAGATACCTTCTTCTCATTGAATTTTCTCGGCATATCTTTTACTAATTTTCCCAAGTCCGCCCCACAATGCACTTGTCTGTCTACATCTTTCTCCAGCAAAGCAGTCTTATTTTGGTCTTTCCTTCAGGGTCCATCCTCAGCCTTCTATAGTAGTAAGGCCATCGGACTGAGAATGAAATCCCAGAAAGTCCACATAATTGTGACGTTTTCAGCTATGCGAGATATGACATCATTCAAGCCATAACTACTCCAGTTCACAAAGCTGACAATGTTACAAAATTGGGATAATTCCTTTCTTTCCGCGGGTCTTACTACTGTAGATGGCATCTGTCTTCGCATCGAAGGTTGACTATCATGGAGTGCTATTCTGCTCTGTCTCTTGCTTTGATAGTGCAAGTTGTCATAGGCTGAATTGTCCATCTTTTGATGTTACTGGTCCATGGTAATCTTGGTCTGTCTCTTTATCTTGTATTTTCCCTTCCAGGATTACTTTTAGTAGGCTGCTGTGCCTTTTAACGAGAGCCGCGATAGCTCAGTGGTTAGTGAACTGGACTACAAAGGACAAGAGGTAGGGTTCGATCCCAACCGACGGCTTCCGGATTCACCCAGCCTTTAATGGTTACCTCATTTTTTTCACGGAAAATGAAGCGGCACGGGCGTAATACCGACCACATTACCCCAAAAATCATGTGCCGAAGGTCTGTAAAATATATGATCACTAACACCATATTCCCTATACGCTTGGCGTGACGGAGGTACTTTACTTTTTTTTCTGCCTTTTAACATGCCCCAAATAAATAAATGAACATGGAAAATATTAACACAAACCCTTATATTAACACAGACCCTTAAATTAAACACAAACCCTTATATTAACACAAACCCCTATATTGGATAATGTCAGAAAAACTATGGAGAGGGGTTGTGGCCAACTGATCGTGTCGTCCTTCCAAGGACTCCCTACGACAAGGGAAGAAGAAAGACAGAGCAAGTCATACCAGCACAAAACAAAATAGAAAATAAAACATACAACACACAAGAAAATAGAAAATAAAACTACTACACAAAACAAAATAGAAGGTAAAAGAAAAGCAGAACAAGAACAAATCAGAAAAAAAAAGAAAGTAAACAAATAACCTCAAATTTAATGGTCAAATAAAAGAGAGAGAAAATCTAACCAATAGGATTAGTTTGTGCACAGCAAAAGTGCAACTCACTTTACTATGAGGATAAATAGGCGTCTGTGATTATTTGACGAAGATCAAGAGAATGTATTCAATGACATTTATGTAGAATGTCAAATGGTGATCACTTGTTATTTTCCCAGTAAACATAAATAAATGTTAATGTCAAATAAAATTAATGTATCGCTTCATGAACAATTAATGAAAAAACAAGTTGTCGTTGGGGACAGAGGAAATATTGAAAGGGGAAATTTATCAGAAGGAAATATATAATAAATGTGAGAATAACATAACTTGTGGAAGCAGAGAGCATTTTTTTGCATTCCTAGAATGCAAGTATTTATGTCAGGGAGAAGGGGGAATTGATGAGAAATGTAATGTTGGAAAATATGTGTGGATGTTCTCATTCTTTATGGATATCAGAGCATTTATGAATGCTGTCGCGCTCTCACCGGTTGTCGGGGCATTTATAAATGATGTTGCGCTCTCACCAGTTTTAAGGGCATTTATGAATGATGTTGCGCTCTCACCGGTTGTCGGGGCATTTATGAATGATGTTGCGCTCTCACCAGTTGTCAGGGCATTTATGAATGATGTTGCGCTCTCACCGGTTGTCAGGGCATTTATGAATGATGTTGCGCTCTCACCGGTTGTCGGGGCATTTATGAATGATGTTGCGCTCTCACCAGTTGTCGGGGCATTTATGAATGATGTTGCGCTCTCACCGGTTGTCAGGGCATTTATGAATGATGTTGCGCTCTCACCGGTTGTCAGGGCATTTATGAATGATGTTGCGCTCTCACCGGTTGTCAGGGCATTTATGAATGATGTTGCGCTCTCACCGGTTGTCGGGGCATTTATGAATGATGTTGCGCTCTCACCGGTTGTCAGGACATTTATGAATGATGTTGCGCTCTCACCGGTTGTCGGGACATTTATGAATGATGTTGCGCTCTCACCGGTTGTCAGGGCATTTATGAATGTTGTTGCGCTCTCACCGGTTGTCAGGGCATTTATGAATGATATAGCGCTCTCACCAGTTGCCGGGGCATTTATGAATGATGTTGCGCTCTCACCGGTTGTCAGGGCATTTATGAATGATATAGCGCTCTCACCGGTTGTCAGGGCATTTATGAATGATGTTGCGCTCTCACCGGTTGTCAGAGCATTTATGAATGATGTTGCGCTCTCACCAGTTGTCGGGGCATATATGAATGATGTTGCGCTCTCACCGGTTGTCAGGGCATTTATGAATGATGTTGCGCTCTCAACAGTTGTCGGGGCATTTATGAATGATGTTGCGCTCTCACCGGTTGTCAGGGCATTTATGAATGATGTTGGGCTCTCACCGGTTGTCAGGGCATTTTTGAATGATGTTGCGCTTGCACCGGTTGTCAGGGCATTTATGAATGATGTTGCGCTCTCACCGGTTGTCAGGGCATTTATGAATGATGTTGCGCTCTCAACAGTTGTCGGGGCATTTATGAATGATGTTGCGCTCTCACCGGTTGTCAGGGCATTTATGAATGATGTTGGGCTCTCACCGGTTGTCAGGGCATTTTTGAATGATGTTGCGCTGTCACCGGTTGTCAGGGCATTTATGAATGATGTTGCGCTCTCACCGGTTGTCAGGGCATTTATGAATGATGTTGCGCTCTCAACAGTTGTCGGGGCATTTATGAATGATGTTGCGCTCTCACCGGTTGTCAGGGCATTTATGAATGATATAGCGATCTCACCGGTTGTCAGGGCATTTATGAATGATATAGCGCTCTCACCGGTTGTCAGGGCATTTATGAATGATATAGCGCTCTCACCGGTTGTCAGGGCATTTATGAATGATATAGCGCTCTCACCGGTTGTCAGGGCATTTATGAATGATGTTGCACTCTCACCGGTTGTCAGGGCATTTATGAATGATGTTGCGCTCTCAACAGTTGTCAGGGCATTTATGAATGATGTTGCGCTCTCACCGGTTGTCATGGCATTTATGAATGATGTTGCGCTCTCACCGGTTATCAGGGCATTTATGAATGATGTTGCGCTCTCACCGGTTGTCAGGGCATTTATGAATGTTGTTGCGCTCTCAACAGTTGTCGGGGCATATATGAATGATATAGCGCTCTCACCGGTTGTCAGGGCATTTATGAATGATGTTGCGCTCTCAACAGTTGTCGGGGCATATATGAATGATATAGCGCTCTCACCGGTTGTCGGGGCATCTATGGTGATATTGTACTCTCAACAGTTGTCAGGGCATCTATGAATGATGTTGTACTCTCATCGACTGCCGAGGCATCTATGAATGATGTTGTACTCTCATCGACTGCCGAGGCATCTATGAATGATGTTGTACTCTCATCGACTGCTGAGGCATCTATGAATGATGTTGTACTCTCATCGACTGCTGAGGCATCTATGAATGATGTTGTACTCCCATCGACTGCTGAGGCATCTATGAATGATGTTATACTCTCATCGACTGCCGAGGCATCTATGAATGATGTTGTACTCTCATCGACTGCCGAGGCATCTATGAATGATGTTGTACTCTCATTGGTTGCCGAGGCATCTATGAATGATGTTGTACTCTCATGGTTGTCAGGGCATCTATGAATGTTGCATTTTCGTCGGTTGTCGGGCCATCTATGAATGATGTTATACTCTCAACGATAGTCAATACATCCATGAATCAACGGCTGTCGGGCCATCTATGAATGATGTTATACTCTTAACGATAGTCAATACATCCATGAATCAACGGCTGTCGGGCCATCTATGAATGATGTTATACTCTTAACGATAGTCGACACATCCATGAATCAACAGCTGTTGGGACATCAATGAATGATGTTGTAACCTCAACGGTTGTCGGGGCATCTATGAATGATGTTATACTCTTAACGATAGTCAATACATCCCTGAATCAACGGTTGTCGGGGCATCTATGAATGATGTTATACTCTCAACGATAGTCGACACATCCATGAATCAACGGCTGTTGGGACATCTATGAATTAAGTTGTACTCTCAACGGCTGTTGGGACATCTATGAATTATGTTGTACCCTCAACGGCTGTTGGGGCATCTTTGAACGATGTTATACTCTCAACGATAGTCTACACATCCATGAATCAACGGCTGTTGGGGCATCTATGAATGATGTTATACTCTTAACGATAGTCAATACATCCATGAATCAACGGTTGTCGGGGCATCTATGAATGATGTTATACTCTCAACGATAGTCGACACATCCATGAATCAACGGCTGTTGGGACATCTATGAATTAAGTTGTACTCTCAACGGCTGTTGGGACATTTATGAATTATGTTGTACCCTCAACGGCTGTTGGGGCATCTTTGAACGATGTTATACTCTCAACGATAGTCTACACATCCATGAATCAACGGCTGTTGGGGCATCTATGAATGATGTTATACTCTCAACGATAGTCGACACATCCATGAATCAACGGCTGTTGGGACATCTATGAATGATGTTATACTCTCAACGATAGTCGACACATCCATGAATCAACGGCTGTTGGGACATCTATGAATGATGTTATACTCTCAACGATAGTCGAAACATCCATGAATCAACGGCTGTTGGGACATCTATGAATGATGTTATACTCTCAACGATAGTAGACATCCATGAATCAACGGCTGTTCTGACATCTATGAATGATGTTATACTCTCAACGATAGTAGACATCCATGAATCAACGGCTGTTGGGACATCTATGAATGATGTTATACTCTCAACGATAGTCGACACATCCACGAATCAACGGCTGTTGGGACATCTATGAAAGATGTTGTACCCTCAACGGCTGTTGGGACATCTATGAATGATGTTATACTCTCAACGGAGGCGAAGGCGCGCCCCACCCAGCACCAGAGCTGGAAGTCGTCAGTGACTCATAACTGATGGCTTGCGCCAGGATCGGTGAACCATAACCATCCAGACCCTGCTACACCTCTCCGCGGTGCCTCCAGAAACAGACTAACCTGTCTAGTCTGGCCAAGCGAGCAGGGATCGAAGAGGGAAGACAAACCCGGTACTCAAAAATGTCGGCTGAAGTCGGATGTGTTGGGCCGAAAGGCGCAGATATCACAGTGTTACGCTGCAAACTTCAACACAACGTAACTACGTGCACTTAACGTCCTTTTAAGGGCGGATGACGAGGAGGAAGTCTACGGTTCGTATCCGCTAGAATACCTCAAATCATCGGGCGACCGCATCATCATCATCATCATCATCATCATACTCTCAACGATAGTCGACACATCCATGAATCAACGGCTGTTAGAGGCATCTTTGAATGATGTAATTAGATTCAATCCAGACGGTCTATTTTCATTGAATCTTTCTTGTACCAAACTTCAGGAGATCGATATGAACTCTAACACGATTCTACTTGCAAGAAAAAGAAACACTAAGGTATGAGAAACGAATTGTCAACTTTTCAAGCGAGAAAATATTTGCTTGTGCAGCTGATAAATAACTGTTTCATTGTGCCCATGTGTTCCAATAAGATATTTATTCATTCCTTGTGCCCATGTGTTCCAATAAAATATTTACTCAATTATTCATTCCTTGTGCCCATGTGTTCCAATAAGTTATTTACTCAATTATTCATTCCTTGTGCCCATGTGTTCCAGTAAGATATTTACTCAATTATTCATTCCTTGTGCCCATGTGTTCCAATAAGATATTTATTCATTCCTTGTGCCCATGTGCTCCAATAAGATATTTACTCAATTATTCATTCCTTGTGCCCATGTGTTCCAATAAGATATTTACTCAATTATTCATTCCTTGTGCCCATGTGTTCCAATAAGATATTTATTCATTCCTTGTGCCCATGTGTTCCAATAAGATATTTATTCATTCATTGTGCCCATGTGTTCCAATAAGATATTTATTCATTCCTTGTGCCCATGTGTTCCAATAAGATATTTACTCAATTATTCATTCCTTGTGCCCATGTGTTCCAATAAGATATTTACTCAATTATTCATTCCTTGTGCCCATGTGCTCCAATAAGATATTTACTCAATTATTCATTCATGGGAAAAGCATTAGATTTATAAAGTACCAGATTAGGAGACTTTACTAACATAATCAAATCTACTATAATCCAGAACACTATGAATTTGACTATTATAATGTAGATTTCTTACTATAAGTGATTTCCTATAATTCATGCGACTATCATCTAAACTATTATCATCCAAATTTCTATCAGCCAAACCGTTATCATCCAGATCACTATAACATGCTGAAGTCGGATGCGTTGGGCCGAAAGGCGCAAATATCACAGTTATACTGCAAACCACAACACAACGCAGACACACCCACTTAACGTCTTTTTAAGGGCGGATGATGAAGAGGAATTCTATAGTCTACTAGAATACTTTAGAATACTTTAGTCATCTGGCGAACGCAAGCAAGCATGCAAGATCATTATAATATAAGGCTGTTATAATCCAGTCTGTTATAGTCCAGGTTGTTATCACAAACTAAAATAGACTGGACGAAAATACACTTATAATAACGGAGCTAGTATAAACCAGACTATTATATACATGACTGCAATAATCAAGGCTACTATAAACCGGAATACTATAAGCCAGAATCTGTAATCCAATTTACTATGATCGAAACCACTGCAATCTAAGCTAATATAGTCCAAGCAACTGCAATCCAGTCTATTATAATCAAAGCCACTGCAGTCCAGTCTATTATAATCAAAGCCACTGGAATCCAATCTATTATAATCAAATCCACTGCAATCCAATCTATTACAATCAAAGCCACTGCAATCTAATCTATTTTAATCAAAGCCACTGCAATCCAATCTATTATAATCAAGCCACTGCAATCCAATCTAATATAATCAAAGTCACTGCAATCCAATCTATTATAATCAAAGCCACTGCAGTCCAATCTATTATAATCAAAGCCACTGCAATCCAGTATATTATAATCAAAGCCACTGCAATCCCATCTATTATAATCAAAGCCACTGCAATCCAATCTATTACAATCAAAGCCACTGCAGTCCAATCTATTATAATCAAAGCCACTGCAATCCAATCTATTATAATCAAAGCCACTGTAGTTCAATCTATTATAATCAAACCACTGCAATCCAATCTATTACAATCAAAGCCACTGCAATCCAATCTATTATAATCAAAACCACTGCAGTCCAATCTATTATAATCAAAGCCACTGCAATCCAATCTATTATAATCAAGCCACTGCAATCCAATCTATTATAATCAAAGTCACTGCAATCCAATCTATTATAATCAAAGCCACTGTAGTTCAATCTATTATAATCAAAGCCACTGCAATCCAATCTATTATAATCAAAGCCACTGCAATCCAGTCTATTATAATCAAAGCCACTGCAATCCCATCTATTAAAATCAAATCCACTGCAATCCATTCTATTATAATCAAGCCACTGCAATCCAATTTATTACAATCAAAGCCACTGCAGTCCAATATATTATAATCAAAGCCACTGCAATCCAATCTATTATTATCAAAGCCACTGTAGTTCAATCTATTATAATCAAAACCACTGCAGTCCAATCTATTATAATCAAAGCCACTGCAATCCAGTCTATTATAATCAAAGCTACTGCAATCCAAGTTATATAACCCAATATACTACCATCAAAGCCACAGTGCTACTATAATGCAAATTGCTATAAACAGAGCTACTAATCCAAGTTACTATAGTCCAGGCTACTATAGTCCAGGGTACTATAAACTACCAATGAAACAAAATTGACTGTCGACAATCAATTAATCTCAACTGCTAATGTATTTAATCCCTGAGAGAAGACTAAGCGGCGCATAGCTAGTCAACATCCTGTCATTTTTGTGTTCTCACCAATAGGTTCACGTTAGTTACGAAAACTTACGGTGGGTTATCCAGACAATCGAAGGCCATATTTCTGGACAGCACATCAGCCTTTAGGTCGAGAAGCGAAAGAGTCCCACATGGTTCTCTGAAAGGAAGTGTTCACTAACTTGTTAAATTATGTCACACCATCTAGTCCACTAACAGATCGTTGTAATGTCTAACAGAAAATGGAAATAGAGTGAAAATGTTCTACAGGAAATGTCAGACATTATATTGAAGGAAAACACAAATAGAGGACTGAGCCTTAACAGTAAAAAGACAGAAGTAAAAGTAACAACAAAGAAAAAGACATCATCTCAGTGCAAAATAAAGATAAGTGGAACAATATTACAACAGGTAAACGAATTTAAATATTTGGGAACAATGTTAAGCTCAGATGGAAGATGTACGACAGAGGTGAGATGCAGAATGGCTCAGGCAAAAGCAACTTAAAAAAAAAATTTAGGAAGACACTATACAATCCATTTTTGACAATAGAAACAAGAAAAAGAGTTCTTAAATGTTATGTAGAGCCAGTCTTAATTAACACATGAATGTG
Organism: Megaustenia siamemsis; assembly: GCA_032433765.1. NCBI lineage: Eukaryota > Metazoa > Mollusca > Gastropoda > Stylommatophora > Ariophantidae > Megaustenia > Megaustenia siamemsis. The sequence goes on from JAVIAB010000001.1 coordinate 58,547,736, forward strand.
AATCATGGACCTTAGGACAATAGATAAGAAAATCACTAGAGCCTGTAGAAATGTGGTTTTTACAGAAGAATGTTGAGAATACCATAGACAGCTAAGAAGAGCAATGAAAACGTTATGAAAAAGGTCAAAGGAAAAAGAGAGAGCTAATATCTAATATTAGAAAAAAAACTATCATCATTCATCATTTTATGTCCATGTAATAAGAAGGGAACAGCTGGAATATATTGTAACAACTGGGAAAACTGAGGGACGAAGAGATAGAGGGAAGCAAAGAGAAAAGATAACAGACAGCTTAAGAGAATGGCTTTGCAGAAAGTCAACAACATACATTATAAATAGCTGTCAAGATCGAAATTTGTGGAGAGACATGATCACCTACGCCAGCAGGCCTGGTACTTAATGATGATTATTTGTATAATATTGTCAACAACAGAAATGATTTTTTAAAAAAAAATGTCCCCAAATCTGTGTAGACTTCAAGATCAGTAAACGTATCCAAAGAATTGTCCCGACAAATGAAGTCAGACCTCCACTTCGGTGAAACACTAGATCGGACCCTAGTCCAGTTGGTGGCAAAAATCTGCAGCCGGACACGAGTCACACACATCCCGTACAAGGGCAAAGGTGCCGTTTCACTTCAATCAAAAGTCAATCGCCCGCAGCACTATCTGCGCGCCTGGCGCCACAACCATGTTGACAAATTGGTCAGATGAAAGTGATCGGCCTAAAGGTGTCTCTGCAAACGAAAATCCAGACCAGAAAGAATCATCTGAAAACTACAGCAAAAATGCTACAAGTCCTGAGTCTGAATTGACTAGGCGGCCATCTTGGCCTGCTGCACCAACCCATCAAAATCTGAATAATAATTGTGTCATATCAGTTCTTGAAATGCTTATTAGCTTTAGTCACTCGGGGTTACTGTGTAAGAATAAACAGCCAGAAAGTTACCACTTTAATAGTAATTGTTTTTTTAATTATACAATATATTTTTTTAATAAGGTAGAGGGAACATACTGCGAAATAAGAGTCTTGGGTACATGGGAGGCACGAGTGATAGAAAAAGGAAGAGACTCAATTGGGGAACTCGAACTAAGCAATAGAAAAATCAAGGGAAGATGTAGGAAGCGTTGATGGGCACTTTGTGGCTTCATGAAAAAAAGGGAAGCCACTGTGCCGTTAAAAATAAGCCCACATTTTTTGTGAGTAAATGTTTTTCAAAACTGTATTAATGAATTGTTCCCAATATTTTGTGTTAATTGTTACTCAGCATTAGATGAATAATTGAGGAACATACTTTGTAACAACAGCCTATAAAAATGGCATATGGAATAGGGTACATTTTTATTTACTGTAAAGAGAATGGAGAATAAAGTCAAAGTTACTAAAAAAAAAAGGTTACATCATTCACGTTTTTTTTTTCTGGGAATGTTTGTTTCTATAACAGCGCTCACAAAATTAGTTTGAGAAAATTGAAAATTATACAAGTTACCTAAAAAAGTGGAAGAAAAATATTGCCATATAGCATCTAATGGAAGTGTTTGAACTTTCATAAATAAATTCTCCAACAAGGCCTATGGCACATTAGGTAATAGTGTTTGATTCCCGTTGGGAACAGTGTGAATTGTACTCGTGCTTGGAAAAAAATAATATACCCCCACGGTCGACCCAGCCGTAAGTAGAAATGGGTACCAGGATATTACCCTGGGAAGGTGAGGAATGTTGCCTCGCATCTGAGTTTCGATGCTTGGAGCGACACTATCCAGAAATCTCCGAACATTTCTGGATAGGCGCCTAGCACATATGTGTGGAGACTCGCGTGCTAAGAAGCCGGTTCAAGTCTCGTACTTTACCTTTAGGTAATAGTGCTAATGTGTTAGCTACTCCGTTAATTTAATGAGAGTGATGTGGTATTACATAAGTAACATACAAAGTAAGTATAAAATAACTACTTACACTCGAGGTTTGCCAAGGTCATGGACAACGAAGGCTGTAACCTTGGTGACCTGGTCACTTTTAAGATTTAAAACCTCCAACGATGCAAAAATGCTGGAGACAAGAATTAATATAAATATAATGAAATTTTACACGCAAAAAACGTTCAGCTTTTCAACAATTTTTTCAACATTTACTGAAAGCAAATAGTAACTCAGGAAAATGAATTAGCGAGCAACACTACACGTGTCACTGTGTGTGATCTCTTGGACAACGTGAACTAAACCACAATAAGGTCAAATATTGAATAACAGAGCAAGTTCGAGTTTTGTGAAAGTGTCACGAAAAAATGAAATCTAAACTACTGTGCCGTTTATGTTTACAATGAGCTGTTATCACTGCCTGACCGTATCATCTTATCGAACCAATGAGACATACGATTTATTGTTCTACTTCCTTTCAACTACATGTGGAGCATAGGTCTTTATTCATCATCATCATCATCAATTACCGGGCCTGCTGGCGTAGGTGACCATGTCTCTCCCCAACTTTCGATCTTGACAGATATTTATCTTTTCTGTTGTTGACTTTCTGCCAAGCCATTCTCATTTAAGTCTGTTATCTTTTCTCTTTGCTTCCCTCTATCTCTTCATCCTTCAATTTTCCCAGTTACAATATATTCCAGCTGTTTCCTTCTTATTACATAGGCAAAAAATGATGATTGTTTTTTTTTTTAATATTGGATATTAGCTCTCTTTTTGCTTTGACCTCTTTCATAACGTTTTCATTACGCTTCTCAGCTGTCTATGGTATTCCCAACATTTCTTCTGTAAAACCACATTTCTACACTCCAGTTATTTCATTGTCTCTTGAGTAGTAACGAAAACAGGTATACATACGCCAAAAGTGCAGACACATTTTGTATAGGGCCTATGTAAAACATGTCTGCACATTTTATAATAATGTGTCTGCATATTTTTTTTCTGGTAGGCGTTCTGTCGGTGACCCCTCCGGCCGGTGACCTGTGACCCGTGTCTCGCCCACGTTGGGTCGGCTGTGGTTGACTGGTGCGAGCGTCTCGTGCTGTAATGTGGTATTGTTAGGGATTTAAATGCTGACGGGTAGCGGTGACCTTGTTAGGGGAACTAGTAAAAATCAAAACGCGTGTTAAAAAAAGGGGGGAAACATGCTGACGCGTGTTCTCTCTCTCTCACTTCTTACATTATTCTTTATAGATTTTAATGTTAGTCCATATCTTCACTGTATCACGTGTTTGAATATCAATAAATATTTAGATAAAATACCTCCTTTAACCTGTATCACAGAGACATTATACCCCAGCATGCCCTTATCAGCATCATCAAGTACCGGTTGGTGAAGAGTGATCATCCACAACTTTCTATCTCTAACGAAATAATAAAAGTGAGAGCTTTAAAGTGTTACTCTTTAATAAAATATGCAGCCCGACCGTATAAGACTGGGCTATGAACTGACCGGAACGTACATCGTAGGCCTCTATCAGCTGAACACATGACAAGTAACGCGTATATGATTGGTTTCACTGACCACCGGGGGTGAGAGACGTGCTGTAAGGCGAATGTTTACTTTTTAAATCTATTAGCGTGTCGCGGTTCTAAAACTTGGGGAAAGCGGTATTGCAGAGGTGAACAGGTTGTGTGTCATGTGTTTATATTTTGAGGAAAGGAGTACCTGATTCAGTGGTTATCTCGGGGGTAAGTGTAGTTGAGTATTATCCCTTAAGGTATCTGTGTGCTGATATCGGGTGACCATAAGACCAGGTGTGGAAATTTAAATAACGTGTTGGTTGTGATGATTCTAAAAATGGAGAAAAGGGGTCTTTTCCCTTTTGAATATTCGTCTCATCATCATCACCATGACCACCCACATGTACTCTCTCTCTCTCTCTCTCTCTCTCTCTCTCTCTCTCTTTTCACATTCAAGTTAAAACAAGTCAAATAAAACAAATACTTTCTATATTTAATTTCACAGCTTTTTTTATCAATACAGCAGAGAACAGATATTTGAAAATATATTACTATCCGCTTGATGAATTTATTAATTTTAACCGTGTGGGCTTCCTCCCTCCTGTTTTGGTGGTACTGTCTGTTAGTGTTAAATGTCTATCAAACACAGGTGCATAGGGAGGTTGATTAGCGTTCAAAACACAACCCCTCTCCATTTTGACAAAACCTTGATCAAAGATGGAATAGGTAATTGGTGACTCTGTTGAATCACCCGGGGCATCCATGCTGACTGCAGGATCTTTCGTCTGGTTACAAGAGTGAGGTTCTGGTTAACAAGAGGTGACGTGTAGTTGAGGTTCTGGTTAACAAGAGGTGGCGTGTAGTTGAGGTTAGCATAAGCGGATAAAATTTCATCTCGCATCTCAACTAGCGTAATAAATTCCTCTCTCGAGAGTGTTATCCCAGTTCTAGTTGGAAACTTAAAAAAAACTCTTACCGCTATATGTCCTTATGTTTATCAATGGTCTGTTACGAAAAACACAAACTGAGACTGCCTTAACGCCTTCCTTTGACAATGGAATTATAGTCTCATTACCACGTGACATGAAAATGTGCTGATTACAAATATCAAACGAAGTTGGCATGTTTACGCTACACGACTCCATATTCAAAGAAAACAAACACAAACAATTCGGTAACAGACGCTGGTTATCTGTGTGTGTGTGAATATACACTGATATACTGAACTTTATATCTCACTGTTATCGGGTCGAGGACCGTCTATTTATAGTAATTAATGCAATACGTTATCAGGCGTGTTGAGACATGTTCAGTGATGACCCACCACCCTGGAAGTGTCTCCTAAGAATGAGCCAAGGGCTGATGTGTGGGAAATCCACTGCTGACCTGGCCGATGATGTGTAAAATAATTGTGTATGTATATGTGTGTGTGTGTGTGTGTGTGTGTGTGTGTGTGTGTGTAACAATTCGGTCTCAGGTAACGCATACTGAGACTAGGAAACCCCGTAGTGTTTATATGGGATGTAGTTTTTAAAATAGGTGTGAGTTAAAGAGGGGAAACCTCGCGTGCTGAACTAAAATCACTTGTCACTGTTACATCAAATCCCATTCAGCGTCGATGAGGAGGGAATATATATATATATATATATATATATATATATATATATATATATATATATATATATATATATAGGGTGGTGTTATCACTAAAGTGTCATTTGTGAGGATGGATCCCTGATGGAAACACCCATTCACAGCACTGAAAGCCGTGTCTACAGGGTGTGGGAAAACGGTATTTGTGCAAAAGTTTATACAGAACCTTCACGAGTTAGCTGTCCTCGTACCGGAGGAAGTTACATGGTGTTATGGGGAATGGCAACCAATATACGAGACTAAGGGGTCAGTGAGATTTATCGAGGGTCTACCAGACATCGATAAAGTGGACGGTGGTAAGAAGAGAAGACTGATCGTCATCGATGACTTGATGTGGGAGACGGACGAGAGGGTAACAAAATTATTCACCAAAGGTAGTCATCACAGAGATATTAGTGTGATGTACATTGTTCAAAACCTATTCGGAAAAAATAAGGAACATCGAACCATAAGCCTCAATACGCGCTATTTAGTCCTTTTCAAGAATCCGAGAGACGGAAGTCAAATTATCAATCTTGCTAAAAAAAATGTACCCACGACATGGCGGGCTGCATACTTTATTTAAGAGTAACACTTTAAAACTCTCACTTTTATTATTTCATTAGAGATCGAAAGTTGTGGATGATCACTCTTCACCAACCGGTACTTGATGATGCTGATGAGGGTATGCTGGGGTATAATGTCTCTGTGATACAGGTTAAAGGAGGTATTTTATCTAATTATTTATTGATATTCAAACACGTGTTACAGTGAAGCTATGGATTAACACTAAAAACCTATAAAGAATAAAGTAAGGAGAGAGAGAGAACACGCGTCAGCATGTTTACCCCCTTTTTTTTACACGTGTTTTAATTTGTCCTATTTCCCCTAACAAGGCCACCGCTACCCGTCAGCATCTAAATCCCTAACAATACCACATTACAGCACAAGACGCCCGCACCTGTCAACCACAGCCGACCCAGCGCGGGCGAGACACGGGTCACAGGTCACCGGCCGGACTGGGTCACCGCCAGAAAAAAAATATGCAGACACATTATTATAAAATGTGCAGACATGTTTTATATAGGCCCTATATAAAATGTGTCTCCACGTTTGGCTCATATATACTGGTTTTCCTTACTACTCTCTTGTCATATTGTCTATGATTCACATCCATATGTTAACACTGGCTCTACATAATATTTAAGAACTCATTTTCTTACTTCTATTGTAAAAAAATGGATTGCACAGTATCTTCCTCATTTTTTGAAAAGCTGCTTTTGCTTGAGCAATTCTGCATCTCACCTCTGTTGTATATTTTCCGTCTGAGGTTAACAAAGTTCCAAATTATATTTAACGTCATTTAATTGTTTTAATATTGTCCCACTTGTCTTTACTTTGCACCGGTGATGTCTTTTTTCTTTTTGTTACCATTACTTCTGTCTTTTTGCTATTAAGGCTGAGTCATTTATTTTTGCTTTCTTTCACTATATTGTTTAACATATCCTATAACTAAATTTTACTCTTAGTGATTAAGACTACACCATCAACATACCTTAGTTTATTTATATTATGACCGCCGATTGTTATCCTAGACATGCCCCTTGTGAATCTTAAAAGAATCTCACTATACATAGTAGACAAATCTGGTGACAGCACACAACCTTGTCTAACACCCTGTTTTATTTGTTGAAACATTCCCAATTGATTTCCAGAGTCTTTATCAGACACTATTAAAGCCTTTCTGTTTCTTGCCTTTTTTTTTTTTGCGATCGCCAGCTTTCACCTTTGGCAAAGTCACGATACACAAGGAACTGAATTTTGCGTGTTCATCCGACGATGAATAACTGACGTTTCAAGCAGGGCCTAGATGCTGAGCCCGGGGGTTGTTGCCGCAGAAAGAGAGATCACAAATAAAAAAAACTAACTGGCGCAGCCGGGATTTGGACTCACAACCTCTCTGTCTCGAGGTCGGCGTCTCGTCGTGAGACCAACCAGTTCCCCTGCCATTTTTTTAAGATCATTTCATGTCTTCCTCATCATCTTCATCTTTGGTTCCACTGTCTTCAAGAATATTTATTATCTTATTATATTTATTAGTTAGGACATGTTAGGACACGTTATTTCACTCTTCTTGCAACGCTTATGCTCACTGTTTGTGGTTTTCACGACAGTTTTGTCTTCTTGGCAGCAAACGCTTCAGTTCGAATGGGGAAATGTCATGAGAAGCAGCAGGCTAAGGTAAGACGTACGTTTATTGATGCCTAAAGGACTCCATGATCACAAGTGGACGACCATTGTCTTGCTACAATATAATGCCAGGTCAATTTGCATTGAGAGAAAGCTGTATCTGTGGTGTGCTGATCTCATATATGTGTCCGATACCCGTCAGTAGCGTCAGATTGCCTGCCATTGGTGGTGATGATGAGGTTCCTTCAGGCTGTGTAAGACATTCTACCACATACAGAAAGCCATTCTTTACCCTGGGTTAAAGAGGAAGAGGTTCCGGGAAGAGATAGATAGATAGATAGATAGATAGATAGATAGATAGATAGATAGATAGATAGATAGATAGATAGATAGATAGATAGATAGATAGATAGATAGATAGATAGATAGATAGATAGATAGATAGATAGATAGATAGATAGATAGATAGATAGATAGATAGATAGATAGATAGATAGATAGATAGATAGATAGATAGATAGATAGATAGATAGATAGATAGATAGATAGATAGATAGATAGATAGATAGATAGATAGATAGATAGATAGATAGATAGATAGATAGATAGAGAGAGAGAGAAGAGAGAGAGAGAGAGAGAGAGAGAGAGAGAGAGAGAGCAGTGGGCCGCGCTTCCCCAAAAAGAAGCGCTCAAGAGAAGTAAACTTCTCACACTTCCGTCCCTAGCAATGCTCAGAGACGAGTTTGCTTTATTTATGTTGTAAAAGATCAAGTAATGTCTTTGACGTTGCATTTTCACAGCAAAGAGAATCAACTGCTTTCATTAAGCAAGTAATATGTTATCACCAGCAATTGATCAATCAAATCAATTCAAAATTTAAAAAATAACAAACATTATGAGAAAGTGATTTTCACTTTAATTGCTGGATAGCAATTGCGGTCTATTATAGCCTAAAAGACTTGGTCTGAGGTTGAGCATGCCTCGTCAAATGGTAGGCAAAATCACCAAGACAACAGCAACAAACTTAGTAAGCTACATTAAACTAATGGATCATAAATACACAAACCATAAAAATAAACTTAAAAGAGAATTTAGCAGCAAAGAAAGACAAGACAAACTAGAACGTTTCGGCAAAAGTCTTCGTCAGGTATAGCAAACAAATTAAACACATTAAACACAAAGATGCAAGCTAGAAAACAAAAACCAACAGATGATGTAAAGTAAACCTACTGCTAAAGATACTGTAAATTCGACACCTGCTAATTCTTCTTCTTCTTTTCTCTTCCTCACTGGTACCTAAAAGGTGTCGTGGTTTATATCATTTGTCGTTCTTGAGCTGCTCGAACTGTCTGAATTAGTGATTTTCCTTTGTTGTTACATGTCTCTATCATTGCATCTATCCATCTTTTTCTTGGCCTTCCTCTTGGTCTATTTTCATGCATTCTCGAGAAGAATGCCCTTGGCTAATTATTACCGAAGAAAAATAGAATACAAATAGACCGTTGTATAACATAGTATTCCTCCAAGCACTATGCTATCAAGCCCACATTTACTGGCATACATCAGATTATCTTTCTGTCTGAATATGTTTATTTACATATAATTTTTCAGTCTTTCTTTACGTTTGTTTCGACACACATCTCTTTTCATCTATCTCTTTACGTACTTGGCAAACACCTTAGAAGTATTGTCTTATTTGAACAAGTCAAGTAAAGTGAGAATAAAAGATAATACCAGCCGACCAAACCCTGGCTCTAGACAGCATAAATGATAGTTATGATGTTGTAATAGACAGATATAGACAGACAGACAGACAAGCAGACAGACAGACAAGCAGACAGACAGACAAGTGACAGACAGACAACAAAGCAGATAGACATATACATGATACACATAGACAGACAGACAGAAATACCGACAGACCGACCGACCGACTGACAGACACATAGGTCAACCGGCCGGCAGGCAGGTAGACAGACAGACAGATAGATAGACAGACAGGCCGACCGGCAGGCAGGAAGGCAGGTTGGCAGACAGACAGACATACATACAGACAGGCAGACATACAGACCGGCCGACCGGCAGGCAGACAGACAGACAGACAGACAGACAGGCAGACAGGCAGGCAGGCAGGCAGGCAGATAGATAGATAGATAGATAGATAGATAGATAGATAGATAGATAGATAGATAGATAGATAGATAGATAGATAGATAGATAGATAGATAGATAGATAGATAGATAGATAGATAGATAGATAGATAGATAGAATATTTGAAGACCGGATAGTTTCATAAAGAACAGTCCATATCTAACGTCATGGAGTAATTTTGAATGAATGAGACGAAGTCTTTCGAGTAGGTCGATGAGGACTGTTTGGTAACATCATCATCATTTAGTGTCGTCTCCGCAACGAAGGTTGGCTACCATGGAGCGCCATTCCACTCTGTCTCTTGCTTTGATGGTGCAGATTGTCATAGGTTGACTTGTCCAACTTTTGTTGTTACTCGTCCATGTTAGTATTGGTCTGTCTCTGCCTATTTTACCTTGTATTTTCCCTTCCAATATTTCTTTTATTAGGCTGTTGTGTTTTTTAACATGCCCCAAAAATTTCATTTGTCTTGTTCTAAATGTGTTAAGTAGTTCTCTTTTCATTCTTAGTTGTTTTAAAACTTCATCATTTGTTTTCTTTTCTTTCCATCCAATTCTACCTATTCTTCTATAAATCCACATTTCAAAGGCTTCAATTTTCTGTTCTGTTTTCTGGTCTAATGTCCATGTTTCTGCACCATACAGGAATATTGCGAAGATGTAACATTTTGCTATTCTTAATTTTAGCCCTGGTGTTATTTGTTTTGATGTTACTATATTTTCATGGTATCAAAATTACTTTTTCCCATACCTAATCTTTTGTTTATTTCAGTTGTACATTTCCCATCACTGGTAATAGTGTGTCCCAGGTAGTTGTAGCTCTGAAATGTCTCCAGGTCTATTCCATCACTGGTAATAGTGTGCCCCAGGTAGTTGTAGCTCTGAACTGTCTCCAGGTCTATTCCATCACTGGTAATATTGTGTCCCAGGTAGTTGTAGCTCTGAACTGTCTCCAGGTCTATTCCATCACTGGTAATAGTGTGCCCCAGGTAGTTGTAGCTCTGAACTGTCTCCAGGTCTATTCCATCACTGGTAATAGTGTGTCCCAGGTAGTTGTAGCTCTGAACTATCTCCAGGTCTATTCCATCACTGGTAATAGTGTGCCCCAGGTAGTTGTAGCTCTGAACTGTCTCCAGGTCTATTCCATCACTGGTAATAGTGTGCCCCAGGTAGTTGTAGCTCTGAACTGTCTCCAGGTCTATTCCATCACTGGTAATAGTGTGCCCCAGGTAGTTGTAGCTCTGAACTGTCTCCAGGTCTATTCCATCACTGGTAATAGTGTGTCCCAGGTAGTTGTAGCTCTGAACTGTCTCCAGGTCTATTCCTTCACTGGTAATAGTGTGTCCCAGGTAGTTGTAGCTCTGAACTGTCTCCAGGTCTATTCCATCACTGGTAATAGTGTGCCCCAGGTAGTTGTAGCTCTGAACTGTCTCCAGGTCTATTCCATCACTGGTAATAGTGTGCCCCAGGTAGTTTTAGCTCTGAACTGTCTCCAGGTCTATTCCATCACTGGTAATAGTGTGCCCCAGGTAGTTGTAGCTCTGAACTGTCTCCAGGTCTATTCCATCACTGGTAATAGTGTGTCCCAGGTAGTTGTAGCTCTGAACTGTCTCCAGGTCTATTCCATCACTGGTAATAGTGTGCCCCAGGTAGTTGTAGCTCTGAACTGTCTCCAGGTCTATTCCATCACTGGTAATAGTGTGCCCCAGGTAGTTTTAGCTCTGAACTGTCTCCAGGTCTATTCCATCACTGGTAATAGTGTGCCCCAGGTAGTTGTAGCTCTGAACTGTCTCCAGGTCTATTCCATCACTGGTAATAGTGTGTCCCAGGTAGTTGTAGCTCTGAACTGTCTCCAGGTCTATTCCATCACTGGTAATAGTGTGCCCCAGGTAGTTGTAGCTATGAACTGTCTCCAGGTCTATTCCATCACTGGTAATAGTGTGCCCCAGGTAGTTGTAGCTCTGAACTGTCTCCAGGTCTATTCCATCACTGGTAATAGTGTGCCCCAGGTAGTTGTAGCTCTGAACTGTCTCCAGGTCTATTCCATCACTGGTAATAGTGTGCCCCAGGTAGTTGTAGCTCTGAACTGTCTCCAGGTCTATTCCATCACTGGTAATAGTGTGTCCCAGGTAGTTGTAGCTCTGAACTGTCTCCAGGTCTATTCCTTCACTGGTAATAGTGTGTCCCAGGTAGTTGTAGCTCTGAACTGTCTCCAGGTCTATTCCATCACTGGTAATAGTGTGCCCCAGGTAGTTGTAGCTCTGAACTGTCTCCAGGTCTATTCCATCACTGGTAATAGTGTGCCCCAGGTAGTTTTAGCTCTGAACTGTCTCCAGGTCTATTCCATCACTGGTAATAGTGTGCCCCAGGTAGTTGTAGCTCTGAACTGTCTCCAGGTCTATTCCATCACTGGTAATAGTGTGTCCCAGGTAGTTGTAGCTCTGAACTGTCTCCAGGTCTATTCCATCACTGGTAATAGTGTGCCCCAGGTAGTTGTAGCTATGAACTGTCTCCAGGTCTATTCCATCACTGGTAATAGTGTGCCCCAGGTAGTTGTAGCTCTGAACTGTCTCCAGGTCTATTCCATCACTGGTAATAGTGTGCCCCAGGTAGTTGTAGCTCTGAACTGTCTCCAGGTCTATTCCATCACTGGTAATAGTGTGCCCCAGGTAGTTGTAGCTCTGAACTGTCTCCAGGTCTATTCCATCACTGGTAATAGTGTGTCCCAGGTAGTTGTAGCTCTGAACTGTCTCCAGGTCTATTCCATCACTGGTAATAGTGTGTCCCAGGTAGTTGTAGCTCTGATCTGTCTCCATGTCTATTCCATCACTGGTAATAGTGTGTCCCAGGTAGTTGTAGCTCTGAACTGTCTCCAGGTCTATTCCATCACTGGTAATAGTGTGTCCCAGGTAGTTGTAGCTCTGAACTGTCTCCAGGTCTATTCCATCACTGGTAATAGTGTGTCCCAGGTAGTTGTAGCTCTGAACTGTCTCCAGGTCTATTCCATCACTGGTAATAGTGTGTCCCAGGTAGTTGTAGCTCTGAACTGTCTCCAGGTCTATTCCATCACTGGTAATAGTGTGTCCCAGGTAGTTGTAGCTCTGAACTGTTTCCAGGTCTATTCCATCACTGGTAATAGTGTGTCCCAGGTAGTTGTAGCTCTGAACTGTCTCCAGGTCTATTCCATCACTGGTAATAGTGTGTCCCAGGTAGTTGTAGCTCTGAACTGTCTCCAGGTCTATTCCATCACTGGTAATAGTGTGCCCCAGGTAGTTGTAGCTCTGAACTGTCTCCAGGTCTATTCCATCAACTGTGATGTTTAATTGTAGGTCTTTGACAATTCCTACAATCCTTTGAGAATTTTCTTTGTTTATGATCATAGTTTTAGTATTTGTGATATTCATATCTATATAAGAATTGATGGGCGTATGACTGGATGGAAACATAAATGTGTGAATTTATGGACCTATAAATGGATGGGCGTATGACTGGATGGACGTTTGAATGGATGGACGTATTAATTGATGGACGTTTGAATGGATGGACGTATTAATTGATGGACGTTTGTAAGGATGGACGTATTAATTGATGGACGTTTGTAAGGATGGACGTATGAATGGATGGACGTATGAATGGATGGACGTTTGAATGGATGGACGTATGAATGGATGGACGTATGAATGGATGGACGTATGAATGGATGGACGTTTGAATGGATGGACGTATAAATGGATGGGTGTATATATGGATGGATACATGAATGGATGGATGTAAGAATGGATGAATACATGAATGGGTGAACGCATGAATTGATGAACGAATGAATTGATGGATGTATGAATGGATGGGTGTATGAATGGATGGGTGTATGAATGGATGGGCGTATGAATGGATGGGCATATGAATGGATGGGCATATGAATGGACGGACGTATGAATGGACGGACGTATGAATGGATGGGCGTATGAATGGACGGACATATGAATGGATGGACGTATGAAGTGATGGACGTATGAATGTATAGACGTATGAAGTGATGGACGTATGAATAGATGGAAACATGAATATATGAATTGATGGAAGTATGAATGGATGGAAACATGAATGTATGAATTGATGGAAGCATGAATGGATGGAAACATGAATGTATGAATTGATGGAAGTATGAATGGATGCAAACATGAATGTATGAATTGATGGAAGTATGAATGGATGGAAACATGAATTGATGGAAGTATGAATGGATGGAAACATGAATGTATGAATTGATGGAAGTATGAATGGATGGAAACATGAATGTATGAATTGATGGAAGTATGAATGGATGGAAACATGAATTGATGGAAGTATGAATGGATGGAAACATGAATGTATGAATTGATGGAAGTATGAATGGATGGAAACATGAATTGATGGAAGTATGAATGAATGAAAACATGAATGTATGAATTGATGGAAGTATGAATGGATGGAAACATGAATGTATGAATTGATGGAAGTATGAATGGATGGAAACATGAATGTATGAATTGATGGAAGTATGAATGGATGGAAACATGAATTGATGGAAGTATGAATGGATGGAAACATGAATGTATGAATTGATGGAAGTATGAATGGATGGAAACATGAATGTATGAATTGATGGACGCATGAATGGATGGACGTTTGAATGGATGGGCACATGAATGGATGAACGTATGAATTGATTGACGCATGAATGGATGGACGTGTGAAATGAGGGACGTGTGTATTGATGAATATATGAATTGATGGACGTATGAATGGATGGATGGTTGGACATATGAATTTATGGGAACATGTATGTATGGATGGAAGGACGATATATAAATAAGCTGTGACCTAATTATCAACGACCAGAAATATCAGCTGATGAAGTATATACAGCTGACAAAATGCGACGGCGACATATGACGTCACTAACGAAAATAGGATTCCCCGAGCCAATAGGAACAAGCAAACAAAGGGAGAGAAATCAGTCTATATAGTTATTTGGGTAGTTGAGAGCAAACACAAACAGATATATATATATATATAAATGATGGCATGTTTGAATAACCAGACAATTATGTCTTGAGCGCAAGTGTGTCAATAGCAGAGGCGTACCTTTCTTTTCTGTAGGCTCTTCGGTTTGGATTAGATCCATTTAGAACTACTTGCACTTCACCTTTGGCAGTAGAAGCAAACTGCAGAATGTTAAGAAAATGTTGATGTTAAAATATTTTAAGTGGGCAAACAGAATATTTTTAATAGCCATGGAGAGATTGCTGTGAAATTATTTGGGATCAACAAATCAGTGTTATTTTTATTCCGATAGAACATTTTTTTTTTATCTGCTATCACAAAGCTGCTCTTATCACAGCCTGTCTGAAAGAATCTCTATCTCTAGTCTGATCTTTCACATCTCTTGTCTAGTTCATAAAGTTGCTCTCATCACACTCTGTCTGAAAGAATCTTTGTCTCTAGTCTGATCTTTCACATCTCTTGTCTAGTTCATAAAGTTGCTCTCATCACACTCTGTCTGAAAGGATCTCTATCTCTAGTCTAATCTTTCACATCTCTTGTCTAGATTATAAAGTTGCTCTCATCACACTCTGTCTGAAAGAATCTTTGTCTCTAACCTGATCTCTCACTTTTGTTGCGATAGCCAGATGTTATAACTTTTGGAAATGATATTCTTCTCTATATTAATAAGGTCAGCTATGCTAGATTATGTTTCTGTACTTCCATCTTGCATGTCGTTTTTCAATCATGTAAGCTCGGGCTTATTTTCCATTAGATTAGTTTATTATTATTATTAGATTTTCTTTAAAACTGTAGTGAAATTAAAACTCTGACCTATACATCACGTGCCGAGAGCATTGGAGTATGTGATCTTCATTTCCGAGCTTCCACACGAAACTCTTCGATATCCTTAAAAAAAAAAAAAAAACTCGATAGCTGATATTAAGATAGTTCACTAACATACACACAGTGTTCAACATTGGCCCAAGTCAACGCACGATGTCCGAAATGTATGTTTGTGTTACGATCTATTATCACTGCACACCGGACCAGTCCATAGATGCTCCAAAATCCTCCTCAAGTCTCGAGAAAATCGGAGGAGAACCCTCAGCCTCGTGCACGAACTCCGTAACACGGCTCGGGATCCAAAGCGTAGTTAGGTTTTTCGCAGGCAATTTTGCCAGGACAACGAACAAGTTGTATGACCTACTCTTTTCGATTTTAACTGGGCATATGGTTAAGGTAGCTTAAGGTTCTTTAACGTGCGCGAGTGCACACGGGAACTCCTGTTTATTGCCGTCAACCGAGAAAGATAGACATTAGAAATCCCAACCCAGAGACCAGGGGAGTGTAACGCTACGAAGAACCCATAGTCAAGTTTTTTTCTTGTTTGAAAAATCGCCATCCCCTGAAGCGGGCTTTGAATTCAGGTCCTTCCTGCCCAAGGGCTAACGTCAAATCTCTAACTACCAGCTCCAACTCATATATAATATATATCGTCTTCGTCTTTCAAAGCCGTTTTGTTTATTGCTATTCTTTTAAAATCATTCCATGTCTTTCCCTCCATCTTCACCTTTACTTCCATCTGTCTTCTACAAGACTATTTTGGTCTTTCTCTTTGTCTTTTTTTTCATTGGGGATTCCAAAAAGGGCCTGTTGTGTAATACTATCAGTTGGCTTCCGCAATGTGTGTCCTATCCAGCGCCATCGTCTTCACTGTATCTCTTAATCCTCTGGTATTTGACTGGTACTTGTTCCAAAATTCTATGTTAGTGATTTTGTCCTGCCATTTCCATCCTTTTATTCTGCGCAAGCACCCATTAATGAAAGTCTGCATCCTCATGATTGTCATTTTTTTTTGTTCTCCGTGTTTCACAGCCATATTATAGGACTGATATATTTATATAAGCTATCACTATAAACTGAAAACAGCCAAAGATTTGATTTGAAAGTTCGAGGAGGACTTGTAATCACATTGATAGGACATCAGTTTAGACATTCTGCAGCGGCTCGTGCTAACAACCACAACGACACACTTAGACCATAATCGAAAAATAAAACAATATGTCACGATATACCGAAGTTTTCGATAAGGTAAGTAAGTCGTAATAATAACAAAATAGAGAAAAGTACATCACCATTGTCAAAGAATTCAGCTTCAGCAAAGATCAACACATAATTATTAATTAAAATGCAATATTATAATTATGTTTGTTTCATCACTCACCCACTTGGAAGCATCCAGCCAATAGTTGTTGACAGCTTCAGCTGGGCAAGACCCATAACCGGGACAAGTCTGGTAGTTTATCCCTGGAGCAGCGGGCTGACCGCACCATTTCAGGCCGTTGGCGATGTACCCCACCAGCGTGTCCTCTAGCGTGACATACCTCTTGCCCTCGTTAGAGAGCTTGTGAGCAAATTCCCTTGTGCCTGACCAAAACAGCGCCTATTTTAGAAGACACGACAGAAATATGTCTTTGCTCGGAGTGTCAAATGTTCAATGAGAAGAGAACAGCTGGAATATATTGTAAAAACTGGGAAAATTGAGGGACGAAGAGATAGAGAGAAGCAAAGAGAAAAGATACCAGACAGCTTAAGACAGTGGCGTATTCTCTATGATACTGCAGCTACCGCCGGTAGCCTGGTCATATTAACGAAATACAAAAGGAAATGATAATTTTTTTTTTTTTTAATTATATTACAAATTTCAGAATATTCTATAACACATTTCGTAGGCCAATATGATTTATTTGCTTTGATTTGCATTTATTAAAGCAAGGTTTTCCTATGGCCACTATAAAGTTTGTGAATGAAACCGAAACTACTATACATTGAAATCTCTAGAAGCCAGCGGTACATTTATCCTCTATCCAGACCTTGTATTAACGACCTTGACATTAAAAAATGCGAGTCAAAATATGTAGCGGGTGTTGCCGCAAGAGAAATGCGGTTTCATGGGTTATTTTTAGCTCTAGCCAATCAGAATCGTCACAAAGTGAAAGTGAAACTATGCCAATTTACCGGAACTTCATTAGCTATTTATAACTACGTTATGCGCATTAGCATCTATAGAAATAACTTTTTCTGCTCTCAAAAGAATCAAATCTTATTGTCGTTCAACTAAGACACAAGAACGCTTATCTTGTTTGGCATTAATGTCCTTTGAGAAATCATTCCCTCAGAAACTTAGAAACCAACCCAACAGTACTTTCAATAACAAAGTCATCAAGACATTTTCATCCAAACAAGACGGATATAATTAACATAAATAAGTAAGTAATTTGAAATTTAGTGACGTCATTAGAAAATATTACTTAATGTTAGCCTACTGAATGTAATGTATGTTTTTATTTATTATGTCAGCGGTAGCCCAGACCCCAAAACCAGTATACGCCACTGGCTTAAGAGAAAGGCTTGGCAGAAGGCCAACAACAGAAATGATAAATATAGGGTGTTTATAAAGTCTCACTACACTTGGTATCTAGGTCAATTTGAAAAAAATGTTTATGACGTCATCACAATATGTGCTCAATGGTAAGTTCACTTATTGCGACAGTTTTCTTAATGACTTGTCTGGACTTTTAAGGATTCTGTCTTGGATATCTAAACATATTTCATCATTCACAGCAGGCCTACCAGATCGTGGAGCATCTTCCACATTTCCAGTAGCAATAAACTTATTCAACAAATTTCACTGACAGTGGGAGCACATATTGTGATGACGTCATAAACATTTTTTTTTCAAATTGACCTAGATACCAAGTGTAGTGAGACTTTATAAACACCCTGTAGCTGTCGTGATCGAAAGTTGCGGAGAGACATGATCATCTACTCCAGCAGGCTTTGTACTTGATGATGATGATGATGATGATGGTCCAATGTTCAATTTGTAATGCTTTTCATCATCATCTTGTGCCGCCTCCGCATCGAAGGCAAGCTACCATGAAGCACCATTTCACTCTTTCCTTGAGGGCACACGCTGTCATAGGTTCTCATGTCGACCTCAAAATGCTGTCATCTCACTTTTGTTTTCATCTGCGGCTACCTCGTTTGCCTTGTATTTTTCTTCCAGGACAAAAATTATTTTCAGTAAATTTTTGTGTATTCTTATGTGTCCAAAAGGGTTCATTTGTCTTGTTAGAATTGTGTTCAGTCTTCATTTTTATCTGCTTCAAAACTGCAGTTTGTTTTCTTTTCTGCCCACTCAATTTCACGGACTGTTCTCCTGCTGTAACTGGTATAATTCCATGATCCTCAGGTGAACGCAGTCGTGTTTTTACGGAGAACCACTCAAAGTTTGCTACGGTTCTTTCAAAACAAGCGGAATAAACTGTCCATTCATTATACGTTATGTTCATATCGGTGCATTCTATTCTATTCTATTCTATTCTATTCTATTCTATTCTATTCTATTCTATTCTATTCTATTCATCGAGTCAGCTTCATTACAGTTGGGAGGACATCCCAATCCCTGCTCCACCTCCCGTCCAAGCATTTCTCGAAGCAAGTATTTTTCACGTTTCAAACGTCTTTATAAATACGGTTTTTAGTTTCCCTCTAAATTAGCATTTTGTTGCTAAATGACGTTTCATTCTGTATGTACTTAAAAGATTGCGCCTCATGACTCTTGCCACTGCTTAGTTTATGGTTAATTTTCTGATTTCAAAGGATTTGTTTTCTGTTTTTTTTTTATTTTTGTCCCATTTGAAAAACATTCGGTCGAAACGTGGGTTCTTTCGTTTTGTCTTGTTCTCAAACCTGAAACATCATGGTGTCTTTTCATGTATCTAATTCGGATTTGTCTCGGCATATATGGTTTTCCTCGTGTATTCCTTGCATATACTTCTTCCTTAATCCACACTTCAAAGGTTCAAATATTCTTTTCCGTTTCTTTTTTTTTTTTATATGAGTGCCTGTTTAGGTAATAGTAAGGAGCATTCAGTTTAGTTTAGGTAAAAGTAAGGAGCATTCAGTTTAGTTTAGGTAATAGTAAGGAGCATTCAGTTTAGTTTAGGTAATAGTAAGGAGCATTCAGTTTAGTTTAGGTAAAAGTAAGGAGCATTCAGTTTAGTTTAGGTAATAGTAAGGAGCATTCAGTTTAGTTTAGGTAATAGTAAGGAGCGTTGAATTTAGTTTAAGTAAAAGTAAGGAGCTTTCAGTTTAGTTTAGGTAATAGTAAAGAGCATTGAGTTTAGTTTAAGTAAAAGTAAGGAGCTTTCAGTTTAGTTTAGGTAATAGTAAGGAGCATTGAGTTTAGTTTAGGTAATAGTAAAGAACATTGAGTTTAGTTTAGGTAATAGTAAGGAGCATTCAGTTTAGTTTAGGTAATAGTAAGAAGCAATGAGTTTAGATTAGGTAATAGTAAGTAGTATTTGGTTTAGCTAATATAGCAAGCAGCATTGAGTTTAGTTTATTTAATAGTAAGGAGCATTTAGTTTATGTAATAGAAAGGAGCATTTAGCTTAGTTTAGGTAATAGTAAGGAGCATTTAGTTTGGTTTATTTAATAGTAAGCAGCACTGAATTTAGGCGCTTGCCTAACTTTCAATACCGTGTCCAGTTCGAATCACTTGGACCACGATCAAAATTGTGTTTCCATTGACTCAAATCAAAGGTAGATGAAATCGAGTACCTAAACCTGTGGAATACTGACGATGAGATGTGTATTCTCGTCTTGAGCTCGCGAAGGAACTTTAAAAATTGTAAATCTGCTGTGTCCATCAGTTGTCGCTGCTTGGGTCAGATAAAAAAAAAATTTAATATGGAGGTTTGTTAAGTTGGAGAACAGACGGCCGCTGCCATGTTTATGGACGTCATGCGTGTAACTTCTTTGGTAGTGGCGGCTGGGAAACTATCAGATGTTATCTTTCCTGGTGCTACACACATATACACACTCACGCGCTCAAACACAGACACATTCAAGCTCACACGCGCACACACTTAGCTTACATGTACTTTATAGCATGACTAGTCCTAGTCTGTAACTCCACAGAATCGAAAGCTGCTACCATTTTCTGAATTCTTTCTCTATTTTTGCCTTTCAATTGTTATCTTTTGTTCTTCGGTTAACCTCTTCTATTCTCACGTTTCAGTGTTAAATTGTGTTCCGTCTGTCCATGGTTTATTTATTTATTTTGTTGTTGAGACCATCGTCTCAGTCTCGCCGACAACTGTATTGGGTCTAGTTATTGCAGTACTTTCATGTAACCAAAACAATTACATCTATTGTTTTATTATATATTCTACTGCGGATAATAATCCGCGACTGTCCTTTCAGTTGTACTTTACTTGCGATCCAGCTATATTTATTGTTCTCAGGACTGATATCGCTCATGATAATTCAAATCTCCCTCCTATAATTAAGCAAGATAACTACTCAAAGAAAAAGCATTCTTTGTAAACAACATTTGTTGATGATTTCTATTTCGAGTCAGATTCCTGGCATAAACAAGCACAAGTAGAATTACTTTGTCAAATATGGTCAACTTAACAGCTACAACATTTGGAGAGGTTTTATTAAAAATTGTACATAACAATTAAACTTGTTGACTTTAATTAATATTTCACACAATTTGGTAAGCATTAATGATTCCCATAATTAAATGACTTTAAAAACAAAGACGACACTGTTTTAATGTTTTCACTTAATATTTTACATAATTAAACTGCTCTAATATTTAGATTAACGATATAACTTTAATTAATAGAGTTAATATACTTTTATAACTTTAATTAATGCATTTGAATATCTAAATTAATACAATGGCATTTTCATAACATTAATTAATAAAATGGTGTTTTTATAAACAATATTTAACACGCACGATCATCATCATCATCATCATCGTGTGCAATACCTGTTGGCGTAGGCGATCATGTCCTTCCATAATTTTCTATCCACAGTGCATCGTATCAGTTCTGTAGTTGATTGTTTTCCATGCCTTGACACCAAGCTATCCAGTATTTTCTCTCTTTGTTGTTCGCGATCTCTCTTTCCTCTTATTTTGCCAGTTGTAACCAAGTATTCCAACTTCCCTCTTCTCATGATGTGCCCGAAAAATGTTGATTGTTTCTTTCTGATGTTTTTTATGAGTTACCTTTTTGTGAACACGAACGATGCAATTTAATAATTGTCATTAATCATTGTTACAATTTGATACCTTTATTTCATATTTGACACAACAGGACAACATAATAATATGACAGTTTTAACATGTTAATTAATATTTACCATAATTTAATATCTGAAAGTTTTAAATACTAAACGTTTCTTTTGGCAAATGTTACATATTGTACCAACAAACCTTATTGACTGGCAAAGTCTGGCTCAACGAAAGGAAGACACGTTCATAACTGCTCTTATTTTGGCCACAAGAATCTTGGAAAGTCCAAGTCTTGGAAAAATCTGTCCACAGTTCGTCGCAGTTAACATTAGAACTGTGGAAGTGTAGTAATATGGATGTGATGAATGTAAAGAGACAGATGAAATAATGGTGAAATGGTGTTTTTGTAAATGTCAGTGACACTGATTTCAAAGCAACGCTCTTGACACACGCTAGTATTTATTAATTTCTTTTTTATATGGAGATGGAAAGATAGAAGGATAAATGAGCAGAAATATAGATAGATAGACAGGTAGTTACGTAGACATATATGTTAGTATATGCTTAGATATATATAGACATATATATGTAAGTAGATACACATGTAGATAAAAAGGTTAGTATATGTTGAGATATGTAGATAGCTATATAGGTATGTATATATATATATATATATATATATATATAATATATATATATATATATATATATATATATATATATATATATATATATAGTAGTAGGAAACTCTTTGTACAGAGCTTCGCAGCAGGAGGCAATCTGATCATCAGAAGAAGACCCCCGTCGAGCAAGTGTTTCGGCCCTTTAGCTTCTTGACACTCTAGGGGAGGTGGGCCCGCCTGGGTCATGACTTCCAGGCGTCGACCTCCTGCCGCATTGCCTCTAAGGCTTACACCGTATGTTCGGCACAAACTAACTAAACGTAATACACAAAACTTTCTAAAATAGCTTACCTAAACTAAGCTTATGTTCGGCACAAAATAACTATCACTTAATACACAAAACACTCGAAAATAGATTATCTAACTTAAGGTTTACATTTCATGTTCGGCACAAAATAGTTGCATTTAATAGGCAACACACTCGAGAATAGATACCTTACCTGCTCTTGGTTTAACCTAGCGCGTTACTGCGCTTTCGAGTTGAAATAACTTGGCTACTGATGCAACGATATTTCCTAGACCCGTCAGTGTCTGACTTTCGTGGGAAATCGGCATCCGCTGGTTAAGATTGACGCCTAGTTGTCTGGTCTTCTTGTTGTTTAGGACTGTTGTTTGTATGGTAGTTGCCCCAAGCATCTGGTCTGATGCTCACCTCCGGTCGATTATGTAACTTCTTATCGCTTCGTCTCGGGCCCTACTTCAATTCTCCCTACTCTGTTGACTTATGTGGGAGCAATAAGTGGTCAAGGTGTAAAATAGTCGCCCGATCCGTCTGGTCTGGACATAATATTATTTAACTGTTGGTCTGTCTCGACTCTGCCACAGCCAGCACGACGCTCTTTCTGCTGACTCAGCAATAGTCTTCATTGTTCTTGACCGCATCCCCCTTAATTCCTAGCATTTTTAAGAGGTCGTAGAGGGATGGGGTTGTGAGTCCTCTGGCACTAACCACCACCGAAAACACTCTACTCTGTACTCCCTGCTTTCTCAGTTCTGTGGTGAGATCCTTGTATTTAGATAGTTTGAATATATGTTGTTCCTCTATCCTGGATTCAAATGGCACTGTGAGTTCTATTAAAATGACATGGGTCATATTTGACGTGTAGAGTGCAATGTCTGGGCGCATTTTAGATCTCCTAATGCACTCTGGGTACTTCCCTCGCCCTGGGAGGTCAACCGCCATCTCCCAATCGTTAGCTATGTCCAGGATAGTGAAGTCGTTCCAGTGGTTCTGCTTGGGGCGTGCAGCCTGTCCCGCTCTCAAAAAGTAGGTGTTAGTCGTAGCTGGTCGAACTTTATTGTTGGCCTTCATCCGCGCCCCATCCACGGTGGCAGCCAGTTCATGCAGCACTCTGTTGTGTCGCCATGTGTACCGCCCTTGGCCTAGTGCTGTCTTGCACGAGGAAAGAACATGTTCCATCGTCTGTCTTCCTCCGCAAAGAGGACATCGATTGTCATCTGTCTTCCCCCACTTCACAAGGTTGCAGGCTGATGGTAGAAGGTCATACATAGATCTGATTATGTAGCTGAGCCGCAGCGGTGCCATATGCCACATGTCATTCCATGTTAGTGTCCTCTGCAAAGCCATCTCCCATGTGGTCCATTGGCCTTGCTGCACTTGTTGTGCTGCCTTTTGTACACGTTTGTTCTCCTCGACATCTCTTATCTCCCTGACTATCATGTCCCTTCGTTGTCTATTTGATGCCTTTGACCACCATTGGATGTCTCCATGACCAAATCCACGTCTGTTGGTCTGCGTGTAGCCCATTACTTCCTTTAGCTGGAGACTCTCACGTGCTTCGCGTACTGCTGCACACGCCTGCCACTTCCGACTCTATAAGTATATATATATATATATATATATATATATATATATATATATATATATATATATATGGCCCTTTCGTCTTGTCAGACGGTCTAGTGGAGGCTATTGCGTATTTTTTTGAGGTATTGTTTTTGCCGAACAGCTTCTCTCGTGGCTAATTCTACCAATGTTTGACAAACACACGCGGTCACATAATGAACAGGTCAGGCTCGCTGGTCCACAGGGTTTACCATCCTTTTTCGTGAGTCTCTTCTCTTCTAAGTCCTGTCTTAGAACAGTCTCAAATGTTGTTATACCGTTCCTTATACGTGCTCTCCATGATGTGCGATCACTTGCCAGATGTTGCCAGTCGTTTTCACAGATGGAGAAGTCTTTCAGAGATGATTTGCAGATATCTCTATATCGTAGTTTAGGTCTGCCGATTTGTCGTTTTCCGTGTTTTAGCTCACCATATAGTATTTGCCTAGGAATGCGTTTTTCTTCCATCCGTTGGACATGCCCCAGCCATCTTAGCCTTCGACTTCTGAGCATCGACATGATTGTTAGGGTCTTAGCACGTTGCAGGACAGTTAAGTTGGTTATTTTGTCCTGCCATTTGATGTGCATTATTTTGCGGAGACATCGCATGTGGAAGACATTTAGTCTTTTTTCCTGGTTTGAGTATGTTGTCCAGGTTTCGGATCCATATAGTAGTGTGCTAAGCACACAAGTTTGATATATTAAGAGTTTAGTCTTTTGAGTTAGTTTCGTGTTGTTCCATGCCCTTTTTGTGAGTTGCCGAAGGTCGTAGCTGCCTTACCAATTCGACAGTTATTTCTTCATCAAGAGAGATGGTTTGCGTAACTGTGGATCCAAGATATGTAAATTTCTGTACTGATTCTAGTGGGCAGTCTTTTAGAGTAATAGATATAGGTTTGAAGTCACCTTGATTTAGTATTACTGTCTTCTGAACATTAATTGACAGTGAAAAAAGGTCGCATGCTTTATCCAGGTTGTTGATCACGACTGTAGGGTGGCCTCACTATGAGCGACTAGGGCTGCATCGTCAGCAAATAAAAATTCTTTAAGTAGGGCAACATTTGTTTTGTTTTTTGCTCTTAGTCGTGCTAGGTTGAACAGTGAGCCATCTGGTCTAGTGCGAATGTAAATATCTCCTGAGCTGTTTTCGAAGTGTAATTTAGGAGGGCAGCTATACCAAAAAGGGTCGAGACACATCCCTGTTTCACTCCTTTGTTGACTTTGAAATTCCCTGATGGACTCCCATCAAAATGGACTTTGCCATCATGTCTTCATGGAAGGAAATTATCAGCCTAAGTAATTTAGGAGGGCAGCCTATGCCTTCTAACACCTTGTAGAGAATATATATATATATAGGGAGCGAGAGAAAGAAAGAGAGACAAAGAAAGACAAAGAGAGAGTGAGAGCAAACAAAATAGACATTAATAAAAAGAACCACAGTGGCAATTTTTTTTTATTTATATAAAAAAAGTAAAGTACCCCGTCGCGCAAAGTGGCGTATAGGGAATATGATGTTAGTGACCATACATTTGACAGACCTTCGGCACATAATTTTTTGGGGTAATGTGGTCGGTATTACGCCCGTGCCGCTTTACTTTCCAGAAAAAAAATCCGGTACCAATTAAAGGCTGGGTGAACCGGAGCCGTCGGTTGGGATCGAACCCTACCTCTTGTCCTTTGTAGTCCAGTTCACTAACACTTATTACATTTTCCTCTCTTTATTTTTCATTTACAGTTCTCCTCAAAACACAAGAAAAACTTTGCTCTAGTGTCGGCAAAAGAAAAACTGTCATGTTGGAATTATAGTTATTGAGTTATTGAGTTATTTGCGGGTCATCATCATTGCACTCCGAACATGTCCATAGGTGCTCAGATTCCCTCCTCAGCAATTCCCTCAGTGTCCAGCGACTGACGACTCCAGTTCTATGTTGGTTGATAGGTCTTCTTACACAGCCACTAAGTTTCTCATTTCTGGCTGTGCCCATCTTAACTCCCATTTCCATCATCCGAAGAAGTGACGTGGATCTTGTGTTTGTCGAAGTCCTGTGCTCTTCCCACATCTCGGAGGGCATTGATGATGTCCGCCCGATCCATTGGTTGCCCGTCCTCAACGACAGCGCAGCTAGCCAACCTGTCCGCTCTTTCATTTCCCCGTACTCCCGCATGTCCAGGGACATAGACAAAGGTGACCTTACGTATTTTGGATTTCTGCAACAACTCTACCCATTGCATGCGTACAGAGCCCGCCTCCACTCTTTTAATCATGCTCATCGAATCACTCAGTATACATGCGTGGGTGTAGTCTTGTGACTCTAACCATTCAAACGCCTTGGTCACTGCCATCGCCACCATTGTCATGCAACTCGTGATCATGACGTATGCACCACTGTCTTCCTTGACTATTCTGCCTGCCGAGCGTGCTGTAAATGCCTATGCACTTCTTTGGTGTCGTATTACAGATCCGTCTGTATAAATGACTACATCTTTCTCATTGGTGTTATCGTAGATGAGACCGTTGACCTCGGCATTAACCACGACCGGGTTCTGTTCCCTACTTTTCCTGTCAAGTGTGACAATACACGAGAACGTCCCCTTGAATGACGTAGGCACCGGTATCCACTCCTCACCAACGCTGATATTGGTAAGCCCACAGACCTGTTTGATGACATCTTCTGCTCGGCCCACCCATGATTTGCCTTTTTTAAGCCTGGCACCTTTCACTGTGTTGAGCACGTGGTGCAATGGATGCTCTGTATCTGTACTAATCTTCAGGTATGCTCGTGCTCTCCAGATCTTGATTCTGTCATCCATGGTTGGAAAGTCAAGAAGATACCTCATTGCTACACAAGGAGTGTCCCTCGTACATCCCAGGATAATGTGCATGGCTTCATTCTGTATTTTCTCCAGCCTATCAATTTGAGTCATACTGACAGTAAGAATTGCCAGGGCATACTCGATTGGTGCGAGGACTAGTCCCTGGAACAGAAGAGTAAGTAGCCTCTGCTCGATGTTGGCAGCTGCCATGACCTTCAAGGCGGCTAATCCTTTGCGGGATTTTGTTATCACATGGTCGACTTGGTACCGACAACACAGGCTGCGATCAAACTTAACTCCGAGATATGTCATCAACTTGTCCCTGGTCACCTCATCAGCTCCCATTCGTACTACGGGTGTGATCGTATTAACGATATGATTGTTAAGGGAGAACCATGAAACTGATGCTTTATTAGGATTAACCAAGGCACCTGAAACCCCACACCAGGAAGAAATGCAATCGAGTTCGTCTTGCATTGTGGAGACGATTCCCCGTCTGTCTCTTCCCTGTCGATATACCAGAATATCATCAGCAAAAGTCATAGTTCTTCCCCTCCCATCCAGTTGTTGTTCCGTGATTGTTATTGTGTACACGTGAAATAGAACTGGTGACAATGGTGAGCCTTGTGGCAGCCCTGGACAAATGGATATTGGCACGGAAGACCAACTTCCACATCTGAGTATCACCTCCCTCTGAAACAGTACCGCGGCGATCCATCTAATGAGGAAGGTGTGCACCGCCAGTTTGAGGAGCATATGCATGAGATATTCAAATGATACCCTGTTGTATGCATCCTCCAGATCTATAGCAGCAGCACATGTCTCCTCTCGTCGATTATAGTTGTTACCCTGCTTGGACAACATTTACTTCTTTGTTTGAACTGTAATTGATTCCCAACTGGTATTACATTTATCGTGTTTGTGCTACAAATGTTTCCCTTCTGCAAAATCAGTATTTTGACAACTTGAACTACGATAGTTTCTAACATGAACTACACCAGTCTCCCTCGTTGAACTACGATAGTTTCTAACATGAACTACAACATTCTTCCTGTTGGAACTACAACAGTCTCCCTCGTTGAACTACAATAGTTTCCCTGTTTGCACCAAAATAGTTTCTTTCTTTGAACTACAATAGTTTCCCTCTTTGAAATTCAAAAGTTTCCTTTTTTGACATAAAATAGTTTCTCTCCTTGAAATACAATATTTTCCCTCTTTGAAATACAACAGTTGTTCTCTTTGAACTACACTTGTTTTCCCACTGGAACTACAACTGTTTCCTTAATGAAACTACAACTGTTTCCCTACTAAAACTACAACTGTTTCCATATTAAAACTACAACTATTTCCCTACTAAAACTACAACTGCTTCCTTACTAAGGCTACAACTGTTTCCCTACTAAAACTACAACTGTTCCCCTACTAAAACTACAACTGTTTTCCAACTGAAACTACAGCTGTTTCCCTACTAAAAATACAACTGTTTCCCTACTAAAACTACAACTATTTCCCTACTAAAACTACAACTGTTTCCCTACTAAAACTACAACTGTTTCCCTACTAAAACTACAACTGTTTCCCTACTAAAACTACAACTGTTTCCCTACTTAAACTACAACTGTTTCCCTACTAAAACTACAACTGTTTCCCTACTAAAACTACAACTGTTTCCCTACTAAAACTACAACTGTTTCCCTACTAAAACTACAACTGTTTCCCTACTAAAACTACAACTGTTTCCCTACTAAAAATACAACTGTTTCCCTACTAAAACTACAACTGTTTCCCTACTAAAACTACAACTGTTTCCCTACTAAAACTACAACTGTTTCCCTACTAAAACTACAACTGTTTCCCTACTAAAACTACACCTGTTTTCCTAGAACATACAATTCTTTCCTTCCTGGAACTAGGATCAATTCGATGTTGGATCTACAATTAATTGCTTTCAAACTCGGGCTACGATAATTTGTTTTCAGTTTTATATAACAATTTTTTGTTTACCATAAATTGCATTTTCCTTTTCATCTCAATCGTCATTAGGAAGATCTAGCAAAGTAACAAAGATTACCTCCACCTCGTATAGAGAATATAGTGTCGGTGTCTATGCTTACCAATGACCAATTGTGATTTTTATGGATGTTGTGGTCGATATCACCAGTACCGGTTGTTATTTTTTTGGCCAGAAATATTCAGTGTTTACACAAGGCTGGTTGTCTTAGAAGGCGTAGATCAGGCCCAAACCCGGTCTATTGCCCCAAGTAGGCGACCATTTCACTAACCACTGAGCTTACGAAACGTAACAAAAAACATGGAAAGAGTACGTAGAAAATAGATTGTGGCGGAAAAAGAAAATACCAAGAATGTGACGAACAAAAAAAAAAATGGAAAAAGAGAATAAAAAACATGGAGAAAGTTATATGGAGAACAGACGGAGAATGAAAACAATAATACTTTGAGACCTAATATTGAAAAAGGTGGAGTAGAACATTCAAACAGTACGGTGTCAATTTGATAGAAAAAGAAAAACAAAATATATATATATATATATATATATATATATGGCCCTTTTCGTCTTGTCAGACGGTCTAGTGGAGGCTATTGCGTATTTTTTTGAGGTTTTGTTTTTGCCGAACAGCTTCTCTCGTGGCTAATTCTACCAATGCTTGACAAACACACGCGGTCACATAATGAACAGGTCAGGCTCGCTGATCCACAGGAATTACCATCCTTTTTCATGAGTCTCTTCTCGTCAAAGTCCTGTCTTAGCACAGTCTCAAATTTTGTTATACCGTTCCTTATGCATGCTCTCCATGATGTGCGATCACTTGCCAGATGTTGCCAGTCGTTTTCACAGATGGAGAAGTCTTTCAGAGATGATTTGCAGATATCTCTATATCGTAGTTTAGGTCTGCCGATTTGTCTTTTTACGTGTTTTAGCTCACCATATAGTATTTGCCTAGGAATGCGTTTTTCTTCCATCCGTTGGACATGCCCCAGCCATCTTAGCCTTCGACTTCTGAGCATCGACATGATTGTTAAGGTCTTAGCACGTTGCAGGACAGTTAAGTTGGTTATTTTGTCTTGCCATTTGATGTGCATTATTTTGCGGAGACATCGCATGTGGAAGACATTTAGTCTTTTTTCCTGGTTTGAGTATGTTGTCCAGGTTTCGTATCCATATAGTAGTGTGCTAAGCACACATGTTTGATATATTAGGAGTTTAGTCTTTCGAGTTAGTTTCGTGTTGTTCCATGCCCTTTTTGTGAGTTTGCCGAAGGTCGTAGCTGCCTTACCAATTCGACAGTTTATTTCTTCATCAAGAGAGATGCTTTGCGTAACTGTGGATCCAAGATATGTAAATTTCTGTACTGATTCTAGTGGGCAGTCTTTTAGAGTAATAGATAGAGGTTTGAAGTCACCTTGATTTAGTATTACTGTCTTCTGAACATTAATTGACAGTGAAAAAAAGGTCGCATGCTTTATCCAGGTTGTTGATCAGCGACTGTAGGGTGGCCTCACTATGAGCGACTAGGGCTATATATATATATATATATATATATATATATATATATATATATATATGGAGAGAGAGAGAAAAAAAAAGAGAGAGAGAGATATAACCTACTAAGGAAATGGAAACAAATGAAGCGAAAAAAAATGATTGAAAACACAGAAAGCACACATAAAATACAGAACACAAATTGAAAACACACAAAAAACACACTAAAACACACAGAAACACACTGAACATACACAGAGCACACACAGAACACACATAGGTAAAATATACAGACAAACAGAACATGCACAAAAAACACACAGAAGACACATGGTAAACATATTTAACAAAGCTAGTGAGAAGCTCAGATTAAAAATCATCACGGGAATTTCAAGGGAATAGATAAACGTGAACATAAACGTGTAACAGGTAGACACAGACTACTTTTCTTGGATTAGTTACACTGATATAAGGTTGCCAACTCTCGTGGTGCTGTAGTCCAGGCAACGACCTTTGAATATGTCCTCAAAATTAGGTGTTGTCCCTTGTGACCTCGAAGCTTGACAAGCCAACAACACAAGGAAAGCTGATTTGAGCAAAAACAGCATTGCAACCTGCAAGAAATATGTTACAGAACCGTTAATCAGTCTGTGGGCTACACGGTGTATTATATAAAGATTCTTCTTAATCTTTCCTTCCTCATTTACCTGTCTACGCAAAAGTCAGTTCCTAGTCTCTAGGGACTTCGTCAGAGATTAAAGCTGGCGAACGAAACAAAAAAATGCACCTTTCAGCGTCAAGGGGAGAAATAATTTGCGGATAATTCGACGTAAGCGCTATACATTACAAAAAAAAATATGACGATCATCATTTTCAGGAGGACGTGAACTTCCGGTCAATATGGCGGATAGGCGGCAGGAACTGTTAAAGGCTATGTCTGAAAAATGTTGCAGTATCCTCATATTCAAAGTCCGGCTTGTTGCAGGAGCTACTGAGTTAAGTGCTCTGTGCACACCGTGAGCTGTGCGCTTCATCCGTTTTGATCATGTTTCGATATTCCGATTGCTTACTATGAATGAAGATATCGTATAACAGGGGACATATGGCTGTGTTCACTTTCTGTGCGGTTTCGCCTTATCGCCTTATGTCTTTTGGAGTGTGCTGAAACTGCTATAATGGGAACTACAGCTACCTTTCTTTGTTCGGAAGATGAGTTATTAATTCGGATGATTCCACTGGCACGGGCGGTTGAGCAATTATGGATTTTAATTCGTTTCAGTGATACCGGGGCCTTCCATAACCATAATTTGCGGACTTTTGCTCTTCTGTTCGCCTCTGCTGCTGTTATGTTTTCTGGTACTTCTAATATTCCGTCAGTCCATCTTTTTTCGTGGTCGGCCCTTGGGTTCTTGTTTTCTTGCAACGTTTATTGAAGGTTCGTTGTGGTGTGTTTTGATCTTTCTGTCTTGTCACGTGGCCAAACCATTTTTAATGTTTTTTTTAAATATATGCTATGGCAGGGGCTCATTATCATCATCGAATGCCATCTCCGCTACGAAGGTTGGCTACCATTGAGCGCCATTCTGCTCTGTTTCTTGCTTTGATGTTGCAAGTTGTCATATGCTGGTTTGTCTATCTTTTGATGTTACTCGTCCATGTTAGTCTTGGTCTGCCTCTGCTTCTTTTACCTTGTATTTTCCCCTCCAGTTTTACTTTTAGTAGGCTGTTGTGTCTTTTAACATGGCCCCAAAAATTTAATTTGTCTTGTTTGAATTGTGTTTAGTAGTTCTCTTTTCATGTTTAGTTGTTTTAAAACTTCATCGTTTGTTTTCTTTTCCTTCCATCCAATTCTACCTATTCTTCTATATATCCACATTTCAAAGGCTTCAATTCTCTGTTCTGTTTTCTTGTCTAATGTCCATGTTTCTGCACCATACAGGAATGTTGAGAAGATTTTTGCTATTGTGAGTTTTAGCCCTGGTGTTATTTGTTTTGATGTTAATATGTTCTTCATGACATTAAAATTACTTTTTGCCATTTCTATTCTTTTGTTTATTTCAGTTGTACATTTTCCATCACGGTTATAGTATGTCCAAGGTAGTTGTAGTTCTGAACTGTCTCCAGGTCTATTCCTTCAATTTTTATATCCACTTGTGGGTTTTGAGTATTTTCTTTGTTTATGATCATAGTTTTAGTCTTTTTGATATTCATATCTAGTCCATATTTTTTGCTTGTCATATTAATTTCATTAAGTAATTGTTGTAGATCGTTAGGATTTTCTGCTAGTAGTACAGTATCGTCATAATATCTTAGGTTATTGATTATCTTTCCATTAATTTGTAGGCCTGGCATCTCTGTGATGTTTTTTTAAAGATAGCAATGGGTGTAGAGTTCTCTTTGTTATATCTTATTTTGCTGTTTGCTCCCAGTATAGATTACATTTAATCATCATTTTTTGGCCATGTAATAAGAAGAGAACAACTGGAAAAATGAGGGACGAAGAGATAGAGGGAAGCAAAGAGAAAAAATAACAGACAGCTTAAGAGAATGGCTTGGCAGAAAGTCAACAACAGAAATGATAATTAGCTGCCGAGATCGAAAGTTGTGGAGAGACATGATCACTTAAGCCAGCAGGCCCGGTACTTCATGATGATGATGATAGATTACATATTAGTCGTATGTCCATGTCATCTAGATGTATCTCTTTTAGGCATTCTATAATTTGTGTGTGGTGTACACTATCAAAAGCTTAGGTGTAGTCTATGAAGCAAGCATATATTGGTTTGTTTACTTCTGTGTACTTTTCGATTAATGTCCCCATGCAGAATATGGCTTCTTTTGTCCCGCTATTTTTCCTAAATCCAAATTGCTGCTCATCAAATTCAGTATTGATTTTATTCTGAATCCTTCCTTGTATAACTTTTAGCAAGATTTTTGTTAACATGGCTCATTAGATTTATTGTTGTAACGTCACTGCATTCAACTGCACCATTCTTTTTAGGCAATACAATGAAAGATGATGTTTTTAGTTCATTTGGTATGTATCCTGTGTGGTATATACCGTTGCATATGTCTGCAATCACTTTAATGCCAATATCTTCTAGTGCCTGTATCATCTCTTTCTGTATATTGTCAGACCCTGCTGTTTTTCCCTTTTTCATTGTTTTTATAGCTTTTTCCACCTCATATTTTAAGATTTTATAGCCTGATGTACATTTTATAATTGTTTTTTTTTGCCCCTTTGATCATGAAATAGATCTGTTATATATTCCTGCCATATGTCCATTTTTGTTTTTTGTTCTTCTATTTTTTAGATAAGGTGTCGCAGGTTTCTTGTATGCTTTTCTTTATGCATTGCCATTTGTTTGTGACTTTTTCATCAGGATTTTCTCTTCTGTATTGCTCAATTCCTTCTTCTAGCAGCTTCTGATATGTGTTCTTTACTTGTACTGTATAGGTATCTTTAATATCTTTTTGATTTAAAGCTGATATAACTAGTGTATTGTTGATGAATTAGACTTTTGCTTGTTTCTCTTTAGTTTGATTTTCATTTTAATCACCACAGGATTGTGATCTGAATTAATATCTGCTCCTGGATAGGTTTTGGCTTTCTTTACGCTCTTACGGAACCTTTCTTTTATCATTATGTAATCTGTTTGATTCCCCTTCTTGTCTCCAGGACTTTTCCATGTGTATAGTTTCCTTTTCTCTTGCTCAAAGTAGGTGTTACATATTATCAGCCTGCTTTCTTCACAGAATTGTATTAATCTATCTCCTCTGTCATTTCTTTTTCCTAAAACATGATTTTCTATAATGGTCTTATATCTACCTTTTCCTACTTTAGCGTTCATGCCACCCATTATAATCAGGAAGTACGAAGACTTCACTTGCTTCATAACTTTATTTAGGTCTTCATAATATGCCTCTATTTGTTCATCTGTGTAGTCTTGAGTAGGTGCGTATGTCTGTATTATTGTTATGTCGAATGGTAATGGCGGTGGCTATTCCTAGCTTTTTTCTCAGTTCTTCATTTCTGATCTTATCTCTCAGACTGTTTCCTATCATTTGTCTGACACATTTCATCTCAGCATATAAAGATTAGTGTCAGACGTTGTATGTGAATGAAGGTGTCACATCCCCACATACCGTGACCCTTACCAAGGCCACATCAGATCTGCATATTTTAAACATATATTAGTTAATAATTGACATTTTCATCTTAACAAAATGAGAATTTACCCTTCGTTTCCATTTCAATGAAATTACACATTTGATTTCTATTCTATTTTTTTCCTGAATGATAACTTTTCTCTCAGTTGTTGTTTGTGGCCGCCAACTTAACTTTATCTCTAGCGAACTTCCGAGGGACTGAATTTGACATGAATATCCCTTTTCCCTATGTTTGACACTGGCAGACGTGTGTTCAAGTGTACCCCGACACACAGGCAGATAGCTTTCTTTAACTTCAGATACTTTCATTGCTTTTTATTGTATCTACGAGAGTCTTGACATTTATGAGTAGATATGTGTTCCTATCAATTAAGTCACGACAGCGGTAATTTTTTTGTCTACTCGATTACCAACTGTCGAAGCTTTTCTAACATATTGTGGGATACACACAGGACCTCCTAAATTTCGCCGTTCTCCTGGGAGCTAGACACCAGATCTCACTACCAAGAGATCAGGGAGCGTAAAGCCACGAAGAAACCACGGATTTGATTTTAGAAAAATGCTCACCGTCAATAGTGGGAATCAAATCTGGGAACCTTCTTGTCTAGAGGCCAAAGTCTTACCTCTAGACCACCTATCTGCCCCTCCTTAGTTTATAAATGTGATTGTCATTCCATCTTCACTTTTCTTCTCATCTCAGCCACTGTAGAACTTCAATTTCCTTTCACTTTTACGCTAAATTAATATTAATTTTCTTCTCAGCAAAATGAGAACGCTCGTTCTCTTTCTCATTAATTTAAGTTAGAACTATCACTTCATTTTTATTGTTAATTGAACTAGAATTTTCCATTTCAGTTTCGCTAAAAAAGAACTTTCTTTTAAATTAAATTAGAACAATCGTTTTATTTCCATATCAGCCAAACCAGAACATTCCTGTCACGACCTTCTATACTGAGAATTTATTCAAACCGGCCATCTGCAACAATCCCTTTCGATAGTTCGATTCATTTGATAATAACTACAACACCAACAAGTACTTATTATTTTGTTGAAGACTTCAATATTATTTTTTGTAATACCATAGAATTAAAACGTTTCGCTGACATAAAGTGACACTTGAACAGTTTGGGTGAATTAATTGTAGGCTTATTTTGAAAGGATTGGTGGAGATTCCAATATGTCTCTTTTTAACTTCAATTGTTAAAGCGTCTTGCAGCGTCGGATACTCAGAGGCAACGGAGGCCACGACATCTTTAATATTTTTTTTTTATCAAAATACACAACACAATCACATTTCAGCTCAATGAGTTAAATGTCAGTGTACAACCAGACACCGTATAAGCTGGTATAGCCGTGACAGAGTTCAAATAATTCGAGCCGTTACTTGTAAATAGACTTCAATGTCTATGAACGTCAAACCTGCTACAACAGTACAAAGCCATTTATCGACCTTGCAATGTGTATTAGAACTAGGTAGGCCATTCTGTAATTAGCTCCTCGTTGCAATGACAACAGAAGAATGACTAGTAAGATGACGTTTTATCTCTTTAATGAAACATATAGAAGTAGAGCCAATAGAAGACAACCTTATTTAGAGTCTCCGTAAAAACACTGTGCTGCGTCTTTATATAAAAAAACAAACTTGAACAAAACCGTAAGAAATGTTTATTAACAACAAAACCATGTTTTTCCCCCTCGTAAACTATAATTCAAATAGCTAAGATATTATGATTTAATTATGATTATGTTAATTTGAGACAATAATAAAAGGAACTATCTTACATAGCGTAAAGCGTTGTGATGTCGCAAATTATTAGGTCTGACCAATTATTTCAACTAAAGTTTGATCTCATTTCCAGGCCGCCTCAAGTTTCGAACTCACCGTCCTATGTCGGCATGTAGGATTGCTGCTCATTCGTTGGTAGAGGAGAACCCCTAGACTCATGCATGATAAGCGGTTGTGCAACAATATATCACAAATTTGTCAGTGATAAATTGGTTTTTAGACTAAAAAGCAGGGAAGAAGTAACATGAACCATAATGAAGAGGTAGATTAGTTGTCAATGATAAGACTGAAACTAACGCTCTCATTACTTTCCGAGGTTTTGCCCGTTTGGACAAAGGCAACAAGCAGGGGGGCCCTGTGTGCACTCGAGAAAGTTAAAGAATCCTTTATGGAGTAGGCCATAAATTCGGACGTTGCTCGGACAACATCGTCAGCAAAAACCTACTGACGTCGTGAATCCCATGCCGTGCTAGGGAGTGCGTGCACGTGGACCAGGATTCTCTTCGTGTTTTCAAGAGATTTTCGAGGGGGATATCGAAGCATTTATGTATTCGTCTGGTGTGCAGTAATGACGATCCCAACGCAAACAAGCATGTCAACGAATCATTGACAGCTGAAAATCGAAAAAAAAACGAGTTGTATTACTCCACACTGGACACACTTTTAAAAGTAAAAATACTAAAACTAATTAAATGATATTAATCAACAAATCTTTAAAAAAATAATGGAATCTATATCTACACCTTTTTCTCTTAAATGTGCCCTCCTGAGTGTCACAGAGTTCGTTCACCGTATCGTGATCCTCCTGTAACCAGGAAAAAAGAAACTGAAGCAACAACTGATATTTTACGGGCTGTATGAAGATTGCTCGGCCTACAACAACAAAACAATAACGTTATTATTTCTTTAAATAATACCGTACAATTATTAAAAGTTAGAAACTAAATATAGTACTTCAAACAATACTATCTGTTTCTGTTTAATAAAAAGTATCACCTTTATATTTAATTTTTTTTTAAATATTCACAATTCTTAATCTTACTTTTCTTTGTGGTAGTAACACACAAAGGTCCAGAGATGATTGATAATGTTTCTTAGAATCTGTCTACATAAATATGCGTCGAAGTTACGTTAATTATGTTTACGGATCTTTCAAAACCAGTACCAGAGTGGATCAACCACTCGGTATCGTGTGTAAACGGTAGCTCCCTGGAGTGACTTCCCCTCTCTTTCCATCAAGCCCCACATCGTCAACTACTTCGTATGTACAGTCGCCCAGTGGTTCTATCTGCTTACCATTCCATTGCAATAAAATTAAGTATTTGAAGTACACATCGTCAACTACTTCGTATGTACAGTCGCCCAGTGGTACTATCTGCTTACGTTTCCATTGCAATAAAATTAAGTATTTGAAGTAGCGTGGCGTAAGGCTTATGCCACTAAGATCGTTGGAATTATACAACCTAGAGTGGGTAGATAAAGATACGAGAGAGTTTTTACATTCAGTAATAACACCAGAGCTAAAGTTACGAATGTAAAATTTTATATCCACTGAACATTCCTGTACATAGCAAAAAATATGGACAGTACAAAAAGAAAAGGAAGAAAATCGAAGTCTGAAAATATGGATTTGTAGAGAAATGGAGAGATTTGGGTGGAAGGAAAATATGAAAACAGTGAAATTCTGAATCAGCTGAAAACGAAGGTATGGAACGCAGCGAAACTTAACTAAATACAGACGAAACTAATGAAATGTGTTGGTCATGTGAGGATGTAGACAGGGATTGGGACCTTATTAAAGTCAAGGTCAGAACAATTTATTTTTGGATAGTTGCTGAGAAACCAGAGAAGAATGGTTAAAAATAGATCATGTGTCAAGGTCACGACTGAGTGTATGAATTATTATACATATAGGACAGACACTACGTAACCAGACAGACACTACGTAACCAGACAGACACTACGTAATCAGACAGACACTACGTAACCAGACAGACACTACGTAATCAGACAGACACTATGTCGCCAGACAGACACTACGTATCCAGACGCGGCGAAACCAACAAAAGCACGAGAAAATGAGTTATATAAACTTGTGACTGAGAGGAACACGAAACGTAGCGCAGAGAACCAGAGAGAGCTGGGTAGGGTAACGCCGAGAGGGCGTTCGCCCGAAAACCAGAAGGGCCGAGTGCCCAAAGGAACCTCAGATGGAGCAAACGGCTCACACATCTGAAGGATATATCTGCCAGAGGTGGCAAAGGCTAAGTCAACCAGAGACAAGAAACGCTCTCTTGCAAAGAAGCGGAAAGCTTCAAGATCGAAACTCTAATTTAGTAAGCTGAGAGGGAAATCTGCCGAAATGACAAAGAAACTAAGTCAACCAATGACTAGAGCTTAGAGAAGCAATGAACATAAGATGAGTCGCGTAACAAGCCGAAATGCGATAGCCAAGTCCACCAGAAGCAAAGAAACGCTTGGAGAGAGAGAAAACGCACTGCCAAGGACACGGAGAGAAAGACAGACACATGGGCTAGAGTAAGAATATTCACGTGAACAGCTTCGCCGATCAAAAGACTACATTTCAGATTCCGAGATGTGAACTATTTGAGTTATGTACATAGATACATTTATGATTAGCGAAGGCCTAGATTCACTAAGAGTGTGAGTTGTGAACAATTTTGCGTGTGTGCATATAGTAGATACATGTGTGATTAATGATTATGCGGCTGTTTAGACCGCCAAGTAGTTGTGACTTGTGTATTCCAGTTGAATTTCTAGCAGAAATATCGGCGAAGTTTTCAAAGAACGAGTTAAGGAGGCCGGACAGCGGTTGTTACACGGGGCCGTAAACCACCTTATTGGCAACGACCAATCAGGAAGTAGTTTACAACAACGAATCAGAAAGCGAGTCATGTAGGCGGCACCACCCAGAGAACCCGATACGAAGTGAATAAAACCATCAGCTAGACAGTCCTCCCTTCATTATACCAGCAAGAGGAGGACGAAGCTGTCGGTACCAAAGGATGTATTCGATTAATTATGTCTCTCATTCATCCCAAGTCCTGTGAATGTCTTCACTCTGGTTTGGATTTATTTAGCGTTTGACCGACTCAGACGGCTGAAGACTCTGGCCCATTTACAGAAATTCATTCTATCGCATCCTTAGCGCATGGCGCACCCATCGAGTTTTTTCATTTCTGGAAACAATGAAGAGTATCAAGATCTTTTCAACACGTTTTTTGCAGCTGCAGGCCAGGATCACGCTCCTCAATTGGGATAGTTTACAATTTTATGCCGAGGTAGAGCCAGTCAACAATTATCTTCACAATCTATTTTCTCAAGTCGACGTATCTCTGAACGACACGCTGATTACACCATCTAAAAATACCTATCCATTTAGAGCAGTGTTCGAGACTACGTGGAAGATGCGAAAACGGGGCACTTGAGGGCCGCTTTGTTCTACAAAGACACAGCAGGCCACCACGAAGATATGCAGGACAACGAGAGATTTAAAATACGGCGAGCTTTGACTATGGGTAGTAAAGATGTTGAAATGATGAGTCGTTTGCACTCTGATGTATTTGTGCAGGATTGTTACATGTTAAACAAAGTGAATGTAAAGATCAAACTCACACCCTCTAAGGACGTATTCATCATCATGGCTCAGGAAAAGTATGTGGATTATAAGAGTGTGATCACTTATGCTGCACTCGTGGTCAGGAAAGCAAAGGTAAACCCGGCGATTTCTCTGGCCCACGAAAAGGCTATTTTAAGGGGGAATGCTCGGTATCCAATCAAGAGGATTACCATCAAAACACTTGCCATTGCTAGAGGTATGTTCTCGCACAATCAAGACAGTTTATTCTTGTCTCAAACGCCAAAACGTATAGTGATATGTCTGAATACCGCCAGTGCCTTTAATGGAGTTTATAACATTATCCCGTTCAATTTTCAACACTTTGGTTTGACTTATATGAACCTGACGATTAATGGGAGATGTGTTTCCGGAAAGCCCCTAACTATGGACTTTGAACGAAATCACTATGCGCGAGCCTTCTTTGGTACAAATTTGGCCATGGGTCTGATTGGTAGAGACGCTGGAAATGGCGTTGATTATCAACAGTTCAAGGACGGATTTTGTCTATTTGGTTTTGACCTCTCTCCGCAGCTTACTAGATAGATCCCAATTTGGGCTAGCCACAAGTGGACCCTTGTCGACAGAGCTCAAGTTCGCCGCTTTCAACAACTGCCCTACAAGTTATTAATTAAAACGCCGAGTTGGATTCAGTACTTGAGGTGTCCAACACACAACAAGTTCTAACAGACTATGCCGTTTGAGAAAATGAACACGGGGGATATTTACAGTCTCTTGATGTCCAATGTTTTAGTTCGACGTTGTTCCCTTGTTAGTGTCCTCCCACGAAACCACTTACCGCTCATCATCGACCCTACTAAGACTGCAACCGACCCTGCACACAGACGAGGTGAACACTGGGTGGCCCTCCTATACAACGGCCTTGGACAAATAGAGTATTTCGATTCCTATGGTTTACCTCCCAAGGAAAAGGAATGTTTTAAACTTTATCGAGAGAAATTCACACTAATCGAGAGGAATTCATCTATGACACATGATTGTTACAAGATTTGTTTAGCAACACATGTGGTCTATATTGTGTTTATTATATAATTTTAAAGTGTCGCTGTGAGATCATTAACAGAATTCTCATGCCATTTTCAACGAGACAACATATTAACGACCGTATCATTTATTGTTTGTTGACTCCGTGGATGCATCGGCTTCATGGAACAAGCTTTACGTGTCTCAAAACGTATAAAAAACGTATTGTATTAGTTACTACAAATAGAAGGGCCACGCCTTCCGTTACAGCATATAAAGTCCAGCCGTTCTCAGTACCGATACACACAGAAAGCCAAAGCCCTGTTACCTACTGGTGTGTTTTCAGAATGGATTCGTCTAGCGTGAATATGCCAGCTTCATTTGATGTTTGTGATCAACGGATTTTCATGTCCCGTGGCAATGAAAACATAATTCCATTGTCAAAAGACGGTGTTAAGTCAGTCTCAGTTTCTGTTTTCATAACAGACAATTGATATACATAAAAGCATGTGGTGAAA
Organism: Megaustenia siamemsis; assembly: GCA_032433765.1. Lineage (NCBI taxonomy): Eukaryota > Metazoa > Mollusca > Gastropoda > Stylommatophora > Ariophantidae > Megaustenia > Megaustenia siamemsis. The sequence goes on from JAVIAB010000001.1 coordinate 58,589,213, forward strand.
GTCAGCTAACGTGTCCTACCAGAACTGGAATGACACTTTCGAGAGATGAATTTACAACACTAGTTGTGATGCGAGATGCCATTTTATCATATTATGATAACCTCAACTACACTATGCCTCTTGGTAACCAACAGAAAGATCCTAGAGACATGGATCTTGATGCTCCGAGTGATTCAATTTCCACACAGTCACAAATTACCTATGCCATCTTTGATCAAGGATTTTTCAAAATGGAGGGTGGATGTGTTTTGAACCCTAATCAACCTTCGTATGCACCAGTGTTTGATATATATTTAACACAAACAGACAGTTACAACAAAACAAGGAAGTCCAGACCGCTAAAATTAATAAATTTTGCAATAGGACAGTGACATTTTTCGGATGTACTATACACATGACTATGTTGTTGTAGCTGTACTTTTTCAGTTGTGTTGTATTCGTATTTTTAGCATTTAAACCATAGTTGTTCAATTATAAATACTTGTATGTGTAACATATGTTGTCCACGTTCACGATGATGTATTAAAATAAATGTATGTTATGATTTATTATGAACATAAAAATTATATAGAAAGCAACATATTTTTTGGGGCTTTATTTGCCTATTTAATTTGTTTAATTTTACATTTATTTTAGTCTATTCCTATTTGCTGTATTAAAATAATCAATGTTATAGAATCTGTTAGAAATAAGGTTCTACTTACGGTTTGTAAAGAAAAAAATCACTTGTACACAAAACAAGACACTCAATTTTTGATCAACTTCTGCTGTTGCTTGTTCCGCCAAGCTTGCTCAACTTCTACATTCCACTAGGGTGGGTGCGTTCATTTCTCATGCCTCCTGCGAGCTGCGCCCTGTTTCTTATCTGATTTTGATAATGATGGCCTGGTCTGTGTCCTTATAGTGGAATGTGTTGAAATTGGTTTTCTGGCATCTATTTAAGCTTTTCTCAATTAGGAGGACACATGGATAGTGATAACTTCTGCGGAATCCTAGGACACGCCACTTGCAAACCGGTGCGAATGTAGAAGACATCAGTTCCAGATCTATGGCACTGTCAGAGTCCCCTGTGCGAGTAGTCACTCGGGTTGCTCTCCCATCATTCAACCACACTAAATCGACCGAAACCAACAGTGATAGGATAGGATGGAGGAAAGCAGGAAGCAAGGAAGAAAGTTAATCCCAGAACCACTCAAGTAGGATACGCCCCTTATATAACCCTACTAACAGAACATGGTACTATAAAATCATGAGGGTTACCCATTCCCGTCCTAACTCTACTACTCATGAAAGTTACGCCTCTGTCATAGCCACACTAAAAGAAAATACTACTACCAAATATAAAAATAACGCAACTGTTATAACCACAATAAAAGAAAATGGTACTACCAAGTATAAAAGTCACGCCTCTGTGATAGCCACACTAAAAGAAAATACTACAATTAATGAAAATTACGCCTCTGTCATAGCCGTACTAAAAGAAAATACTACTACCAAATATAAAAGTCACGCCCATGTCATAACCACATAAAAGAAAATGGTACTACCAAGTATGAAAGTCTCGCTTCTGTCATAGCCACACTAAAAGAAAATGGTACTACCAAACATCTGTTATAACTCTATTAAGTTGTCTTTCCGTCACAAGTCCATTAATTTACCATTTCTTTAAAAACAACGCCACACTAGTATTTCTTAGGTTGTCGTTATTCTAGCATTCAGTTGTTAAACTCATTAAAGCGCCTGTGTGTGCATGTCTAGGCCGGTGTCAGTCTCACGGTCAAGCGGTAATTTGTTGGTCAAGCATTCAATTTCGCCCACCAAAGGCTCTTTGGTGATCACCTGTTAAAGTCATTAGCACCCTAGACAAAGTACCACAGATGATGCCGATAGCCACGACTGGCACCAATCCCCCCAAAATTATTTCACCAGACAACACGATAGGTCAACCCACGCACCACGAGAGGTCATGAGAGGTCACCCTGACCGAGATCGCCTTGCACCGGGAAAAAAAATTGTTAGAACGTATTAGGGTAGACTTTTTACTTAGCCAAAAATGTTAGTATAGCCTAACATTTGGTGGGTGAAAAGTCCATATATCACTACCGAAGCAGGCATTTGGTCACATAATGGATACAGTAGTAGGTTACATGGTTTGTGTAGGCCAGAAGTGGGTAAGGATGGCCAGGGACTGTGGAGGAACTATGTAGCTGCCCTACAAGATGCACTGGTCAATGGCTGCTATGTTGGCATGTGTCCAATAAAAGAATGGGAAGGTAGAGGAGAAGGCGGAGGTGGAGGCAAACAGGAGGAGAGAAAGGAAGAGTACAAGAAGAAAGAGGAAAAGAAAGAGGAGAGGAATAAAGAGGAAGAGGAGAAGGATGAATAAAGGGGGAGAGGAAAAAAGAGAGGATAAGAAAAAATAGGAGGAAAAGCATACAAATGGGGAGAACAAAGGGGGAGAAGGAAGAATACTAATGGGGGAGGGGGGAGAATGATATGGAGAAGGAAGAAAAGAAAAAAGTGGAGAAAGAGCGGGAGAAGAATGAAATTGAGAAGGAGAAGGAAGAAAAGAAAAAGTGGAGAAAGAGCGGGAGAAGAATGAAATTGAGAAGGAGAAGGAAGAAAAGAAAAAAGTGGAGAAGAAGGAGGAGAAAAAGAAGGGGTGAAGAAGAATAAGGAGGAGGAAAGGAAGAGGTGAAGAATGAGGTGGTGAAAGAGTATGTGAAGATTGAGGTTCCGAAGGACAAGGAGGAGGAGAACAAGAAGGTGACAAAAAAATAAAGAGGGGGGGGGGGTAAAGATACACAGAAGGAGGACGAGAAGAATGAATTGGAGAAGGAAAAGAATAAAATGGAGAAGGAGAAGAAGAATAAAATGTGGAAATTATAAGAAGAATAAAATGGAGAAGGAGAAGAAGAATAAAATGTGGAAATTATAAGAAGAATAAAATGGAGAAGGAGAAGAAGAATAAAATGTGGAAATTATCAGAAAAATAAAATGGAGAAGGAGAAGAAGAATAAAATGTGGAAATTATCAGAAGAATAAAATGGAGAAGGAGAAGAAGAATAAAATGTGGAAATTATAAGAAGAATAAAATGGAGAAGTAGGAAAAGAATAAATTCTGAGGAGGAGGATAATTTTTTTGAGGAGAAGAAGAATGAGAAAGAGAAGGAGGAATAGGCGGAGCAGAAAAAGAAGAAGGCGGGGGAGTGGAACAAGGCTGTGCCAAATATGTGTTCTATGCCTGCATTCACGTTTAACAAATCCCCAGTGTTTTGATTTTTTTTCTTGTTAAAGGAGTGGATAGCGAGTACATCAAACAGGTGGTTCATAACCAGATGTCGCTATTTCACTTCCTTGAGGGCCGTATCTTGTTCCAATTTGGACGTGACATAAAGAACATATCTCTTGTACACTGGGCAAGGTGGGGGTGAGGTGAAGTGGGGTGAGTGGGTTTAAGGAAGCTAAAATATGTAGTTCTCCAAACAAGGTGTACAACTCTTCCTGCTGGGTAGGACCTAGAAAGAGACTATGACTTGTACGTCACGTGACAACACTTGGACATGTGGACTTTATTCTCCAGCTTATATAATAAACTATCCCCACTTCACACACACACACACACACACACAAGCACATATACACACGCACACACCACAAACACGCACACATACATACACACCACAAACACACACACACACCCAAAGGTCCAAGTAGGAAATAACTGTTTTTGCTGTCTTGTTTCTAGAAACCTGTACACACTTATTAACGGCAACATGATTTAGCGTGCCCCATACAGGCACAGTAAATCGTCATTCATGCAAAAATAACATGTACTGAGATAGTGTTACAGCAGTTTTGTGTGTGCATTAATTAAAAACCTGTGTCAGGTGGTGGGAACATTCATGATAATAGCTTGCCTGCAACATTATTAAGATATCGACACTAACGTATTAGGCGTCTGCTTGCCTCTTATCACGAGAAATGTATTTAATTGTCATTATATTCACAAGTAAATTAACGAAGGCGTATAGTTGTTTTCCGCTGTTATAGCTATCACGTGATATGTGTCTTTTCTTCTTTGTAGATGAGTCTTTTGTAGATTATCCAGGAGGAAATAATCCAGGAGGAAATAATCCAGAAATAGATGAGTCGCGAGGCTAGCACACAGTAATCGCTCTCAGTGATGTTGGGGGCGTAAAAACAGGTGAATACAACATTCTCTCTCAGTGATGATAGGGGCGTGACAACATATAAATACAACATTCCCTCTCAGTAATGATGGAGGCCGTGACAACATGTAAATACAACATTCCCTCTCAGTAATGATGGAGGCCGTGACAACATGTAAATACAACATTCTCTCTCAGTGATGACGGGGGCGTGACAAAAGGTGAATACAACATTTCCTGTCAGTGATGATGGAGGTCGTGACAACATATAAATACAACAATTTCTGTTAGTGATGATGGAGAACTTGACAACATATAAATACAACATTTCCTCTCAGTGATGATGGAGGTCGTGACAACATATAAATACAACATTTCCTCTCAGTGATGATCGAGGTCGTGACAACATATAAATACAACATTTCCTCTCAGTGATGATGGAGGTCGTGACAACATATAAATACAACATTTCCTCTCAGTGATGATGGAGGCCGTGACAACATATAAATACAACATTTCCTCTCAGTGATGATGGAGGCCGTGACAACATATAAATACTACAACTTTTCTCAGTGATGATGGAGAACTTGACAACATATAAATACAACATTTCTTCTCAGTGATGATAAATACAACATTTCCTCTCAGTGATGATGGAGGTCGTGACAACATATAAATACAACAATTTCTCTCAATGATGATGGGGCCGTGACAACATATAAATACAACATTTCCTCTCAGTGATGATGGAGGTCGTGACAACATATAAATACAACATTTCCTCTCAGTGATGATAGAGGTCGTGACAACATATAAATACAACATTTCCTCTCAGTGATGATGGAGGTCGTGACAACATATAAATACAACAATTTCTCTCAATGATGATGGGGCCGTGACAACATATAAATACAACATTTCCTCTCAGTGATGATGGAGGTCGTGACAACATATAAATACAACATTTCCTCTCAGTGATGATGGAGGTCGTGACAACATATAAATACAACAATTTATCTCAATGATGATGGGGCCGTGACAACATATAAGTACAACATTTCCTCTCAGTGATGATGGGGGTCGTGACAACATATAAATACTACAACTTTCTCTCAGTGATGATGGAGGCCTTGACAACACATAAATACAACAATTTCTCTCAGTGATGATGGAGGTCGTGACAACATATAAATACAACATTCCCTCTCAGTGATGATGGATGCCGTGACAACATATAAATACAACAATTTCTCTCAGTGATGATGGAGGTCGTGACAACATATAAATACAACAATTCCTCTCAGTGATGATGGAGGCCGTGACAACATATAAATACAACAATTTCTCTCAGTGATGACGGATTCGATGACACCAGGGGAATACAACAGCTTATTTCTTTAATGATAGTGGTTGTGACAAAAGGTGAATACAACATTCCCCCTAAGTGATGACAACAGATGATAGCATACTCCTTGTCAGTGATGATTGAGACTGTGACAACAGTTGATAACATATTAACGCTCAGTGATGATTGAGACCGTGACAACAGTTGATAACCTATTAACGCTCAGTGATGATTGAGACCGTGACAACAGTTGATAACATATTAACGCTCAGTGATGATTGAGACCGTGACAACAGTTGATAACCTATTAACGCTCAGTGATGATTGAGACCGTGACAACAGTTGATAACCTATTAACGCTCAGTGATGATTGAGACCGTGACAACAGTTGATAACCTATTAACGCTCAGTGATGATGGAGACCGTGACAACAGTTGATAACCTATTAACACTCAGTGATGATTGAGACCGTGACAACAGTTGATAACCTATTAACGTTCAGTAATGATTGAGACCGTGACAACAGTTGATAACCTATTAACGCTCAGTGATGATAGAGACCGTGACAACAGTTGATAACCTATTAACGCTCAGTGATGATTGAGACCGTGACAACAGTTGATAACCTATTAACGTTCAGTGATGATTGAGACCGTGACAACAGTTGATAACTTACTACATCTCAGTGATGATGAAGACCATGACAACAGTTGATAACTTACTACATCTCAGTGATGATGAAGACCATGACAACAGTTGATAACTTACTACCTCTCAGTGATGATGAAGACCATGACAACAGTTGATAACTTACTACATCTCAGTGATGATGAAGACCATGCCAACAGTTGATAACTTACTACATCTCAGTGATGATGAAGACCATGACAACAGTTGATAACTTACTACCTCTCAGTGATGATGAAGACCATGACAACAGTTGATAACTTACTACATCTCAGTGATGATGAAGACCATGACAACAGTTGATAACTTACTACATCTCAGTGATGATGAAGACCATGCCAACAGTTGATAACTTACTACCTCTCAGTGATGATGAAGACCATGCCAACAGTTGATAACTTACTACATCTCAGTGATGATAAAGACCATGACAACAGTTGATAACTTACTACATCTCAGTGATGATGAAGACCATGCCAACAGTTGATAACTTACTACATCTCAGTGATGATGAAGACCATGCCAACAGTTGATAACTTACTACATCTCAGTGATGATGAAGACTATGACAACAGTTGATAACTTACTACCTCTCAGTGATGATGAAGACCATGCCAACAGTTGATAACTTACTACATCTCAGTGATGATGAAGACCATGCCAACAGTTGATAACTTACTACATCTCAGTGATGATGAAGACCATGCCAACAGTTGATAACTTACTACATCTCAGTGATGATGAAGACCATGCCAACAGTTGATAACTTACTACATCTCAGTGATGATGAAGACCATGACAACAGTTGATAACTTACTACCTCTCAGTGATGATGAAGACCATGACAACAGTTGATAACTTACTACATCTCAGTGATGATGAAGACCATGACAACAGTTGATAACTTACTACCTCTCAGTGATGATGAAGACCATGCCAACAGTTGATAACTTACTACCTCTCAGTGATGATGAAGACCATGACAACAGTTGATAACTTACTACCTCTCAGTGATGATGAAGACCATGCCAACAGTTGATAACTTACTACCTCTCAGTGATGATGAAGACCATGCCAACAGTTGATAACTTACTACATCTCGGTGATGATGAAGACCATGACAACAGTTGATAACTTACTACATCTCGGTGATGATGAAGACCATGCCAACAGTTGATAACTTACTACATCTCGGTGATGATGAAGACCATGACAACAGTTGATAACTTACTACATCTCAGTGATGATGAAGACCATGCCAACAGTTGATAACTTACTACATCTCAGTGATGATGAAGACCATGCCAACAGTTGATAACTTACTACATCTCAGTGATGATGAAGACCATGACAACAGTTGATAACTTACTACATCTCAGTGATGATGAAGACCATGCCAACAGTTGATAACTTACTACATCTCAGTGATGATGAAGACCATGCCAACAGTTGATAACTTACTACATCTCAGTGATGATGAAGACCATGCCAACAGTTGATAACTTACTACATCTCAGTGATGATGAAGACCATGACAACAGTTGATAACTTACTACATCTCAGTGATGATGAAGACCATGCCAACAGTTGATAACTTACTACATCTCAGTGATGATGAAGACCATGCCAACAGTTGATAACTTACTACATCTCAGTGATGATGAAGACCATGACAACAGTTGATAACTTACTACATCTCAGTGATGATGAAGACCATGCCAACAGTTGATAACTTACTACATCTCAGTGATGATGAAGACCATGCCAACAGTTGATAACTTACTACATCTCAGTGATGATGAAGACCATGACAACAGTTGATAACTTACTACATCTCAGTGATGATGAAGACCATGCCAACAGTTGATAACTTACTACATCTCAGTGATGATGAAGACCATGCCAACAGTTGATAACTTACTACATCTCAGTGATGATGAAGACCATGCCAACAGTTGATACCTTACTACATCTCAGTGATGATGAAGACCATGCCAACAGTTGATAACTTACTACATCTCAGTGATGATGAAGACCATGCCAACAGTTTATAACTTACTACATCTCAGTGATGATGAAGACCATGTCAACAGTTGATAACTTACTACATCTCAGTGATGATGAAGACCATGCCAACAGTTGATAACTTACTACATCTCAGTGATGATGAAGACCATGACAACAGTTGATAACTTACTACATCTCAGTGATGATGAAGACCATGCCAACAGTTGATAACTTACTACATCTCAGTGATGATGAAGACCATGACAACAGTTGATAACTTACTACATCTCAGTGATGATGAAGACCATGACAACAGTTGATAACTTACTACATCTCAGTGATGATGAAGACCATGCCAACAGTTGATAACTTACTACATCTCAGTGATGATGAAGACCATGACAACAGTTGATAACTTACTACATCTCAGTGATGATGAAGACCATGACAACAGTTGATAACTTACTACCTCTCAGTGATGATGAAGACCATGCCAACAGTTGATAACTTACTACATCTCAGTGATGATGAAGACCATGACAACAGTTGATAACTTACTACATCTCAGTGATGATGAAGACCATGCCAACAGTTGATAACTTACTACATCTCAGTGATGATGAAGACCATGCCAACAGTTGATAACTTACTACATCTCAGTGATGATGAAGACCATGACAACAGTTGATAACTTACTACATCTCAGTGATGATGAAGACCATGCCAACAGTTGATAACTTACTACATCTCAGTGATGATGAAGACCATGCCAACAGTTGATAACTTACTACATCTCAGTGATGATGAAGACCATGACAACAGTTGATAACTTACTACATCTCAGTGATGATGAAGACCATGACAACAGTTGATAACTTACTACATCTCAGGGATGATGAAGACCATGTCAACAGTTGATAACTTACTACATCTCAGTGATGATGAAGACCATGCCAACAGTTGATAACTTACTACATCTCAGTGATGATGAAGACCATGCCAACAGTTGATACCTCATTCCCTCTCAAATCTTAATTTGCTGTAAAATGTTATCGATCATCTCGGTAAAAAAATCTAATTTCTGTCATCATAAAGTTTAGAAATAACTGAAATGATATCTGTCACAAGGATGTATAAATACAATACAATCGTTACAATTATCACCATCTAACATAGATTGAAGAACATACAACGAATGTGTAACCCGCGTGCTTACATCATGTCATACCAAACACACTGAAAGTCCTTCGCCGTGTAATTAATCACTGTCACTGTGCGCAAAGTGAACTAAATATTCAAACTACGTAACATTTCTATCTATCTATTGTCCTTTCGAGCCGAAGACAGCACATAGGGTAGAACCACAATCTCAACATCAGAAACCTTGCGTGCCAAAATGGCACATATTGCGGAGATCATCATCATCATCGAGTGCCTTCTCCGCAACGAAGGTTGGCTACCATGGATCGCCATTCTACTCTGTTTCTTGCTTTGATGGTGCAGGCTGTCATAGATTGACTTGTCCATCTTTTGGTGTTACTCGTCCTTGTTAGTCTTGGTCTGCCTCTGCCTCTTTTACCGTTGTATTTTACAACATTTTATTGCGGAGATCACTGCTACGTAACATTTACTTCCGGATTATTTCCTACCTGACCAGGTAAGAAGGTACGCATTGAACCAAAGACTTAACCCTACAACCATTGAGCAATAGATATACAGGGAGATTTTAAAAAAAAGGATGGCGTGAAAGTGAATCTGATTTACTCATAACAGAATGTACCTAACACAACTTTATGAAGATGAAAAAACACAATAACTGTCCATGTTTTACCTCTGTACTGGAAAAAACTCGATTAATGTGAGCCCCGTTATTGACACGACAGATGTAGAGACTGCGTTCATAAACGGCTCGTATCCTGTTTAATGTCCCTTCAGAAATCTAGCTCTTTACATAAAATAGCTGGTTTCACCCTGTGATGCTATGCGGGTTCTAAGTGGTGTGTCATTATCAAAACCAGTCCTAAAGTTTCGTAGTATTGTCACAACAGAACCTGATCGCTCGAATGTCAGTCAACACGCAAAGTGCCTTCTCTTGCTCGAGTGTCGCTATCTTGTGTGGCTCTACACTAATCCTCGGGTGATGATACGAACAGGAAGTAAGCACATACTAACCTGAGACCTGACGAATTCATTTGGTGACTCACTAATTAGTTAGTCACTTTTGTTGTCACAAGTCTGTGTTGACTCAATAATTAGTTAGTCATTATTGTTGTCACAAGTCTGTGTGGACTCAATAATTAGTTAGTCATTATTATTGTCACAAGTCTGTGTGGACTCAATAATTAGTTAGTCATTATTGTTGTCATAGGTCTTTGTGGACTCACTAATTAGTTAGTCATTATTGTTGTCATAGGTCTTTGTGGGCTCAATAATTAGCTAGTCACTATTGTTGTCACAAGTCTGTGTGGACTCAATAATTAGTTAGTCATTATTGTTGTCACAAGTCTGTGTGGACTCAATAATTAGTTAGTCATTATTGTTGTCACAAGTCTTTGTGGACTCACTAATTAGTTAGTCATTATTGTTGTCATAGGTCTTTGTGAGCTCAATAATTAGCTAGTCACTATTGTTGTCACAAGTCTGTGTGGACTCCATAATTAGTTAGTCATTATTGTTGTCACAAGTCTGTGTGGACTCAATAATTAGTTAGTCATTATTGTTGTCACAAGTCTGTGTTGACTCAATAATTAGTTAGTCATTATTGTTGTCACAAGTCTGTGTGGACTCAATAATTAGTTAGTCATTATTGTTGTCACAAGTCTGTGTGGACTCAATAATTAGTTAGTCATTATTGTTGTCACAAGTCTGTGTGGACTCAATAATTAGTTAGTCATTATTGTTGTCATAAGTCTGTGTGGACTCACTAATTAGATAGTCATTATTGTTGTCACAAGTCTTTGTGGACTCACTAATTAGATAGTCATTATTGTTGTCACAAGTCTTTGTGGACTCACTAATTAGCTAGTCATTATTGTTGTCACAAGTCTTTGTGGACTCACTAATTAGCTAGTCATTATTGTTGTCACAAGTCTTTGTGGACTCACTAATTAGCTAGTCATTATTGTTGTCACAAGTCTGTGTGGACTCACTAATTAGATAGTCATTATTGTTGTCACAAGTCTTTGTGGACTCACTAATTAGATAGTCATTATTGTTGTCACAAGTCTTTGTGGACTCACTAATTAGCTAGTCATTATTGTTGTCACAAGTCTTTGTGGACTCACTAATTAGCTAGTCTTTATTGTTGTCACAAGTCTTTGTGGACTCACTAATTAGCTAGTCATTATTGTTGTCACAAGTCTGTGTGGACTCACTAATTAGATAGTCATTATTGTTGTCACAAGTCTTTGTGGACTCACTAATTAGCTAGTCATTATTGTTGTCACAAGTCTTTGTGGACTCACTAATTAGCTAGTCATTATTGTTGTCACAAATCTTTGTGGACTCACTAATTAGATAGTCATTATTGTTGTCACAAGTTTTGTGGACTCACTAATTAGCTAGTCATTATTGTTGTCACAAGTCTTTGTGGACTCAGTAATTAACTAGTCACTATTGTTGTCACAAGTCTCGGTACTTTCATTGTATCATCCTGTTTATGGAATAAAGAAAAAGCCCCAGACTACAGGACAACTTATTACAAACGTTTGTGTGACGGTATCTATCTATCTATTATTCTATCTATCTATCTATCTATCTATTGTCCTTTCGAGCTGAAGACGGCACATAGGCAGAACCAGAATCTCAAAAACAGAAAACTTGCGTGCCAAAAAGGCACATATTGCAGAGATCACTGCTTCTAAAATATATGACTTTGTTTCCATAACAATAGTTTTTACAATGACAGCTTGTCAAGCCATCGATCAACCTCCTTAGTCGCCTTAGTTTGCGTGACGGTATAAACACGTAAAATGTGAAGATAAAGAGATGTCCGTGGAAGCAAAGAGGTGTATGTGAAGATAAAGAGATGTATGTGAAGAAAAAGAGGTGTCTGTGAAGATAAAGAGATGTCTGTGAATATAAAGAGGTGTCTGTGAAGATAAAGAGATATATGTTAAGATAAAGAGATATATGTTAAGATAAAGAGGTGTCTTTGAATATAGAGAGATTTATGTGAAGATAAAGAGATGTCTGTGAAGATAAATAGATGTATGTGAAGATAAAGAGATGTATGTGAAGATAAAGAGTTACCTGTGAAGATAAAGAGATGTCTGTGAAGGTAAAGAGAAGTATGTGAAGATAAAGAGAAGTATGTGAAGATAAAGAGATGTATGTGAAGATAAAGAGAAGTATGTGAAGATAAAGAGATGTCTGTGAAGATAAAGAGATGTCTGGACAGATAAAGAGATGCCTGTGAAGATAAAGAGATGTCTGTGAAGATAAAAAGTTACCTGTGAAGATAAAGAGATGTCTGTGAAGGTAGAGAAATGTCTGCGAAGGTCAAGTTTCATTCATTTGACGTGTTGACATAAAATAAGAGACTGTTTCAATGTCTTTTTTCTGACATTGACTGATTATGAAAGTTGATTTTCGTTTTAGGCATACAACGAGACAGTGCAGTCGATGAGGCAATACAAGAGTGTAATTTGAAGGAAGTTGTTCAAAATATCAACACACACATCCAGGTGATGTAGATGAGATAGTGACTAGCTGGTCGAGGTAACTCCATGGCATGGTAGGCTCCAACCTATGATACGGAGACAGCAAAAGATGATGATTGACGCGACCCACAAATGTGGTCAGGGCTTTCGTTGTTCAATCATCAATTTAAAACTTATTCCAGAGAATGCCTGTGGAAAAGTTAAATGGTCAATTATATAGAAGCCTCGATGTTGATCATTCAATCATGCAACCCTCTCCCAACAAAACCTCTCATTTCCCCTCATACATCCCTCTCCCAACAAAACCTCTCATACATCCCTCTCCCAACAAAACCTCTCATACATCCCTCTCCCAACAAAACCTCTCATTTCCCTTCATACATCCCTCTCCAAAACAAAACCTCTCATTTCCTCTCATACATCCCTCTCCTAACACAACATCTCATTTCTTCTCATACATCCCTTTCCTAACACAACCTCTCATTTTCTTTTATACATCCCTCTCCTAACAAAACCTCTCATTTTCCTTCATACAACCCTCTCCCAACAACCCCTTCCTAACACAACCTCCACTCTCCACTCATACATCCTTCTCCCAAAAAAATCTTTCATACATCCTTCTCCCAATAAACCTCTCATTTCCCCTCATACAACCTACTCTTAACAAATTCTCTCATTTCCCCTCATACAACCCACTCCTAACAAATTCTCCCATTGCCACTCACACAACCCACTCCTAACAAATTATCTCATTTCCACTCACACAACCCACTCCTAACAAATTCTTTCATTTCCACTCACACAACCCACTCCTAACAAATTATCTCATTTTCCCTCATACAACCCACTCCTAATAAATTCTCTCATTTTCACGCATACAACCCACTCCTAATAAATTCTTTAATTTCCCCTCATACAACCTACTTCTAACACATTCTCTCATTTTCTCTCATACAACCCACTCCTAACAATACCTCTCATTCCTACTCACACAACCCACTCCTAACAAATTCTCTAATTTCCCCTCATACAACCTACTTCTAACAAATTCTCTCATTTCCCCTCATACAACCCACTCCTAACAAATTCCCTAATTTTCTCTCAAACAACACAGACCTAACAAAACCTCCCATTTCTATTCACACAACCCACTCCTAACAAATTATCTCATTCCCACTCACACAACCAACTCCTAACAAACTATCTCATTTCCCCTCATACAATCCACTCCTAACAAATTCTCTCATTTCTACTCACACAACCCACTCCTAACAAATTCTCACATTTCCCCTCATACAACCCACTCCTAAAAAAACCTCTCATTTCCACTCACACAACCCACTCCTAACAAAACCTCTCATTTCCCCACAGACAACCCACTCCTAACAAAACCTCTCATTTCCCCTCATACAACCCACTCCTAACAAATCCTCTCATTTCCCCTCATACAACCCACTCCTAACAAATTCCCTAATTCTCTCTCAAACAACCCAGACCTAACAAAACCTCCCATTTCTATTCACACAACCCACTCCTAACAAATTCTCTCATTTCTACTCACACAACCCACTCCTAACAAATTCTCTCATTTCCCCTCACACAACCCACTCCTAACAAAACCTCTCATTTCCCCACAGACTACCCACTCCTAACAAAACCTCTCATTTCCTCTCATAGAACCCACTCCTAACAAATTCTCTTAATTCCACTCACACAACCCACTCCAAACAAAACCTCTTATTTCCACCCACACAGCCCACTCCTAACAAAACCTCTCATTTCCACTCACACAGCCCACTCCTAACAAAACCTCTCATTTCCACTCACACAACTCACTCCTAACAAAACCTCTCATTTCCCCTCATACAACCTACTCCTAACAAATTCTCTCATTTCCCCTCCTACCCATGGCATCGTTATTTATACAAAAATATGCGACAAACTTTGTGTAGCTATCATCAAAATGTCACTTTAAACCTGAAACAAGCAAGGCGATACTTTGGAATGTTAACTACGATAATGTATACTCTCATTTTGGTTTCCTTGATGATATCGCAAAACAATTGCTTATAAATACACCACTTACACCTCTTTTGTCATTGAGCACCGTATAACGCCATTTGTGACCAACAATTTACAACGGATGATTTATCTTTACAGAAGTCAGAAGCAAAGAGAACACTGTAAAGGAATTTAAGAAATAAAATTGTTTTTAAAGCTAACAAATAATAGTCAAGTCAACGAACTGGTCTGAAAAGATCTAGAGATAGTAGGTTTGTTTCCACGCATTGTTTTCGCTGACTAATCTGTAAAGAAGTGATGCATTGTTCATTAGGTTAGGGGAGGTAATAACAGAGATGAAGATCGCTTTCTTTTCATGAAATAATTCTGCGAATTAATTCTATAACGTTAGGGCATATAATGATATTGAGATGAGAGGAACTGTAATCTCAAACTTTACAACTGCTTCTTTTTTTCTACTTTTGCAGGTTCATCTGAGACTTTCTCCTACTTATCTTCTTTCTCTTCGCTTTTATCTTTTCTTCATTCATCGTCTGCTATTTAAAAGAAATTGTTAACGATGAGAAGCGAACTACAAATTTCCTAGGTACACACACAATATTGGAAACTGTTGTGGCTGAGAGAACAGCAAGAATTGAGAACATAAAATATGTTCTATGTTGAAACTTGTCGGTAAAAGAGAAAACTATAAAAGTAAACCTCTCGCTTCAAACTTTTGTTGCAAAATACAGAAGAAGACTAGACGTAGAGCGGTCGTGGAAGGAAGATAGCAATTTGAAACGTAGAGAGGGAACAATAAAACAAAAATAGCCAGCGATTCTCTTTCTTCGCTTCTTCTTACACCTACCTGTTCGGGTGTTTAACAAGTAAAAAGTCAAGTACCCCCGTCACGCCAAGTGGTGGCGTATAGGGGAATATGGTGTTAGTGAACATATATTTTACAGACCTTCAGCACATGATTTTTGGGGTAATGTGGTCGGTATTACGCCCGTGCCACTTTACTTTCCCAGAAAAAAATCTGGTACCCATTTAAGGCTGGGTGAACCCGGAAGCCGTCGGTTGGGATCGAACCCTACCTCTTGTTCTTTGTAGTCCAGTTCACTAACCACTGAGCTATCGCGGCTATTTCGGGTGTTTAAAGAGATACATAATTCTTGTCCACCCTTTTGGCGGTTTCACTCATTGTCAATGGATGCTGTTGTAACGTTTATTTAATGTTGTCTGTCCATGGAACACTGGGGCTGCCTCTTGCTCTTCTCCCTTCTCCTGTTATAAATATATGTTTTGTATGGTAACGAATCATACGGCCTTCTTTCTGTATGAGCAAACCAGTTTATTTCTTGTCTCTGTATGCAGCTTAGTAAGCTAGTGATTAGACACACACACAAACAAACAAAATAAACGCAACTAAAAATTATGAAAACCGAGGCAATATTTTGTCTTGAATAAGAAGTGTAATGTATTAATAGGTCACTGTGCTTGAATAAAGGATGCTGATATCACAATAGATAATAAAGAAAGTTCATCAAATGCTAGCACCCGAATCATGATAATGTTAATCTGGATGTTGGGATATACATGACGTCAGACTGAACTAAGGGACGGTAAACAATAAGATCGCGAGCCAATAACAAATCGGCAAGAATAGATGGGAAAACAAGTTAGTTAGTTTGTTTGTTAGTTGTTTAGTTAGTCAGTCAGTCAGTCAATCAGTCAGTTAGTTAGTTACTTAGTTTAGTTAGTTAATTAATTATTTTTTTTAGTTTAGTTAGTTTAGTTAATTTAGTTTAGTTAGTTACTAAGTTTAGTTAGTTTAGTTTAGTTTATTTAGTTAGTTAAACTATTTTTGTAAATAAACTATTGTTATAAATAAACTTGTAAATAAACTACTGTTGTAAATAAACTATCGGTGTAAACTATTACTATAAACTATTGTTGTAAACTTTTGTTGCAAATTAGTGTTGTCTCGCAGGTACACAAGACAGATTGGGAGAGTGAGCATGTCAATAACAGGTTTCAACAGATCGGCCAAATTAGGTGCGGGAAAGCTGATGATATATTTTAACCGTCAATGAAATGGGTCATTTGTTTAACGGACATAATGGCGTCTACCAGCAACGTTCAGTGACACGTAGCGATCCAGGTGGGATACGTATCGACAGAGTGGGACACGTAGCGACAGAGATGGGATAGGTAGTGACATTGGTGGGATATGTAGTGGCATTGGTGGGATAGGTAGTGGCATTGGTGGGATAGGTAGTGACATTGGTGGGATATGTAGTGGCATTGGTGGGATAGGTAGTGGCATTGGTGGGATAGGTAGTGACATTGGTGGGATATGTAGTGGCATTGGTGGGATAGGTAGACAGATTGGTGGGGCACGTAGCGACAGAGATTGGGCACGTAGCTACCGTGGTGGGGGCACATAGAATGCCCTGGTCATTTCTTGCACCCGTGTCCGTCTCCAGGTATCTTGACCTGTCTTGCCACTGAATTCAGAATCCATCCAATCACCCGCCCATCCACTTATCCATCCATCCACCCATCATCTATCCATCCATCATTTCATCCACCCACCATTCAATTCACTTATCCGTCTTTCTATCAACCCATCCATCCAATCATCCACCCATCCATATACTTTTCCATCCATCCGTCGACCCATCCACTCACCCAAAGCAGCTGCAGAAAAGTAAATGTCTACAAGATGGACAAAAGTAAATGTCTACAAGATGGACAAAAGTAAATGTCTGCAAGATGGACAAAAGTAAATGTCTACAAGATGGACAAAAGTAAATGTCTACAAGATGGACAAAAGTAAATGTCTACAAGATGGACACAAGTAAATGTCTACAAGATGGACAAAAGTAAATGTCTACAAGATGGACAAAAGTAAATGTCTACAAGATGGACAAAAGTAAATGTCTACAAGATGGACAAAAGTAAATGTCTACAAGATGGACAAAAGTAAATGTCTACACGATGGACAAACGAATCACTTCAAAGATACTATCAAGATTTCGTTTAACAAAAATTCCAAATTAATCTTGGTACATGGGAAGTTGTGACACAAGAAATAACAGCTCGATGCGGGGCTACATCATGTAGATATCTAATAGTAAAGCCGAACAACGTGGACAAGTTAGAAAATAGCCTCACAATGATTCCCCCATTTATGTCCAAACTCACCTAGATGATTCTGGATTGTGCCTCGGGTTTAACAGCCATTCGCACACATAGATTAAATGAATATTTTAATTAAAAAGAATGGCCATTACCACCCGCGATGGGCGATAAATAGATCGATACCATATTGATATCAGACACACACACAAAAAGAGAAACGCCCATCAGATACGACGAACTACAGCTCTATCAGTTCAAAGATTAGAATAGGGTTGTAAAGTGCAGGTGTGCTAGCTGTGCATCGCACAAACTCACATCGTTAAATGAGCACTATTTGGACTTTCTATTTCTATTGACCTTTCGAGCCGTAACCGGCCCATAGGGCGTAGACCAAGATACACCTTCTCCTATATGAATTTTTGTTCTAGCAGTTTTCTTTTAAAGATATTTTATCAAATCTCGCCATCTGTCTCTGTTCTGTGCAAGCAGTTCTATCTCATTGAGGGAGCCGATTCCTGCTGCTCTTGCCTCTCTCATCAATGTTCTTCTCAGTGTCTCCCTGGGTCTTCCTCTTTTTCTTTTACCTGTTGTTTCCCATATCAGGGCTTGCTTTGCTATTCGATTATTATCTCTTCTCATCACATGTCCAACGTATGACCATCGTCTTTTCTTTATTACTGAAGATATTAGTGGTTGATTGGCGATTTCTCTAATTTCCTCGTTTGTTTTGAATTCGTTCCATTCTATACCAAGTATTTTCCTTAGACATTTATTTGGACTTGCATTGTTTAATTTAAGCATCCGGGCTAAAGCGGTTAGCGAACCATAGCTGACTTATTGAGACAAGATCCAGACTTTATTGAACCTTCCTGTGTTTGACTTGAACACAGATCAACCAGTTTTACCAAGCGAGTACGGGATCAATAAGAGAAGGCAACCCGATACGCGTAAACATCGTGCTGAGATCGAAAGTGTCAGGCCAAAAGTTAAAGATATCACAGTTTGCTACAAAACACAAACCGTAACGCATGTACGTCATTCTAAGTTCATTTGATGGCGGACGACGAAGAGGAGCAGACATCAGACGGCAGCAGAGGAAGAAAGCATGCATCAGAAGGCCGATAGTTATGCCAACAAGATATGGCACTAACACTATATTCATCACAAAGTACGATGTGTAAATGGACACTCTTGACCTTACTTTACAATTCTTGAAAAATACAAACGTAAACCAAGTATGACATTTGTATTTTTTTTTCCCCTTTGTTCGCCAGCTTTTACCTGTGACGAAGTCCCTAGAGACTAGGAACTGAATTTTGCGTGTTAATCCATTTTTCCCCGGCAGCCGTGTGCACAGGAGTCCCTCGCCGCACAGACAGATAACCCCGACTTCGGAGGTACTCATATTTTTTTCTGTCGATGAGTAATTGGCGTTTCAAGCCGGGCCTCGCTGCTGAGATCAAGGGTGGTTGCCGCACAGAGAAATAATAAATAAAAAGCCCAACCAAGTATGATATTAAATGTGTTTAAAAGCTGTAAAAATATTATAATAGATAAGATAAGAAGTGAAACGTTGAGAAAAAAATGGCGTGCGTGTAACATCAGTTATTGACAATATTGAACAACAGAGAATTAAGTAGCTGGAATATCAGAGAAATCAGACATTAATATAGAAGAAATCACCATAACAGAAACCGAATTAGCAGTGAAACACGCCACGACGTAGGTAAAATAACCGCAGAGATGTTGAAAACATTTAATCCTCAGAATTTATTCCACGTAATAAAGTTATTTAATAATAATTTGTGATGAAGAAAATTTTATCACAAACTGGAAGAAAGGGATCATAATTAAATTACATTAAAAAGGCAATCTTCTAGAGCAGGGGTGGCCAAATGGCGGCCCGCGGGCCGGATCCGGCCCGCCAGCCTAGTTTTTTTGGCCCGCGAAGCTCCACGGACTTACTTCATTTTTTACCCCTAATAGCGGATTTCTCCTGGTTTTAATCCGAGTCGGAGTTAACTCTTCTATCGTTCAAGAATACACAATTTGAAAATCTCTGTCAATTTCTCGCAACAGCTAGATTGGCAACATAATTTCAAATAACACACACGCACACACACACACACAACACAACACACACACAACACACACACAACACACACACACAAACACACACACACAAACACACACAAACACACACACACAAACACACACAAACACACACACAAACACACACACACAAACACACACACACACACACACACACACACACCCCTCTACAGGTAGGTAACTAATGGTGCCGACAATATTCAAAGTCTTTGCTTCGAGTTGGTACCGCAAAGTTGCTTTATTGTCAGTGCGGTGATAGCGTCAGATCTTTGGCTCAACATTTGTCGTCTGGACTTGTGGTGGCTCTTTCATTTCGCGGTAAGGGGTTAATGAGGTTGGGAGGGATAGGGGTGAGGGGACTTCGTAGCTCTAATTCTGTCTTTGAAGTTACAATCAAAATGTTTCACTGTTCGCCTTCATTCCCTTTGATCCCATCGTCTTGTCTTGTCCATAAAATGACTGCAACGTGTTTATTTGGTCACAATCTTTTGATTTCATTGTCAAACACAAGTCTGTGTATAACTGTCAAATCTGGACTTATTTTCGATAGTGGACCAACATTCTGTGACTTTTAACTTTGATGTGAGATTTTGTATTAAATCATGTTAAAACGTAGAAAAGTTGATTGTGAAAATCGCATATTTAAACCTGAATGGGAATTAGATTATTTGTTCATCTTCAATAAGGATAGTAAACCTCAGTGCTTAATTTGCGTTCAAGTGTTAGCCGTTTTGAAGGAATATAATTTAAAACGGCACTATGCCACACATCATCAAAACATGTATGAGAAACATAGCATTGAAGCTAGGAAGCTTTTGGTTGAACAGCTGAAGACAAAGTTGAATCAACAGCAAATTATGTATACAAAGGGCAATAAAATTAAAGAGTCATCGATCATTGCATCATATACAGTTACCTATGAGCTTGCAAAATCTAAAAAACCCTTTACTGACGGAAATTTTGTGAAGAAATGTGCGATTCAAATGGCAAAGGCATTCGGTCAAGAAAAAATAGCCAAAGAATTTGAATCTTTGCCTCTTTCAAAACAAACTGTAGCCAGAAGAACAGAAGACATCAGTCTGCAACTGTCTCAAAGTTTAAAATCTTGTATTGAAAACTGCTCATATTTTTCGCTCGCGATTGATGAAAGTACTGACATCACTGACACTTGCCAGCTTCTTATTTTTGTTAAAGTTATCCAGGAGGATTTTACTGTTATTGAAGAATTGTTGAAAGTTTGCTCTTTGCATGACACTTGTAGAGGGACAGACATATTTTCTGCAGTTCATAGTGCCGTAGATGAAGTAGGTGGTTTTGGAAAGTTGTCTGCAGTGTGTACTGATGGTTGCAAAGCTTTTATTGGTTCAAATACTGGTTTTGTTGGACTTCTAAAGCAAAACAAAATTAACGTACCTACATTGCATTGCATAATTCATCAAGAGGCCCTTTGTGCAAAGTCCATAAATCTAAAAGACACCATGGCTACTGTTGTGAAAATAACAAATTTGATAAGAGGACACCAGTCTTTAAATCGCAGGAAGTTTTTATCATTTTTAGAGGAAGTAGATTCTAGCTACGGTGATCTCCTGCTTTATACAGAAGTAAGATGGCTTAGTCGAGGGAAATGTTTAATATTTTTTGAACTGAAGAATGACATTTATGACTTCCTGCGAGAGAACTTACCATGCTCCATTGATCTTCAACATGCACTCAAAGACATTAATTTCCTTCATAATCTGGCATATCTCACAGACATCACACAACATTTGAACATATTGAATTTGCAGCTACAAGGGGAAAAGCAAACCATTTTTCAATTGATGGGATATGTTGATGGTTTTAAAAAGAAGCTGAATCTATTTAGACTTTCTTTGCAAAAAAATGATCTGTTCCATTTTTCAAGTTGTAAGCAGTTGTTGTCAGAGATAGAAAGTGCAAACTTCAGTAAGTACGCAGCTGACATTGAACATTTGATTTGTGAATTTGATCGACGATTTCAAGATTTTGAAATGTTTCGTCCGCAAACGGAACTTTTTAATAACCCAATTAAGTGCACAGTGGAGTGCCAGCCATCAGGTCTTCAACTAGAGTTGTGTGACCTTCAGTGTGACCCCTTCCTCAGTACTGTAAAGGCATTAGGAGCTGACTTCTGGAAATTGCTACCAAATGAACGTTACCCGTGTCTGAGAAAATGGGCACTAAAGATGTGCTCTATATTCGGCAGCACATATCTCTGCGAGACAATATTCTCTTCCATGAAGTTAATTAAATCTAAGACTAGGAACAGAATGACCGATTCGACATTGTCCCATACTCTCCGAATCGCTACGTCAAAAATGGAAGTGGACTTCAAATCTCTGGTGGAAAGCTGTGACAAGTCACAATCGTCGCACTGAGACATTAAAGGTAATTTTAAAATGAATAATTAATGGATTTGTTACAAATCAAATATGTAGTCAAAGTGCAAGCATTATTTATATATTACTATATCGCATAGGTCCCTACTGTCATTTTTGACGATATTCTTAAGTGTGGCCCGTGGGTCTTGGCCTTGGCTTTAATCCGGCCCTCGGGCAACCTCAAGTTGGCCACCACTGTTCTAGAGTGCAATAACTGGAGACGAATACTCTTTTATCAGTTGCCTCCAAGCTTTCTGTACAATATTGATGAACGGAATAAAAGATGCTGTAGATAATATTATGCGCGAAGAACAAGAAGGACTAAGATGGAGGAGAAAATGCTTTGACCAAATACTCACTCTAAGAATTATGGTGAAAAAATATACTGAAGAACAACAAGCAGTGATATATTTGTGTGTTTGTTTTGTTTTGCAAGTTTTATATCTCTGGCTACGCCAGGAAGAACTGAATTGTGCGGGAATATCATTTTTTTTCCTATTCTTAATACCGGCAGCCGTGTGCTAAGAAGTGTCCCTCACCACACAGGCAGAAATTCTCCTACTTCAGAGCTACTCTCATTCTTATCGTCGAGAGTTTCGACGTTTTCTCTACATTTATTTCCCATTAATTTTGCCCGGGCAGAAGCCAATTTTGGTCTGCTCTTTTCGATTTCCAAACGCCACGGGTTCTTTAGCGTGCGCAGAATGCACACGGAACATCATGTTTTTCGCCCTTGTCCGAGTAAGATAGAAGTCGGATATCACTTCCTGAGACCAGGGGAAGGTAAAGCCACAGATTCGATTTTATTTATTTTTTACATAGGCCACCACCGGTGGTGGGAATCAAACCTGGGACCTTCTTGTAATGAGGCTGATGTCTTACCTATAGACTAGCTTGTGGTCCCCCTACACACACACCTACACACACACTTACACACACACACCTACACATACACACCTAAACACACACACCTAAACACACACACCTACACACACACACCTACACACATACCCACACACACACCTACACAAACACACACACCTACACAGACACACACACCCACACCTACACAAACACACACACCTACACAGACACACACACACCTACACAAACACACACACCCACACCCACACAAACACACCTACACAAACACACACACCTACACAAACACACACCTACACACACACCTACACAAACACACACACCTACACAAACACACACACACACACACCTACACAAACACACACACCTACACAAACACACACACCTACACAAACACACACACCTACACAGACACACACACCCACACACACACCTACACAAACACACACACCTACACAGACACACACACCTACAAACACACATTAATTTGTAAGTTCATTGGTTTAAAAAAAAACATTTGACAGCATACATTGATGGTCCTTGTGGATTATCTTGCAACATTACGTAATACCATCACAAAACATCAACTTCAAAAAGAAATATGGTTATGGTTATTCGAAAGCCCCGGTATCACTACAAACGAATTAAAATCCATAATTGGTCAACCGCCCGTGCCAGTGGAATCATCCGAATTAAAACTTATCTCATTGAAGGATTTGAACAAAGAAAGGCAGCTGCAGTCCCCATCATAGCAGCTACAGCACACGCCACAAGAAATAAGGCCAAGCGGCACCGAAAATGAACGCAGATGAACTGTCCTTCTTTATACGATACCATCATTCATCGTAAGCAGTCGGAATGTCAAAACAAAATCCGGATGAAAAACACAGCTCACTGTGTGCATCATCATCATCATCATCATCATCATCATCATCATCATCATCGTGTGCCCTCTACGCAACGAAGGTTGACTACCATGGATCGCCATTCTACTCTGTTTCTTGCTTTGATGGTGCAGGCTGACATAGATTGACTTGTCCATCTTTTGATGTTACTCGTCCATGTTAGTCTTGGTCTGCCTCTGCCTCTTTTGTCTTGTATTTTTCCTTCCAATATTACTTTTAGTAGGCTGTTGTGTCTTTTAACATGCCCCAAAAATTTAATTTGTCTTGTCTTAATTGT
Source organism: Megaustenia siamemsis (assembly GCA_032433765.1). Classification (NCBI taxonomy): domain Eukaryota; kingdom Metazoa; phylum Mollusca; class Gastropoda; order Stylommatophora; family Ariophantidae; genus Megaustenia; species Megaustenia siamemsis. The sequence continues at coordinate 58,613,808 of JAVIAB010000001.1, forward strand.
GTTCAGCGGTTCTCTTTTTATTTTTAGTTGTTTTAAAACTTCATCGTTTGTTATCTTTTGTTTCCATCCAATTCTACCTATTCTTCTATAAATCCACATTTCAAAGGCTTCAATTTTCTGTTCTGTTTTCTTGTCTAATGTCCATGTTTCTGCACCATACAGGAATATTGAGAAGATGTAACATTTTGCCATTCTTAGTTTTAGCCCTGCTGATATTTGTTTTGTTGTTAGTATATTTTTCACGGCATTAAAATTACTTTTTGCCATACCTATTCTTTTGTTTATTTCAGTTTTGCATTTTCCATCATTGGTTATAGTATGTCCTAGGAAGTTGTAGCTCTGGACTGTCTCCAGATGTGTTCCCTCACTGTGTGCACAAAGCACTAAACTCAGTAGCTCCAGCTGCAAGCCGGACTTGAAATATGAGGAAACTGCGACAAGGAACACTTTTCAGACTGAGCCTCAATGCGGCTATACTTGTGCAGTTCGCACAGAGGAGGTGATGAATGATTAGTTTAAGATCGAAACAGGAGTCAAACAGGGATGTCTTACCTTTGCTATTTGGAATTACCATTGATTATATAATGTTGCATGGGCAATAATGACATTAAATGACACAATGAGAATTATCTGGAAGATCTTAACTCTGCAAGTGATGTAGTGTCCAAAGTGACAGTATCAACAAGATGCCGATCTATCACAGAAATCCTATCGTCAGTGGCGGAAAGAATATGACTTGGAATCAACAGAGATAAAACAAAAATAATCAAAAATAAAAATACACAAGAGGGCAATCTTCTTCTTCTTCTTTCCTTCCTCATTTGCCTTTCAGCGTCGAGGGGAGATATAATTTGCGGTCTTTTGCTCTTCTGTTCGCCTCTGCTGCTGTTATGTTTCCTAGTGCTTCTAATATTCCATTGACCCATCTTTTTCGTGGTCGACCCTTGGGTCTGGTGTTCTCACAACGTTTGTTGAAAGCTCGTTGTGTTTTGTTCTTTCTGCCTTGTCACGTGGCCAAACCATTTTATCATTTAAACCATTTTATTTGAGAGAGAGAGAGAGAGAGAGAGAGAGAGAGAGAGAGAGAGAGAGAGAGAGACTCCGTGTCTTTCAGCAAGAATTTTTGACAATTTCCCACTATTGTTCAACAAGGAAATAAGTCTAGAGGCAAAACTCTATACAATACAATCTTCATTCCAACGGTGTGCTACCAATGTTAGTCCTGGATGGACCCTAGATGCAAGAACAATAAGAATAGTAATCTCTACTGAGATGAAATGTGTCAGACGAATGACAGGAAACAGACTGAGAGATACGATCAGAAATGAAGAACTGAGAAAAAAAAAGCTAGGAATAGCCATAGCCCCCGCCATAGAATATATAACGAAAAAAAAAACAGATAAAATGGTTTAGCCACGTAACAAGGAAGAGTAATCAAAACACAACGAGCCCTCAATTAACGATTCGAGAATACCAAACCCAAGGGTCGACCACGAAAAAGATTGATGGAACATAATAGCAGCAGATGCGAAAAGAAGAGCAAAAGACCGCAAATTATATCTCTCCTCGACGCTGAAAGGCAAATGAGGAAGGAAAGAAGATGAAGAGGAATCTATGACAATGTACCACTGGTTTTTTTCTAGGTCTCGAATCACTGGCGTCATCGTTTTACGCAACTGCATCATCACCCGCAGCAGTATCTTATATAATCTATAATTCAAGAACTATTTTGCTAATTAATTCAGAACTACCCAACTTGCATTTCGGAAGCAATCACATTCAGTTGAAACCTCTATATCATTCTTTTGGTTATTAATAGAGCCGACCAACGAAGACAAAGAGAAAGCGTGGAACATATCTTTCATGAAGTGTAATATCAATCATCATTATTATTATCATCATCTAGCAAGTACCTGTTGGAGCAAGGCCTCCATGACAGCTACTCTAAAGTTTCCTTCGTCCAGCGTTTTCGGTAGTCAATCCCAGCTAGTCTGTGATAACTGGCACTAACGTTCCTTTAGGCCTCGTTTACATAAAACTATATCCTCCATTATTATATTCACAAGACCATTTTGTCTTATTATATGACAACAATATTTTATTTTTCTTGTTTTTAACAACTTTATCAACCTGTTTTCTGGCAACACTTTTTTCTCTCCCCCCCCCCCACCCAAGTATTTTTCTATAATATTTGCATGCAAAGACACTTATTTTTTTCAGCAGCTCTATCGATTGTCCATGTTTCACAGTCACGTGGTCATGGTACAATATTATTTAGACGTATTATCTTCAAACTGTTAGAAACTATGATTTGCAGTTAAAGTGAACATTACTAGATCCACTCTTTCATTTCACCAGTTTCTATCTTGACTCAACAGTCTAGTGTTTATAAAATCTAAATCTTATCTTGACTCAACAGTCTAGTGTTTATAAAATCTAAATCTTATCTTGACTCAACAGTCTAGTGTTTATACAATCTAAATCTTATCTTGACTCAACAGTCTAGTGTTTATAAAATCTAAATCCTATCTTAACTCAACAGTCTAGTGTTTATAAAATCTAAATCCTATCTTAACTCAACAGTCTAGTGTTTATAAAATCTAAATCCTATCTTAACTCAACAGTCCAGTGTTTATAAAATCTAAATCTTATCTTGACTCAACAGTCTAGTGTTTATAAAATCTAAATCCTATCTTAACTCAACAGTCTAGTGTTTATAAAATCTAAATCCTATCTTAACTCAACAGTCTAGTGTTTATAAAATCTAAATCCTATCTTAACTCAACAGTCTAGTGTTTATAAAATCTAAATCCTATCTTAACTCAACAGTCTAATGTTTATAAAATCTAAATCCTATCTTAATTCAACAGTCTAGTGTTTATAAAATCTCAATCTTATCTTGACTCAACAGTCTAGTGTTTATAAAATCTCAATCTTATCTTGACTCAACAGTCTAGTGTTTATAAAATCTCAATCTTATCTTGACTCAACAGTCTAGTGTTTATAAAATCTCAATCTTATCTTGACTCAACAGTCTAGTGTTTATAAAAGCTAAATCTTGAATCAACAGTCTAGTGTTTATAAAGTCTAAATCCTATATTAACTCAACAATCTAGTGTTTATACAATCTAAATCCTATCTTAACTCAGCTGTCTAGTGTTTGCAATATAAATCCTATCTTAACTCAGTTTTAAATTAATGGAAAGATAATCAATAACCTAAGATATGCTGACGATACTGTACTACTAGCAGAAAATCCTAAAGACCTACAACAATTACTTAATGAAATAAACACGACAAGCAAAAAATATGGACTAGAGATGAACATCAAAAAGACTAAAACTATGATCATAAACAAAGAAAATACTCAAAACCCACAAGTGGATATCAAAATTGAAGGAATAGACCTTGAGACAGTTCAAAACTACAACTACCTTGGACATACTATAACCAGTGATGGAAAATGTACAACTGAAATAAACAAAAGAATAGGAATGGCAAAAAGTAATTTTAATGTCATGAAGGACATACTAACATCAAAACAAATAACACCAAAGCTAAAACTAAGAATAGCAAAATGTTACATCTTCTCAATATTCCTATATGGTGCTGAAACATGGACATTAGACAAGAAAACAGAACAGAGAATTGAAGCCTTCGAAATGTGGATTTATAGAAGAATAGGTAGAATTGGATGGAAGGAAAAGAAAACAAACGATGAAGTCTTAAAACAACTAAAAATGAAAAGAGAACTTCTGAACACAATTAGAACAAGACAAATGCGATTCTTGGGCCATGTTAAAAGACACAACAGCCTACTGAAAGTAATCCTGGAGGGGAAAATACAAGGTAAAAGAGGCAGAGGCAGACCAAGATTAACATGGACGAGTAACATCAAAAGATGGACAAATCAACCGATGACAACCTGCACCATCAAAGCAAGAGATAGAGCAGAATGGTGCTCCATGGTAGCCAACCTTCGGTGCGGAGACGGCACTCAATGATGATGATGATGAACTCAGTTTTATATTTTTTTAAATCTAAATTGTATTTGAATTCATCTGTTGAGAGTTTTATATTGTGTAGACAAAGTTGAATGCTTCATCTTCTAAACTAACATAGCAAGTTGCATTGTTCTATGTTTTGCAATATTCCCTCTGGTACTAGAACTATCTCTCAGCGCACACAATGTTGAGGACTGCTTCTCAGCCTTTGGTTTTCATTAAATACAAATATGAGCTAACAATCATATATCCTTGCCATCAACAACATGTGTTGTTCACTCATCTCTTTATTTATTCTTGTTTATTTATCTTTATGATTACTTCTTTATTTATTGGCTTCACATTTTCATGGATTCATCTTGTCTTCTAGTCTCATCTGTACGTTGAGCTGCAAAAAAATAATAGACAAATAAAAAAAAAAAAAAAAAAAAAAGAAATGGTATGGTATGGTTACAGCTATACATAAATGAAGGACAAACGCTGTTGAATACTCTGGCTCAACAGGCCTTCAGCAGGAACAATGGACAACACAAACACATATTTGTAAGCAAAAGAACGTAATTCTATATATAAAAAAGTAAGTAACGTACCCCCGTCATGCCAAATGGCGTATGGGGAAATATGGTGTTAGTGACCCTATATTTTACAGACCTTCAGCACATGATTTTTGGGGTAATGTGGTCGGTACTACACCCGTGCTGCTTTACTTTCCCAGAAAAAAATCCGGTACCCATTTAAGGCCGGGTGAACCCGGAAGCCGTCGGTTGGGATCGAACTCTACCCCTTGTCCTTTGTAGTTCAGTTCGTAATACTATATAGCAACATAATATTACATTATACATAGGGAACTTCTCTGAAATGCTTGCTTGTGGTCGGGTCACAAAGGAAATGAGCTTGGAGTGACTAGGCAAATAGGTGGGCCAAAAGCTAGGTGGTCACAAGGAAAATGAGTCTGGCGAGGAGTAGTTAGAGGCAAACGTGGGCCAGAAGCCATGTGTTCATGAGGGAAATAAGTCTAGCTAGAAGTGGCTGGGCGAACACGTGGGCCAGAAGCCATGTGTTCATGAGGGAAATAAGTCTAGCTAGAAGTGGCTGGGCGAACACGTGGGCCAGAAGCCATGTGTTCATGAGGGAAATAAGTCTAGCTAGAAGTGGCTGGGCGAACACGTGGGCCAGAAGCCATGTGTTCATGAGGGACATAAGTCTAGCTAGAAGTGGCTAGGCGAAGACGTGGGCCAGAAGCCATGTGTTCATGAGGGAAATAAGTCTAGCTAGAAGTGGCTGGGCGAACACGTGGGCCAGAAGCCATGTGTTCATGAGGGAAATAAGTCTAGCTAGAAGTGGCTGGGCGAACACGTGGGCCAGAGAAGCCCAATGGAAGATAAGCAGGGTAAGAAAAAAAAATAGGCGTGACCTAAGCACTGTTATTCAGTTTTAAATCAAAAGTGTGAAATTAACCAAATGCTAAGGCTACTGTACATAAAGTATGATATTGAGCACTTTTCTCTATGCTAAAGTATTCTGATCTAAACACTCCTCACAAGAAAATAAAAATGAATGCATTTCACATTCCCTGTTTGCATGGATTCTTGAAATCTCCAAGAAGAGATAAAGCGATTTTCTTCTTCTATCCTTCCTCTGCTGCGTTGGCGTCGAGGGGAGAAACAATCTGCGATTCTTTGCTGTTCTGTTGGCCTCTTCTGATGTTATCCCTCCTAGTGACTCTAGTATTCCCTTTATCCATCTCTTTCTCGGTCTTCCTCTTAATCTGGCATTTTCGTAGTGTTTGTTTATGGCTCTTTGATTCATTGTTAGTTCTTTTTGTCCTGTTATGTGGCCGAACCAATTTATCTGTTGTTTCTTTATGTATTCGATGGCTGGTTCAATTTCGAGTTTCTTCCTCAGGTCAGTGTTTCTTACTCTGTCCCTTAAGCTGTTTCCTGTCATTCTTCTGACACATTTCATTTCGGTGGTCGTTATCTTTCTTATTGTTCTAGAGTCCAGCGTCCAATTCTGGCACTGATAGCACAGAGTTGGTAGAAAAATTGATTTGTATATTGCCCTTTTTGCTTCCGTGGTTATTGTTTTGTTTTTCACTAGTGTTGATACTTGGCCTATAACTTGGCATGCTTTGTTACACCTTATATCTATCTCTGTCTCTTGGTTATTGTCTTGTGTTAACGTGCTACCCAGATATTTAAAATTGTCAACTTGCTTCAAAGTCGTATTATCTATTATGATGTTTAGTTTTTCTTTCTTTCTCGCTATTGCCATTACTTCGGTTTTGCTTATGTTGATCTTCATGTTGTATTGTTTACAAGTGTTGTTTAGCCTGTTAATATGTTCTTGTAGGTCCTCAGTTGTTTCATGTATCAGAACTTGGTCGTCTGCAAATAACTAGGTCGTCTGCAAATAACTAGGTCGTCTTTGACTATTGGGCCGAAACGTCATTTAATCTGTGACGTCTACTTATCACGTAAAGCTTTTAACATACCATTTTTTCTTGCCTATTGGGCCGAAACGTCGTTTAATCTGTGTCGTCTACTTATCACGTGCGTAAAGCTTCTAACGTACCATTTTTTCTATTTTTTAATTTTTCCTCACATTCAGCTTTACTGCAGCTTCGCATTTTTATGCATTCATTTGCATTTCTTTGCCTTAACCCCTCGTCTGCAAATAGTATTTCATTTATTTCTTCCTCTCTTCTGTTGTTTTCTGGTATATTTCGTTCTCTTTTGTGTTATTGCTTGTTATCATCCGTGTTTGTATATTTCCTTTGATTGGGCATGCTAATTTGCATATATTGTCCATATATGTGATGAAAAGTAAGGGGAAAGCACGCAGCCTTGTCTTACTCCGGAGTTAATGGTGAAATGTTTAGAGTAGCCTGCTGAAGATCTTACTGTAGTGCGACTACTTTCATAGAGGCTCTAACATATCTCTACTAGGTGGTGACTCACTCCGTACAAGGGCAATACGGACCATAGTTGTTCCCTGTCCACCCTATCGAACGCCTTTTCTTGGTCAATAAAAGCTGTATATAGTGTTTTATTATGCTCTATTGTTTTCTCCGCTAGTTGTTTTATGATAAATAGGGCATCTGTGCAACCTCTGTTCCTCCTGAAGCCCATCTGAGCATCGCTTAGTTGTGGGTCTATAATTGGTATCAATCTTTTTTCAACTATCTTGGCATATAACTTCCCTGTGTGGCTTAATAGCGATATTCCTCTATATTGGTTGCAGTCTCTTCTGCTGCCCTTCTTTTCCCATATTGGTAATATGATGGACTGTTTCCAGTCGTCTGGGACTTGCTGTTGTATCCATGCAGCTTTGAATAATCTGTGTAGCCATTTAATTTACATCCTGCCTCTCCCGCTGCTGTTATAGTCCGTTCAGAAATTCATAATCACGCCTGAATTAGTTTTGCGTGATAACCGCTTGTTATTTTAGTTTCACATTTTGCATGGCATCTTAGAATATTGATGACGTTATAGAATTATTTTTTGCTCTGAGAAATTTGATCTAGTTTAAAAGTTTTCTTCTTTAGGGTATATTAAATTCACCCTGTTCGAATTTGACAACATTTTAGGATATATACATTAATTTGGTGCGGTCGTTCACGTAAAATAGTTTGGCTATTGCAGAAACACTAACTTCAGGAAAATCCCGTGCACTAAACTGAATTGTTATTGAACGACATGACGCACCACGGCCTGGGCATTAATTATTGAAGGGAAGGCGTATCTTTATTAATTTTGTGAAGACTCAGTAGACAATTTGTTGACTTTAAATACCAACATTTATATCTAAATTACAATGAATTTGAAATGCAAATTTATAACTATGCAAAAGAAGTGTGTTGAACATGTGTTGCGGGTGGAAGATGAGTACTGGAAACGAGATGGATTACTATTTGTCCAGCCAGTAATGATTGTCAACCTCTTGGAATCGTCAGATTCGGAATGATTAAAATTAAGATGAATTCAATTCCAGCTGCAGTTAGGACGTCCTGGGGTCTAATGGTGACCGAAGGACAAGACTAATTGTAACCAACTGAATTCATGTTTGCAAATACACATAACGAACAACACCCACAATTAAGCACTATGTAGATACGCATCTGACAAGAATTGCAGTAAACTGGACAATTTATCACGATTACTGTAAACTCTAAAATTTGAATCAACTTGTGTGATATCGTCATAAAAGATCAAAGGAATTCGCTGATGTGCAAAATCTGTTGTGTTTGTGGAATAAAAAATACCAAAATCTTTGCGTCATCAATATTCTAAGATTGCATGCCAAATGTGAAACCAAAATAACAAGCGGTTATCACGCAAAGCTAATTCAGGTGTGATTATGAATTTCTGAAGGACTATAGCATTTCTACTGGGATGTTATCGATTCTGGGGGCTTTGTTTCTTGTTGCTAGTCGTAATGTTTCTTCTATTTCTTCCATTAGTATATTTGGTTCTTTATCGCCATCTATTAGTTGCTTTTTGTGTGTTTTTGGACTTGTTTCTACATTCAAAAGCTCTTCGAAATACTCTTTCCATCTCGTTAAGATTTGCGCTTTGTTTGTTATTGCTTGGCCTCGTTTATCATTGATGATTTCAGTTGGGTCATAATTGTCTTTCTTTTGTCTTATGGCTTTAATTGTTCTATAGAAGTCTCTGGATGCTGATTTGTGATTGTTACTAATCATTTCTCCAAATTTTACCCATGCTTTATGTTTTTCTTCTTTGATTAATTGCTTCACTTCTCTTCTTTCAATTGTGTATATATCATAATCGCTTGGCTTTTTAGTTTTTAGCCAGATTTTGTATAGTTTTTTCTTTCTTTTTATGGCGTTCTTGACTATATCATTCCACCATGGAGTGCTCATCTTTCCCTCCTTCTTCCTTTGCTTCGTTCCGCATATTGCGGTTGCTATTTTCGTCAATGATTTTTTTAATATGAGCCACTCGTTATCTACTGTATTTATTTGTTGTGGTAGTTGTTTAAATTGGCTTTCTATTTGTTTTTCTATTTCTTTCTTTTTGTCTTTTGTTTTAAGTTGGCTTAATTTTATTGTCCTTTCGGATTGTTTTCTTGTTTTCAATTGGTTCTTGTTGTCTTGTTTTGCTTTCTGGATGGTTATTAGCACCATTTTATGGTCTGTATCATTTGTGATGTTAGATACCGCTCTGCTGTCTCTGATTTTCCTCTTCCTTTGTGTTCTCGCTAGGATGAAATCTATTTGACTTTTACAATTGTTATCGTTCCATTTATACCAGGTGTATATTTGTGAGTCTTTATGTTTAAAGAAAGTGTTAGTTATGCATAATTCATGTTGATTGCATAATTCAAGCATTCGATTGCCATTTTCGTTCTTTCTATTTGTGTTATCTCCAAATGGGCCCAGATATTTGGAGTTCTCATAATTGCGTTTTCCTGGTCTCCCGTAAAAGTCCCCCATCACTAGTAGATCTTCGTTCTTATTTACTTTGTTTATGATTTCGTTAAGTGTTTCGTAGAATTCTTCGCTCTCTTCGTCGTTGTTGTTGCAAGGTGCACATATTGGATGTATGTTATATTGACGTTGTTTTCTATTACTCTTAGGGTAATTATCCTTTCTGAATGTTGATGTATTTCTATAATGTTTTTGGACGTTTCTGGGTCTACAATGAATCCTACTCCGTGTTTTGCTACTTCGTTGGTGTTGACTCCTGAGTTTATTATGGTATAATTCATGTACGCTTTCCTTGTTTGTTTCTCCTTCAGTCTTGTGTCCGCTACTCCAAGTATTTTGATTCTTATTTTTATCATTGCGTCGATTAATTGTTCTTCTTTGTCTCTGATACCGCAAATATTTATTGTTGCAATTTTATTTACGTTATGTCTGTATGTTCGCGATTGTTTCTCCATTATTTTGGCTCTGAGCACTGTTGTGTGTATGTTACATTGTCCTCTGCCGCTGTGCTAGTTCTGTTGCAGAGTAAGGGCTGTTGTTTATGCTACCAGTGCTTGCCCGCGCACTGTGGTCACTGTTGGCCGTGACCCATTTTCTACTCGTGTTGTTTCTCTACATCTTTGTTGTTTCTCTACATCTTTGTTGTTTTCACACACAAACTGTTATTATACACCCTTAAAAAAACAAAAGTTATATGTCTATCCTGCTTAATGATATTTGAAATCACATTATATCATTCTCTGGAATTGGAAACTTGACACATAATCCATATAGAATAGAAATATTGATGTTTCACTGAATCAAAAATATACACCAGCACGGTCACTCCGCCATCTTGGTGGCACGATAAATACTGAAATATTAAAACTCCCAAAATGTTCACTATTCTCAGATAACATTTTAGAAGGCTGAACCATCTGTGGTGGATGTGCATCAGATGGTTTCTCATAAAGTTCTCTAACAAATTAAAAGAAAAAATGTAAATTAAAATCTTTCTGAAACTGCAAAGACATTTGTAAATGTGTAGGTTGGGAGCTGATGTAAACATAAGTGACTGTGAAGAGCCTTACAAAGACAGATCCAAGTACAAATATGTAGTAAATGTTGACCTGAAGGCATAGCAAACTCAGACTGAGACACATGCTGATCTGTAAGTGTATGAAAGAATAAACAGCAAATTTATAAAAAGATTTCCACATGGACATTATATCCATTGTCTCTAGGATCATTATATGGACATTATTGTTTCAAAAATCTTCACATGGACATTAAATCCATCATCTCTAAGATCTTCACATGAACACTAAATCAATTGCTTCTAAGATCTTCACATGAACACTAAATCCGTCATCTCTAAGATCTTCACATGAACACTAAATCTGTCATCTCTAAGATCTTCACATGAACACTAAATCAATTGCTTCTAAGATCTTCACATGAACACTAAATCCGTCATCTCTAAGATCTTCACATGAACACTAAATCCGTCATCTCTAAGATCTTCACATGAACACTAAATCCACTGTCTCTAAGATCTTTGCATAGAGATTAAATTATTTGTCTCTCAATAATGACAACATACTACCACATATTCTTATTTCATCAGAGATCATCTAATAATTGCTATTTATATGTAGCAACAGTTCACCCATGTTCATGCACATTTATACATTTGTATTTAACCATACAACGCTTTGCCAGATCTTGTCCCTGCTTATTGTGGCTCATATGTGTTGAGATATCTTTCAGGGCAATATCACAATTTCTTCACCTTACTTGGTCCATGACTTTGTTCACATGGTGCCCTAAGTCTACCACTGCAGACTGTATGTTACAGCGCTCACAAGTCCCTGCCAGGCTGTCTTTATTCCACCTCTCTTTAACCATCCCTCCGCTACAAGTCAGTTCTTGTGATGGTTTCTACATCTCTTCTCTGAACTTAACCTGTCCAGCTGCAACATCAAAAGGAGGGAGGAGAGGGGAAGGAGAGGAAGGAAGGAAGGGAGAGAGGGAGGGAGGGAGGGACGAAGGAAGGAAGGGAGGGAGGGAGGGAGGGAGGGAGGAAGGGAGGAAGGAAGGAAGGAAGGAAGGAAAAAAAAGGAAGGAATGAAGGAAGGAAGGAAGGTTACATATATTGCAAACAAAAATAACAAATATACTACTTTCCATACATTATAAATAATATTGAAACTAAATGTGAGATTTTTAACTCAAATAGTACAGAAAATTAATTAAACATTTGGCAAGTCAGTAAATTACACATGAACATATGCATGCAGCATATGAAATTTCTACAACCATAAAACTATTGAAGTATTCTTATGAAAAAATAATTTTTATTTCTATACACTTTGAAATACAAAAACAAGATTTTATCATTATTTTGTAAAAAAAAAAAAAATATTCAAGGGAAATAATTATTCTAAAACAGGGAAGGCAAACAATATTGCACAACAAAATAATTCTTAAGACCCAGGCAAAGACCAATCAAACTTATTAGATAAAATGGAACAAACTACTATCATCAGGCTCAGAACTTGGCATTGCAGCTTCAGAAAAATATCTCTAGATAATGAGTTTCATGATCACAGTATTGTATGAGAGTGTATAAAAAACACAGGGCCTTGTTACCGATCTTTTAGTTGAGTAATTTGTTTTACTGCACAGAAAGTCAGTGCATAGATGATCAAAATACAATGTCGATATTGTTATACACTTGGTAAAATGGTTTCTGAATGTTTTTTAAAATACATCTTCTGCAAGCACTTAAAACAGAATTTAATTATATTAATTTGACAATTTTGTGTTACTCTCTTAAATATTCTCTTTTACGGAATATAAATAAACTAGTAATAATTTATAAAGGCATTTTTAGGGAGCAGCTGATCTATAATTTTCACGTATGCACACAATTAATCCAACCTAGTGATCTAATATTCCTACTGTGTTATTTGAAAAAAAAGAATTAATGCTTTAAAAAAAAAATAACCACTCTGGAGCGAGACACCATTTAAAATGGAAAAAAAAAATTGTCACCTACATCGTTATTACAGATATGACTTTTTAATCTCTCTGTGGCAGAGTTTTCTCATACGGCATGTTTAAATGTGTAGGTCACTCTGTCTTTTTGCCAGTGACAATTGCAATCCAAGGTGACTAGTTGAAAAAAAACCTTTTTTTCTTAACCTAAATGAACATTGTCAGCAGTGAAACATCATCGAACGATGAAAAGTATATTAAATTATTAATCCAGATAATTTTTTTCATTTGAAAAGCAAAAACATGCAATAGTGACAGGGAATTTTGATGTCATTTTTTACTACAATTTGGGTCAGCCCCTATGTTGTGTAATAATTTGTATTGCAAAGTGCTCGCAGAGTTATCCTCGAAGGCAGAATTAAAGTAGCCATCACTATATAGAAAACAAGACAGTGTGAAAAACATTTCCTTGAACATGTATTCCCACTGATCTACTAATTCACTTGTTCACTCACTCTCTCACCTGTCCACCTACTCACCCACACAATCACTAATCACTCACAAAATCAAAGCAAACAAAATGTAATTTAACGGACATGAGCTCTGCAATTTTCTAACCAGTCTTATCAATAAAAGAGATAGATGAAAAAAATGTTCCACAAACAGCTGGCATCTCAAACATGCAGTTCCCATACTCATCACTTGGAGAACAAAGCCAGCTGTAGCAGAGGCAGAACTTGCAGCGTAAACAAGTCAGCAAGAACAGCCTGCAGAAAGAAAACTGCAAAATTAAAGTCATCAGAACAGTGAAATTATAGACTTCAGCACAGTGAAATTAAAGTCATCAGAACAGTGAAATTATAGACTTCAGCACAGTGAAATAAAGTCATCAGAACAGTGAAATTATAGACTTCAGCACAGTGAAATTAAAGTCATCAGAACAGTGAAATTATAGACTTCAGCACAGTGAAATTAAAGTCATCAGAACAGTGAAATTATAGACTTCAGCACAGTGAAATTATAGACTTCAGAACAGTGAAATTATAGACTTCAGCACAGTGAAATTATAGACTTCAGCACAGTGAAATTATAGACTTCAAAACAGTGAAATTATAGACTTCAGCACAGTGAAATTAAAGTCATCAGAACAGTGAAATTATAGACTTCAGCACAGTGAAATTAAAGTCATCAGAACAGTGAAATTATAGACTTCAGCACAGTGAAATAAAGTCATCAGAACAGGGAAATTATAGACTTCAGCACAGTGAAATTAAAGTCATCAGAACAGTGAAATTATAGACTTCAGCACAGTGAAATTAAAGTCATCAGAACAGTGAAATTATAGACTTCAGCACAGTGAAATTAAAGTCATCAGAACAGTGAAATTATAGACTTCAGCACAGTGAAATTAAAGTCATCAGAACAGTGAAATTATAGACTTCAGCACAGTGAAATAAAAGTCATCAGAACAGTGAAATTATAGACTTCAGCACAGTGAAATTAAAGTCATCAGAACAGTGAAATTATAGACTTCAGCACAGTGAAATTAAAGTCATCAGAACAGTGAAATTATAGACTTCAGCACAGTGAAATTATAGACTTCAGAACAGTGAAATTATAGACTTCAGCACAGTGAAATTATAGACTTCAGCACAGTGAAATTATAGACTTCAAAACAGTGAAATTATAGACTTCAGAACAGTGAAATTATCAGACATCAGCACAGGGAAATTATAGACTTCAGAACAGTGAAATTATACACTTCAGAACAGTGAAATTAAAGACTTCAGAACAGTGAAATTATAGACTTCAGAACAGTGAAATTATAGACTTCAGAACAGTGAAATTATCAGACAACAACACAAACCAGACAACAACACAAGCCAGACAACATCACAAGCCAGACAACAACACAAGCCAGACATCAACACAAACCAGACAACAACACAAGCCAGACAACAACACAAACCAGACAACAACACAAACCAGACAACAACACAAACCAGACAACAACACAAACCAGACAGCAACAAAAGCCACACAACAACAAAAGCCAGACAACAACACAAGCCAGACAACAACACAAACCAGACAACAACACAAGCCAGACAACAACACAAGCCAGACAACAACACAAGCCAGACAACAACACAAGCCAGACAACAACACAAGCCAGGCAATAACACAAGCCAGGCAATAACACAAACCAGGCAACAACACAAGCCAGACAACAATACAAGCCAGACAACAACACAAGCCAGACAACAACACAAGCCAGACAACAACACGAGCCAGACATCAACACAAGCCAGACAACAACACAAGTCAGACAACAACACAAGTCAGACAACAACACAAGCCAGACAATAACACGCCAGACAACAACACAAGCCAGACAACAACACAAGCCAGACAACAACACAAGCCAGACAACAACACAAGCCAGACAACAACACAAGCCAGACAACAGCACTAACCAGACAACAACACAAGCCAGACAACAGCACTAACCAGACAACAAGGTGCTAATGTGTAAAGAGTGAAGATGAACACTTGTTGATGCAGTGATGTCAAAAACAGTTTTGCAGTGAAATAAATTTGTATGTTCACATCAATGAGTTTTTGCTTAATCTACATGTCAGTCATGTTTTGTAATATTAATGTTGAGTTATCAGTGAGATGTTTGCAACAGATGAATCTGGTATTAGCAGCCAACAAGAAACAATGACAATGGTAAAAGCACCAACTTGCCGTATAAAGATACAATAGAAATACAAGCTACAAAGAAAAAGGATCACACAGAAAGACAATGAAATGTAGATGATGGAATCAGTCGCTAAATAAATTCAAGATGACAATTCAAGCTACACAACTTGAAATGTCTTGAAAGCTAGATATACCTCCTCTCTGCAACATGTAATGGTACAAGCAGTAGATCAAAAAAAGAAAGAAAAGATAATCAAATAGTAGTTACTTTGTTTATCATGTTACAAACAGCAGAACAACAGAAGAAAGAGAAGATAACTAAATTGTAACTATTCTGTTTATCATGGTACAAGCAGTAGATCAAAAGAAGAGAGAGAAGGTATCAAATTGTAGCTAATTTATTTATCATGGTACAAGCAGTAGATCAAAAGAAGAAAGAGAAAATATCAAATTGTAGCTAATTTGTTTAACAAGCAGTAGATCAAAAGAAGAAAAAGAAAAAAGTAATCAAATTGTAGCTAATTTGTTTCTCATGGTACAAGCAGTAGATCAAAAGAAGAAAGAGAAAAAGTAATCAAATTGTAGCTAATTTGTTTATCATGTTACAAACAGCAGAATAACAGATGAAAGAGAAGATGATCAAATTGTAGCTAATTTGTTTATCATGGTACAAACAGCAGAATAACAGATGAAAGAGAAGATGATCAAATTGTAGCTACCTTGTACTCAAGGTTTACTGAATACAGGATTAGTTACTTTAGTTGTTCACAAATTTGTGCCCACAAGTTGATTAATTATCTGAGAAACTGTTTGATGAATTTCTGTAATTCTTTTTTCATGAAATCTTCTTCTTTCACTGACCTTCAGTCTGATTTTTTGCCCTACTGTCATGCATTTGGGAAAGATTTTTGCTTATTTGAGGTATATAAAAATATGATTTTCTTGCTTGACCTAAATTTTAGGATTTTATAATACCCACATTTGTTGTAATCAGCTCACCAATTAAAAAGGCAAATTTCACGTGCACACTACACAATTTTAGCACTGTTTCGCACTCTTAACTTGTAAGACGTGCGCCGCTCCGAGGTTTTTTTTTTGGTAATTTCATTTTCGGTTTCTTGTTAAACAGGTCCAGAGGCATATTTTGACAAAATATTTACTATTAATGAATATTCCTGTATGTGAGATAATTTGTAAGCTGTTGTGAAGTGTACTTGATTTTTAAAACCATGAAGAGTTTAAAGTGTAAATTCATCACTATGCAAAAGGTAACTGTGTTATTGTACATGCACTTTTGCAAGGAATCTAATAGGGGTCGGTTATATTACGATATAAAAAAAAAAAAACAGAATACAGGCAGCTCTAAATATAGATAGAAAGTCTTTCGATCGATGGATAGGACAGAACTTTGACTCTGCAGAGGTGAAGGTCTGTAATAGGGAGAGAGAAAGAGAGAAAGAACAGAGAGGAAGATGGAGAGTGAGAGATAAGGAAGGAATGAAGGTCATATAAAGAAATAGAGGAGAGGGGAAGAATTCAGTTAGGGCAAGTGAGAGAGGAGTGACAGGAAAACGTGGAAAGCGTGACCGTAAGAACAACTCAGGGAGACGGGTGCCGCACGTGAATTGAGTGCGTCAGGTGAGAAAGGAGACAGGATTAGATTAGAGTTAGGTGTGAAGATAAATCAGTTTCGAACTAGCGGTGGACCAGAGCGGTTGTTTCCGAAGGGTGTTAGCCGGCTATGGTTAACAGCCCTTAAAATTGTTGCAGATAGTTTGTGTAAGTAGTGAGTGTTTAGTTAGTTGTGTGCCAGAGCTTGAGACGGAAGGATGTTCCAGTCGAGCAGGAAAATAAGTCTTAATAGAAGAGTTAGGGACTAAATAGTGATGAAGCGTCCAGGGCCTGTGAATATGGTCAGTGCTGGACAGCAAGTGATAGTTAGGTAGTGATTCCTACAAGGGAAAGGAACGCAGTTGTGACAAAATGCCCTGTGATTCGGTATGATTCTGATAGCAGGCAAGAAGTGTGCAATTCTCTAATGGTGAGTAGAGCACTCAACTAATACTTCTATGTAGCTGTGAAATGGTCACCAGTTCTGTCATTCAATTGTAGGAAGAAAATATTCAATGTTATTACCAATGTGGCGGACGTTGTCTGCTGAATGAGGCACCAGAGAGAGTGTCTTTTGTCAAGTTATGTCAATTATTGTATGCAAGGGAATCTTCAAATGTTCTTAACATATTGGCAGACATGGTTCTGCTAAGGAAGCACCAGAGAGAGTGTCTTTTGTCAAGTTATGTCAATTATTGTATGCAAGGGAATCTTCAAATGTTCTTAACATATTGGCAGACATGGTTCTGCTAAGGAAGCACCAGAGAGAGTGTCTTTTGTCAAGTTATGTCAATTATTGTATGCAAGGGAATCTTCAAATGTTCTTAACATATTGGCAGACATGGTTCTGCTAAGGAGGCACCAGAGAGAGTGTCTTTGTCAAGTTGTGTCATTCAGTTGTATGCAGAGAATATTCAATGTTATTATCCTATTGGTGGGCATTGTCTGATGACTGAGGCAACAGAGCAAGTGTCTTCGTCACGTGTATCACTCAGTTGCATGCAAGAGAATCGTCCATGTGTTAAATAGGGCATGCATGATCAAGTTGTAGTAACACTAGTACCAGTGTAGAAAGTCACTGGCAATGTCATGTATTAACAGATATAGAGTTGATAAGAGATCGGTCACGGTAGTGATCGATTGTGGATACAAGTACAATAAAGTTCATGAGTTTTACACCTCAGTGAGTTGTTGTGTGTGCTGTTAGTTGATGTTTCAACAGGTCTGCGAAGAACGGACATAGTTGTTGTCGACAAATTCTATACAGCAAGAAGTACTAACCACTATACGACACTGAATAGTTCCCAGGCCGGCAGTAGTCGGACAGGGGTGAATTAGGTCAGGTCACAGTTTGTGCATGACGGCCTCGACATCATGAAGAGACTGCAGCGGGGAGAAGGCTGGAGGTTAGCATACCTTGGCCTAGGCCTCTTTGTAAACACAAGCAACAGCGAGTGAACGGCATTTAATGTAGTGCATTTAAGGTCGTTCCAGATAGTTAACAGATACATCAGAAAGAGATTCATTTACTTTGGTGCAGTCATCGACGCAGAATGAAACATTACAGGCAGCATGTCTGCAGCACTAACTGAAGGGTGCAGGAAACGACAACGGTAATTAAAAGTATATATCGTGGACTGTGTAGTAGAGATTGAAAATAACGTTCAAGAAGAGGAGATAGGCAAATCGGACATGGTATTTAAATAGAAGAAAATTGGTAATAATATATTATGATGTATGTTTTGTCAACAGGGGTAAGAATGATTGAGTAAAAGGTACAACGACAAGAAAGAGAACAAAGGGTAAATAGGAGTAACAGAAGACAAGTAGTAAGGGTAGATAAAGGAAAAGAAGGACGGGCAGACAGGACATATAAATGACTGAGTTTGGTTAGGGTTGTTTTTCTCCACAGGTGTCTGGGAAACAACCAAGTGGTGAATTTATGGTATACATGTAAAACATTTTTGTGTAAAAACCAGAATTGTGTCTGGGAAACAACCAAAGTATGAATTTATGGTATACATGTAAAACATTTTTGTGTAAAAACCAGAACTGTGTCTGGGAAACAACCAAATTATGAATTTATGGTATACATGTAAAACATTTTTGTGTAAAAACCAGAATTGTGTCTGGGAAACAACCAAATTATTAATTTTTGGTATACATGTAAAACATTTTTGTTGAAAAAAAAACCAGAATTGTGTCTGGGAAGGTAATAGGTATAATTTTATGGTACGCAAGTAAGACAAATTACACCAAACGGGGGGTGTGAAAAAAAAAGTGTGCGTTTTGAAAGGAAGGAGAGGAATGACAGAGTGAAAAAGTGCAAGAGGTATATGAGTCAAGAGAGATATAGGGATAAAGTACATAGGAAGGTAGGGACATAAAGCAGTGAGAGGAGAGAGTGATCCAAGAGGTAAACAAATAATGAGTACTAGGGAGAACAAATAAAAAAAAAAGAGAATGGAAGGAGTAAGTTAAGAAATGTATATGTGGCAAGCGATGCAGAAAGTGGGGGAAGTGGTGGAAAAACTAGGGAATAGTTTACGGATGCAGGAAGTAGTGGGAAGGGTTTCATTATTTCAAGGAAACCCAGAGACATTTGAAGGTTGGGTAAATGCCATTGAATATTGGTGCAAAAGTAAGAGAATGGAACAGAAGGAGTGTAAGGAACTAGCATTAGCAACAAGCCAAGGAGGGGTGGCGAATGGCGTAAGAAGAAGAATCGAAGAAGTGGAAAACGAAATATGGTATGAATTTAGAGCATACCTAACCAAAAGATATGCAAAGATTAAAGATTCACAACACGCAATAATGAAATTGACAACATTACAACAGTCAATGAATGAGTCAATACAAGAGTATGGAGATAGAATGGTAGAAACAGCACAACAGGCGTTTGGACAAGGAGTAGACACAGAGTATATAAAGAAACTATTAGTGTCAACGTTTATAACAGGTTTAAGGAATAAAGGATTAAAGGTCATGCTGGCTAGGAGAGCAATAACAACAATATCACAGGCGATAAATACAGCAATAGAGGAAGAAAGCATTACAAGATTTGACGATGAGCAAAGACAAAATAGGGAGGAAAGGGTAAGCAGTAGGCAGGAAAGTGCCATGGAAGTAGATCATATAAGGAGGACAAATAGTGGACATAGAAGTAGGCAGGCAGTAAACGTTATCCAAGAAACAAGGAGATTCTATGGATGTGGTAGGAAGGGACACATAGTGAGATATTGCAGAGAGGGGATAGTTAGACAGGGGATAAGAGAGAGATATCGGTGGCAGGGAAATGGAAGGAGTACTCAGGAAGGCAGGCAGTTCTGAGTACAAATAAAAGGCCTGAACAATTCGGAATGTACGGCAGAAGGGAAGACCCGTGTTCTTGTATAGTACAGGTAGACAAGCACAAAATTAGAGCAATTGTGGACACAGGGGCGACAGTAAGTGTAATAAAAGAAAGTGCGTACAAATCCATAGGAAGGAAACAGAGGTTGTATAGGACAAAGCAGAACCTCGAGTCCATAAGTGGACAAGTATTAGAGGAGTAGGGGAGACAATATTACTAATCAAAATTGGAAAAAGTACAATGGAGCAGAGATTTATGGAGGTAAGGTTAGATGAATAGGATAGTAAGAGAAGTGAAATAGGAACGGCGAACAATAGAAGGTTCGAATAATTTAAATTGTAGCGAAGTACTAATCTGAGATGATTAGGCTACATAGATAGGAGAAGGTGTTGTAGCGAAGTACTCACCTGAGGGATTAGGCTACACAGAGTAAGCAGGCAACAAAAAAAAGGGGCCGGCGAGAAATGAGGAAAGTAGAGAGGTGTAGTCCTGGTAATGTAATCCGGAAGAATTAGACTATACAGACGAACTATCGTACAAATAATAGGAGGATATTGCAGAGAGCAATGAAGGAATAGGGGTAAAGAGACAGAGTAGAAAGGGAGAGTAGAGAAAAAGGAGATAGGCATAGGCATAGAACGGGAGATATGTTACAAAGAAGAGTTAGGCAAGACGAGACCAATTTAGAATGAAAATATGTAGTGTCAGAAATAGACGAGGGGCAGAGACCTGGTCTGCAGGTTCCATGGGGCCCATAGTGGAATCTGAAGACAAGGGGACGACATAGACTGACAGAGACAAGGTGTGGGGGAAAAGATAGACAGAATAGAGGTTAGATGGAGGTGTTCAGAAATCGTGGAGGAGGTTTCCAAGATCAATTGAGAAATAGGAGGATAGGAAATATTAAGGGATGGTGCGAGGTAGTCGTTAGATATGGCAACGACTACGGAAGAAGGGAGGCATTGTAATAGGGAGAGAGAAAGAAAGAAAGAACAGAGAGGAAGATGGAGAGTGAGAGATAAAGAAGGAATGAAGGTCATATAAAGAAATAGAGGAGAGGGGAAGAATTCAGTTAGGGCAAGTGAGAGAGGAGTGACAGGAAAACGTGGAAAGCGTGACCGTAAGAACAACTCAGGGAGACGGGTGCCGCACGTGAATTGAGTGCGTCAGGTGAGAAAGGAGACAGGATTAGATTAGAGTTAGGTGTGAAGATAAATCAGTTTCGAACTAGCGGTGGACCAGAGCGGTTGTTTCCGAAGGGTGTTAGCCGGCTATGGTTAACAGCCCTTAAAATTGTTGCAGATAGTTTGTGTAAGTAGTGAGTGTTTAGTTAGTTGTGTGCCAGAGCTTGAGACGGAAGGATGTTCCAGTCGAGCAGGAAAATAAGTCTTAATAGAAGAGTTAGGGACTAAATAGTGATGAAGCGTCCAGGGCCTGTGAATATGGTCAGTGCTGGACAGCAAGTGATAGTTAGGTAGTGGTTCCTACAAGGGAAAGGAACGCAGTTGTGACAAAATGCCCTGTGATTCGGTATGATTCTGATAGCAGGCAAGAAGTGTGCAATTCTCTAATGGTGAGTAGAGCACTCAACTAATACTTCTATGTAGCTGTGAAATGGTCACCAGTTCTGTCATTCAATTGTAGGAAGAAAATATTCAATGTTATTACCAGTGTGGCGGACGTTGTCTGCTGAATGAGGCACCAGAGAGAGTGTCTTTTGTCAAGTTATGTCAATTATTGTATGCAAGGGAATCTTCAAATGTTCTTAACATATTGGCAGACATGGTTCTGCTAAGGAAGCACCAGAGAGAGTGTCTTTTGTCAAGTTATGTCAATTATTGTATGCAAGGGAATCTTCAAATGTTCTTAACATATTGGCAGACGTTCTGCAAAGGAGGCACCAGAGAGAGTGTCTTTGTCAAGTTGTGTCATTCAGTTGTATGCAGAGAATGTTCAATGTTATTATAATATTGGTGGGCATTGTCTGATGACTGAGGCAACAGAGCAAGTGTCTTCATCACGTGTATCACTCAGTTGCATGCAAGAGAATCGTCCATGTGTTAAATAGGGCATGCATGATCAAGTTGTAGTAACACTAGTACCAGTGTAGAAAGTCACTGGCAATGTCATGTATTAACAGATATAGAGTTGATAAGAGATCGGTCACGGTAGTGATCAATTGTGAATACAAGTACAATAAAGTTCATGAGTTTTACACCTCAGTGAGTTGTTGTGTGTGCTGTTAGTTGATGTTTCAACAGGTCTGTGAAGAACGGACATAGTTGTTGTCGACAAATTCTATACAGCAAGAAGTACTAACCACTATACGACACTGAATTGTTCCCAGGCCGGCAGTAGTCACACAGGGGTGAATTAGGTCAGGTCACAGTTTGTGCATGACCGCCTCGCCAATCGTGCAGAGACTGCAGCTGGGAGAAGGCTGGAGGTTAGCATACCTTGGCCTAGGCCTCTTTGTAAACACAAGCAATGGCGAGTGAATGGCATTTAATGTAGTGCATTTAAGGTTGTTCCAGATAGTTCCATATAGCAAGAAGAGAGTTTCATTTACAGGTCAAGCAAGGAAGTTTACCTATCTCTATGACGAAGATATAAAATGAAATGAATAATGTTGCCCTATTCAAAGTAATACAGATATGCCTTTGGCTTGCATTGTTAGAAAATTAACATAATTTACAGTAAAATCTAATGTTTAGAGCACATGGTTTGATATTTTCCAAAAATTATATAACAAAAAACGATTTGTGCAAAATTCAGACTACCTTTGTACTTAAATGTAATAAAATCTGCTGAAGGTCGGTGAAAAAATAAAATTTCATGAAAAAGAATTACAGAAATTCATCAGTTTCCAAGATAATTGATCAACTCTGTGGGCACGAATTTCTTCTATCTGAACTGATCTGACAACCCCCCACACAATCCCAGAAGTGTTTGTATCCAATCATCATAAGGTAAATGGCATGGTATCCTAATGTTTGTGCTGATCTCTGATCACACTATGTATCGGCTAACAGCCTTCTACTCATGCTATATTTGATACACATTATTCTATTAATTGTCCTTTAGAGCTGAAGATGGCACAAATGACAGAAATTCTAGACTCTCTATGTCCTATGGTCTTTGCTATTAAGTGTCTAACCTTGTACATTAACTGCACTGTATATCACCACACATCTCAGTTCTGGGCGAGTTGCTCAATCTCGATGAGGGAGCTGATGCCTGCTTTTGTTGCCTACATATAATATCATCGTGTTGCTGCCACCAAATTACAGTATCAAGAACAATTCTAACTGTATTAAAATTGTGATCACTGAATGAGTCCAGTTGTTCCTGCCTTACATACTTACCCTATTCATACTTGCCATGAAGTGTTGTGGGGAGCTACAGTTCTCAATTGTGGACTAAGAGCATTACACTAGCAGCTATTAGCCAGTGGCACTGCATAATTTAAATAACAGATGTCTATCCAATTCTGATCTTCCTCAAGTTATGAATCCAAATTGTTGGCTGTTGTAGAAATGCTTCATTCTCATGAGCTAACCAAACCACATGTACTCCGTTTATCCATTCTGTTTGATACAGGTTGTGGTTCCATTGATATCACTATTTCTTAGTTGTTTCTCTTCTCCATAATTAATGTTCTTATTGTAGGGGATTTTGAAGTTCTCTCATTTCAGATCTTCCAAAACTTTGGACTTTATAGAATGTAATAAATTGCAATACAAAAGTGATGAATAAGAAAAAAAAAATTTTTAAGTCAAGGTGTGTATGGATATATGGTGTTTATACCCATATTTTTTTTTAACCAGCAGCATAATTAATTTTTGTGTCATATGATCATTACTACACAAGGGTTGTTTCATTTTCCTAGAAAAACTTTGCACCCATTTAAGGATGAGTGAACATAAAAGTCATCAATCCAGATTGAATCCAGCCACTTGTCCTCATGAGTAGACCACTTCACTAGCTTTACCATTAAAGTGATACACACCTCTGAATAACAATTCTCTTGTTGGAGTTGAACTGACGACTGAAGTGAGCCACAAATATAAAAAAAAAGTCTCAATTTTACTTTGAATTTCCTCTGTACTCAAAATGTTTATTAATGTTACAAATTAACACAATAATAAAATGGAGACAACATTCTTACCTCTGCAGCAGTGAGTGTCTGTACCTTCATCAGGTTGGTTTTCCTAAAAGAGAATATGGCAACCGCAAGCACTGTGGAGGTTACAGGTAGAAAGTTTCATGAACAGACTGAAATATTCTTATGAATAATACTCTGTGGAAACTGGCATACTAACAGAATTGATGTTGTTCTTTTTGTTGCATATTTTGTCCTAAACAAAAACATTCACATTCAATCACTTCTTTTCTGCTATTTTGTTTTGCAGGAAATTTATCAAATGTAGCAATGTTGGACTTTCTCTTTCTGTCCTCAGTTTCTATATTTCTCTCTATCTCTCTCTCTTTTTTATTTAAATCATAAATGATATTATAAGAAAAAGAGTAGGCATGGATCCAATCCTAAGCTACATAAGGAAACAATAAATGAACTAGTTTGCCCATCTAGAAAGAATGCAATGCAATTTCTTACCATACAAAGCATATATTAAGAGGAGAAGGGAGAAGAGCAAGAGGCAGACATAGAGTAAGATGGACAGACATCGAAGAAATGCTACAACATCAATTGGCAATGAATGAAGCCACAAAAAGGGCGAGAACCAGAATCTTGTATCTCCAACACGCGAATAGGTAAGGAACAAGTGGAAGTGAAGAAAGAAAAAAAAGGATTTATTTGTAAAATTAAATGGTAACTAATATGGAAACATTTGTTGTTGCTGACTTCTAGCATTTTCAACTACTATCTGTAGTTTCACATAGGCAA
This sequence comes from Megaustenia siamemsis, assembly GCA_032433765.1. Lineage (NCBI taxonomy): Eukaryota > Metazoa > Mollusca > Gastropoda > Stylommatophora > Ariophantidae > Megaustenia > Megaustenia siamemsis. Next base: position 58,638,818 of record JAVIAB010000001.1, read on the forward strand.
GAGATTGTATGATTGTCACAGAAGACAAGAATGAAGTCAAAGAAAACATATAATCTTAATCCACTGAAGGTCTTTATTGTAATATAACCACACTCTCATACCAAGCAAATTATTTATGGTTTTCTAGGAAATATCTTTCAATTTTTTTTCAGAATTAGGCACAACATAATGCACAATTAGATATAAGATAATTGACCTCTCAGATATCATTCCACTCCTTAACATCTGACTATCTGAAACACTTTCTTTTTAATTAAAGCTTTCTTTTTCTGGTTTCAGTATTTTAATTAGTGTTAAAGTTACTCTAAAATGTGTTGGCAACTGACTGCTTTGTAGGTCCATAGCCAAAAACAAGAAAAAAATAGTTTTAGAAGGTTATAGTAAAGATAAAAAGAACTTAGTGTGTTAGATTAATTCAAGATGTGTTATTATTATCTATCAAACTCTTGATGGACAGAAAACTGATTCATTGAGATCTATGGTTGTTTTTTTCTTGTTTGATTTTCTTCACATCACAGTTGATTTGTGAAGTTAAGAAATTCCAATTTTATTTCTGATAGTTTCAGATGTGGGGTGGATGAGAGGTTCTCTGATCTTAGCTTTTTCAAAGTGATAGGTATGGGTCACTGCATCCTAGTTGTTGGAGAACATTTCCACTTGCAATCTTCTCAACATTTTCAGCTGCAATGAGCCTGTCTTTCACCAAGAATTGGATTTGTTAAGAATTACAAGACATCTAATGACAAAGTCTTTATCTCCGAGCCCCTTGCATTTAGGTCTGAGTGCTCCCAACGAGTAGCTGTTGAGGTCTCCAACAATTATCCAGGATTTTAGTTTAGTTTGATGAGGTAAATATCTTTGATAGGGGGTGAATAAATCTTGCATATGGTGTGGTCTTTGTTCATGGTTTTCAGGCTGGTGATTATATATATTATATATTCTGTCTTATGCAGCTTGGATCTTTGAGTTTCCTAGGCTGGTCAATGGTTCCTGATAGTGATTAAGCCTTCCCTTTTGGTCTGTCTTCTTGGTCCCATCTGAAGACTTTGTATTCCTAATGGAGAATCTGTGAGATGGGTTTCATGGATACAGCACATATCAATGTCATGTTCTTTTCTATGTCTCTGGAGTTCTAGTTTTTGTGTCTTACTTCCCCTGCATCCCAAAGCATTATTTTTAGCTCATGTTTCCAATCTTCCTTGGTTGTTTCTGAGGGGTTTGGGTTTCTGGTTCCAGTCCTGTTTGATGTGCTCTTTTGTTTCAGGGGAACTGAGGATGTTCCTATTTGGATATGTTTCAAACAAGTGACTAGAAATTGATCTGGAGTCTGTTGCATAGTATCTGCAATATTTTATAGTTGTCCACTTTATAGTCTTTTGGGCCTACATCTTCCTACTTTGGCAGTTGGATTTTCTTCTCTGAATGTCTTCTCCTATAAGCAGATTAGCTTTCCATGTTTTTAGGCTCTTCTTGACCACATTTTCTGTTTGATTTTGTTGCCTTAGCCTTTGTTCTATCAGGAACTTTCATAAGGCAGCGGTGGTTTGACATTTAGTGTGGCTTCCTAATGAATGGACTTTTGTATGATGCTATTTCTTAACCTCTGACATTTATCCGTTGACTACTAAAGGAATTGATAGTCCTCTTAGTTTTCAATCATTAAACGGATATTAAGTGGACATAGATGTGTTGTAGTTTATTTGTGTCTTTCAGCCTAACACATTCAACTTCAGCATGGCATTTTTTGAGTGTCAAGATGTCTTCCCTCTTTGATTCCTACTCGCTTGGCCACCAGATTTGACTGGTTAGCCTGTTACTAGAAGCCCTGCAAGGTTGGTGTAAGATCTGGATGGTTCACCAGTTCTGCTGCATTTCATCAGATATGAATTGCTGGCAGCTTCCAGCTCTGTTGCTGTCAGGTGCCTTGCCTCCCTTTACTTTCAAGCCAACCTGTCTGGGCTTAATGTTGAATGTGAAGGCTGTTCTTGAGCTCCATAAATCTCAAGTGTTTCAAAAGGTTGCATGAATTCAGCATAGTAGTGATGTGACTATCACTCCCTCTGCCTACTATGGTCAGCAAGAGGGGACTCTGAGAGAAGTAAAGAAGGAAACAAACAGAGAAAGAATTAAGAAAAGAAGAAAGGGAAAAATCACAGAGCACTGTGGTGCTTCTTTGGCAGAATTATCAATAATAGGTCATTGTCAGCTATTTAAGTGCTTGCAGTATAGAAACGTGGTATGATCTACAATGAAACTCCACAGGCCACTAGAGTATCCAACTAAAATCATGAAATAGCAATATAATATTTGTCACTGAAATAGAAGTATCACACAGCATTTCCATTTCAAAGAAATAAATGTTTCAGAGAAGCATGAGCAAGCAGCCTGCCAGCTCCACCATTTTGTCCAGGATGAGAACGATTATGGTGATAATGTACAAGCCCTCAAATAGGAAAAAATGGGCAAAATGGAAAAAGGCTGACCTAGAGAAACACTATGGTGTTAATGTGGTAAGATGTGGGCATTAGTCCGATGCCCTGGTTGAGAGACTCACCCAGAACAGAGATTTATGGCGAGATACAATGTAAGTCCTATGATGGTTAATAATAAAGAGCTTTGGACACAAAAGATTATAGTATTTCTACCTTATGTGTCATCATTAGCTTGAAAGGACAATAGATAAATAGATGAAGTAGATGTTCTATTTCTTACCTGATAAAATTTCCAAAGAGTCATAAGCTAAAATTCTATCCCACAGCAGAAGAACTTGGTCAGTGGCAAGAAATCCAGAAAAGCCTCGCATTAACCATTTGAAAGCTATTTTCAACCTGAAAATTAGCAAAAAAGACAACAAAAAAGTTAAGGAAAATATTGCCATACAATCAATTTAACTACAAGTTTACAATTAAGTAAATCTTCCTTAAATTTTTACTCCTGAGTGTTGTTATAACAGACAGTCTAGAATACTGTCTGACTTATTGATTTATTTGTGGGATGTCATTATTGCACACCGAACAGGTCCACAGGTGCTCAGATCCCTCCTCAGTATGTTCCACAGCATCCAGCAACTTCAGACCTGCATTGGTTGGCAAGTCTTCTTATGCACACACAAAGTGGGGAAAATACCAAGGGCTTATGCACACACAAAGTGGGGAAAATACCAAGGGCTTATGCACACACAAAGTGGGGAAAATACCAAGGGCTTATGCACACACAAAGTGGGGAAAATACCAAGGGCTTATGCACACATAAAGTGGGGAAAATACCAAGGGCTTAGTACACTCAAAGTGGGGAAAATACCAAGGGCTTATGCACACACAAAGTGGGGAAAATACCAAGGGCTTATGCACACATAAAGTGGGGAAAATACCAAGGGCTTAGTACACTCAAAGTGGGGAAAATACCAAGGGCTTATGCACACACAAAGTGGGGAAAATACCAAGGGCTTATGCACACACAAAGTGGGGAAAATACAAATATCTCCCCCCCCCCCAAGCTCAGCGCTGAAATACTGATGCTCTGTCACATCTGACTTGGTAAGTAACCAAGTGACAAAGTGTGTCTTGATTTTTGTAAAGGCAGCACACGGAGACTGTTTAGTCTTTCTTATACCTTGAATAATTTTCCAAGTTTCAGACTCATACAGGAGTTTAGTATGCATACAAGTCTGACCTATATTAGGACCTTTATCCATTAAGCATCGATTATGGTAACACCACCGCATCAAATCACAAATTATTCCAAATTTGATTCTTTGTGGTGTTCAAACATTACCTCCCTCTGTCTACCTTTCTAATTGCTACTTCTGGTGACTCCTGAGTGTTTAATTTGTTTCTGTTGATGTTAGATTTTTTTTTTTTGCTCCATTTTGTGAGATACAGTCATATAACATGAACAAAATGTCACCAGATTTCAACAAATTGATTGTTTTTCATTATTTTTTTCCCTTTGACCTGGGAAATTTTCTTGGTCATCTGAGACATTAAACAACTCTTTGTGACTCGGGAAACTCAGCGGATAATGATTTGAAGTAGCCAAACATACTTATAAATTTACAGCACTCATCTGAATAGACAAATAGCACCCCCGGTCCAAGTGGTCAATTTCGGGTCATAATCAACACATGAGACATAAAATCCAAGTTTCCTCTGTGTGTAAATGGTAAACACACATTTGTGTATAAACAATTCAAATAAAATGCTATTTTTAGTGCTCATAATGTTACAGTTAAGTGGTAGTTTTTTATACAACAGAATGTAATGAAGTCCATCACAGATAGGTATCATAATTAAGAGTTAATATTCTTATTATTCCATACCCGTTGTTTTAGTTTACTAAATGTAAGGCTGCCTTGCCAAATTGTATATTTAATTCCTCCTTAAAGACATAAGAAATAGAGTATCTCCCTGTTTGCTGGTATTGTCTACTGTTGAACTTTCTTCATGCCATGAGGGGAGATGATTCAGTCATTTCATTCTGTTATGTCATCCTGTGACTTTATTTATTAACAATTTTGTCGATTGTCACATCATTTAGTTGATTATTATTTGCAGAATATTGCTCTCATCACAATCTATCTCAAGGAATCATTGTTTTTTGCCCAACCTCCCACTTCCTCTGTCTACAAGCTTAAAATCACTTTGATGTCTGAAGCCATCTTCTTGATCCACTCCTGTCACTTCTCTGTGAAAACATTCCCTCAATTGTTATTCTTTCCAGCCCATTGTGTCATTTAATGTTGTCATAACAATTTAATTTCCACTGTGAGATGTAGTTTATAAGCTAATTCTCTTCAATACTTAGGTCTTTTAATATGTCTTCAATTCTTTCAGTTGTCCCAATGTTTCCTAAACAGCAACGTTAATAGTTGAAAAGTGTTATCCATTACTCTATTTGAATTACTGCTAAGAAGGTTAGCTTCACAAACTATAATTTTCAGCTCATAGACAAGTAACTAATTAACTGTGTTGGTAATAATTTAAAAACTGTTACAGGACTACATAATACTTCAAAAATATATTTTATTGCAGACACCTTAAAAATATTTTCTATTATAAACACTTTACAAAATGTGTTTTATTGTGAACACCTTAAAATATTTTCTATTATAAACACTTTACAAAATGTGTTTTATTGTGAACACCTTAAAAATGAATTGTGAACACCTTAAAAAAAAATTAAAATCACTAATGCAGAATTATGGAAAAGTACCAGTCAAATATTAGTGGGCAAAGAGAGACAATAAAGATGATGGCGCCGGATAGGACACAACTGCAGAAGCCAACTGAAATCATACAGCTCAAATGAATTCAGTAAAACCTGCCTATTAGTCACATGGTGAGTGGGTGAACTCCAGGAAAGGAGATCATGTAAAAACATATTCAGTTTTATAATTAGAAATTTAATTATGAACTAAAATGTGAAACATTTTGTTGAGCAAGCCAATTAGATTTAGACAAAACCATGACCGTCTATATCAAACTCAGTTGGATAACTTCTAATAACAGGTAAGAAAAAAGCACATAACTTTTTATGTTACAACTTTATAGATAAATGACATTTTTAGAAATATATGTCATATATCCATAAAGCTGCAACAACATACAAATACAATTTCTATGCATTTTTCCTTAAAAATGTACTCAGTATGAATGAAAGTAATAATATCTATTTCAAAACCTGGTTATTATTGTTATCATGAGTTAAGGTTTTCAAATTTTATGACAATGTTCAGAGCTTCAAATTTTATGACAATGTTCAGAGCTTCAAATTTTATGACAATGTTCAGAGCTTATCTTGAAAGAGCCAGATACTTTTACATAAAAAATAAGATGTCAGAAACACTGATTTCATTTATACATTCATTCCAAATATAGAATAGAGCAAGCACCAATGAGCAGTTACATGCTCTACATTAAACAACTGATCACTCTAGAGTGAATTAGATATATATTCAAATTTTAAATTGAACAACTTGATTACAGTAACTTGACTTACGGCTGGCACCCAACTTGCTTAAGGTGATAAAACAGTTCTGGCTCCTCTGCTTGAAGTAGGCTTTCAAACAGCAAACTGAGACAAACTATGCCCTAAAATAACAGGCAAAAATGCGTTTCTTCATCTAAAATTTTTGCACCCACTATTTTCCACCACATAATGTTTAGCTAAAATATATCTATCATATTTTTTATTTTATTTAACTTTTAAAATTCATTTCATCATTGTTTTACTTCATGTAACATTTAAAAATTAATTGAATCATTTCTTTACTTCACGATCAATTTACTTTTTTTTTTACTTCACGTAAATGTTACTTATCTTTTTTACCATTTCTCTATGGCATGACAAATTGTTAATGTATATTTTCCAATATTTTATTACATGTAATAGTTTAAAATCTATTTAACATGTTCTTTTTACTACATGCAGCATTATTTTGCTTCATGTAACATTTCATTTCACCATTTTAACATTATTTTGCTTCATGTAACATTTCATTTAACCATTCCTTAAAACCATTTCATAATATTCCTTTCATTGCTCATTATTATTATTATTATTATTCACTGTTGCTAGAATTAACATAAAAACACTCCACAAATCCACTGAAACACAAGCTATTACTTATTTATTTTAAAAGTCCATTGCTCCATTTGTCTAATGAATCAACATTTTCAACAGGTAGAAACAGAGATGAAGAAGATGGGAAGGACATGGAGCAATCTTAAGAGAATTGCATCAAAAAGGACAGCTTGGAAAGAATTGAAGACTTAAGCTAACAAGAAGTTAAAAGGTATATGTAACCTTTACTAATTGAGTAATACCAAGTACTTAGCTCAAGTCATGATTTCAGATCTGTAATCATAACTAGACTGAAAAAAACAGCAAGTTAGAAGGGAAGAAGCCAAATAAGAGAGCACTATGCAGAGACAGACAAGCAGGTTTCTAAACCAAAATAGAGTTGGTGTCTTCAACCAGATACGCTAAGGGATATACTGAAGGGATGTGAGCACTTGTGGATTAGAACGTCAATGTAGATGATCTGATGATGATTAATTTAGCATATACATAGTATTTACCACTATTAAATAAAGCACTGCATAAAACATAACTTTAATGGAAATGAGAGGTATCATCATAATGCTATAAACATAATTTTATTAAGGTAAATTGATAGTTTCTACCTAATTGTACCATAACTAAAAGGTGATGAGTCCATTTCAGAAAATGGTGATGAGTATGAATGCTGGTGATTGACAGCTGGCTGGCTAAATACACTTCTCACTCGTTCCATGAATCATTTCCTTTCTACTTGTGCCATAATTAATTATAGATTCCTGTTGTTTCAAGATTGTTACTTCATCAATTGTGTTTTCACTAAAAAAATAAGTGATCACTTGGTGAATTCAGTATCTCTTCTAGTCCATGATTAAATGTGTATGCTATACATGCTTTCAAATATAAGACATTAGGTTTCACACTGCCTTGAAATTGATCATGTCCAGGATAGAAACTCCATACAGATTCCCCAAACTTTGATACATCATCTGCCATTGAAATTATTGTTTTAATAAATATACTGTTGCACTGTCAGTCTGTCAAGTGTCATGTGACAGCCGCTTTTTTTTTATTTTTAGCTACTTGACACTTACCTGAGGGTTAGATGAGACACTGTGCAGACGGAAGAAGAAGTGCATGTACATTTGTCTGAAGACAAAATATAGCTGGACAACATCATTGTAGAGGTAACAAAGGGGAGCAACTGTGAAGCAAAAATTAACATGATAAGTTTAATCAATTTTGAGTCAATCAATAAAGTTAACATAAGATGACTTAACTGTTCTTGTTTATTCTCATTGTTTCTTTCAATATAACTTCATAGTTTAAAACTGATTAAAATGGTAAGATGTCAACAAAGATATGGAACAAAATAACAGAATATTTTGATTAGAATGATAACTTCAAATTCATTTTTTTTGTTTTATTAAATTTGAGCAAACCAACTAAAAATGTGATCAAGTCCAAGACATCCTGGAGGCTGCTTTGCTCATGGAAGTTTAAGTGAGCCATCACTGGAGTGCCAGCAACTCAAGATATGTTGCACAAGTATCACCTGAATGTCACATTGTCTCACCAATACACTTTTTGTGGCGATGTTAATGATAATGTTTATTAAATTCTGGGAAAACATGAGAATCCTTCCTTGATCTCAAACACTTCACACAGACTTGAAATTCAAAGTATCTTATCCATAAACTGAATCAAATAAACAAGATTGTCAACCAAAACAAACTTACAAATCAAAATAAAACATTCAAAACAAAACCAAATAAATGCATAGTATCAACACAAACGGAGACCAATAAAAATAATAGGAGTTTGATGTTCACATAAAACATAAATGAAATGATATGAGCCTACCATACATAGCAAAGCCATGGAATGGGATAACTCCATTAGGTGGGTAAGTGACAACAAATTCTTCATTTCCCAGCTTGCCTCTAATGAATGACTTTGGAGGGGTAGCACTGCTCTCATCAAAATGCTTCAAAACAACTGTATCTCGGGAAAATGGCAGCAAAATCTAAAAAATACATTTTAAAAACCCATAAAATCCTAATATGACAGTCATGGTAACATTCTGAAGCAGCAGATGATAAAACTATAACTATTTGTGTTTGCCCAACTTTTTCCTGTCTCCTTAAAAGAGCATTAAACAGCTGTAAATGTATCAAGTTCCATGTACCTTTCAGTACAAGACATCCAATTGCATACAGTATTCTTTGGATATACTGAATTTAGCTCTCCTTGTTGATCCTACCTTGCTTGCTAAACTAGTTAGTCTGTTTTCACGACTACCACAAAGAGGTGGTATAGTTTGATCAACTCTGGTTCATTAACTCTGATGTGAGTCAGTCAGCTTTGAATCAGTGACCACTTTCAGTATATGCATTGTGCAGTGTTTTAGGACAAGAGATTGGGTTCGATCCTGATCGACGGCTTCCAGGTTCACCCATCCTTTAATGGGTAATGGATTTTTTCTGGGAAAGTAAAGCGACACGGGCGTATTACCGACCACATTACCCCAAAATCATGTGCTGAAGGTCTATAAAAATTATAGTCACTAACACCATATTCCCTATATGCCACTTGGCGTGATGGGGCTCTTTACATTACTATGCATTCTTTTGTGCTAAATTTCTAGTTAAGATTATATTGGTGTCTTATGCTGTATTACTGAGCAGCTTCTCTTGTGGCTGAATCTATCAATATTGGATAGACAGATCTGACCACAGAATGAACAAGATGCATTTGTGGTGCCTGGTCTCCTTTCTCCTGCACCTTTTCTCTTCTGAATCTGACATCAATGCTTCCTCAAATGTTGCTGTACAGTTTTTTTATTTTTGTTCTCCATGTGCCTGACATACTAATGCCAGACTTTCCCAGTTTCTTTCACTGATAGAGAATTCACTCAAGGAAGCCCATCAAACATCCTTAATTCTCAGCAGATTATAACAACTAATAAACATTGTTTTATCTTCTATCAATATACAATGCATACCTTCACCATGATATCCTCCATTCTGAATGGGGAGGAAGGGGGTGAAATGTAATCCGTTTCCTCACCTGCCAGATACAGGAATAAATTTACCAGCTAATGAACAAGTCTCTTGTAGATTCATTTCTAGGAATAAATACTGACCTGGTAAAGAAAGTCTTCAAACACAAAATATTGATCATCATTTGTTGCAGTCAATTTAACATCCTGAAATGTAAGAAAAGGAGACACTACTCCCTGATGGTTGCTAGATGGGAGATATTTGGAGTCTGACATAATGAAAACCTAGTGCTTCTCACAAATAAAAAAAAACTGCATCAGTCATCACAAATAAATTTAAACCTCCTTACAAATCAATATTTCATGGATGTATTATGATTGAAAGATTTATTTTTCTGTGCAATATTCCTACTCCAGTAATCATCCACATGTTATTTTTTACAAATTGTTGTCCTAGAGAAATGTTCCTCTAGTGTTGAACAGGTATCTGCTAGCATCCAAACAAGATTTGAAACAAAACTGAATGAAGAACAATAGTTTAGAAGTGAATGCTGATTACTTAGTTGATGTTAAACATGCTTCTATGTATAACAGAAGATTTGACCTATGGTTTATAGACTATGTACCATACATGCTACTGTAATCCTTAGTTCCTCTAGGGCCAAAGACAGCACATAGGTCAGAAATCAAAACTTCCCAAGTCATTGCTTTATCTTGTTTTGTTACTAAGCCCAAGGTTGAGACATTTCTATTAATTGTTCTTCTTAGAGCTTCCTTTGGTCTTTCTTGTTTTCTTTTGCTACCCGGTGTCCACGTAATGGCCTGGTGTGGAAGTCTTGTCCATTCTGAACATATGACTTAATCCTTAGCCCTGATACAAGACAGTAGAAAGAGCTTTCTCTTTCTTCACTTCCTCTTATACTCTTTTGGGTGTCATGATAGGCACAAAGTTCTTGTTGTTGCCCATCTGGCAACCTCAGCCATTGTCAACAAAAGTTGTGGTGTTTTTCTGATGTTGTCAGTCCATCTTACTCTGGGTCTACTATGGGCTCTTCTTTCATCTGCTCCTAGCACTCATTCCAGATGAGCAAATCATTACAGAAAGAGCGAAAAGTATATATTTGTTTTCACCACATATCATCCAACTACAGAATGGTTTAATGTAGGCACAACATCTCACAGGAGACATTTTAGATGACGACCTAGGTTCTCAATCTAGGTTGGTTATTGGTTATTGGTTATGGAAGGCCTCGGTATCACTGCAAACGAATTAAAATCCATAATTGCTCAACCACCCGTGACAGTGGAATCATCCGAATTACTAACACATCTCCCAAACAAAGAAAGGTAACTGTAGTCCCCATCGTAGCAGTCTCAGCACACGCCAAAAGACATAAGGCGAAACCGCGCAGAAAGTGACCACAGCTAACTGTTCCCTGTCATACGATATTATCATTCATCGTAAACAAGCGGGATATCGAAACAGGATCAAAACGGATGAGACACACAGCTCACGGTGTGCACAGAGCACTTAACTCAGTAGCTCCTGCAACAAGCCGGACTTGGAATATGAGGAAACTGCAAGAAGGAACACTTTTCAGACATAGCCTTCAATGGTTCCTGCCGCCTATCCACCATATACCATGGAAGTTCGCGTCCTCCCGAAAATGATGATCGCCGTAGCACTTGATGCTGTTAGGCCATCGTTGATGACTCCAATTCCAAACATATAGACACACAGTGGTGGCAAGTTATCATTTCCAATCCAACAGAAGCCACCTGACCTGTAGTTAGTAAAACCACAGAGAGAATATGATTTTGTGACCTTCACTGATTCACTCTTGGATGTGAATGTGTAGTTTACACAAGAGGAGAAGTTTTCAACTACATTGATCCCATTTAAGGCAATTCTGGGATAGCAAGGCAAGTCTCCTTTATAGCAGCAGAACTTGATGTTCTCTGCTCCCTTCTTGTAGCTGCTGCCACGCGATTCTGATGTCTCATTAACTTGGACATCATTCAAGAACAATGTCAGATTAACATTCCATAGATCTGGCTCTGCTGATGAAGTGCTTGGTGCAACAGTTGTATCAATCATACAGGAGGCTCCTGGTTTGTGGTCATTAATATCACAGACGGCATATGATGCTGTTATATTCAGTATTTCTTTCTGGGGTGTAAATATGTGGCACACACATGGAGAGTGGTTTGTGGTCACAGTAATCCCATTAAATGCAATTCTAGGGTAGCATGGCATAGCTGTTTCAGAACAGCACAATTCTATGATGTTTTCTGTGTTCGCTATAAAGCTGCTGCTGTTACATAATCCTGACCAATTATAGGTGTGGACATTATTCACTTGCAATGACAAAACTGCTTTGTTTACATCATAGACCTCTTGAAGCGAATCATTTATGGGACTAATAATACAATTTATTCTTCCATCGGGGATATCTTCCTTGAGTCCCCCCAAAAGAAGTCTTTGGTTAAAAAGCACATATGCTTTTGAGTTAAACACAAAATGAGCCCACTTCATATATTCAAAATGATCCTTGCCAATGCCATCCGTTTGCACAAGTTAGGTCCTTAGCTACCAAGGTCACAAATGAAGCCATCGAATTAAAGACTTTATCTACAGCGAAGGTTAACGAACTGTGAACAAACATTTATGTTCAAACCCTTGAATACATTTTCAAAAATCTGCCAACTCGCTGCAATAACAGATATCGTGGAATTCAAAGTAAACATTGCTTAGTCCATGGCTCGAATATAAATAAGCTGCCACTTTGGTGCGTCCCATGACGTCAGTCTCCTATCTAGGTTATCATAATCCAATGATAGTATGAGGACACGTTGCACTGATCAACATTATGAAGATAAATTATGCACATTTTCACTAAGTAAAATTTTTATTACATCTTTCACTATGAAACAAAATAATGACTGTTTTGATAGAGTGACAATCTCAACAAGTAGATAAATATCTCATTTATGTTACAGCTCAAGTGAAATGTTACATTCTAGTCACTGTTGTTGTCAATTCGCACAAATTTGTTAAAATAACAATATAACTCCTAGCCCTAACTTTTGCATTGTTAAAAGTTGGTTGCTTTTTGTTTTCAAGCAGTACACAACCTTCCATGACACTTCTTATACTTTGTCTTTGAATGCGCTGCCTCCATGTCATCATTAATATTTATGTTGCAAATTAAACTGAGTCACTTTCATGTGTCTTATACAATATTGGCTTTTTGTTTTGTGTGGTTAATGTTCATCCCCTCTACATAAATAGTTCACACATTTCACGTGACTATTCAAGTGTGCTTCATATTCTACAAATCTGCAGCAAAACTACACGCCAACCTAAAAGTCCTTACCTTATACTATCTTTTTAAAAAAAAAAACTATCTTTACGACACATAGTCCCATTGCCGGTGTATGTCGAGGGGCAACAATAGACCAGAGAGATAAAGGCCGCTTGGTTAAGCAGTCGCCACGACGTGTGAGACTCAGGATTTTTATTTCACCCCCCTTAGCTTATACTATTGTCCTTTCGAGCCGAAAATGGCACATAGGGCAGAACCACAATCTCAAAAACAGAAACCTTGCATGCCAAAATGGCACATATTGCAGAGATCATTGTTTCTAAAATCTATGGCTCTGTTTACCTTATGTACCTTATATTTACCTCTGTACCTTAAACACACACAAATTATATATAACTGTTTAAATGTAGAAGTAATTGCTAAACATATAATTAAGACAGTTAATATTACTTTTTTAAAATCTATATTCGTAGTAACAGGAAAACAGTAAAAACAAGTAAAATACCTTCGCCATGTCAATAAAAGTATAAAAAATCAGAAAAAATTAGTCTTTTGTGAAACTGTCAAACTGTCACTTTTACTCACAGAAATCATAAAATTATATAGATACATTAATAAATCACTAATGTTAACTATTGTTAACAAGAGAGTTTCATATTTTAATATGTAAGGCATAAAAATATTATTATACAGCACTAGTTACTGGTGGGTGTCGCAATAGCTCAGTAGTTAGTGAACTGGACTACAAAGGACATGAGGCCGGGTTTGATCCTGATTGATGGCTTCCAGGTTCACCCAGTCTTAAATGGGTACCAAATTTATTTATGGGAAAGTAATATGGCACGGGCGTAATACTGACCACATTAGCTCAAAAATCATGTGTTGAAGGTCTATAAAAATTATGGTCACTAACGCCATATTCCCTATACGCCACTTGGCGTGATGGGGCTCTTTACTTACTAATTACTGGTGAAAGAAATATTTTGACCCAATGAAAATGTTAAAATCACCAAAATTACTCCATCAGTAACTGTTAAACTTTCAATTTTACTCACAAAAATCTTAAAATTACTTTGGTATATCAACAAATATTACTTTTGACTTTTAAGATAGTGAAAATGTAAACTTTGTGACATATACAGATCTCTATACAAACTATATATGGGTTGTAAATGGCAGGCAAGGAAATACTCAGGCAAATATGATTCTGTGACCTCACACAAGGGAACTCCTTATATGAAGCCATGGCTGCTTAAAAACAGCTCTAATCTGAAATGTAACATTCTGAAGGAGCACATGTTGCTACAAACCTTGTAAAGAAGATTGTCCACTAGCATGTCATGCTGCAGTACATATGTTTTCAATTGTTCATAGTACAAATTATCCTGAAGAAAAAAAAAACCAGTAGAGAAAAAAAATGTCATTTTAGGCCATGATTAAAACAAAGGAAGAGAAAAAAAAAATGAGTTTATGAAATCAGATGCATTGAGTTTATGGAATCAATGGGGTGTTCAAGATTTTACACACAAAAAAATAAAGGATTGTAGTGAGGATTAGTTTATGGAATTAAGGGGCTAGTGATGAGTAGTTATAGAAATAAAGAACTGTGGTGTAGATTGGTTTATAGAACTGAAGAGTTGGTAGAGATTCAGTTATAGAAATAAAGAACTGTGGTGCAGATTGGTTTATAGAACTGAAGAGTTGGTAGAGATTCAGTTATAGAAATAAAGAACTGTGGTGCAGATTGGTTTATAGAACTGAAGAGTTGGTAGAGATTCAGTTATAGAAATAAAGAACTGTGGTGTAGATTGGTTTATAGAACTGAAGAGTTGGTAGAGATTCAGTTATAGAAATAAAGAACTGTGGTGTAGATTGGTTTATAGAACTGAAGAGTTGGTAAAGATTCAGTTATAGAAATAAAGAACTGTGGTGCAGATTGGTTTATAGAACTGAAGAGTTGGTAGAGATTCAGTTATAAAAATACAGAACTTCAGTGAAAATTAAGGGCTGGTGATAATTGTTTATAGAAACAAAGAAATGTAGTGAAGTTTAGTTTCTGAAATAAACAATTGTAAAGAAGCATTTATGAAAATAAAAAGTGGAGGCAGTTTTAAAAGGTTGTAGAACCAGTGAACTAATAGACTTACCACACTGGTTAGCTCCACCCCTAAGATCTGGCACCACAGCTCTGCCCTCATTGACACAGGGCATCCCTTCTTGGAAAACTCTCGAGATATGGGAGCATGTTTTGTTGCTAACACTACAAGGAAAAGAGATTGAAAGATTGCACTAAAGATAAACAGTGTACCATAAGTAAGATTAAGGGTTAAATTAGAACACTGCATTTTCTTGTTAATGCATCAGCATTCAAATAATTGCAATATCATCAACTTTAGTACAATAATAATCTATCAAAATATGTTACTATCAAAATAAAAGGTGTGACTTCTCTTTTAAGAAGCCTCAGTGGCTGAGTAGTTAGTGTGCTCATATCATGATAAGAAAGGGGCCTGGTACAATTCTCAGAAGTGACAGATTTATTATTGAACCAAAAAGACTCCAGGGTTTACCCTTTCACAAGTGGCCTGATTTGATACTGATAACATCACCCTAAAAAGGTTTTGGTCATGTAAAAATATGGTCACTAACACCATATTCCCCAAATGACTAGGCGTGGAGGGAACCTTTTTAACTTTTTTGTTGATTACTTGTAAATAAACTTATAAATGAACCAATGTAATTGCATTAACACACAAATCGCATAATTAATCAACTTTATTAGTATTATTTAGTGCAAAGAATTAACAACAAAAAATAAGATTTTTGTCTTCTCATATGATTTCAAACATTTAACGCTCATACAAACAATGAATTACTTCAGAATACTGCAACTCTACATCAATTTTCAAACATTATGTGTCCACTGCACTAGTGATTCCATAACCTCATCCCCACTGCTTCACTGGTTTTTTTGTTCCACAAAAATAATTTTTAAGAATTTTATTCACTGCAAACTCTCAAGATATGAAGGTGAAATGACACCAAAAGAAAAATAAACACAATATCTCATGACTGCTCTATTCTTTATCATCTCCATCCTTTCACCCAAGGGGTCATGGAGCATCACTGACAGATTTAATAAACTTCTCCGTTACTCTCTATCTTCAGTCATTCTTTTGGGGCTCTGCAAAGTTGAGGTCTATTCATTTCCTTGATGTTATCTTTCCATCTCTTTCTCTGTCTACCTCTCCTTCTCTCTCCTTTCAAAGTTCCTTGCTGAATTGTCTTTGCTAGACAAAACAATCAATTTATGTGGTCAAACTATTTCAGTTTACACTTCTTCCTAGTAGCCAATGGATCATCATGTACTCTGACTGTATCTTTCTGGCAAACTTTTTTCCTTATTGTAAATACCAATGTAAAACAACTTACTAAAGGAACTTTTTGCACTGTTGCAAATACCAATGTACAACAACTTATATAACAAGCTTTTTGTACTATTGCAAATAGCAATGTAAAACAACTTATATAACAAGCTTTTTGTACTATTGCAAATAGCAATGTAAAACAACTTATATAACAAGCTTTTTGTACTATTGCAAATAGCAATGTAAAACAACTTATATAACAAGCTTTTTGTACTATTGCAAATAGCAATGTAAAACAACTTATATAACAAGCTTTTGTACTATTGCAAATAGCAATGTAAAACAACTTATATAACAAGCTTTTTGTACTATTGCAAATAGCAATGTAAAACAACTTATATAACAAGCTTTTTGTACTATTGCAAATACCAATGTAAAACAACTTATATAACAAGCTTTTGTACTATTGCAAATACCAATGTAAAACAACTTATATAACAAGCTTTTGTACTATTGCAAATACCAATGTAAAACAACTTATATAACAAGCTTTTTGTACTATTGCAAATACCAATGTAAAACAACTTATTTAACAAGCTTTTGTACTATTGCAAAAATACCAATGTAAAACAACTTATATAACAAGCTTTTTGTACTATTGCAAATAGCAATGTAAAACAACTTATATAACAAGCTTTTTGTACTATTGCAAATACCAATGTAAAACAACTTACTAAAGGAACTTTTTGCACTGTTGCAAATACCAATGTTAAACAACTTATATAACAAGCTTTTTGTACTATTGCAAATACCAATGTAAAACAACTTATATAACAAGCTTTTTGTACTATTGCAAATAGCAATGTAAAACAACTTATATAACAAGCTTTTTGTACTATTGCAAATAGCAATGTAAAACAACTTATATAACAAGCTTTTGTACTATTGCAAATAGCAATGTAAAACAACTTATATAACAAGCTTTTTGTACTATTGCAAATAGCAATGTAAAACAACTTACATAAGGAACTTTTAGCACTATTGCAAATATCAGTGTAAAATAAACTTACATAAGGAACTTTTTGAACTATTTTCTTTCTTTTTCTTTGTTTAATGTCCCTGACTTACAACCATAAGGTAGTCCTGTTTTGATTTATCACTGTAAAACTCTCTTTCAAACTTTCAATAATAATGACTTGTTGAATAAAGTATTTCTTATCTTATTAAAATCTCATTAAGTCATCTTGCACCTGATGTTACTGCTCTTCCCAGATAATTAAGACAATCCACTTAACTGAACATTTTTCCATTTACATACAGGTACACAAGACTTAAATCGGCGTCTTAGCGCCCAGGTTTTTACCCATATATGCTCGGCCACCTATTCAAAAGTGTTCAGAGACTTCTGTCTAGTGTCGCCTCATGCATTGTAACTCATGAATGAGGCGTCATTCCTCATCTATCCGGAGTGCTACCCTGGTCAATTTACATATATATATATATATATATATATATATATATATATATATATATATATATATATATATATATATATATATATATATATATATGGCACAACTGGGAGGAATTTTGTCTTTTGACACAACCATTACTTCTGTTTTCTTTTCATAAGACAGACAGCTGGGAAATATTCCTAAAGAAATATTCCATTATACAATTACCAAAAAATGTATGTCCTCACAAATGTCAAGCCAGTCAAAAAACTGGAAAAGAAGCATGAAAACAATGAAAAGAATAGTCCACATTTTTGTAAAAATTTAATATTTTTTTTAAAACTGTCCTACAGCCTCAAAAATATGAGGAACAAAAATATTATTCTAACCTTTTTTTCCCAGCTTTGCCCTGTCATTGTCAAACAGCTCAGCAGGGATGTCTGGTAAGTCATCTACTCCTGTCTGACATTGTGTGATGGCCATGTCACTGTACTGCAATCTCTAAACATTCAGACAACATTACGAGTTTATTTACTTAATACACAAACATATTCTGACAAAACATAGTGTCATGTGATATATGAGAGATCTGAGGTCAGATTTAGAAAGATTCATTGTTTCTAAGTGCTGTTATTTTGCTTCACCCCAGATGAACACATTTTTATGTGAATAAATTTGCTAGTGTAATATATAAGCCAATAGGAGCTTTGGTGACTGTTGTTAGTGCGCTCGCATCCTGATAAGAAGGATCTGGGTTCAAAAAGTGGCAGATTTTTTTCAGACTGACAAGGCTCCAGGATTCATACAGCCTCTAAAAATGGGTACCACAGATATTTCTGGGAAGTAAAGGCTGCCTGACATGATACAAACCACATCATCCAAACATAAGCAGTAAGTAAGTAAAAAAGTAAAGTACCCCCGTCACGCCAAATGGCGTATAGGGAATATGGTGTTAGAGGCCATAAATTTTACAGACCTTCAGCACATGATTTTTGGGATAATGTGGTCGGTATTATACCCGTGCCGCTCTACTTTCCCATAACAAAATCTGGTACCCATTAAAGGCTGGGTAAACCGGAAGCTGTCAGTTGGGAACGAACCCTACCTCTTGTCCTTTGTAGTCCAATTCACTAACCACTGAGCTATCACGGCTCCCTACATAAGCAGTGGTCATGGAAAAATATGGTCACTGACACCATTATCTCTATATGCCTAGAAAGGCAGGGGAGAGAACCTTTACTTTAATATATATGGCAATAAAGAAAGTGTCAGTAAAGTGTAGTAGTTAGTGTGCTGACTGAAATGTAACATTTAATAGAGTTCCATTCTCAGCCAGGAATTCTCCAGGCGGTCCAGTTAAAGAATGACTGAACCTGGCTCATGCAGCTTGGAAAGGCATTAACAGTGGAGAAGTGCACTGGCTCCCTCATAGTAAAATACTGACACTTAGTAAATTTGACTCTTGTTGTTTTTACAGATTATCTATAGTAAGCAATCAGTAAATGTCCGTTAGTTGTCAGGTGTATTTTTCATCAACAACTTTTCTCATGGCTGAATGTGCCAATATTAGATCCACAGTTCTGGACGCAGGAGCAAGATGTAGCTGTACTTTAATGTATGCTGCTGGACTCTTTTTTATTTCTTTTCTGGCAGTTGTCATCTAATTTGTCCATGAACTCCCTTTAGAATGTAAATTGTATCTCTCGCAAATAATAATATGGTTTATTATGGTGAGATCTAATACTTCACTCCTCTACAACACATGCTAAGAGACATTCTTGGCCTTTTGATATTAATATCCATTAAATTAATGAAAAGTTTATTGTTTTAACAGTTCACATCGCATATTAACCCTACATTGTGATATGTATATGTTGACTCTGCCTTATACGATACCGTAGTAAAAATTACTAGTGCTTAAATGTAACATTAGGAGCTGTAACAATAGTATTTTCTATGAACTTTTGATAAAAGTTGTGTGTTTACACTAGGAGAAACATGGGGGACCGATTTCCTGGCTTCGGTTGATTTCTGACAAGAAATTTGAATGCATGGACCGGACATATTATATTGTCTATTCATAAGGTCTCTGTAAGTCTGTCATTATGTTCAGCTACCTCATAGCATTATTCGCTATGTTCCCAAAGTTACAATGGGTTGTTTGATGCCAGCTGATGATGGAAGAAATTTCCCTGGTCATTGCAAAAAAAAAAAAACTACCCATTTCTTGAAAATTTGAGTATTTTTTTTTTGCATTATACGAGATCCTAACTCATGCGATGAAAAAAAATAATCCAATATCAATGGAAATAAATGCAACACTCAGAGGTCATGGGAAGTAGTAATTAGGAAGGTATGGTGAGGTGGGAAATGTTTTACCATAGCAAAATGTCAAATTTGGAAGAATTTGTATTTTAATGCAGCAATTTTTACTACACTATCGTAATTTAGGGTTAAGTAAATAAAGGTTTTTATATCATCTAAAGATGTTTATAGGAATTATGGCATTAATGTCCACATTTTTCAATGACCAACTTAGCAATTATGGTTTACGTTGTTTGTATCATACCAGGAACTCTACTTTCCATGAGAACATATCTAGTATCTTCTTCTTATTAACATTCACCCGTTGAATGAGTGTGAATGAGTGTGAATGAGTGTGAATCAGTGTGAATAAGTGTGAATAAGTGTGAATGAGTTTTGCTGCTAGTTTATGGAAAAGCTGCAATATTTGCCCCTTAAGGTCTGCCACATCCATTCAGCACGAGTAGATTTGCTTAACAGTTTTGTTTGGGCAGTGGCCATTTTTTACCTACTCTTTTAACTGCCAAAGGATCTTAAACATGTGTGAGTACACAAGGAACCTCTTCTTTTCACTGTTTTCCAAGAGATCTAGACATTAGATCTCATTACCCAGAGACCAGGTGAGGGTACTACCATCAAGAAACCATGGATTCAATTTTGAAAAATTACACTGTCTATGGTAACATTTAAATCCAGGACCACCTGACCAGAGGCTGATGTCTTATATCTAGACCAACTAGCCCACTTATGTATCCATTTTCAGAGACTAAGTTAACCCCAAAGCTGTATCAGTCTGGAAATAAATTCACTACATTTGGAAGTTGAGCCTGGACCTTCATAGCCAGTAGGTAAGTACTCTAGCAATGTTGGCATTTTGTAGCAGTCCTGCATGCTGGAAAGTGGATTTGAGCATTATAAAACTGCTTTTGTCCAATGGAGATGATCTATTCTGACCTATGGAAGTGAATCATGGACAGTAGACAAACAGATGAAACGACAATTAGAGACCAGAGAGATGGGATTTCTCAGAAGCATGTTAAAAGTTCCCTGGACAGCTAAAATGGCAGACAAGGACATTCTCAAAGAAGCCAACACAAAAAGGGAGCTCCTAAGAAACAGCAGAAAGAAACAATCAACATTTTTTAGGCACATCATGAGAAGAGGAAATTTAGAATACTTGGTTACAACTGGCAAAATACAGGGAAAGAGAGATTGCAGATGACAAACAGAGAGGATACTAGATAGCTTGGTGTCATGGCATGGAAAACAGTCAACAACAGAATTGATACGATGCACTGTGGATAGAAGATTGTGGAAGGACATGATCGTCTACACCAACCTTTATGGTACATGATGATGAAGATGATCTGTTGACTAAAACTAAACAAACCACTCTGCTACAATTGAGATCATAGTACTCCAGGTAAATCCATGGATGTTCAGCTGATGATGAAATGTGTGCATACCTCTAATTCCAATAGCCATCTTGCTGTGCACACATCAAGTTTGTCCTTTACAGGCTTTCATTTTATACTGTTTAACAATGTATATCAACCAATCTGTTGCTGACCCTGCATCCTTATCAGCAGTAGCCCAACACAATATTCACAATCTTTAAGGGGTCTTCATGAGATGCACATAACATGCCCATCTTCTCACCCCACCCAACAAACACAGCTGAGGCCAGTAACATCTCTTTTGTTGTTACTAGATGGTATATCCATAAGAATTTGTCAAGATTTAGGGCTTCTCTGTAGGCCATCAACTCATACATAGACATGATACTCTTGAAACTTGTGAAGCATTGACTAGGGTTTCACAAAGTAACAACCTCATTCAAATTATGTATTTTTTCTTAAACCAACTTGAAGGCAGCAGTGTCTGTCTTCAATTTCCATTTTATGAATAAATGAAGAGTACACTCAATTAATTATCAACTAGCGCTAATATCATTTTAATGCAGATTTTTGTATTACTTTAACATTTGTTTCAATCACCAGCAGTTTTTTTTTTTCAGGAATAGATCCATTTAGTTTCCTACTACTAATTTTTTTAAAAATAAAAATAATTTGTAAATGAAAAGCCAAAAAAGTTTTGCTTAATTACGCCCAATAGATTTTACAATAGTCATATCTTAAATGAGGCTTTTAAAATCCTAAACAAACAATTAATTATCTAATACAATTTTGGGATCCAAAATTATAAAATTATTTAAAATGAACTTTAATTAAACATGAATTAATGCTGCCTAATTATTTGTGGTTTCATTAAGAGAGATAAACAATAAAATTAGTGCAAATAACTGTATTTAAAAAATACTATTGACATGGCAGATTAAATGGCTGTTTGGTTTCAGAAGGAAAACTACAGGTCAGACATTTAGTTAAATGGGATGAACTGGTGTAAATCTAACAAATGCTATTTTATGTAAAACAATCTACTAGTACATTATGAATATAAACAAAATTAGAATTAATCATTAACAACAGTAACATTACTTTAGCAACATCAAAATGATAGATAGACACACATTTTGTCTCCATTTCTTTTTCATCTGTTGAATTCACACATCACTAAGAATTCATGTATAGTATACCAGAGACAGACATACAGAAGTACTGTCAAACAGAAAGTTAAAAAACAATACTGTAATATGAACTGGAAATAGAAAAACTTACAAGTTCATTCAAAGTCTTAACCTTAACTGGTGCTTGAATTAATCCCCAAGGCATACTGCAAGACCTTTAATGAGGACAAATTATTTAATATATGAAACATATAATGTAGTTGAAATATATAAACAACGTACACTATAGCAAAATATGGTAGCGAACATAATCTTTAAACATATATAATAACACACACATACATATTAGAATTTAGCATTGATAAATTAATAAGAAATTTTACACACACACACACGCACGCACGCACACACACACATATATATATATATAAAACAGGATGCGTTAATAGCTAAAATAATCGTATTTGGAGCAGTTTTAATCCTAATGCATTTCATGAAGTGCCTCTACACGATGCAAAAATTGGGGTATGGTGTACCGTCAGTAGAAAACGTTTATTTGGACCAATTTTCTTCAACAACACTATTAATGCCGATCAGTACCGTACTGACATAATTGAACTTTTTTTAGAACAGCTGAATGAATATGAAATTGAGGAAGCGTGGTTCCAGCAAGATGATGCAACTGCATACACAGCTAGAGCATCACTGCATTTTTTGGAAGAAATTATCGCAAATCGCATAATATCACATAGAATTTGGCCTGCTTGATCTCCAGATCTAACTCCATTAGATTATTATCTATAGGGTTTCTTGAAAGGAAATCTTTTAAAAAAATAATGTACACACAATTGAGGACCTGAAAGAATCAATCAGAATTACCATTCAAGAAATAACAACAGACACGTTACAGAAGGTATTTGACAATATGAAGAGAAGTGTACAGTCATGTCTTGAAGCCCGTGGTGGACATTTCCAACAAATTTTGCAATGAATATTCTATTGGTACTTTCCAGATTGCTCAAAACAGCATTAGAACATAGCAGTAACTATTGGAACTAATTTAATTACTTTTAAAGCACATTTTTTGGATGATGTCATACACTTATTTTTTTCAAATGTGTTCTACACACAAAGTGTAGTGAGACTTTACAAACACACTGTGTATTTATATATATATATATATATATATATATATATATATATATATATAGGTGTGAGAGCAGTGGCTGAATCTAAAACGTGACACACTCCACATTAGGAGAATGTGATTTTGAATCCAGATAACAACAAAAGTTTTTCTATTGGGGGTGAAATAAAAACTCAAACATTTTGTGGTGACTGCTCAGGATCTGCAGCCTTTATTCTTCTGTCCTATATACCCACAGTTCACAATAACTGCCCCATTTAACACATTCCATACCTTGAGCGGCCACAAGTATATATATATATATGCGACTAAGGTGGTTGATCGATGGCTTGACAAGCTGTCATTGTAAAAAGTATTGTTATGGAAACAGACCATAGATTTTAGAGCAATGATCTCTGCAATATGTGCCAATTTGGCACGCAAGGTTTCTGTTTTTGAGATTGTGGTTCTGCCCTATGTGCCATATTTGGCTCGAAAGGACAATAGATAGATAGATACCTTGAGCTGCAAAATGGGGCTGTAATAACTACAGCAAGAAACCCAGGAACCATATTTCACAGTTTTTAACTTATTGATTTTTCTGTAATTGTTTTCAGTAAAATTTTTGTATTTCTCATATTTAGACTTAAATCTCTTTTCCAACTTCCCAAGCAAATTTTCTGAAGAAACTGTGTGTTTTAGATCACTTTTAATACATTTTTTTTGCTGTTATTGCAATTTTTACCAAATTTCTGAAAAACACCTTGGTAACGATGTATTAAACACCTTGGTAACAAATGTGTTAACTGTGTTTCTTAAATCCACATGAGCTGTTTAAATCAAGATTCTCAAATTAAAGGGTCACCGCACCACTCTGTTCTGCAATAATTGTGTCCCTCAACTCTGGCCAGAAAACTCCACAGTCAACTTCTTGCTTCACAGTGCAGACTCACAGATGGATATAACATCATCTTGTTCAGAACTGTCAGCAATTAGCCACTTAATTTCAAGGTCTGCACATCCTTTACACCAATCTCTGCACTCCCTGTCAAGAACAACTTCAACCTTGTAATATTTTCCAACTCTGGGGGAATATGCCACTTTTTCTCCTTGAGTATCCTTTCAAAATGTGTCATCTACCCAATCTTTCTGTCTGTACTGGAGTTCTAGTGTAAAGAAATTAATGAACCAGAGCAGCTATCTCTCTCTGTCTCTCTCTCTCTCTCTCTCTCTCTCTATATATATATATATATCTCTCATTCTCCTTGTCTGTCTCACAGTATATGACAATATGGTGTATAAATGTATAAATGACAAATAGAGAACAGTAAACTTTGAAACAAAATCAATTAAAATACTGTACATGAAAACAAATACAATTCTTAAACAATTAGGAATATGCAGAGAAATACAAAAACAATGACATTTTAAAATAATTCATCACATAAAAAAAACACAATGCACAATAATGCATTAAAAAAATTAAAGCAGCATTTAAATGTGAATGAAATATCAAGAAATAAATAGCTAGCGACATACCTTTTTAAAATCGTTACATCCAACCTTTAATGTGAAGACAAAATCAGATCTGATTTTTTAAAAGCAAATATTAACAATTAGAATTAATAAAAGAGAAATTTTTTTTTGAAATGTCAAATATACAATTACAAATTAAACCAGCTCAAAAAAACAGGCTAATACCATAAATCTAACATTTTTTTCAAAAAAGCTGATATAACGACAACAAAATTACATACCCAATGCTTCCGCCACTGTTGCAGTTTGGGTTTTGAAGACTGACCACCACCTCTAAGAAATCTTTTGGTGCATAAACAGGTCTGATTTGGCTCAAGTCTGCAAACACAAATTTTGAATATTAAACTTTGTGGAACATTTTTTTCTAATTTCAGAAAAAATTTTCTAAAGCAGTTTCACTGAATATCCAAACTTCACATTCAATGATTTATAATTACTTGTGATATCATTTCATGCGTGTCTCAAGAAAATTAATTCTGGCATTAATATTAAAAAATATTTATTTCCGTAGATAGAGCAATAGCAAAAGCATTAATATTGTTTGCCCACCTGGGAAGAATGCCTTGTGACTCAATACCAAACATGGTATATATAAAAAGAGAAGAGGAAAACAAAAAATTCGGAAGATGAAGTGGCAATATTAGGTAAACTCTACAGCAGCATTACATGAATGCAACATCACATAAATTGCTGAAGCTATTAGATGAGTGTGAACTAGAACTATTTCTTCCTCAACACATGAAAAGTTTAACTCTAAATTATGATAACTATTTGTGAGTCATGTTTTTATGAGACCTTTGTGAAAATTATGACCAACTAATTGTTAGATTTGGAGTTTGGAAAAATTGTATTTTCTTTTAACCTTTGCTATACAGTTGTGTTTACACAAGGAGAGACACGAGAATCAGATGCAGTAAACATTTCCTGGCTTAGGTTCAATTTATGATCTGAAACCCTAGAAGTGTTACTTTGTCTATTCACACGTCAGCTGTCAGTCCAGTCCATATATTCGGCTTCCTCTTAATGCCGTTTGCGGCCTATCGTCGTTCGCTGCCATGTTACAAAGATTTGTTTGAAGTTTCACTGACAGCCAAAGAAGTTTTCTCCATCATAAGAAAAGAAAAAAAAAGAAATCAATTTCTAAAAAATTTATGAAAAAAAAGCTCCTTTTTACAATAATATCACCATCATCATCATCATCATCATCATCATCATCATCAAGTACATGGAAATTAGCTCTCTTTTTGGTGGCGATTTATGATTTTACAAAGAAGTTACGACGGTGATTTTCTGTTGCCTTCCGTCTGTTTGTTTACGGTTGGCTCCGCTAGCCTTTGAATAAAAAGTCTCACCCATTTTAATAAATACTAAGTTCTTTCAGGTTTTCTATTCTATTCTACCACGGAACCAGTTTCATTGCAGTCAGGAATTCCCCATATCTGTTCCACCACTTGTTATAGCATTTCCCAAAATGCATCAGTAAATTCTGTTGACAAGGTCACTCTGTGTACATCCTACTTGACTGCACAGGAGATAATTCCAAACCTCTTTAGTCGCCTCTTCTAACATGCATGGCAGGTAACAGTGGCTCTATTCTTTTCTCCTCCGGGGGCCCAAGCAGCCACATAGACATTTTATCAATTGACCTTTCGAGCCGTAGCCAGCCCATAGGGCATAGACGAAGATACTCCTTCTCTTATCTGAATTCCCGTTCTAGCAGTTTTCAATTCTTTTAAAGATATTTTATCAAATCTCGCCATTTGTCTCTGTTCTGCGCAAGCAGCTCTATCTCATTGAGGGAGCCGATTCCTGCTGCTCTTGCCTCTCTCATCAATGCTCTTCTCAGTGTCTCTCTGGGTCTTCCTCTTTTCCTCTTACCTGTTGTTTCCCACATGAGACACAGACATTGGGTGCTATTTTGTAAGCAATTTTAAATATTTCATGAGATGAGGCACAACAAAGAGCCCCAGTGGTGAGAGGTTAGTGTGCTTGGTATTGATCAGAAGCATCCAGACTGAATTTCAAGATGTGGTGAATATTTTTTGCAATGACAAGGCATGGTTCACACAAATATAAAAATGGGTACCAGAGAATTTTATGAGAAATATGGCAGGCAGTTTGGTGTGAACTGACCACATCACCCAAAAAAAAAGCCACTGATCATAAAAAATATGGTAACTAACACATATTCTCCATAAGCCTAGCCAGGCAAGGTGGGAGCCCTTACTTTTGTAATGCAAAACTTTGCCCCATTTTTTATGCAAAGAGAATCCTTTTCAACAACAGAGAGGTGTCTTGCCTCAAGACCAACCAGTCCCCCATAAGTTTATATGAAACCTTAAAATCAGAAAGAGGACAATACCGTTGGCACACCCACAGTTAAATGTTGGATACATCAAGGAAGCTCTACAGTAGTATCAAACAACAACGGCTTTAGTTTCCACCTGAGAGAGATCTAAAAACTAAACTTTCCTGTCCACTGAAAAAGATGTAAGGGACAGTGAAGAATATAATGAGAATTGTTAAAAATATGAACTTGATAATTGTGGAAGTAACTGTAAAATCATTGCCACATTTGTTATCCTGATATGTTTAAAAAGAAATGAAAAGAAAATTTTCTGCAACTATAAGACTTGAGTACAATTGGACATTGTCCAAGTACTATAAAAATAGTCTTGTACACAAGAATAAGCTTTCAGAAGTTGTCTCTTTTACTGAAATAAAACAACATACATGTAATTTGATTAAACAAAATAAGCATTAACTGTAAAGATAAATAAAGCAAGTTGTATTCTTAACTAGAAATATAAATATACTACCTGGTCCATCCACACCCAGCTCTGTCCATCTGGTCATCATATCTTTTTGCTCTCTCTCTAGTCTCTAAACATACAGAAAGTTTAAAGAATAGAGTCATTAATAGAAACTGAACTCAGTAATCATCATCATCATCATCATCACTGAGTGCCGTCTCCGCATCAAAGACCATGGACCGCCATTCTACTCTGTCTCTTGCTTTGATGGTGCAGATTGTCATAGGGCAATTTGTCCATCTTTTGATGTGACTCGTCCATGTTAGTCTTGGTCTGCCTCTGCCACTATTACCTTGTATTTTCCCTTCCAATATTATTTTTAGTAGGCTGTTGTGTCTTCTAACATGACCCAAAAATTTCATGTCTTGTTCTAATTGTGTTTAGCAGTTCTCTTTTAATTTTTAGTTCTTTTAAAACTTCACCATCTGTTTTCTTTTCTTTCCATCCAATTCTACCTATTCTTCTATAAATCCACATTTCAAAGGCTTCAATTTTCTGTTCTGTTTTCTTGTCTAATGTGCATGTTTCTGCACCATACAGGAATATTGAGAAGATGTAACATTTTACTATTCTTAGTTTTAGCCGTGATGTTATTTGTTTTGATGTTAGTATACTTTTCATGGCATTAAAATTATTTTTTGCCATTCCTATTCTTTTGTTTATTACAGTTTTACATTTTCCATCACTGGTTATAGTATGTCCAAGTAGTTGTAGCTCTGAACTGTCTCCAGGTGTATTCCTTGAACTTTGATATTTATTTTTAGGTCTTTCCTTATGATCATAGTTTTAGTCTTTTTGATATTCATATCTAATCCATAATTTTTTCTTGTCATGTTTATTTCATTAAGTAATTGTTGTAGACCTTTAGGATTTTTTGCTAGTAATACAGTATCATCAGCATATTACAGTAATCATGGAAGATATACAAAGCAATAATGAGCCATACATTGCTAGCAAGAATCAAGATTTCCTTTTCAATAACAATGGATACATCATGATTGAGAGTTTTGACCAGGGTGGGGATGTGAGAGGCTCACTGTGAATCCTGTGCAGAGTCTGATGAATAACATTAAAGAATATAACAGAACTTAGAGAGTAGAATTTCTGTCTTATGTGTCATCTTTAGCTCAAAAAGACAAAAGATAGCAACCATGCCAAAAAAATGCAACTATATTTGGTATTTAAAATAGTCAGTGAGGTAATTCAAATTGTAAACAAAAAGACATAGGTGTATTTCCATACAATTTTACATGACAAAAGTATAAACCAAAAAATTATTGAAATGATTTGTATAAATAATATGCCATTTTGTAGCTGAAGTACCGTATTATTACAATAAGCAAGCTGATTTAAAAAAAGAAAAGTAAAATACCCCCGTCACGCCAAGTATAGGGAATATGGTGTTAGTGACCATAAATTTTACAGACCTTCGGCACATGATTTTTGGGGTAATGTGGTTGATATTACGCCCGTGCCGCTTTCCTTTCCCAGAAAAAAATCTGGTACTCATTAAATGCTGGGTGAACCGGAAGCCGTCAGTTGGGATCAAACCCTACCTCTTGTCCTTTGTAGTCCAGTTCACTAACCACTGAGCTATCGCTGCTCCCAAGCAAGCTGATATATTGTCTGTATAATCTTATTTTAGATATTAGAACTCTTTCTTTCTGGAAGTAATCTGATGACTATTAAAGGAACTGATTATCCTCATCATCATCCGTCCTTAAAGGATGTAACTCTGTATCCTAAAAGGATGCGAAAGGATGTAACTCTGTATCCTAAAAGGATGATACAGGATGTAACTCTGCACATATAACTGGATTATTTGAATTATAGATGTATTGTGTTGAATTTTGTGATATAACTGTGATATATATGTCTTTTAGCGCAACACATCCAAATTTCCGCACAGCATTTTTAGTACTGGGGTGCCTTCCCTCTTAAATCCCTACTCGTTTGGCCAAACTAGATTGGTTAGTCTGTTTCCAAAGGTTCCACAAAGAGGTGGAGTAGGATCAGGATGGTTCTGGTTCACTGATCCTGGCACAAGCCTTCAGCTATAGGTCAATGACAGTTCCCAGCTCTGTTGCCATCAGGTGCCTTGCCTCCAGATATTAGAACTAAATACAGCAACAAAATTATAAAAGATAATTTCCCAAAATAGATCTCCATCCTTTTATTCTGTGCAAGCACTCATTCATGAATATCTGTATCTTCATGATAGTCATTTTTGTTTGTTCTTCATGTTTCACAGCCATTTCATAAGACAAATTTAACACTGGAATTGAACATTTTAATTTTTTTTATTTAACCTAATTTACATTTATATTATAGCATGATAATAATACAGGGAGCCACGATAGCTCAGTGGTTAGTGAACTGGACTACAAAGGACAAGGGGTAGGGTTTGATCCCAACCGACGGCTTCTGGGTTCACCCAGCCTTAAATGGGTACCAAATTTTTTTCTGGGAAAGTAAAACGGCACGGGCGTAATACCGACCACATTACCCAAAAATCATGTGCTGAAGGTCTGTAAAATTTATGGTCACTAACACCATATTCCCTATACGCCATTTGGCATGACGGGGGCTCTTTACTCTTTACTATGATAATAATACACTGACTAAGTCAGTGATTTTGTCCTGCCATCTCCATCCTTTTATTCTGTGCAAGCACCAATTAATGAATGTCTGTATCTTCAAGGTTGTCATTTTTTTTGTTCTTCATGTTTCACAGCTGTTTAATAGGAATTTTTGAACATGTTAATTTTTTTATTTAACCTAATTTACATTTATATTAGAGTATGATAATAATACACTGACTAAGCCAGTGATTTTATCCTGCCATCTCCATCCTTTTATTCTGTGCCAGCACCCATTAATGAATGTCTGTCTCTTCATGATTGTCATTGATTTTGTTCTCTTTGTTTCACAGCCATATAATAAGACTGACTTAAAACTGAAGTTGAAAATGTTATTTTTGTATCTAACCTAATATACATCTATACTATAAGCACGATAATAACATACTGACTTACCCTTCTGGCTAAAGGAATGTTCAGCTCAGTGCACATACTGTTAAGACTTTTCAGTATCTTTTTCTCCCATGCAATCTGAAATCAGAAATATTACCAGACAGCTACAAGCTTCATGTACTGTACTGATAGTGGCACAATTTGAACGGCTTTTAGTGATTTATTCCTCTTTGTCTTTTACTATCAAAAGGTTTTTGTTGCATTGTTTAGCGCTTTGGCTATGATATTTGTGTCTTTTGTTCTGACATCAAAATTAGTCGTGGCATATTTTTTTGGGACCAGGTTGCCTTCCCTCTTCAATTTCTATCTGGGGGACTGGTTGGTCTCGAGGCAAGATGCCGACCTTGAGACAGAAATTGTGAGTTCAAATCCTGGCTGCACCAGTTGGGATTTTTATTTGTGTTTTCTCTCAGTAGTGAGGCCAGGAGCAAAACGTCAATTACTCATCGATGGAAAAAATAGAGTACCTCATAAGACAGAGTAATCTACCCGTATGGTTAGGGACCACTGTGCACACTGCTTCCAGGGTGCAAGGAAAAATGGATTAACAAGCAAAATTAAGTTCCTAGTCTCTACGGACTCCGTCAGAGGGTACAGCTGGTGAACGCAAAAAAAAAAAAAAAAATCTATCCACTTGGTCAGGCTGAGTAACCTGGGTCTCAGAAACACTGGAATCACCACATAGGGATGAAGAAGTCTTGGTCAGCTATGGTTTGTTGACTATGAAACCAGCAGTCAGATAAACATAACTGACTGTCATCAGCTTATGCTTAGGTATATGCCACGTGAAGCATTGAAGTATTGTGGAAACCTCTAACAGTCAATTTGTGGACTTGAAAGTTCTATATTGATAGTGGGTGCTTAAGCGCAAAGTTGCTGAGATACAGATTACATTAAACTGTTATTTTCTATAGTGTAGAGGCATGGATAATGAATAATACAACCAAACGAAGGATACAGACATAAATTATTGTCCGATATAAAACACCTAATGACAAGATTAGAAATGAAATTTTACTGGAAAAAATAGAATGATCACTTAACAGCAATGTCGGTTTATGGGAAAAAAAACAGAATGATCACTTAACTCTTTCAGTACGGAAGGCTTTTGTCAATGCAACGGAGGAGACTTTAGAGACAAAATTTTTGATGGACCTTATGGTTTTAAAACATCAATCTACATGCTTTATATTTATCTAACACTTAACATATTATATATGAATTTGTAGATAATTGAACAAGGAATCTGATTTCATCAATACCAAGATGATACAAAACATGTAAAAAGAAAAATTGGAGATAAGCGACCAACAAACAAAAAATTGAAACATCAAATTAAAACCACAATTGACAACTTACCATCATATAGATCTAGTCGTAGTAATCCAATATGAATTATTTTGTGGAAAAAAAACAAATATCAATATGTCTCTAAGCAGCCATGAAAGTTTGGTTGATGTAGCATCAACAATAGCTGATATTTTGTCATGCACAATCACAACAAGTGAGAAAAATGAAATTTCAACTTTTTGGGGGAAAAAATCACTATGTACACAATATTGACACTTTTGTTTGACTACACACACACAAATCACTATATACACAATATTGACACTTTTGTTTGACTACACACACACAAATCACTATATACACAATATTTACACTTTTTCATCAATTACACAAAAAACACTTTCTCCATTTATTATCCATGAAATGCCTTGAAGCATGCATTTGGATGAAGATGTGGTCTGAAGGAATGTATTCCTCATCATTGTCAATATTCAACATGAGACTCTCATTTTCCTCTAATAAAAAATCAATATCTGGATCGCTGTCATCACCATTGTTATTATCAACACTTACAGTGTCTGAACTATCATCAGAATCATCAAGAAAAATTAATTGACAAGCTTCATCAGCCGTCATCAACTGACTTTTAGCATTACAATCACTGCTACTGGAAGCCATTTCGATCAGCTGATTTTTGTTTACAATTTTTTTATGATAAACGCTAAATCCAAATGAAAAAATGACACGTTAGAGTACGTCTTTCCACTTGAACCTCGTGAGGAAGAAGGAAGGAACTCTCCAGTGAAGGAATCTATATAAAATAGTCAATCTAAAATATGGGAATACAGTTTGTTGACGATTTTCATGAAACACATTGAGCGTGGCGTACTATACGGCTGAACGTACGCAACCGAAATGGCGAACCATGCGGCGGAACATACGGAAAGAGTTAACAGCAATGTCAGTTTATGAGAAAAAACAGAATGATCTCTTAACAGCAATGTTGGTTTATGGAAAATAATGTCCTTCATGTATTCCTAAAACAGCATATGTCTACAGTAACATTCTAATGCAATATCATGTTATTTATTAAAAAATCATATGTTATGTTACACATGAGCTGTAAAAATGTTTTTGAATAAATATCGTTTTACAAATTAATAGTAATAGGAAACTCATTATACAGAGCTTCGCAGCTGGAAGCAATCTGATAATTACACTATTAGTAAAAGTAAAGTACCCCCGTCACGCCAAGTGGCGTATAGGGAAATATGGTGTTAGTGACCCTATATTTTACAGACCTTCAGCACATGATTTTTGGGGCAATGTGGTCGGTATTACGACCGTGCTGCTTTACTTTCCCAGAGAAAAATCCGGTATCCATTTAAGGCTGGGTGAACCCAGAAGCCGTCGGTTGGGATTGAACCCTACCCCTTGTCCTTTGTAGTCCAGTTCACTAACCACTGAGCTATCGTGGCTCCCAATTACACTATTAATTATTATTAATTATCTATCTATTGACCTTTCGAGCCGTAACCGGCCCATAGGGCGTAGACCAAGATACACCTTCTCCTATATTAATTTTTTGTTCTAGCAGTTTTCTTTTAAAGATATTTTATCAAATCTCGCCATCTGTCTCTGTTCTGTGCAAGCAGTTCTATCTCATTGAGGGAGCCGATTCCTGCTGCTCTTGCCTCTCTCATCAATGTTCTTCTCAGTGTCTCCCTGGGTCTTCCTCTTTTTATTTTACCTGTTGTTTCCCATATGAGGGCTTGCTTTGCTTTTCGGTTATTATCTCTTCTCATCACATGTCCAACGTATGACCATCGTCTTTTCTTTATTACTGAAGATATTAGTGGTTGATTGGCGATTTCTCTAATTTCCTCGTTTGTTTTGAATTCGTTCCATGCTATACCAAGTATTTTCCTTAGACATTTATTTTCGAATGCGTTCAACTTTGTTTCTATATCTCTTGTTGTTTTCCAGCTTTCACACGCATACGTAAGGGTTGATAGTACATTTGATTTGAATAGCCTAAGTTTTGTGTTTGTGCTGATAAGTTATTTATAGCCACTATTAAATAATTAACTATTAGTGTTATTAGAATAATTAGACAATGATGTTTTTATTTGTAAATTGTTACACTGTAATTTAATTTTAAGTTTAAATTTACTGTTAAACATGAGAAACAAATATATTAACAATACCATATGTGATAGAATACAAAAAATATCAAATTTACTGCACATTAACATTAAAATTTCCATAATTGGGCCAATTATTATAATCAATAATGCTCATTGTATATATTATTTATCACAATGTTTGTACTTGGATTTCAGATTTAAATATAAATGTCATTCTTGATCCTTCCTGAGCTGTTAAACATCACATAGGGCTTGTAGTGGTTTTCGCCACCCATCTCTATTCTGGGTGAGATGTTCAATCTTATCTTATAAGTTTGTGCCTGCCAACTTTGCTTCTCTTATAAGTGTTCTTTTTTGTGTCTCTTTAGATCTTCTTCTTTTTTCTGTATCCTGATGATTCCCATAGAATAGCATAAACATAATACTCAAACTTTATTTGCTTCAAATAAATGTAGGGTGATACCAGTTGATCATATGAAGTTTTCTTAACACAGTACGAGTACACAGTTCCTCATAACTCTATGTTTTAGCAGCAATAAAGTACTGAAATGTGACACACAGACTAGCTATATCATAAATGTGAAAGTGATTGGCTGGAAATTGAATCTTCTAGAAATTAAACCTATATCTACATATAAATATATATAAATATCTACAAAATGTACATTTCAACAGTAAATAATATTGACAGAAGAGCAAATAGCATTACAAATAAATTGTCCCAGTTGAATTGTATCAAGGAAAACCATCTATTGCAAATTTCCCCACAGGTGATTGTGAATAAAAGGAAAAGCCTGAATGATACTAGACCTAGTATAACTTTTAATTTACTTTTCATTTACAATTTTGAAATACTAAATTGTCATAATTCATTAAAAATGGGTTGATATTTATTCTAGTTATCATATATCTACATTTCTTTTCTATGTGCATGTCATATGTTTCTGTGCAGAAAAAGATCTGCTTTCACATGAAATTTACCTGCAATATGCATTATTTTTTTTATTAGTTCATAACTATTGCTTCTGCTGTAAGATACAGTACATTTTTTTAATTACAAATAAATTGTTTTGACTGAAATGTGTGTGTTTCTTAATTGCTTTGAGTGAAATTTGTGTTTTTACATATTTTATGCTACTGATTAAAAAAAAAAGTACTTTCATGCTATGAACAATAAATTGTGAAAAAAAATACATTAGTTTTGTTTCATTTGTTGTTTTTAGAGTTTTTACATACATCAGCGTTTGTTGTAGTTGACATAAGAAATATTTGTTCTTTCTCATGACAAGTTCAAGTACGTTGGGACTTCAGATGCTTGGTATATTTTAATTTTATTTTGTTATATGGACTTTTAAAAATATATATATAAACTCTTAGTGCAGTCAGCTATGAGTCACTGACCGCTTTTATCCATTGTCTGGGACCAATATCATTCTTTTTATCCACTAGACATTTGGAATCCACATCAACCTTTTCAAAGGTTGTAGACCATCATGTTGTAATTATGTTTTTTTTCTTTAATAGTTCATGGCATATCCCTCAGATCTGGTTGAAATCCATATACATGTACATTGTCCAGCCTACTGAAGAAACAATTACCTGTTGAATGTGAGGGTCATAGAACTATCTGTGTGAGGGTCATAGAACTATCTGTGTGAGGGTCCTAGAACTATCTGTGTGAGGGTCATAGAACTATCTGTGTGAGGGTCATAGAAATATCTGTCTCATCATGTTGCCAAGATACAGCTAGATATAATAATCATGAACCAGGAATAGTATCAGATATAAAATTCCTGAAGAATAAGTGTTTAGTAGAGGAGAAAGGAACATCAAACGCCATTTATATATATATCTTAATAATATTGATAGTTAAATTCAGAAGACAGAAGGTGCAGGAAAAAGGAGATGAGTCCAGGCACCACAAATACATCTTGTTCATTCTGCGGATGGATCTGTCTGTCCAATATTGGCAGCAATGAGTGAAGCTGTTCAGCAAAACAGCATCCAGTATAAGACACTAATATTTTAACAAACTACCGACATATGACTGGTACTTGCTACCAACCGTCTGCCAAGAAGCCAAAGGCCATATATATATATATATATATATATATATATATATATATATATATATATATATATATATATATATATATATATTGATTATTGGTTATGGAAGGCCTCGGTATCACTGCAAACGAATTAAAATCCATAAATGCTCAACCGCCTGTGACAGTGGAATCATCCGAATTACTAACACATCTCCCAAACAAAGAAAGGTAACTGTAGTCCCCATCGTAGCAGTCTCAGCACACGCCAAAAGACATAAGGTGAAACCGCGCAGAAAGTGAACACAGCCAACTGTTCCCTGTCATACGATATCATCATTCATCGTAAACAAGCGGGATATCGAAACAGGATCAAAATGGATGAGACACACAGCTCACGGTGTGCACAGAGAACTTAACTCAGTAGCTCCTGCAACAAGCCGGACTTGGAGTATGAGGAAACTGCAAGAAGGAACACTTTACAGACATAGCCTTCAATGGTTCCTACCGCCTATCCACCATATACCATGGAAGTTCGCGTCCTCCCGAAAATGATGATCGCCGTAGCACTTGATGATGTTAGGCCATCGTTGATGACTCCAATCCCAAACATATAGACACACAGTGGTGGTAAGTTATCATTTCCAATCCAACAGAAGCCACCTGACCTGTAGTTAGTAAAACCACAGAGAGAATATGCTTTTTGTGACCTTCACTGATTCACTCTTAGATGTGAATGTGTAGTTTACACAAGAGGAGAAGTTTTCAACTACAGTGATCCCATTTAAGGCAATTCTGGGATAGCAAGGCAAGTCTCCTTTATAGCAGCAGAACTTGATGTTCTCTGCTCCCTTCTTGTAGCTGCTGCCACACGATTCTGATGTCTCATTAACTTGGACATCATGCAAGAACAATGTCAGATTAACATTCCATAGATCTGGCTCTGCTGATAAAGTGCTTGGTGCAACAGTTGTATCAATCATACAGGAGGCTCCTGGTTTATGGTAATTAATATCACAGACGACATATGATGTTGTTATATTCAGTATTTCTTTCTGGGGTGTAGATATGTGGCACACACATGGAGAGTGGTTTGTGGTCACAGTAATCCCATTAAAGGCAATTCTAGGGTAGCATGGCATAGCTGTTTCAGAACAGCACAATCCTATGATGTTTTCTATGTTCGCTATAAAGCTGCTGCTGCTACACAATCCTGACCAATTATAGGTGTGGACATTATTCACTTGCAATGACAAAACTGCTTTGTTTACATCATAAGCCTCTGGAAGTGAATCATTTATGGGACTAATAATACAATTTATTCTTCCATCGGGGATATCTTCCTTGAGTCCCCAAAAAAAAGGTCTTTGGTTAAAAAGCACATATGCCTTTGAGTTAAACACAAAATGAGCCCACTTCATAGATTCAAAATGATCCTTGCCAATGCCATCCGTTTGCACAAGTTAGGTCCTTAGCTACCAAGGTCACAAACGAAGAGATCGAATTAAAGACTTTATCTACAGCGAAGGTTAACGAACTGTGAACAAACATTAATGTTCAAACCCTTGAATACATTTTCAAAAATCTGCCAACTCGCTGCAATAACAGATATCGTGGAATTCAAAGTAAACATTGCTTAGTCCATGGCTCGAATATAAATAAGCTGCCATTTTGGTGCATCCCATGACGTCATTATTGATGGTAGTTGCACACATGTACCTATGTTCCATTGACAATATATAGTAAGGCTTTAGGCAAAGTGAAACACTGAAGTGAAACAAATGTTGAATGCAAATGCTAATCGCAAAAATCTTATGATTACAAATCCGAAGAGGAGGTAAAATAACATGGCAAATGAAGGGAGGACGTTAATGAAACAAATTAAGAAAATGTCAAGTTTTGTGGGTCATGCATGGAGAAGAGACGGGTGGTAAAATTTAAGTAAAATGGGAGAAATATAAGGCTGGGGAGAAAGAGAAATGCTGGATGATTTTAACTGTGTGGCACAGGAAGAGACCAAGGTGGAATTGTTATAGCTCACAAAGTCAAGGCTTATGGAGGAAAATGACAATCCATGCCTCAAGGCACAGACCATAAATGAACGTCCAATGACAAGAAAATACAAAGCTCACAAATGTTTTTTTTTAAT
Organism: Megaustenia siamemsis; assembly: GCA_032433765.1. Lineage (NCBI taxonomy): Eukaryota > Metazoa > Mollusca > Gastropoda > Stylommatophora > Ariophantidae > Megaustenia > Megaustenia siamemsis. Next base: position 58,677,497 of record JAVIAB010000001.1, read on the forward strand.
TAATAAAAGAAAGCAAAACAAGTCTGTATACACATAACTGATTTAAATTTCTCACTTTTTGCTTTACTTTTTTTTTATAATATTGATAATGTTAAAACTAAATCCAGCAATTGTTTCATACAGAACAACTCCTATCTACAGGGACAAATAATGCCAATAAAGATAAATGCCTTACTCCCAAAAAATGGTCCACTGAAGATAGGAGGGCTGGATTGGAACAAAGATCATAATTTTATCAGCGCTGTAAACAAGGCAACTTACAATTAATTTCACCTTCTTTTCAGAGTGCATGGCATAAACAAAATCCTTGCACTAGTATAAAATAAATACACATTAAATTAACCAAGTCAATTTTGTGGTGTCACTATCTCTAATCGCACATATTCCATTTATTACATTGCTGTTAGCGTTTTGCATTTATGTGGATTTTTCCCAAGGCTGTGGGAGGAAGGGAGTGTAGTGATTTAATACTGTAAACATTGAACTAAATGTGCCAGGAATACTTTTCGAACTGCAGGTCAAGTGGCATCTTTCCTTTTAATTTTGTAACCAACTTGTTTCCAGTTCCTGATGGGACATTTTTTAAAACCTTTAAATTTAGGTACACTTGGTGTGTCAGATTTCAAAGGCATATTCTGTATTGACCCAATACTTTTCCTCCCTGTAAAGCTAAGCGATCACTGCAACAGGTAAAATTTGATTGCCCACTGAAAAATTAATTATATTTTATAATACAGTCCCTTTCCTGTGCACTTAGTAACACAAAAGTTGTGAAATAGTTCACATTTCTTCCAAATTAGTCAAAACTAAAGTTACACACGTTATATAATGATAAATAAGCTCCAAACAGTGAACTAACAGACTGCCCATAGTGAATTAACATACTGCAGACAGTGAACTAACAGATTGCTTACAGTGAACTAACAGACTGCCCACAGTGAATTAATATACTGCAAACAGTGAACTAACAGACTGCCCGCAGTGAACTAAGAGACTTTCACCACCAAAAACTTACAAACCTGGGCATTCCTCACATAGGAGATGGGCTCTTTGAGCTGTTCAGGAGAAGCATAGCCATTGCCAGACAGTGTTTTTGGTTGTGATCGAATGAAATGGTAGATAGCATTTCGAAGCTTACGATCCCAGCCTACAGATACAAACAAAAAGATTTACTATTTTAGATTAAACATTACACAGAATAAATAAAATCAAACCATACTTTATACACTGGTATCAAACTCTTTAAGTACCAACACTTGAACACATGAATGGTACATAGCTAATCAATGAGCCACAGAATAACATAAGCACTTATTTAGCATGTATAAGTCTGTTTGGAATCCAGTATGCAAATTCAGTTATACTTTTCTTCTGGTGCAGTCATCATTCACTTATTTACAGTGGAATTTAGGAATCTCTGAAGAAGTCTACTCTCCATATTAGGGTTTTAAATTCACCATAAACTTATTCTTCAAATTAGTGAGTGCTGACCATATTTTTCTCCTGCTGCCTGCATGCTGTCTCGTATGACCTGCTTTGCTCTGATGTTTGAAAGCCTGCTGTGGCACAGGCTAGTCTTAATTTTGGGATATATTTGGTTATTTAGTAACCAGCAATTTAAATAATGAAGTAAAGAATAGTGACACTGTGACCTTCCAGGCATGTCGTAAGAGGCGACTAAGGAGGTTGATGACTTGACAAGCTGTCATTGTAAAAAGCATTGTTATGGAAACAGAATCATAGATTTTAGAAGCAGTGATCTCTGCAATATGTGCCATCTTGGCATGCAAGGTTTCTGTTTTTGAGATTGTAGTTCTGCCCTATGTGCCGTCTTCGGCTCGAAAGGACAATAGATAGATAGAATTTAAATAATGGTTGCATGAATTAACTCTACATATGACGTACATAGCATCCATTTTTGCAATAATTAAGTAATCTCCCTTCTATGCAGATCAGCAGTCTTAGTAACGCCACATATTTTTATTTGATATGATTAAACAATCCCATTTCAGTTACAGTATGATTTTGTAATTTCTGCGTTTGTTAACTATAAAATTAGTGTAATATAGTATCAACAGGATCCAAGGTCATGCTACAAAGTTCAAGCGCATGGGTCAGAGTTCTCTGATTTTCTTGACAGGAGTATTGGAGCACTTATGGATTCGTACTATATGCAGTGATGATGATCATAACAACAACATCAGATCAGTCACTAGATTATTTAACCTGCACAGAAAATACTTATTTAAAAAATGCACTTTACCTGCTGCTATTAATCCACTGTGAACTCCACTCTTCAAATCAGAAATGCGAAGATTTGTCCTCTGGGCTTCATTCTGAAAAGTGATTATTCTTTAACACCAGATTACAATACTGTAGTAAAATTTACCACATCAAAACACAAATTCCTCAAAATGTAACATTATTCTATGTTTAAACATTACCATTAATCAGAAAAATCGTTTCATGCAAAAAAATAGCTAATTTTCAAGAAATTGGCCCAAATTTTTTTTCTGTTACCAGGGAAATTTCCTGGTCATCAGCAGACATCAAACAACCCTTTGTGACTCAGGAAACACAGCGAATAATGCTATGCGGTTGCCGAACATACTGAACTTACGGCGACCATACCAATAGACATTATAACATTTTCGATCCAAGAGGTGAACCTCAGGGCATAAATCAACCTGAGGCAGGAATTTTGAGTCCCTAAACTTTGACTAGTGTGAACCCATGAAACTGTGCAAAGAGTTTAGATAAATTACTATTTTTAAAGCACATAATGTTACATTTAAATTGTAGTCATTTTTACTCCATGGCTTTCTTTGGGACATACTATAACCAGTGATGGAAAATGTAAAACTGGGATAAACAAAAGAATCGGTATGGCAAAAAAGTAATTTTAATGCCATGAAAAATATACTAACATCAAAACAAATAACACCAGGGCTAAAACTAAGAATAGCAAAATGTTACATCTTCTCAATATTCCTGTATGGTGCAGAAACATGAACATTAGACAAGAAAACAGAACAAAAAATTGAAGTCTTTGAAATGTGGATTTATAGAAGAATAGGTAGAATTGGATGGAAAGAAAAGAAAACAAACAATGAAGTTATTAAAACAACTAAAAATGGAAAAGAGAACTACTAAACACATTTAGAACAAGACAAATAAAATTTTTGGGGTATGTTAAGACACAACAGCCTAATAAAAGTAATATTGGAAGGGAAAATACAAGGTAAAAGAGGCAGAGGCAGACCAAGACTAACATGGACGAGTAACATCAAAAGATGGACATGTCAACCTATGACAATCTGCACTATCAAAGCAAGAGACAGAGTGGAATGGCGCTCCATGGTAGCCAACCTTCGATGTGAAGACGGCACCCAATGATGATGATGAATTTTTACTGCAGTCTCATAACTGGGAGAGTCACAGATAGGTATCCTAATCTAGAGTAAAATAATAATCTAAAAACCTTATAAAATAATACGCATAATTTGTCAATAGTAACAACAAATTAATAAACAAAACCAGAAAAGTTTTTTTTTTCTAGTTAAAATAACATTTTGAGATCCACCCAGCACAAGACAAAATCCAAACAAAGAATCAATGAGAGCTCTTAACCTGCAGGGTATGTGTTTTTTTTTGTTTGTATGGATCTGAATGTTGAAGAACTACAAAAGAAAAAGGTTAAAAGTATAAAATATAAAAGGAAACACAACAGTCTAAGTCTTCATTTCAAATAAAATGAAAAATGTCTGTGAAAAAAGAGAATAGTTATTTATATAATAATAAATATTGACTGAATACATTAAAAAATGTTAAATACATTTTTTAAAAATTTAATCATCATCATCATGTGCCTTACCGGTTGGCGTAGGTGATCATGTCCCTCCACAATCTTCTATCTACAGTGCATCGTATCAGTTCTGTTGTTGACTGTTTTCCAAGTCATGACACCAAGCTATCCAGTATTTTCTCTCTTTGTCGTCCGCGATCTCTCTTTCCTTTTATTTTGCCAGTTGTAACCAAGTATTCCAACTTTCCTCTTCTCATGATGTGCCCGAAAAATGTTGATTGCTTCTTTCTGATGTTTTTTAAGAGCTCTCTTTTTGTGTTGGCCTCTTTGAGAACTTTCTCATTGGTCTTTTTATCTGTCCAGGGAACTTTCAACATTCTTCTGAGAAATCCCATCTCTGTGGCCTCTAATCGTCTTTTCATTTGTTTGTCTACTGTCCATGATTCGCTTCCATAGGTCAGAATTGGTTCTATATAGCACCGATGAACTCTCTTTCTAATTTTTATTGACATAGATTTGTTGCAATAGATATTTTTCATTTTCTGAAATGCTATTTTGGCCTGAGCTATTCTGCTTTTTATTTCTGTGGTGCATCTCCCATCTGATGTTATTATTGTGCCCAAGTATTTAAAGCGTTGCACTTGTTTCAGATTTGTCTTGTTTATTTTTATGCTGCGTGATGGTGATGGTTGTTTCTTCGATATAACCATTACTTACTTCTGTTTTCTTACTATTCAGACTGAGACCTTTCTTGTTGCTTTCTTTTACTATTATGTCTATCATTTCTTGTAGTTCGTTCTCTGTTTTAATTTAATGGTCATGTTAAAACCAGTAATGAATTAGAATTACTATAGTAAGTAAAAGTAAAATGATTCAAAATTTTTTTTATGAATGTAAAAAAGTTTTAATTTTTTAATGCCAATAAATATAATATAAATATCATAATTATCATAGATAAGATGATACTGATCATACTCATACCAATGCTGAGCTCTGGAGTTCATTGTAGAGAGCTGTGGATCTAAAAAAGTACATAAAATTCACAAATATATTTTCAGATTGCTGTCCCACGGCTGTTTCCATTTTCTGGTTTGATTATTGAGCTAATATTATATTAAAATAATTAAGTAACCAGAGCAAAAAAACAACGCAGCTTCGGCAGCCATCTTGAATCTTGGTAGCAACCAAATACAAACTTCTCTCTCTACGCAAATGACCGTAAATCTACGAAAGGATGCACAGTTGCACGTTTGTTACTCAATGTTATAGCACAGCTGCTCATGTTGTATTCCAGTAATTCCACCTGTATTTATTATTATTTTTTTTTAGAAGGCGAAAAATATACATGACTGTCTTCTTCTTCTTCATTGCCTTTCACCGGCGAGGGTAAATATAATAAAATTTGCGGTCTTTTTTTTCCCTCATGTTTAATTTCTGTTTCCTAATATGACTCAATCAGCGTCAACATCATTGAGTGTCGCCTCCGTAACGAAGGTTGGCTACCACGGAGCCTCATTCCGCTCTTTCTCTAGCTTTGAAAATGCAGGTTGTCATAGGGTGACTTGTACATCTTTTGATGTTATTTGTCCATATTAGTTTTGGTCTGCCTCTGCTTCTTTTATCTTGTATTTTTCCTTCCAAGATTACTTTTAGTAGATTGTTGTGTCTTTTAACATGGCCCAAAAATCACATTTGTCTTGTCTTGTTTGAATTGTGTTTAGTAGTAGTATGCTGCTGTATCTCTTAACATGCCCAAAAATTATCATTTTTCTTGTATTAATTGTGTATAGTAGTTCTCTTTTCATTTTTAGATAGTTTTTTTTTCAGAATGACTTGTCTCAAATAATCTAATATATATATATATATATATATATATATATATATATATATATATATATATATATATATATATATATATATAATAAATCCATGTTTTTTTTGTGGTTGGTACCTTGACTTGTAGTTCTCGTAGCGGTTGTTTACTCGTATTACATGGAGTCCCTTTCTGTTTTATAACACTTTACACATCAAATCACTGTAAAGTTCCATATAGACCATTGATGTAGAATTATTAAACTAAAAATAAAGCGTTAGGTCTTCTTCTACCTTTCAGCTCCCTGTGGAGCATAGGTCGTCAACAAACACTTTCCAAGCCGTTCTGTTTCTTGTCATTCTTTAAAGATCGTTCCATGTCTTCCCCATCATCTTCATCTCTGCTTCCATCTTACTTCTCCAAGACTTCCTTGGTGTTCCTCTTTGTCTTTTTCCCTGGGGATTAAAAAAGGGCATGTTGTGTAATACTCTCAGTTGAAAGCGTTAGGTGTTACATTATAATGTTCAGTACCTCATAGAAAAAAGATAAGAGAGAGATAGAGAGAGATATGCTTCTAAAGGTGCTATGAAATGAGTCAAGGTATAGCAAGACGTGAAATTCTTAAATAAATAAAATATTGAGTTATTTGCGGAATCATCATCATTGCACTCCGAACATGTCCATAGTGCTCAGATCCCCTCCTCAGCAAGTCCCGCAGTGTCCAGCAACTGACGACTCCAGTTCTATGTTGGTCGATAAGTCTTCTCACACGGCCACTAAGTTTCTCATTTCTGGCTGTGTCCATCTTAACTCCCAATTCCATCATCCGAAGAAGTGACGTGGATCTGTGTTTGTCGAAGTCCTGTGCTCTTCCCACATAACAGATGGCATTGATGATGTCCGCCCAATCCATTGGTTGCCCGTCCTGAACGACAGCGCAGCTAGACAACCTGTCTGCTCTTTCATTTCCCCGTACTCCCGCATGCCCAGGGACATAGACAAAGTTGACCTTACGTATTTTTGACTTCTGCAATGACTCTACCCATTGCATGCGCACAGAGCCCGCCTCCACTTTTTTTTTTTTATCATGCTCATCGAATCACTCAGTATACATACGTGCGTGTAGTCTTGTGACTCTAACCAGTTGAATGCCTTGGTTACTGCCATCATCTCCATCGTCATGCAACTCGTGGTTATGACGTATGTACCACTGTCTTCTTTGACTATTCTGTCTGCCGAGCGTGCTGTAAATGCCCATGCACTTCTTTGGTGTCGTCTTACAGATCCGCATGTATAGATGACTGTATCTTTCTCATTGGTGTTATCGCAGATGAGACCGTTGACCTTAGCATTAACCACGACCGAGTTATGTTCCCTACTTTTCCTGTCGAGTGTGACAATACACGAGAAAGTCCCCTTGAATGATGGCTACAAATGCCACCAGAAATGGAGGGGGAGGTGTGTTCTTGACGCTGACCAATCAGGACGAGATCACCAAGTCAATAGCTACTGGAAAATTCTCAAACAACTTTAAAGCAGAGGCTGAGGCCATCAGAGAAGCTGCAACACTGGCTACCCAACACAAAAATAACATGCACAATAAATTGGTGATTCTGACTGATGCACTGTCAGTACTATCAGCTCTAATAAACCACAAGAACAATGATCTAGATGACTTGAGAACTACCCTGGACCAACTATGCAATAACTTCCAGAGAGTAGTCATTCAGTGGATACCATCACACTGTAATATACACGGGAACGAACACGCAGACAAATTAGCTAAAGAGGGAGGGAGATTACCACAAGAGAACAATCCGCTCAGTTATGATGAAGCCAAATCCATCCTCAAGGGTCAGTTCCATGAAAAATGGAAACGTGAACACCCAAAGCATAACGAGAGTGACGGATACCACTAACTATCAAGGAGGGATCAAGTCATCATACTTCGCCTACGCACAGGCCACAATAGAATGAGAAATCACATGTTCACCAAATTCAAAATAGGAACTACCAGCCTTTGCCACTGTACACTGGACAATATGACTACAAATCATGTTCTACAGGATTGCCCCCAGTACACGGACCTAAGAAGAGCAATGTAGTCCACGCCCACCTCCCTGGAGGAGAAATTATATGGGGCGATCGATTCGCTTAAACAGACAGCTGACTTCATGAGAAAGACTGGAATCCTACTCTGATCGAGTCTTGATCGCAGAGAGAGAAAGAGAGAGAGAGAGAGAGAGAGAGAGAGAGAGAGAGAGTTTATGACAAAACTACAGGAATATGCCCAAACAATGACATTTATCAGCACGAATATTTTGGACCCCAGTGTCAGTACTTGGTTCTCGTGTACAAATACGCTCAAAATTCTGAACCTACTTTCCTGTTTAATTACAACGACACCACATGTAACTCGGACACAAATTCTACATCAATTGAGGCAACTCTCAACCAATCTTTGTTGTTCTCCTGGTTTAGGATTTATGTAAATGACTTAATAGTTCCGGACAGTTTCACGACAATACTAAATGGTTCTGCCTCATGTAGCAATGATTCAAGGTTTGTAGTTAGTCAGCACGAGATTGATGTCTTTTGCTCTGGGGCTGGTCTGATCAACAAGTTATGGATTGCAGGGGCGATAGTTGCAAATATCTGCTCCATCCACATAGGCGGGGGTCGGAATGTAGCTCTCAAACAGAACACAAACCAGGCCGACACTTTTAATTCTTGTTATACAGGAGACGGATGTGGACCAGAGGCCGCAGTAAATGGCAAAAGAAGGACCAATCTCTATGACAATGACTGCACACACACAAAACTGAGAAGTGGAAACAGTCTTGTTTACTGGTATCTGAACTTTGCCACGCCCCAGAAGATTTACACCACTCGATTCTATCATCAAGCTAACACTATGATTCGGGTAAAGAATACCACTCTAAAGGCTTTCTCTGACAGCGGCGGCGAAGTGTTCCAGTAATCATTAGATATATCATACCCAAATGTTTCTATGAACACTATTGTAGTCACCACACATACGCCAATGGTACACATTAAGACTGAGTTCTCACCGACCATTTCGCAGGCCGGCAGTGAACTGACGGTGCGTGAGGCGCAAACATTTGCAGACACCTATTGTCTGGACGGGTATTCTTGGTCGTTTTGTGCAGTGTGTAGTGGGTGTAGCAAAAGCTGCGACTTCATCATTGGTACGTGTCACGGCAAATGCTCACATGGGGTCTATGGACACGATTGCTCCAGGTCTTGTCTCAGTGTCTGTCCTTTATGTGGGAAAAATCCGGAAAATGACTACAATGTAAACATCCTGGCTATACCTGTAATGACACTTGTCCCGATGGTAATTTTGGGCTACAGTGCGAACAGACATGTTCTGATGGCTGTGACATCATATGTGACCCGGAAAGTGCAGACTGCACGTGCAAGGAAACGTACTACGGGTCAGACAGCACTCTCAAATGTCCAGACAACTGTTTCAACGACACCTGTGAACAGTCAACCGGGAACAGTGCATGCAAAGGAAAGTTCTACGTGTCAGACTGCATTCTAAAATCTCCGGACAACTGTTTGAACGAAACCTGCGGACAGTTAATCGAAGCCTGCGTCTCGTATGTCAATGATTCACACGTTAAGAAGAGTCTGCAGACTAACCCAAGCATATGGATACCTCAATGTGTTTATGTGCTAGACTTGGCTCATTTCTTGGTGTTTTTCTGTGAAGACATGACTCATATCTTAATGTTTTTCTGTGCTAGTCATGGCTCATATCTTGGGGTGTTTCTGTGCTAGCCATTGCTCAAATCTTAGCTTGTGTGTGTGTGTTGTGTGTGTGTGTGCTAGCCATGGCTCATATCTAGATGTGTGTCATGTTAGTCATATCTCATATCTTGGTGTGTCCGTGTTAATCATGTCTCTTATCTTTATGTGCGTCTGAGTTTAGTAATATATCATAACTTAGTGTGTATCTGTGTTAGTCATGTGTCATATCTTTGTGTGTGCATGTCTGGGTTAGGGATATCTCATATCTTTGTTTGCATGTTTATGTTAGTCATATCTCATATCTTTGTGCGTACATGTCTGTGTCTGTCACATCTCATATTCTTGTGTGTGCATGGCTATGTAAGTCACATCTGATGTCTTTGTGCGTGCATGCCTATGTTAGTCATATCTCATATCTTTATGTGCATGTCTATGTTAGTCATGTGTCATATATCTTGATGTGTGTCGGTGTTAGTCATGGCTCGTATCGCTGTGTACATGTCTGTGTTATTCACATCTCATATCTTTGTGTGTGCATGTCTGTGTTAGTCACCTCTAGTGACTCGGGCAGATGGTGCTCGTTAACCTGGGAGGGCCGACCATCTAAGGACAGAATCACCCTACAGAAAAGACAATCTGCTGCCTTGCAGGAAGATTGGGGACAATCAAAGGCTAAGGAAAGCAAACCTGAAAAAATGCTGGCTGAAATCGGATGCACTGGGCCACTGGCGCAGAACACAGTGCAACGTATTAACGGGTGTTCAGTCAGAGTGGATCTGGAGGACTCTAAATGTGACGTTCTGTCTGTGGGGGCGATCAACCCACTTAACCTGATAGCTGACTTCATGTGGGAGTCTGGAGTCCTACTCTGACTGAGTCCTGATCGCAGAGAGAGAGAGAGAGAGAGAGAGAGAGAGAGAGAGAGAGAATGAATGATATTGTTGGCACCGGTATCCACTCCTCACACTCAACAACACTGATATTGGTAAGCCCACAGACCTGTTTGGTGACATATTCTGCTCGGTCCACCATGATTTTTCTCTTTTTAGCCTGGCACCTTTCCCTGTGTTGAGCAAATAAAATATGTGTTGTGTTAGTTGTTTTAAACTGACTTGTTTTTTTTTCACTCTACACGACACACGATGATAATGGTGGCGTTTTGTCAAGAGTAGTCGGCCGTCATTTGAACATCTAGCCACCCAACAACTTCCGGAATGATGAAAATCATAGACCACAGATAAATCTGCCATGAAATAACTTCTGTAGTTACCAGTACCAGCTTACCTTTGTCGGCTTTACATAATCGAAATTGCTCCACACACTACAGCAATGGACATAATACTTTTAATTGTGGCAGTTTTATTTATCGCAGTCGTACTGGTTAGTATTGACATCTAGTGGATGTGCTTAACAAACTTAGCTTAAATTTTAAATTTAATTTAAACTTATTTATAATTATTTATTTCATTTACACACACACAAAAATAGTGGTAGTGGTAGTTGTGATGAACACTCACACTGTGTTGATTGGACTGTTATTCTAAGTTCTGCGTCTCAAGCAAAGTGCTTCTTTCTGGCATCTCCAAATTAATTTTACCTGAAGTGATTGATCAGAATAATCAGATGTTTAAGTTTAAGTTAAGATTAGAAGTTGAGTAGTAAGCCAAGCTGTCTCGTCTGGACATGATCTGATATGATAATTGTAGATTCATGATCATATCATAATGATAATCAATAATCATTCAATGACTCACTGAATCATCAGCTTGTCCTACCTCCCTGAGGACATTCAGTTTCGATATCACGGCAACCAGGAAACCCATTCATGGCAGCCTATCTATCAACTCATTGGATTTTTCAGAGCATGCTCATTGAGTTGCTCAGAACACATATATAAGTACAATGTATGTTTTTAGCCAGGCCATTGCTTTCATTACTGCCATGATCTTCATGGTCAAACTACTTGTGATTTCAACAAAAACACTACTCTCCAGCATTGACTTGGAGTGTAGGCATGTGTACGAACGCAACACCATTGTTCTCAGTTCTGTCTGAGATGGAGGGAAAGAGGAAATACCACAGTCACTGTTTGCCAGAATCCACATCTCATGAGTGCTTGTTGATTTAAACTGTAATCTGTAAAGTGTGCTGGGCAGATGAGATAATAGCCCATGATTCTTCTTCTTCCCAAAACATGATAATTAATAACCTCCAGGGTTATTGGGTCACTACTGACGGACTTCATCAATTTTCTCCATCATATTACTCCATATATCTCTAGCTTCAGTCATTCTTTGGGACTCAAATTTATGTGAAATCAAGGCCTGTCTATTCTTTGATGTTATTCTCCATTCTCTTTCTCTGTGGCCTACATGCTCTTTCATGCTCTTTAATGAAGAAAATTACATCGTTCATTGATACAGGATAATAAAGCTAGTGGATGAAGATAATTACACTCACTTCTGTTATTTTATATTTATACAACGTTATAGAATAATAGATGTTTTGACCTCTGCTTTAATTCAGTGCACACTCCAAATTGGTTCATATTTGGGCAGCCTGTCTACTCCTTGTACAATGAATCTTGAAGGAGGGACCCAAAAGAAACATGAAATATTTTAAGGCTACTTTTTAGCTGTTTGGAATACCTATATTATATGATAATAATGCTAACTAACTTACAAGTTTCCTTCCAATGTATTCTCCATGCAATGTTTCTTTCTACTAAAGGAAACAGTTCAGGAATTCTTTAACTGGAATGCAATATAGAATCTCTAGGGATTCTTCATTATCTTTGTTCACATCAGTGACATCATGTTCCTTTCAATATTTTTTTTCATTTATGGGAATATTTTAGAAAAGTTGCACTGAGCAAGCTCTATAAGTATGTAAGTTAGGGTGTAATTGTCAAGGGGTTAAGGCAAAAAATGCAAATGAATGCATAAAAATGCGAAGCTGCAGTAAAGTTTAATTTTGACGGAGAATTTAAAAAAATAGAAAAAAAGGTATAGTAAAAGCTTTACCTGGTTAGTAGACGACACAGATTTGAACGACAAAGTTGTTTTTCACCAAGAAATGTCAGACAGACAGTGCCATGCATGATTCATGAACTTCAGTGATGCTTTCAGCAGTTCTGCTGGTTGAAAGCTGGCTACGGATTGTTGTTTTTGATTGACAGGTCACCATTTTTGAAGCATGAAAACCACTGATAGATCTAAGATTTACCTAAAGCATCATTCTTAGAGGCTTCCTGAAGCATAACAATAGTTTTACTTGCGGAAGACATAATTTGGCACATACTCTCTGCTCCTTGTTTTCAGTTATCACAATATTGTTACACTTGCACATAAACACTGGCAAAAACTCAGCCGAAACAAATCTTTACATCTGCACACAAAGACACTACTTGTCAGACTGACAGTGGCAATTGCCAACAATATCTGATGTCACTATGTGTAACTCTACAGTGAGCATGCTAATTCAGTGTTTTTTTAAAATCCCTTTTATAATGTTCCAATTCCTTGTTGAAGTCAAAGGATTGAAGCTTCATTAACAACTGCTGATACTTTGCTAGGCACTGTGTCCATAACAACTTTCCAGTTGTTGCAATGAGGTATACTCTTTTATCATCTTTCAGTTCTATTGTTCTAGTGGTGGTATCTAATTTTGTTAAATTTTGGAGAAATGTTCCAAATTTCAGCTTTCCATGCTGGATTTGTTTTGAATTGTTCAGCATTTAGGCTGACAAGATGAGAAACGTTTTTGTTCCTCACTACCTTGATGACTTCAGTAATTTTTTCTTTTTGTGGATTATAAACAATTTATGTCAACATCTGTTTTATTCATAATGAACATTTTATAGCATTTATGATGCTTTTTTTATTGAGTGTTTCTTTGAAGTGATTTACTTACCTTTATTTTTATCCTATTTTTGTAATGAGTGCTCCCTTTTTTGTCTTTACTTTTGTGTTATTTGTGGCTATGCTCTCCAGTTCAGGTTACTGATATTCAAGTTTTTTTTCAGGTTTCACTTTTTTCTATACATCCCCCAAGTTCCTTCAAATGAATCCTCATTCATAGTTATTACTGTGCTCTATGAATCTTTTAGTTTATACAGTTCACTATCTTTCCCAGCACAAGTAAAGTTTTGCTTTCTAATTCTGCCATAAAGCTCTGCATTTTTTTAATAAAATGTAGTTTGGCAGTTTATTATTATGCAATACTTGGTTGATTCCCATAATGTGTTTATTTAATCTTGCCAATTGTCCATTCTGCCATCAGAGACATTCCTCTGTTGATACTGATATTATATGTGATTAATTGTCCACTGGATGCCATTTGTCTTTGGTAATGCTCAAGCAAGTTAATATCGTGGCTGTATTAACAAAAGGTCAGATCCGTTTCCTCCTGACTTTTACAGTGAGTTTATATTCCATGACTATTTGTATCCTCTCATCTTAAATGTTTTCCATTTGTTTACATTGCAATCTTAACTGAACCTTTAAATTCTTTATTCACCCAATGACATTGAAGATATCAATGCTGTTTGCAGTATCAGTCCAATTTACCTTTTATATTTTACTATATTCATCATATTTTATTTCTTCATTTGATCTACATTTCACCAATCCAGAATGAGCATTAAGCATCCTATATTTCTATACTTTGTATCATGAAAGACATCTCTATAGTATGCTGCCTGCAACTCTTAGTTTCTCTTATAAAGAACATTTCTTTGTAGACTGAAGCACATTGCAACAAATGGGTTAATAGTCAGAAGTGACACACCAAGCAATGCAAATGAAAGTCAAATAGTAAAAGATGTTGAGCCATTTGTTTATTTGTTTCCAAGCACTTATTTAGATACATGTCTCATTGTATTACTAGTTTAAATGTACTCTAAAGGATGCACATTTTTGTTTCAGTTTTTGTCTTACACATTCATGACTACATCTGCATATCCAAATCTTGGGCGCCATGATAGCGAGAAGTTCTATTTTGATCCAAAATCCAAATCTAAACGCCTGTTTCCAGAGTACACAGACCAGCCAACATTAGAATTATCGGTTGTTGTGCCAGCTTACAATGAACAAAAGAGATGTAAGTTATAATGCGTTTAGTGGTCAGCATTAGATAAACATAAGTATATTGTCTTGGTGTTTGTAATTCGTTTGTTGGTGTCTTTATTTAAATCTGTAATTAGTTCCGCAAATAGCCCTTCCTTCTTAAAGTTCTAATTTTTTTACTTTTCTTTCCTCTATTCCCCTGTAGTTTGGCTAGTATTTTTCACTAGTAGCATTGGGTGAGAAGTTTCATTCTTTCATTTGTTCCTTCTCTGCTATGTTTTTGGCTTCATGCTCCTTAAGCTCAACTTGTATAGTTCTTATGTAGCACCTATGTTGCATGATTAATATCTTGTGATATTAACCCGATTTGATCATGGATACCCTTAAAAGTTCTCAATTTCTTTCAACAAATGGTATAAAGTAGGTGCGCTGAAGGTCACATGATGATGATGAGTATTTCAGGATCGATAATTTGTAAAAATGCAAGGCATAGTGACTTTAAGAGAGATACACCTCTAACAATATATATCAGAAAAACTTTATACAACGTGTGATTAGATGCATGGAAATACTTGGAGCAGAGACAAGTTTATAAATGGGCAAATGATTTATTAGGAAATGAGAACTTCTAAGAAATTGTGTACTGGGCTCCAGTGGAAACTTAATGTGAGAATTCAGCTCTGAACTTAAAAACTCATTGTGAACTTCAAAATAAAAGCTGTAAAAATCCATCAACTCTAACTCAAAACTCTGTTCATAAAGACTCTAAAGATATGTTTTAAAAACCATCAAACTCCCCTGACATATACTTATACCATTTTTTTTTTTCTCTGGCACCACCCTTACCTATGGCTCATAGGTAATATCTGACGGTGGTCAATCTTCCATTGGTAAAGTCTTCCCAATAATTCTATAGCTTTGTCCCTGGCATTCTGTCAAAAGCAGTCTTTCAACTGTTTCTTTCTAATTCATTATCTTTGAAGTCCTGGTTTTCTGGACCAAAACGTTTTTAATGGCTATTCTCACCTACCGCCAAATAATCTCTGGTCATCTGGAAATTGCTTGGCACCTACCGCCCCAAAATCTCTAGTCATCCATTGTGACCCAAATTTACTTCCATAAAACGTAGGTTGGACAGCACTGTTTGAAATACTGACACATGTTTGATAATGGATTTGATAATAACCACACTGGTGACACATTTTTTTGCTGGTGTTTCTCTCTGCGATCAAGACTCAATCAGTGTAGGGTTCCAGACTCTCACATGAAGACAGCTGTCTGTTTAAGTGAATTGATCGACCCCACAGACAGAACATCATAATTAGAGTCTGTTAGATCCACTCTGATTGAGTACCTGTTAAAACGTTGCACTGTGTTCTGCACCAGTGGCAGTGCATCCGATTTCAGCCAGCATTTTATTCAGGTTTGCTTTCCTTAGCCATTGATTGTCCCCAATCTTCCTGTAAGGCAGCAGATTGTTTTTTCTGTAGAGGGATTCTGCCCTTAGATGGTCGGCCCTCCCAGGTTAACGAGCACCATCTGCCCAGGTCACTAGAGGTGACTAACACAGACATGCACACACAAAGATATGAGATGTGACTAACACAGAAGCACACACACACTAAGATATGAGATGTGACTAGCACAGACACACTCTACAATATGAGATATGACTAACACAGATACACACACAAGGATATGAGATATAACTAAACACAGTCATGCACACACAAAGATATGAGACATGACTAACATAAACATGCACTCACAAAGATAGGAGATGTGACTAACATAGACATGCACACACAAAGATATGAGATATGACTAAACACAAACACACATAGATATGAGACATGACTAACATAGACACAGACTAAGATATGAGATGTGACTAGCATGGACATACACACAAATATATGAGACATGACAAACATAGACATGCACACACAAAGGAAATGAGATGTGACTAACATAGACATGCACACAAAGATATAAGATATGACTGACATAGACATGCACACAAAAATGTGAGATATGACTAACACAGACATGCTTGCACAAAGATTTGACACATGACTAACACAGATACACACTAAGATATGAGATATGACTAAACACAGACACACACAAAGATATGAGACATGATTAACACGGACACAAACCAAAATATGAGATATAACTAACATGACACACACCAAGACATGAGCCATGTCTAGCACACACACACACAAGCTAAGATATAAGCCATGGCTAGCACATTGACACACCAAGTTATGAGCCATGGCTGGCACAGAGACACATTAAGATATGAGCCAGGGCTTCACGGCAACACACCAAGATATGAACCATGACTAGCACTGAAACACATTAAGATATGAACCATGGCTAGCACGAAAATACATCAAGATATGAACCATGGCCAGCACAGACACACCAAGATATGAACCAGTGTTTAATGTCTGGCAAAGCAGAATGAATAGAATAATAATAAATATATGAATATTTATTACAAATGGAAATTTGTGGGGCGCAAGGCAATTTAAATAGGAAACCCTGATACACACTTATGTCTATAAATTTATTCCATAATTGTTGTTGTAATCTAATGCTCTAGTCATGGTGATGATAGATCTATGGAAGACATGTTAAGTGATAGCAACTTTTTAAGTTGCTTAGTTGGCTGTGTGCTGAAAAGCAGGTCTCTTGTGGCAAAGCATTGTGTCTAGAAGTACTTGTTTGATCCTTGTTTGGCTGTCTATTGTTCTGTGTTTTCTGTTGTTTGTTTATGGATCTTTCCAAGTGCTGTAAAGCAGAATGAAATCAGTTTTAACAGTTTATTTTAGCATGGATCAGAATGTGAGAATTTGCATTGAATGAAATGAGATTACTTGTAATAATAATTTACTTTAAAGATTTTCTTACTGAATATTTGCTCTTCTGCTTATGTAATATATTCCCCCTCCCCCCCCTTTTTAAAAAAAAAAACACAATATTTGGATTTATTTAATCAACAAATGCATATTGATGTGAAGTAAATAATCTTGTTTCCAATAATGATCATTAAATGTAACCAGAATGTCTATTTTAGTACTTTTTTTAGGGGTGAGATGCTGGAGAGTGCATATGCTGAAAGCTCTTAGTAACTCATAGCTAACTACTTAGTAACTCATAGCTAATTACTTGCATCAGGATAGTAAGCTCAAATTAAACAAAATCTTACTCTATCTCTGTGTAGTTGCTTTGGAAACAGACTAATCAACCTGGCCAACCAAATAGGTATGGAAGAGATGAGACAAGCCTATAGCCCAACCTATTGTGCCGAATTTGGATGTTTGTGTTGAGCCAAAAGAGGTTGATATCACAGCTGTAAACCATGACATGACATAGCTAACCAACCCCCCACCCTCGCTAACATCGTTTGAATCCAAGACAGTGGAGTTAATCTGTGTTCCATTGATCATTGCAGGATTTGCATAAAAGGCTGATTAATTTCTGCTCTTGAATGTAGATAATTAAAAAAATGAGCTGGAGGTTTCACTTTGAGGATTTGTTGCTGGGCTAAGGAGTTTGTGCACCTGGCAGTGGTCTTTTCAGTGAATCAGGTGTGACTACATCCTTTGTTGTCAATTTGTTGTGCGTACCCATATCATGTCTTTGAAAGTTGTTCTATAACTGCTGTAGAATTTGTTTAGTGGCTGATTGCTTCCAACTCTCACATGTAGATCGCTGTGCTAAGATAACTGAAGGTTCAATTTTAAGGATTTTGAGCAGGTGCTGCGGTGTTTGTGCACCTGGCTGCAATCTTTTCAGTGAATCAGGTTTTGTGAGTAGTACACCCATTGTAGTCAGATGTTGTGCGTACTATGTCATAGTGTTAGACAATGTGACCATGTAATGGACAAATTTTATACCCCTAACGGCCTAAAAGAAGTAGGGTGTGATGAAGGTTCCGATAATGTCCATGAATCTGCAGCTCTGGTGTGACTGCCAGCATAGTTTTATTTTTCAATTGTTTTACACTGGGATTTGCTGAGGAGGAGATCTGAGCACTTACGGACAGTTTTTCGATGTGTGATAAAGATAATCCAGTGAGTAACATAACTAACACATACTAAGCCTTTTTTTTTAGGACGGATGATAAAGAGAAGTAATCATCTGGTGAATATACAAGAATTACTGCTTTAAACAAAAGGGGATGTTATTCTGTGTCAAATGAAAGAAGTGGTTTAAATAATATTAAATACATTAGACCCTTAGCAAGTGTGCATGATGGATGACTTTGGTGGATGCTATTGTCTGTAGGGTGTCAAACATCTAGCAGTGTTATCTGCTATTGAGCACATGAAAAAAAAATGCATTGTATTTTTTTGAGGCAACTCTTTATACTCTTATGTATTATCTATTTCTCTCTTTCCATCTTCTGTAAAAGTTAAAGCTCATTTTTAATCAGAACTTACATTTTCTCTTTTCTCCTTTCAGTGCCCATTATGATGGAGGAGACAATGGATTACTTAGAAAAACGTCACTTGCAAGATTCCACTTTTACATATGAAGTTATAATTGTTGATGATGGTAGCACTGACCAGACAACAGAGGTAATTAACAATTGTTTGAAACTTTTGATAACTAGTTACATCATTATCTTGTGACCAAAAACATGACATTTTATATGTGGCTTGTAAGCCTATTGCTCTTTCATGTACATACTCTATTTCAGAGATCTTTTTTCTTTGAATCTGTTATAAATTCCACATCATTCTCTGCTGTATAATTTATTATTTCTGTACTCTCATCAAAGAAGTGGAAAACACTTGATGCAATATGAAAGCAGGAAAAGCTCATGGACCAAATAATATAACTGAAGTAGAGATTAAAGCCATGGGTGATTTTGGAAAAGCAATAATAAAAAAGATGTTGAATGATATCAATAACAGCAGATATATATACCAAACGACCTATTAATATCAATATTCATACCCCTACCAAATAAATCTTGTACTATTTAATTCGATGATCATCGCACAATAAGCCTTTTGAGTCACATGACTAAGATATTACTAAGAATCATCATGCAAAGAGTGAGAAACAAAATCATTCAGGAAATGAGTGATAAATGGTGTGGTTTTGTTGGAGGTAAAGGTTCTGACAATGCCATATACATCATAAGATCTTTAGTAGAAAAAGCCATAGAGGTGAATACAGATCTATACCTATGTTTCATAGGTTATACCAAAGCATTTGACAAAGTAAAGCACCAAGAAATAATCAAAATTTTAGAAGGCATAAACGTAGACAGCAAAGATCTAAGAATAATAAAGAACATGTACTGGCAACAAACAGCGGCCATAAGAACTTGGAATCAGTTTGAAATGTTTAAACAAATAAAACAAGGTGTTAGGCAAGGTTGTGTTTTGTAACCACATTTTTGTAATATGTATAATGAGATTATTTAAATATCCATAAGGGGCATGCCTGGAATAACAATTAGAGGTTTGAATATAAATAACCTCAGGTATGCTGATGATACAGTCTTAATCGATAAGAGTGAAAATGAGTTACAAGAAATGTTAGACATTATAGTGAAAGAAAGCAAAAATAAAGGACACAGCCTCAGTAGCAAAAAGACAGAAGTAATGGTAGTAACAAAGGAAAAAAAAACATCACCACAATGCACAATAAAGACAAGTGGAACAAAACATTGTTAATTTCAGATGGTAGATGTACAACAGAGGTGAGATGCAGAATAGCTCAGGCAAAAGCAGCTTTTCTAAAAGTGAGGAAGATACTTTGCAAACCAATTTTTACAATAGAAACAAGAAAAAAAGAGTTCTTAAATGTTATGCAGAGCCAGTCTTAACATATGGATGGGAATCAATGACAATAGGACAACAGACAAGAAAATCACTGCAGAAATGTGGTTTTACAGAAGAATGTTGAAAATACCAGGGACAGATATTACAACAGTATTTAAAGCATTTTGAAGGCCAAACCAAAAGACAGCTAATTTCCAATATTAGAAAGAAACAATCATTTTTTGGACATATAACAAGAAGGGAACAGCTGGAATCTATTGTGACAGCTTGGAAAATTGAGGGATGAAGAGTTAGAGGGAAGCAAAGAGAAATGATACCAGACAGATTAAGGGAATGGCTTGGCAGAAGGTCAACAACAGAAATGATAAATAACTGTTGAGATCAAAAGTTGTGAAGAGACATGATCACCTGTGCCAGCTGGCATGGTACTTGATGATGATGATGATGACTCTCAATCAACAGAATGAAAATCCTTAGTGTTATGTCTCATTTTCTGATATCTTTTAGGCTCAGTATTTCTGTTATTGTTTCTTCATTAAATAAATGACAAAAAAACAGGATGTTCAGTGTGTGCACTTTGCACATGTTAAAGAACCATTGGCAGTCAAAAATTGAAAAGAGTAGACTAAAATAACCTCTGCCTAGGCAAAATTGATAGAAATAATATACGGAAGACATCAAACGTCTTGATGATAAAAAAAATAAGAACACCTGTGATGTTGGAGAATATCTACCTGTAGCTGGAATGAAAAAATGGTGGGAACTGATGTTCATAAAAATTCAGTTCCTTGGAACTTTGCTAGCAATAAAACGTTGGCGAGGAAAGGAAGATTCTTTACTAGTTCAGCAATTCTTTACTTTTTGCTTATCTTACCTCCCTTAATATGCACATTTTCCTGTACTCCTATGTAATGTTATATATAATATGTTATATTATATTATTATATATGTTATTAATATGTAAATGTTATATATATATTAAAGATTCTCTTTGTTTATTACATTATATATATGGCCCTTTTCGTCTTGTCAGACGGTCTAGTGGAGGCTATTGTGTATTTTTTGAGGTATTGTTTTTGCCGAACAGCTTCTCTCGTGGCTAATTCTACCAATGTTTGACAAACACACGCGGTCACATAATGAACAGGTCAGGCTCGCTGGTCCACAGGGTTTACCATCCTTTTTCATGAGTCTCTTCTCTTCTAAGTCCTGTCTTAGAACAGTCTCAAATGTTGTTATACCGTTCCTTATACGTGCTCTCCATGATGTGCGATCACTTGCCAGATGTTGCCAGTCGTTTTCACAGATGGAGAAGTCTTTCAGAGATGATTTGCAGATATCTCTATATCGTAGTTTAGGTCTGCCGATTTGTCGTTTTCCGTGTTTTAGCTCGCCATATAGTATTTGCCTAGGAATGCGTTTTTCTTCCATCCGTTGGACATGCCCCAGCCATCTTAGCCTTCGACTTCTGAGCATCGACATGATTGTTAGGGTCTTAGCACGTTGCAGGACAGTTAAGTTGGTTATTTTGTCCTGCCATTTGATGTGCATTATTTTGCGGAGACATCGCATGTGGAAGACATTTAGTCTTTTTCCTGGTTTGAGTATGTTGTCCAGGTTTCGGATCCATATAGTAGTGTGCTAAGCACACAAGTTTGATATATTAAGAGTTTAGTCTTTTGAGTTAGTTTCGTGTTGTTCCATGCCCTTTTTGTGAGTTTGCCGAAGGTCGTAGCTGCCTTACCAATTCGACAGTTTATTTCTTCATCAAGAGAGATGGTTTGCGTAACTGTGGATCCAAGATATGTAAATTTCTGTATTGATTCTAGTGGGCAGTCTTTTAGAGTAATAGATATAGGTTTGAAGTCACATTGATTTAGTATTACTGTCTTCTGAACATTAATTGACAGTGAAAAAAGGTCGCATGCTTTATCCAGGTTGTTGATCAGCGACTGTAGGGTGGCCTCACTATGAGCGACTAGGGCTGCATCGTCAGCAAATAAAAATTCTTTAAGTAGGGCAACATTTGTTTTGGTTTTTGGTCTTAGTCGTGCTAGGTTGAACAGTGAGCCATCTGGTCTAGTGCGAATGTAAATATCTCCTGAGCTGTTTTCGAAGGTGTAATTTAGGAGGGCAGCAAAAAATATACCAAAAAGGGTGGGGGCGAGGACACATCCCTGTTTCACTCCTTTGTTGACTTTGAAATTCTCTGATGGACTCCCATCAAAATGGACTTTGCCATTCATGTCTTCATGGAAGGAAATTATCAGCCTAAGTAATTTAGGAGGGCAGCCTATGCCTTCTAACACCTTGTAGAGACCATCTCTGTTTACTGTGTCGAATGCCTTTGTGAGATCCACAAAGGCAATATAGAGCGGCATATTTTGTTCCCGACATTTTTCCTGCAGTTGTCTAAGAGTGAAGATCATATCTATGGTTGATCTCCCGGGTCTGAAACCGCATTGGGACTCGGGAAGCACCCGTTCTGCAAGTCTATGCAGGCGATTAAGTACGACTCTAGCAAAAGCTTTGCCTGTTGTGCTAAGGAGAGAAATGCCTCTGTAATTGTTGCAGTCACCCCTGTCTCCTTTATTCTTGTACAGCGTTATAATCTTGGCATTTCTCATATCATGAGGTATTTCTCCGTTTCTCCAGCATTTAATTAGCAGTTTGTATAGGTGTGGAAGTAGTACGCTTAGGTTGTCCTTTAGTACATCTGTGGGAATGTTGTCATTTCCGGCAGCTTTTCCTCTTGAGAGGGCATTTATAGCGTCAGCAAGTTCGTTCATAGTAGGCTCAACATCCAGTTCAAACATTGTAGGATATTTGGGTATTGATTGTGCTAGAGCTGTGTTTGCTGGTCTGTCGTCACTGTATAGATTAGAGTAGTGTTCAACCCATCTTTGCATTTGTTGTCCCTTGTCAGTAATAGGTTCTCCAAACTTGGATTTTAGGGGGGCTAATTTTGTTATTTTTGGTCCAAGGGCCTTTTTTATATTGTCATGCATGGTTTTTGAGTCGCCCCTGTCTGAGGCTTTCTGTATTTCAGAGCATGGATTGTTCCAGTATTCGTTTGCGCATCTTCTTGCTTCGCGTTGTAGGGTGGCTTGCGCATGTTTGAGCTGATCCTTGGTGATTTGATTGGGATTATTATTGAAGTTCAGTAAAGCCTTTTTCTTATTAGCTATTAGTGGGTCTAGTCTTGCTGCATTTTCTTCGACCCAGTGGTGAGATTATAATAATTATTTGATTTAAAGACTATCTATGTATCGCTTGCTGGCGATCACTGATTTCTTATTAGTTAAATTGTGATATAATTTGGAGCAGCAGCACATCTCCATACCACAACTGAAAGAAGGTCAGGGACTCATGGCTGACAGCTTGGTGAACCAGAACTATCCATATTCTACTTCACCTTTATCTGCAGTGCCCCTATTGATAGGCCAACCAGTCTGGCCAAATGAATAGGAAATGAGAGGAAATGCAACCCAGTACTCAAAAATGCCAGGCTGAAGATGTGTTGGACACAAATATCACAACTGTGAAGCACAACAATGCATCTGTGTCCACTTAACATCCTTTAAAGGGCAACCCATGGAGAGGAGTAGCCATTACAGGAGTGCAGATGTGGTAGTAACATTGGGGCATTATTTCCATTAATTGATAAAATGTACATGTTTAATTAGCCGCGATAGCTCAGTGTTTAGTGAACTGGACTACAAAGGACAAGAGGTAGGGTTCGATCCCAACCGACGGCTTCTGGGTTCACCCAGCCTTTAATGGGTACCAGATTTTTTTTCTGGGAAAGTAAAGCGGCACGGGCGTAATACCGACCACATTACCCCAAAAATCATGTGCTGAAGGTCTGTAAAATTTATGGTCACTAACACCATATTCCCTATACGTCACTTGGCGTGACGGGGGTACTTTACTTTTTTTTAATTTTTTTACATGTTTAATTGAAAATTGCCACTCTATGTGTTTAACTTTACTTTACCACAGGTTGGACTTTTAAATGCTGAGAAATATGGCACTGAGAAGGTCCGAGTGCTAACTCTGCATAAGAACAGGGGAAAAGGTGGTGCAGTTAGGCTTGTAAGAGTTCTATTTTAAATCTATTTTGACTTTATATTTGATTTTTGGTGGTTTAAAAAAAATTTACTGTGGACTTTTGCAAACTATTGTAGATGGTAAATTCATCATTATTACACATGTAGCCTTATCTGAATTAAAAGAGAATCAGACAGCACATAGGCCCATACAGAGTCCTCCTGGAGAGATGCAAACTTTAAGTAATAAAGTCATATATCTTACTTATCTGCCTTTGCAAAAATAAATTGTGGGGCTAGGATAATGGGTGTGGAAACACAAAAGACAAGAAAAGTTTAGATAGAAAAGAGAGATTGGACAGATTTTGACTTCAACAGATCACAACTAGTAGCTTTAAACAGAGAGGAATGTAGCCTTCATTGTTGCCCCAATGCCCATGACAGTGACATGATAGGAATGAAGCAAGTTTAAAACAGTGCTATAATGTATTAAGTTTGTAGCTTTACTAAAGAAATAGATTTCCAAAGTATATTAGAAGAGGTGTGCTATATGGCTAGTAAAATCTAAATGTGCTACAGTTTGTCCTTACCCTGCGAGCTCAATACAGCAGGTTGTCAAGCCTGAGAGTAATGATGCAGGTAGGCCCACCTCCCCTAAAGTGTCAAGAAGAAAAAGGGCTGAAACACTTGCTCGAGGGGGTCTATTTCTGATTATCACATTGCCGCCTGCTATGAAGCTCTGTATAAAGAGTTTCTTATTACTGTCCTAATTTAAAATAAGCTTCCAACATTAATTCAATATAATCAACTTTAAAAGGAAGGCCATCTTTCTCCACTGAAATGAATGGATATATTTAAAAAAAATGAAAATATCTTAAATTGTTTATAAAAGTAGTTGATTTTTACTTTATCACATTAGTTATTAGTTTCAGTAGCTCAAAGATGATTCATTCATATTGGTTTAATTTCAGTGTTTATATGTTCATAACTAACAGTCGACATGTGATGTTTTTATGCTACCTAAACACATAAATGTTTTTAATATCAGGGAATTCTTTCAAGTAGAGGTAGGAATATCCTGTTTGTTGATGCTGATGGAGCAAGTAAATTCAGTGACCTTGACAAGCTTGAAGCTGGCATGAAGACCTTAAGAGAAGATGCCTTTGAAAAGGCCATAAAGCAAAACAAAAAAGGAAAGAAGCAGGTGAGACTAACTTTTCAAATGATTGTTTCCACACTAGAAATGAACATTAAAATATTTTATTATGCAGTGTAGTTCATCTGCTTCTATAATTATATAGTATGGTTCATTTGCCACTATTATTATATAGTAGTTAGTTCATCTGCCACTATTATTATATAGTAGTTAGTTCATCTGCCACTATTATTATATAGTAGTTAGTTCATCTGCCACTATTATTATATAGTAGTTAGTTCATCTGCTACTATTATTATATAGTAGTTAGTTCATCTGCCACTATTATTATATAGTAGTTAGTTCATCTATCTATCTATCTATTGACCTTTCGAGCCGTAACCGGCCCATAGGGCGTAGACCAAGATACACCTTCTCCTATATGAATTTTTGTTCTAGCAGTTTTCTTTTAAAGATATTTTATCAAATCTCGCCATCTGTCTCTGTTCTGTGCAAGCAGTTCTATCTCATTGAGGGAGCCGATTCCTGCTGCTCTTGCCTCTCTCATCAATGTTCTTCTCAGTGTCTCCCTGGGTCTTCCTCTTTTTCTTTTTCCTGTTGTTTCCCATATGAGGGCTTGCTTTGCTATTCGATTATTATCTCTTCTCATCACATGTCCAACGTATGACCATCGTCTTTTCTTTATTACTGAAGATATTAGTGGTTGATTGGCGATTTCTCTAATTTCCTCGTTTGTTTTGAATTCGTTCCATTCTATACCAAGTATTTTCCTTAGACATTTATTTTCGAATGCGTTCAACTTTGTTTCTATATCTCTTGTTGTTTTCCAGCTTTCACACGCATACGTAAGGGTTGATAGTACATTTGATTTGAATAGCCTAAGTTTTGTGTTTGTGCTAATGAGTTTTGATTTCCACAACTTTTCAAGGCTTCTGAAAGACATTGCTGCCTTAGCCAGTCTGATTCTAATTTCTTTGCTCGTATCCCCTTCTCGATCAATGTGACTTCCCAAGATAGATAAAGTGATCGATCTCTTCTACTGGTTTGTTTTCCATGTGTTAGTTCATCTGCCACTATTATTATATAGTAGTTTGTTCATCTGCTACTATTATTATATAGTAGTTAGTTCATCTGCCACTATTATTATATAGTAGTTTGTTCATCTGCCACTATTATTATATAGTAGTTTGTTCATTCGCCACTATTATTATATAGTAGTTAGTTCATCTGCCACTATTATTATATAGTAGTTTGTTCATCTGCCACTATTATTATATAGTAGTTTGTTCATCTGCTACTATTATTATATAGTAGTTAGTTCATCTGCCACTATTATTATATAGTAGTTAGTTCATCTGCCACTATTATTATATAGTAGTTTGTTCATCTGCTACTATTATTATATAGTAGTTTGTTCATCTGCCACTATTTTTATATAGTAGTTAGTTCATCTGCTACTATTATATAGTAGTTTGTTCATCTGCTACTATTATTATATAGTAGTTTGTTCATCTGCTACTATTATTATATAGTAGTTTGTTCATCTGCTACTATTATTATATAGTAGTTTGTTCATCTGCTACTATTATTATATAGCAGTTTGTTCATCTGCTACTATTATTATATAGCAGTTTGTTCATCTGCTACTATTATTATATAGGAGTTTGTTCATCTGCTACTATTATTATATAGCAGTTTGTTCATCTGCTACTATTATTATATAGTAGTTTGTTCATCTGCTACTATTATTATATAGTAGTTTGTTCATCTGCTACTATTATTATATAGTAGTTTCTTCATCTGCCACTATTATTATATAGTAGTTTGTTCATTTGCTACTATTATTATATAGTAGTTTCTTCATCTGCCACTATTGTTATATAGTTAGCTCATCTGCCACTATTATTATATACACTGGAGTCTGTAGAAATGTGGTTTTACAGAAGAATGTTGAGAGTACCATGGACAGCTAAGAAGAGTAATGATGTTCTGAGAGAGGTCAAAGCAAAAAGAGAGCTAATTTCCATTATTAGGAAGAAACAATCATCATGTTTTGGCCATGTAATGAGAAGAGAACAACTGGAATATATTGTAACAACTGGAAAATTGAGGGACGAAGAGATAGAGGGAAGCAAAGAGAAAAAATAACAGACAGCTTAAGAGAATGGCTTGGCAGAAGGTCAACAACAGGAATAATAAATAGCTGCCGAGATCGAAAGTTGTGGAGAGACATGATCACCTACGCCAGTAGGCCCAGTACTTGATGATGATGAATGAGAAGAGAACAACTGGAATATATTGTAACAACTGGAAAAATTGAGGGACGAAGAGATAGAGGGAAGCAAAGAGAAAAAATAACAGACAGCTTAAGAGAATGGCTTGGCAGAAGGTCAACAACAGAAATGATAAATAGCTACCAAGATCGAAAGTTGTGGAGAGACATGATCACCTACACCAAAAGGGTCCGGTACTTGATGATGATGATGATGATTGTTATATATAGTATAGTTCATCTATTGTAATCATGTAATGTATGAACTTATATCTTTCATGATTTCATATTTCTTCCAGGGACAAATGGCAGTAGTGTGTGGCTCCAGAGCTCACATGGAGAAAGAGTCTATTGTAAAAGTAAGCTGGCCACTGTTTTCTTCCTATAATTGACTGATAATGTAAATAGTGATCTTTTCTACCTGCAATATATTGAAACAATTTTCAGTTGTTTGCGGATATGTTCCTACTGATTTTTTTATTTTTTTTTTTTTTTTTTTTTTTTGTGCGTAGAGCATGCCCCTCTAAGGAAAAATTATTTAAATGTCTACACAAATGTTTTATGCTTCAAAAAGTAAAAATATAACCTCAAAATTTAGAGGTGTTTATATTGGTGACTTGACAGTGTGACAAGCTATATATGCTGGAGTTTCTCTCTACCCAATTTTTTTTTTTTTTTACCTTAGGGAGACATGATGATTAACCTAACAAGCGATCAGTAATAAAAAAAATGTTTCACTTCACTTCAGAAACTGTGGTTTCTTCATGGCTTTACCCGCACCTGGTTTCTGGATAACAGCACCCAAAAAAAAAAAAAAAAAAAAGGTCTCAAGCGCATGTGAGCACAACAAAAAAAATAACCTTGGCAGTTGAAAGTAAGAAAGAGTAAGCCTAAATGATTGCTTCTCTGGCAAAATTGTTAAGCAACGAAGAAGATGGTTGTGTTGGGCTGAAAAGGTGCTGATATTGTGGCTTTATCTCCAACTAGTGACACAAGACACCCATCCCAACTTCATGTTTAGAAGAAGAATTCTCGTATATAGAACCTTCCTTGTTGTACTCAAACTTCTATACTTAGATTTTCATATGTAGAACTTTCCTCATCGTTCTCTAAATTCTATACTTAGATTATCATATATAGAACTTTCCTTATTGTTCTCTAAATTCTATACTTAGATTTTCATATATAGAACTTTCCTCATTGTTCTCTAAATTCTATACTTGGATTCCTGTATACAGAACCTTCCTCATTGTGCTCAAATCCCTATACTTGGATTCCTGTATACAGAACCTTCCTTGTACTTAAATCTCTATACTTGAATTCTTGTATAGATAACCTTCCTCGTTGCACTGAAGTCTCTATACTTGGATTCTCATATGTGGAACCTCCCTTGTTGTACTCAAATCTTAAATTCTTGTATATAGAATCTTCTTCATTGTACTTAAATCTCTGTATGTGCACCAGAGCTGGAAGTTGTCAGTGACCCACAGCTGATGGCTTGCGGCAGAATCGGTGAACCATCCAGACCCTGCTCCACCTCTCCGTGGTGTCTCTAGTAACAGACTAACCTGTCTAGTCTGTCCAAGCGAGCAGGGATCGAAGAGGGAAGACAACCTGGTACTCAAAAATGTCGTGCTGAAGTCGGATGTGTTGGACCGAAAGGTGCAAATATAACAGTTATACTGCAAACCACAATACAACGCAGACACGCCCACTTAACGTCCTTTTAAGGGCGGATGATGAAGAGGATTATTCTAGTCTACCAGAATACTCTAGAATGCTTTAGTCATCGGGCGAAAACAAGCAAGCAAATCTCTGTATTTGGGTTTTAGTGTTTACAAAGAAACCTTACAATTGTACTTATATCTGATCTTGTCACAGCCCACAAATTGCATCACATGTCTCTTGTTCTCCTCACAATTTGTAAGATGAATGATGATGAAATAAAGGTAAGAATTGAAAATGAAAATGTCTGGAGTAAAGAATCTGAATAATTGATATTGTTATAGAGGAAACTGATGTTTTGTAATTTATTTGTAGCACTTGGTTTTGATTGAGTACATTCTGATGTGGACAGAAATGATCTCCTGAAAAGTGTAGAGTAGTTAATAATCTGATGTATTATTTTTTTTCATTAAAAATATTTGTCTTGCAGCGATCAGTGTTCCGTACATTCCTCATGCTGGGCTTTCATTTTGTTGTGTGGTCATTGTGTGTGAGAGGCATCAGAGACACTCAGTGTGGGTTCAAGTTACTTTCTCGTGAAGCTGCCATTTTACTATTTTTAAATCTCCATGTTGAAAGATGGTAAGTTTAAGATTAATAATTGTTCTTTTGATCTCAAGATAGGAGCAAAGTGAAACTTGAGTTCTAGTGTTGACACTTACAAGTGCTGTTAAAATGGTTGGGTCTTCAAGTCATGTGAGTATGCCACCTAGCAACTTGTACATTCTCATCAGAGGTGGATATACAAATAAAAGGATCAGGGTTGAGAATTAAAACATATCACTGATCTTCATGGTGAGCAGCCCTCCTTGGTTCTTTGTCATTTGTAATGTTTGAAATGCCTCACATCGTGAGTTTCGATGCTTGAAGCAACACTATCCAGAAGTCTCCGAACACGTCTGGATAGGCGGCCCAGCACATGTGGGTGAAAAACTTGCATGCTAAGATGCCGATTCAAGTCTCGTAATTTACCTTTACCTTACTTTAATGTTTGAAATTGATGGATTAGTTTGGGGAACTAGGTGGTCTAGTGGTAAGACATCTGCTTCTGGATAGGAAAGTCCTGGGTTTGCAATCCCATCACAGGTGTTGTGAATTTTTCTTCTTTAAATCCATGGTTTCCTCATGACTTTACTTACCTCTGGCCTCTGTTTAGTGAGGTCTAGTATTAGATCCCACTTTCGATAATAACAAAAGAAAGAGTGAAAAAAAAACAAAAGGTGGTAAAAATATATTCTCAAATGTCCCATCACTAAATTTCAATTTCCAAAGTTCTTATTCTGCAATTTTAAATTCTCTTACTTTCCTTGCCTACTCCAACCAATCCTTTTCAAATCTCAGGAGCAAAACTTGGTACATTTATTGTGAAAAACCAGATGTATGATTATTTGACCACCCTGACATCTGCATGAAATGAGGAAGTTTTAAAACAACTAAAAATGAAAAGAGAACTACTAAACACAATTAGAGCAAGACAAATGAAATTTTTGGGTCATGTTAAAAGACACAACAGCCTAATAAAAGTAATATTGGAAGGGAAAATACAAGGTAAAAGAGGCAGAGGCAGACCAAGACTAACATGGATGAGTAACATCAAAAGCTGAACAAGTCAGCCTATGACAATCTGCACCATCAAAGCAAGAGACAGAGTGGAATGGCACTCCATGGTAGCCAACCTTCGATGCGGAGACGGCACTCAATGATGATGACATCTGCATAATTGTGTGACCTGAGTGTGTCAAAATAACTTATTTAGCTGAAGTTGCATAGGAAACTGAACATCATTACTTTGTTTACTAATATGTCAGTAATTGATCACTTAATTCTACCTTGATCCATCTTCACTTTCACCCACCCATTTTCTACTGTTGTGATTATTCTGTTATTCCACAACTATTGTTCTGCTTCCCCACTCTTTGATCAGTGTTCAGGTCTGCCATTTTTATCACACATATGAGGAATATAAGAAAATGAAAGAATATTGTGGACAAGTTCTGATGACACAGTAAATAAAGGTTCTTATTTTCTAAATGTCATTGTTGGTGTCTTATTTTCTAAGTGTCATTGTTGGTGTCTTATTTTCTAAGTGTCATTGTTGGTGTCTTATTTTCTAAGTGTCATTGTTGATGTCTTATTTTCTAAATGTCATTGTTGATGTCTTATTTTCTAAATGTCATTGTTGATGTCTTATTTTCTAAATGTCATTGTTGATGTCTTATTTTCTAAGTGCCATTGTTGGTGTCTTATTTTCTAAGTGTCATTGTTGGTGTCTTATTTTCTAAGTGTCATTGTTGATGTCTTATTTTCTAAATGTCATTGTTGATGTCTTATTTTCTAAATGTCATTGTTGATGTCTTATTTTCTAAGTGTCATTGTTGATGTCTTATTTTCTAAGTGTCATTGTTGATGTCTTATTTTCTAAGTGTCATTGTTGATGTCTTATTTTCTAAGTGTCATTGTTGATGTCTTATTTTCTAAGTGTCATTGTTGATGTCTTATTTTCTAAGTGTCATTGTTGATGTCTTATTTTCTAAATATCATTGTTGATGTCTTATTTTCTAAATGTCATTGTTGATGTCTTATTTTCTAAGTGCCATTGTTGATGTCTTATTTTCTAAATGTTATTGTTGATGTCTTATTTTCTAAATGTCATTGTTGATGTCTTATTTTCTAAGTGCCATTGTTGATGTCTTATTTTCTAAATGTCATTGTTGATGTCTTATTTTCTAAGTGCCATTGTTGATGTCTTATTTTCTAAGTGCCATTGTTGATGTCTTATTTTCTAAGTGTCATTGTTGATGTCTTATTTTCTAAGTGTCGTTGTTGATGGTCTTATTTTCTAAGTGTCGTTGTTGATGTCTTATTTTCTAAGTGTCGTTGTTGATGTCTTATTTTCTAAGTGCCATTGTTGATGTCTTATTTTCTAAGTGTCATTGTTGTCTAAGAGGAGGCAATGTAATGGTTTGGGGAAGAATTTCTTATATAGGCAGATTTAACCCCATCATCATGAATGGCAACTAGATGGATATTGGATACAGAGATGAAATCATCACACTAGAGCCTTTACTCAATGCAATTGGACCATGATATTGTGACAGGACAAACATATGGCATATGTTATGAGCTGCTTTCAGCAGATTAATGTCTTACCTACACCTGTTGTTTCCCTGAACTCCTTTTCTATCGAACACACGCGGGATGAACTGGATCAGAGGCTGTGATGAAGACAAAACCATAATGAAAACCACCTCTAGTTTAAACAAGCATTGCAAGAAAAATGGAATAACATGCTCAAACAATGGATCCAATGTCTCATTGGCTCGATGATATGATACTGTCAGGCTGTGATACCAGCTCAAGGTGATCACACACATGGTTCTGAGATCAAGATTTCATTTTTTTCATGGAGGTGCTGCACTTACTTTAGTCATTATCTTTCCTGATACTTTCACCAAAATCAAAGTAATTGCTTGCTCTTTTATTCAACCATACTGTTCAGCAAGTTTTATTTCATGTTCAAGAAATCATGCACTCTGACCTATTTAATGTTGCACAATGACTTATCTGTGTGTGTACTTTGTGTTGTTTCCCAACACCTGACACATATGTAAAGCATTAATGTATAATTGTTAATTGCCTAAAAACCAAGGACATTATTATGCTTATTTCTTATAGGGCCTTTGATGTTGATCTATTATATATTGCCCAGTACTTTCGAGTTCCTGTTTCAGAAGTTGCAATAGAGTGGCATGAAATTGAAGGTAGTAAATGTCAGTTTGTTTATTTATGTTTTTTGCTCTGTTAAATATTTTTAAAATGAACTGTCATGTACCTCTACAACTCCCATCCTTAGTGATGTTATAGTTCGTGGAAGGCCCTGGTATTAGTGCAAACAAATTAAAATCCATAATTGCTCAACCGCCAGAGACAGTGGAATCATCCAAATTAAGACTCATCTCATTGAAGGATCCAAACAAAGAAAGGCAGCTGCAGTCCACATCATAGTAGCTACAACACAAGTCAAAAGACATAAGGCCAAGCAGCGCCAAAAGTGAATGCAGCTGAACTGTCCTTCAGCATACATTATCATAATTCATCATAAGCAATCTGAATAATCGAAACAAGACCAGGATGACAAACACAGCTCATGGTGTGCACAGAGCACTAAACTTGGTAGCTTTAACAGCAAGCTGGATTTGGAGTATGAGGAAACTGCAACAAGGAACACTTTTCAGACTGAGCCTCAATGTTTCCTGCCACCTATCTGCCATATTGACCAGAAGTTCCTTAATGTTGTTTATTAGCCTAATACAGACATTCTTGATAAAAGAAAGGACCTCTAATATTTTTAATGTGGTTTATAGGGAATGTAATGATAGTGTCCATATTTCTTTGACCACTGTATATTTTGGTCTGATATATTTAGCACTACCTGTTGTTTTTGCAAGAAAACATCTCTGGTATCCATTTAAGGCTGTTGTTAAATCTAGTGACCAGGCAGTATGGACTACCAACTGTCAGTGCAACAACACATGTGATCTAGGATAGAAAATAGTGCAGAGATCTGGGGCAGAGCCGACTAGTGACAGCCAGTGCAACAACACACATGATCTAGGATAAAAAATAGTGCAGAGATCTGGCAGCACTACCAACTGTCAGTGCAACAACACATGTGATCTATGATAAAAAATAGTGCAGAGATCTGCAGCACTACCAACTGTCAGTGCAACAACACATGTGATCTAAGATAGAAAATATTGCTAAAATCTGGCAGCACTGCCAACTGTCAGTGCAACAACATGTGATCTAGGATAGAAAATAGTGCTGAGATCTGGCAGCACTACCAACTGTCAGTGCAACAACACATGTGACCTGTCTTAGCCATCAGCAAGAATACTGTATTTATGATACATTCTGAAATGTGTTTATATGATTGTTTCCTTTTCCCTAACACCCCCCCCCCCCAAACTCCTTTGTGGTCAATGACTTTCTTGTGCACCAAGCACTCAATTAATGAACTGTTCATTTAATTTTCATTATTCTTCTGTAAAACCACATTTCATTTGACTCAAGTAATTTTTCTGTGTTTGTATAAATACAATTTTACAGAAGAATGTTGAGAACACCACGGGCAGCTAAGAAGAGTAATGAAAACATTCTGAAAGAGGCCAAAGCAAAAAGAGGCTAACTTTCAATATTAAGAAAAAGCAATCATCATTCTTTGGCCATGTAATGAGAAGGGAACAGCTGGAATATATTGTGACAACTGAGAAAATTGAGAAATGAAGAGACGAGGGAAGCAAAGAGAAAAGATACCAGACAGCTTAAGAGAATGGCTTGGCAGAAGGTCAATAACAGAAATGATAAATAACTGTCAAGATCAAAAGTTGTGGAGAGAAATGATCACCTATGCCAGCAGGCATGATACTTGATGATGATGATGATGATGATGATGATGATGATAATAATAAATACAAAGAAGGGGACATAACTGAGTTAGTCAATGAGTAATTGTTAGATGACACAACAACAACATATGAATCCTTGACTGCATGCAAACATAGCACATATAGGGATGGACACATAAGAGAGTAGATCAGGAGTTTTAGAATCAACATGTTTATCTTTCAGCTTCTTTTAAAGGATGCTGTTAAATCTGGTCGATTTCTTCACAAATGTTGAAATGAAAGTTGGAAAAGAAGGTTCCCTCTTTTTATCATTCACCCATTAAGTGACCAAGAAAAAGAGTTCTTAAATGTTATGTAGAGCCAGTTTTAACATATGGATGTGAATCATGGACAATAGGACAACACACAAGAAAATCACTGGAGTCTGTAGAAATGTGGTTTTACAGAAGAATGTTGATAATACCATGGACAGCTAAGAAGAGTAATGAAAACGTTCTGAAAGAGGCCAAAGCAAAAAGAGAGCTAATTTCCAATATTAGGAGAAACAATCATCATTTTTTGGCCATGTAATGAGAATAGAATAACTGGAATATATTGTAACAACTGGGAAAATTGAGGGGTGAAGAGATAGAGGAAAGCAAAGGGAAAAAATACAAGACAGCTTAAGAGAATAGCTTGGCAGAAGGTCAACAACAGAAATGATAACTGTCGAGATCGAAAATTGTGGAGAGACATGCTCACCTACACCAGCAGGCCCGGCCGGTACTTGATGATGATGATTACTGCTGAATGAAGGAGGGAACGACATTAGAGAGATGATATGTAATGCTTCACTTGAGTAGCTGTACAAAGCTGACACTAGGTTATGTAGATGTGGCTCCCTCATCTTATTCTAATATATTATCTTAGCACCAAAAAGTTATTGTGAAGTTTTGTTTTGTCATTTTTCTCTAATATAAATTAACAATATCTATTCACAGGTACAAAAATGGTTCCAATTTGGAGTTGGTTGCAGATGGGAAGAGACATTGTATTAATACGATTACGTTATACTTTAGGAATATGGAAAATAAAGACAAAGTTTTAACCTGCATTCTATGTTTGTGCTTTAATTTCTGCTTTTGACATATGTTTTCATGTAAACATAAATTATATGTAAATTATGGAGATGTTTTTGGGCAGCCGCCATTAAAGTATACTTCATATTTTCAAGATTTAAAAAAACCACATGTTTATGATTGTTGTATGAGAAGTATTTCACTTTCCCATATGTTGATATATTGCCATATCAACATAATTATACTCTATAATCACTAGCCCGTGGAAGCAATCTCTTATGTTCCATCAATGTTTTGCCTTGAAACACTAAAATTATATTCTAATTAGCACATCAGTTTTGCTTTGTTAATAAAGAAAACAAATTACTTAAAATAGAGTTCATTGATTGCAAGGTTTTAATTTATGTAAGATTCTATATAATATTTTGAGTACCAGAAATTAAAACTTTTTATTTAAAATTATGTCAAATAATTTTTCTATTACTATAGTTTATACCATTTATATATTTATTGTGTTTTAATGAAAACTGTTTGCACATTCATCCATCTGTTATTTTTTTGTGCCTTTCAGATAATTAATATTTATATTAATGTGTGATACTTTAGTGTGCAAGACTTTACTAGATCATAGTGAATTATGAAATAAATGTATTTTATAATCATGTCAGCTATTTTAATTAATCCATAATGGATAAATAAAGCCTAAATAGTTTCTTCTAGTCTGAATAAACTTGTGGATGTCTCCAGTAGAACATAAAACCAAACTAAGAACATATTTGTGTTTCAACCAGATAGTAGAAAACAGGAAGATAAACTTGTCAGATTATCATCATTTCAATCATTTTGTGTGAGTTTGTAAACAAAAATATTGAGAACAATTCTCACACATTGTTGACCAGACAAAGCATCCAAGGACTGCTCAAAAGGAAATGGGTAAATCAGCAAAAGATGTAGAAATCTTAACATTTGTATGTGGTGTTGATAGACATATCATTCCAGTAAGGGCATCCTGTAGCATAAATGACATTGGAGAGTGGGGTCTTGGGGCTTTCACTTATCTTTAACATGATTTTTGAGGGAGTGTCCTGTGCTCCAAGTATTCTGTGCTCTCATTTCCCTGGGTGCCCTTCCTTCCCTAACCATGGGCTGGTGTCTATTGTTTTCTTCAGTTGGGTTGAGGAATTTGTAAAATCCTGCTGTTGTTCATAAGAAGCAAGCCTCTTACGACGTTGCTAATCGAGAAGTATCAGTAAGAATTGACATTTTTGTATATTGATGTAATTAGCAACATTATACATTTCAAGTAAATATTTTTACGTAGGGAGGTCAAAAAGTAATGCACACCAATTTTTTTCTCGGCTAATAATAAAGATAGGAATATGAAATTTTGCACACTTGGAATATGACATGTTCCAATTATGTGCACCAAATTGCACAGCATTCTGAAAAATATTACGCAATCTATGAACCGTTAAAATGGAGCTTGTCAACAATGTCCGTTACAAACAGCGAATTGTCATAGAATTTCTGGTTGCGGAGAAAGAAACTGTGGCAAACATTCATAAACGACTGTGTGCAGTGTACAAATGTTCTGCAGTCGATAGGAGCACAGTTAGTCGCTGGGTTCAGAGAATTAAAGCTGCAGAAAGTGTACGAGTGGAGCTGCATGATTTACCGCGTTCTGGACGTGTTGCCTCGGCTACCAGCACAGACATGTTAAACCGGGCTGATGCCATTATTCGTAAGGATAGGCGTATCACTAGTCAGCAATTGGCATTACAGCTTACAGTCAGCAAGGGAAGTGCAATTGCAATTTTTAAAACTCTCGGATATTCAAAGATTTGCGCTCGACGGGTTCTTCGGTGCCTAACAAATGATCACAGAGTTCAAAGGAAAACATTCTGTTCTGAATTGTTGGAGCGTTTCGGTGTTGAAGGAGAAATGTTTTTGTCAAAAATTGTTACCGGTGACGAAACGTGGGCACATTATTATGAGCCTGAAACAAAAATGCAGTCAATGGAATGGCATCATCCGCAGTCACCAAAAAGAAAAAAATTCAAAACATCTCCATCAGCCGGAAAGGTGATGATCACTGTCTTCTGGGACATTGATGGTGTGATTCTTGTTGATGTAATGACAAGAGGTGAGACAATCAACTCGACAGCTTACATCAATACACTGACAAAACTCAAAAATCGGTTCCACAGAGTTCGGCCTAATAAGCCATCTGCAGATATGTTGCTTCAACATGACAATGCACGCCCTCACACAAGTCTGGTAACACGGGAAGCAATCAACAAATTTGGTTGGACTGTACTGCCCCATCCTCCTTACAGCCCTGATCTGACTCCCTCAGATTTCCATCTGTTTGGACCACTCAAAAAATTCCTGCGTGGGACACACTTTGACAATGATGAGGATGTGATCCGTGCAGTTAAAAAATGGCTACGCGAGCAGGACAAAACTTGGTACAAACGAGGCATTCATGACCTAGTTTCGCGTTGGCGTAAGGCAATACGCTTGGACGGAGATTATGTTGACAAATAGGTAGTGTCAATGGGAGGTTCAGCTACAATCTGAAAATTTCACACATTTTGCCCGAATAGTTTCCGAGAAAAAAAGTGGTGTGCATTACTTTTTGACCTCCCTTCAGTATAAATAAACGGTGTATAAAGTGTTTGTAGTTATTGAATAATGTTGATCATAACTTTTAGAGCTTCAATCATTTTGATCATTATTGTTAGAGCTGAAATAAAATTGATCATGATTAGTAAAGCTGAAATAATTTTGATAATTATTAAAACTTAAATAATGTTGATCATGATTATTTGAGCTGAAATAATTTTGATAATTATTAAAACTTAAATAATGTTGATCATGATTATTTGAGCTGAAATAATTTTGATAATTATTAAAACTTAAATAATGTTGTTCATGATTATTTGAGCTGAAATAATTTTGATAATTATTAAAACTTAAATAATGTTGATCATGATTATTTGAGCTGAAATAATTTTGATAATTATTAAAACTTAAATAATGTTGTTCATGATTATTTGAGCTGAAATAATTTTGATAATTATTAAAACTTAAATAATGTTGTTCATGATTATTTGAGCTGAAATAATTTTGATAATTATTAAAACTTAAATAATGTTGATCATGATTATGTGAACTTAAATAATTTTGACCATTTTTGTTAAGCTTAAATAAAGTTGGTCATTTCTATTGGAACTTAATAATGTTGATAGTGGATTGGAAGGATGTGCATTCTGTGTCCAAAAGGGTAAGCCTCAATGTCAGACAGGTTTTCTTTTTCATTCGTTCTCTTACATATCAATCAAATTTGTAAACTTGACAGTCTCTTACAGAAACTTCTCCCATCCATAAAGTTTATCACTCAAAGAGAGCATGCCTCCCTCACCATGCTTATCTCATGAAGATGACACTCCTAAAGGATATAAGGTCATCTTTTTGTCCCAGTTTTCAGTTTCTTGTATATGAGGTTACTGACATTGGCTAGTAGTCAATTTGAAGACCATCACCTGATTTCCTCTTGATTAGCAGCAGTTTGTATTTGGTACTTTTGTTGTTAGATTTAGAGTGCCAATATTTATATAAATATTTTCCCTTCATTTCTTATCATAGTAGGCTGAGTGGTCTAGAGGTAAGACATCACTATCTGAAGTAGAAAGTTTCAATCCTACTACCTGTGGTGGGGATTTTTCTCTTCAAATCCATTGTTTCTTTGTGACTCTCGCCTGGTCTCTGGGTAGTGAGATCTGATGTTTAGCCCTCTCATATGGCAGCAAGAAACAGGAGGTCCTATCATTAAAGAACTCTTGGCTGTTGGAAATCAAGAAGAGTGTGCCAAAAATTGCCTGGGCAAAACTGATAGAAAAAGATTTACCCAAAACATTACTTTTGATGCTTAAAAGAAAAACAAAATTAGAGCATCTCTAAAGTCAAAGAATATTTGCTTATATAAGACACCTGAGCACATGTCTGTTTGTGTGAGTAATAGAAAAAAAGGATATTAATTTAAAATTCAGTCCCTCTAGACTTCCTTAGAAATATAAAGCTGCTGTATGCAGATGAACAAAAACAAACATTTGTTATCATAGTTTTAATCTTTCTTTATGCTTAGTATTTGAGTTGTGCAGCATCACCTGTTAACAGATTTTATCCGTTTTCTTCTTTGTGTATAGATTGCTTTCAGGATCTGTTGTGCTTTTTTACATTTTTGTTTCAGTCTTTAAGGTTGTCTTCAATTAATGCCTCTCTCAAATTATCTTATTATTTTTATTGCTCTTCTGTGTTTTTATAAAAAATCTGTGAGAAATATTATCTTAACATTCTCTTTGTTTTTGGTTAAGGTTGTAGCTGTATGTTTGAAAAGTTGATAATTTGTATGTTGTAAATTATATTTGATTCTTTGAATAATGTCATGTATGGTATAAGCTATCAATTTTCTCTATGAATAAAATTAACAGCAGGTAATAATAAGACATAATAAGCTGTACAAAGTACACCATTTATTTTGTGGGTCACTGTTATTACTCAAAGTTTTCTCTCAATATTGACAACATAGGACAAAGGTACAACCAGTGAACTCACTCTCTTTTCATATTTGAAACTTAAAGTTGATGTGAGTGCTGCATGCAAGGATCAAAATGTTGCACAAATTGTAAGGTATGCAATGACATTGAATTGTATTTTTGCCACCAAATGTTCTTGAGCTCTGCAGTATGTTTGTCTCAAACAATAATCATGTTTTACTTATTATTTATTAATATTAACAGTCATGTATTTAATACTTATTTTGAACTTGTTAATTTTTAGTCATCGTTATGATCTTTCAGCCTGAGGGAGCAAACATAGCTGTAGTTGGTCTTGCTGCAAGGAACCTGTGCCAAAGTGTTTATTCTCTCTTGTAAATAGTTTCCTGTAGTTGTTTAATTACATAAAGTTTGCCAGCTCCTTTATTATTATTAATAATTGTTATTAATTACTTGAATAGAAATAACAAAAAGGTACTCATCAAGCTTTACACAGATTTTTTTTGTTTCACTAATACTTTAGTTAATTTGCTCATCTGTGTCTTCCTATGAAGATCGAATACACATGCTGCTTCTATTATACATTCAAAGTGATTAGTAGAAGCTATATTTTTTAAAGCAAAAATTGTGGGGGTTAAATATTGAATATTGCAAACCCTGAAACTCTCAGATTTGCTCATCTTTGAAGTTTTTATTACGAACACTAACGTAAAAAACATTATTCGTACATGAGTGTGTACTTTAGCTTAAAATGCTGCATTTTATGTGTCACAAGTTGAAACCACATACACACAATACATCAATTTTAAGAATGAGAGGAATGTACCAGGTTCAAGACATCTTCCATAAAAGCTGCTAAATTTACAAGATTAGAACTAAATGCCCTTTAGGGATGAACATAAACAGCTGTGTTTCAGGTAAATATGACGTCAGTGGCCATATTTTTCCAAAACTATTATTAGATCTAAGGGTGGCCATCCTGCTTTCTTTGGTACTCACTTTCAGGGACTTAGCAAAACCTGAAGCTACGTCGGTCAGAAAAAAAAATTGTCACCTTTGAAAAGAACCAGGACCACAAATTATGTGAAGAACTTTTGTTTTCAATTTGAGACTTAAATTATTATTTTTTTTTTTTCTGGTTTAAAATCTTTGTTTTCCAGTCTTCCACTTTCTTTGGTTAATTTCCCTACAATATTTCTTACTGTTAATGATTTATTTGTAACTGCCAAGCAGTTTTTTTGTCATTATTGCTGGTGTTGGTTAATCTATATTTAAATTTTAAAATCATATTTATTGTTATTATTTTAAGTGTTTTATTATTTTAAGTGTTTATTAACTAACGTTAAGTTTGTTTGTAAAAAAGGAAAGCTTATGTAAAGTGTTTATGTTTTCTTTTATTTAGAAGTCACACTGTTTGATTTTAGGGGAAACCGTTCCATTTATTGTGTGTATCATTCCAGTGAAGTGTATTTCCTCCTTGGTGCAAGGATATGTGTTATTTATTATAGAAATGTAGATACGTGTAACATGTTATTAGGTAACAGATTCTACTACATTGTATTCTAGGCAAATCTGTAGGTGTTCAGTTGTGTCTAATAGGAAGTAAATGATTTCTATGATAATTAAAATCAGGTGGTCCCTGTGTGTTTGATTTATATACCTCAGACCCGATCAACTAGGGAAATCAAAACTGTTAATGCATTCAATTATCTTAAAGGAGTGCTGTTTAATGAAAGGATTTCTTCTTCAGCATTCCCTCATACAAGTAGTGTAGATGCCTTATGATACAACAATCCATGTAATGCCTTTATATCAGTCTTCAGCATGGGTAAATTTTAATTTGGTCAACAATTTTGCAGGACAAAGGTCATTTAGAGCTACTCTTTTCAACTTTTAACTGCTATGAGTCCTTTAATATAAGCTGAGTGCCTGCAGGACCTCCTATGTTTGCCTTATCTGAGAGGGCTAGACATCTGATATCACTACCAAGGCAGGATAAAGCCATGAAGAAACAATGGCTTCCAAGTGACAAATTCCCTCTGCCTGTGGTGGGATTTGAACCCATACTTTCTTGTTCAGAAGTTCATGCCCTTATCTCTGGAACACCCAGCACCCAAATATAAACATTAAAAATTTTTTTAACCCACAAACCATCAGGATATGCGTGGATGTGATGCTGTAAGTATTCTTCTAACATATCTATAAAGAAAAAATGTGTTTACTAAATATATAAATATATATATACACCTGTGACTATCAATCAGGCCAGATATGTAAATTTATATTATAGAAATAAAATAATATATTTCTCTTGTCATGCTTTTGTTGAAATTTGTTCATGACTAGATTAATTTCAGTCTTAGTGATAGCCAAAGGAGCAGGTTAAAGATTTTTTCATATTTTTTTGCATTTCAAATTTTCAATCAAGCAAGTACAGAGTAGACAATGTTTGATTTCTTATATGAGCTGCTTTGTTTCTTTCTGATATTGAGATCAACATCATCATGTGTGTTGTCTGAATACTTCATGCATAAACACAACCCCTCAAGATTGGATACTGTGCTTGAGAATGCAGTCACACTGAAATAAACAAGAAGCAAACATAAACATTTATAAACTTGTGCTTAACACTCAGCGCCAGTAACAAGTTCTTCTACTTGGATATTGGGTAATTGTAAATGTTGGAATTGAGTTTAAACTGCTAACCATCGTCAGTGCTTTCTGTGACTGAAATTGTCATTGTGTAATCAGCAAGAAACCAGTAGAAGAGATCAATTACTTTACCTATCTTGGAAGTCACATTGATCGAGAAGGGGATACAAGCAAAGAAATTAGAATCAGAATAGCTAAAGCAGCAATGTCTTTCAGAAGCCTTGAAAAGTTGTGGAAATCAAAACTCATCAGTACAAACACAAAACTTAGACTATTCAAATCAAA
This sequence comes from Megaustenia siamemsis, assembly GCA_032433765.1. Classification (NCBI taxonomy): domain Eukaryota; kingdom Metazoa; phylum Mollusca; class Gastropoda; order Stylommatophora; family Ariophantidae; genus Megaustenia; species Megaustenia siamemsis. The sequence continues at coordinate 58,720,935 of JAVIAB010000001.1, forward strand.
TGTACTATCAACCCTTACGTATGCGTGTGAAAGCTGGAAAACAACAAGCGATATAGAAACAAAGTTGAACGCATTCAAAAATAAATGTCTAAGGAAAATACTTGGTATAAGGTGGAACGAATTCAAAACAAACGAGGAAATTAGAGAAATCGCCAATCAACCACTAATATTTTCAGTAATAAAAAAAAGATAATGGTCATATGTTGGACATGTGATGAGAAGAGATAATAACCGAATAGCAAAGCAAGCCCTCATATGGGAAACAACAGGTAAGAGGAAAAGAGGAAGACCCAGAGAGACACTGAGAAGAACATTGATGAGTGAGGCAAGAGCAACAGGATTCGGCTCCCTTAATGAGATAGAACTGCTTGCACAGAACAGAGACAAATGGCGAGATTTGATAAAATATCTTTAAAAGAATTGAAAACTGCTAGAACAAAAATTCAGATAAGAGAAGGAGTATCTTGGTATACGCCCTATGGGCCGGCTACGGCTCGAAAGGTCAATAGATGATCAGCAAGACACTAAAAAAAACCCAATGCCAGTAAAACAATACAGGCACTGTCTTGAAACCCCAGGGAGTGAGAAAGCCAGGAATACATGGGGAAGAGATATCACAGAAACCCTCAAGAACATTGGCCTTGACTAAAGAGAAGTAGAGTAAATGGCCCTAAATAGGAATGGATGGAAAGACCTTGTCTGTGGCTTTTGCTCCTCTAAGGGGTCTAAAGGGATTTGATTCATTGTAATCATTAAGCCTGGGGTGATAACTACCCCTTTTCCCCAAAAAATATGCAGTTAGTCTTGGAAAATTATGGTCACTAACACCATTTTTCTCACATACAGAGCAAAATGTTGTGGCAACATTCACTTACTTTTAAATCAGCAACAGATTGTAGTAATAAGAGCTTCACTTTACTTACTTTTAAATCAGCAACAGATTGTAGTAATAAGAGCTTCACTTTACTTACTTTTAAATCAGCAACAGATTGTAGTAATAAGAGCTTCACTTTACTTACTTTTAAAGCAGCAACAGATTGTAGTAATAAGAGCTTCACTTTACTTACTTTTAAATCAGCAACAGATTTTAGTAATAAAAGACATTCTTTAAGTACAGTGGTGATCACCCTGGATACAACAAGTATTGAAGATATTTTTTGTCATACTGTCATTTTTACATCTTTTTTTTGTCATCAGAATTGCTGATATCACAGATATAATTGTATCAGCAAATTTGGCACACCTGCATTGACTGTACATTTATGAATTGTTCTTCCAAGATTCCTGTAGAGATATTTTGAAATAATGGGAGTTCATATTTTGAAGAGGAACTAGTTCCATAATTTTATATCATTACAAATCCATTGTAGTTAACGTCATTCAGTTTATTAAATCAAAAATACTACACATTTTTAGTCAGCACGATATTTACAGATAAATGATCCATTACTTCAGCACATTGAACATTGTTTTTTACTTTAATTGTATACCAGGTTATTAACACTGGAATTCTATCATCCCGTCCCACAAATGAGAAAGTAGCTCACCTTCTCTTGTTGTATCTTCTCATCATATGGCTAACATTGGTTCACCTTCTTTTATTGATCACTTGTTATTTTAATCATCATGTCACAAAAAGAAAAGAAGTTGACCACAGGGAAACTCCAATATATAAATATGCTTTGTCACATTGTAAAGTCATTATAAAAGTAAACACCTTCACATTTGGAAGTCAATACTTCTACTTTGTTAAAAATTATATTATCACAGTGAAAAATTATATTATCACAGTTAACAATTATATTAGCACGGTGAAAAATTATATTATCACAGTTAACAATTATATTAGCATGGTGAAAAATTATATTATCACAGTTAAAAATCAGTACCTCTGGAGATAGAAATGTGTGCTGCACAGTTAAAAGTTGGTACCTCCACAATTAAAATGGTGGGTCTTTAATTTTCAGTGTATTAGTGCCTAATTGTCTGTGAATAGAAGTTCATTAATCTCCTCTTTGGGTTTGGTCAACTTACATAGGTAGCCCATGAAAATAATAAACATTATGTTGAAACTGGGACTTCCATGTCTCTCAGTGCAACAAAAGCTCCTCTTGCTTTTGATATCCTTATTTTGGTATCATTTTCTGTTCCTCCCTCTTTATCTATATCACTACTCAGATATATGTAAGATTGTACGTCTAGTAGAGGTATTTCTCTTAATTTTATTTTGTTATTGCCAACTGCATTAATTCTTATAATGTTGTTCTTATCTCTATTAATTTTCAGTCCTAGTTGTTGTGATCTTTCATCAAGTATGCTCATTTTATCCTGCATCTATTGATGGCTGTGTGATAGGAGAGCTATGTCATCAGCAAAGTCTAAATCATCAAGTTGCTTGGTCAGTGACCACTGGATTCCATTTCTGTTCTTTTGAGTTATTTTCATAATCCAATCTATTATCATGTGCCCTACCGGTTGGTGTAGGCGATCATGTCTCTCCACAATCTTCTATCTACAGTGCATCATATCAGTTCTGTTGTTGACTGTTTTCCATGCCATGACACCAAGCTATCCAGTATTTTCTCTCTTTGTCATCCGCAAAGTCTTTCCTTTTATTTTGCCAGTTGTAATCAAGTATTCCAACTTTCCTCTGCTCATGATGTGCCAGAAAAATGTTTAGTTTTTCTTTCTGATGTTTTTTAGGAGCTCCCTTTTTGTGTTGGTCTCTTTGAGAACTTCCTCACTGGTCTTTTTAGCTGTCCAGGGAACTTTCAACATTCTTCTGAGAAATCCCATCTCTGTGGCCTCTAATCGTCCTTACATTCCAATCTATGGCCAGTAGAAAGAGAAATGGTTGTCCTTTGTCATTGAATAATTATCTTAAAATATCAGATGCATTATTACATAACTACATTTTCATTGATTAAGACAGTGGATGCATTTCTTTCCAAACAATCTCTAATTAAAATCCACAAAATAAACATTACATCAAACATGTTTATTCTGGTTGTGATCATTAGCCATGCCTGATACAGGATTATTAATTTTTTAAAACAAGTGTTTTTAGAATGAAATGTATCATTTTCTTCAACCTTTTTAGCTCCCAGTGGAGCATAGGTCTTCAACAAACATTTTCCAAGTCATTCTGTTTTTTGCCATTCTTTTAAGATCATTCCATGTCTTCCCTATCATCTTCATCTCTGCTTCTATCTATCTTCTCCAAGAATTCCTTGGTCTTCCTCTTTGTCTTTTTCCCTGGGGATTCCAAAAAAGGGCCTGTTGTGTAATACTCTCAGTTGGCTTCCATAGTGTGTGTCCTATCCAGCGCCATCGTCTTCGCTGTATCTCTTTATCCAATGGTATTTGACTGGTACATTTCCATAATTCTATGTTAGTGATTTTGTCCTGCCATTTCCATCCCTTTATTCTGCGTAAGCATCCATTAATGAAAGTCTGTATCTTCGTGATTGTCAATTTTGTTGTTCTCCATGTTTCACAGCCATATAATAGGACTGACTTAACATTTGAGTTGAACATTTTTATTTTTGTATTTAACCTAATTTCTTTGGATTTACATATGTTTCCCACTGCAATGAAAGCTCCTCTTGCTTTTGATATCCTTATGTATCATTTTGCTGTAACTAAAATGATGTCTTTTGTATCTACATATGTGTTTTGTATATTGTTTTCTAATCAGGGTCTTATTTGATGAACTGGTTGCTTTTTACCTTTGTCCTGAAGGAAAATTTAGAATTCTACTTTTATTTGATGCTTCATAGTTTTGTGCAGATTCAATTTGTAGTTATTTTATTCTCCTTTAGTATCATGTATTTTTTGTTGTGGTTGCTGGTCATTACTAATCGTGTGGGTCTTGTTTTGTGTAAATGTTTTTATTTTGTTGTTTTAGTTGTAATTTTATTAGATTTGTCAACAATAATTATAGGATAGTTAAATTTTGGTGGTGGGTCAATGTATGACTTGAATTATGGTTTATATTTGTCTCTGTAATTACAAGATGATAGTTTTCTATTACTGTTGACAATTGTATGGTCTCATTGATTGTTTAGCTAAAGTTTGAGATAAGCTTTTTGACCATGGGGCAATCGGGGTCCTGATCACGGTCTAGGAAGACAAGAATAAAGCCACTGCCACCTGCTATGTTTGACATAAGGTGAGGTCACAAAGAATCAAGGTCTTCGCCAATGCTATGGAGTTCGTGCATCTGGGCTGAAACCATCTTCAGTGTTTTTACTAGTATGGGGCAGACGACCTTCATGTTGGGGAATGTGCTGAGGATGTAATCTGAGCACTATAGAGTTGTCTACTGCAGTGAAGAGGATCTGTCATGGGCCTCATAAACTGTGGATGTAATCTGAGCACTATAGAGTTGTCTACTGCATTGAAGATGATCTGTCATGGGCCTCATAAACTGTGGATGTAATCTGAGCACTATAGAGTTGTCTACTGCAGTGAAGATGATCTGTCATGGGCCTCATAAACTGTGGATGTAATCTGAGCACTATAGAGTTGTCTACTGCATTGAAGATGATCTGTCATGGGCCTCATAAACTGTGGATGTAATCTGAGCACTATAGAGTTGTCTACTGCATTGAAGATGATCTGTCATGGGCCTCATAAACTGTTGATGTGATCTGAGTACTATAGAGTTGTTGGTTGTTTTAGGAAGATGATCTGCCATGGGCCTCATAAACTGAGGATGTAATCTGAGCACTATAGAGTTGTCTACTGCATTGAAGATGACCTGTCATGGGCCTCATAAACTGCGGATGTGATCTGAGCACTGTAGAGTTGTTGGTTATTTTAGGAAGATGATCTGTCATGGGCCTCATAAACCGTGGATGTGATCTGAGCACTATAGAGTTGTTGGTTGTTTTAGGAAGATGATCTGTCATGGGCCTCATAAACTGTGGATGTGATCTGAGCACTGTAGAGTTGTTGGTTGTTTTAGGAAGATGATCTGTCATGGGCCTCATAAACTGTGGATGTAATCTAAGTACTATTGAGTTGTTGGTTGTTTTAGGAAGATGATTTGTCATGGGCCTCATAAACTGTGTATGTGATCTGAGCACTATAGAGTTGTTGGTTGTTTTAGGAAGATGATCTGTTATGGGCTTCATAAACTGTGGATGTGATCTAAGTACTATTGAGTTGTTGGTTGTTTTAGGAAGATGATCTGTCATGGGCCTCATAAACTGTGGATGTGATCTGAGCACTATAGAGTTGTTGGTTGTTTTAGGAAGATGATCTGTCATGGGCCTCACAAACTGTGGATGTGATCTGAGTACTATAGAGTTGTTGGTTGTTTTAGGAAGATGATCTGTCATGGGCCTCATAAACTGTGGATGTGATCTGAGTACTATAGAGTTGTTGGTTGTTTTAGGAAGATGATCTGTTATGGGCCTCACAAACTGTGGATGTGATCTGAGCACTATAGAGTTGTTGGTTGTTTTAGGAAGATGATCTGTCATGGGCCTCACAAACTGTGGATGTGATCTGAGCACTATAGAGTTGTTGGTTGTTTTAGGAAGATGATCTGTCATGGGCCTCATAAACTGTGGATGTGATATGAGCACTATAGAGTTGTTGGTTGTTTTAGGAAGATGATCTGTCATGGGCCTCATAAACTGTGGATGTGATCTGAGTACTATAGAGTTGTTGGTTGTTTTAGGAAGATGATCTGTCATGGGCCTCATAAACTGTGGATGTGATCTGAGTACTATAGAGTTGTTGGTTGTTTTAGGAAGATGATCTGTTATGGGCCTCACAAACTGTGGATGTGATCTGAGCACTATAGAGTTGTTGGTTGTTTTAGGAAGATGATCTGTCATGGGCCTCATAAACTGTGGATGTGATCTGAGCCCTATAGAGTTGTTGGTTGTTTTAGGAAGATGATCTGTTATGGGCTTCATAAACTGTGGATGTGATCTAAGTACTATTCAGTTGTTGGTTGTTTTAGGAAGATGATCTGTCATGGGCCTCATAAACTGTGGATGTAATCTGAGCACTATAGAGTTGTTGGTTGTTTTAGGAAGATGATCTGTCGATTAAACTAAACTGAGATAAGTTTTTAGTCGGTCACACAATGGAGCTGGTTCGATCATTTGCTTAGAAGAGACTCATTGATTATTTAAAGAACTGCCAAGCTATGGATTCTGGAGGGAAGGTAAAGAGAGACAGACCAGAACAATTGGCTGAGTCAGTGGAAGCAGAGATGAGTAAAGTAGAAGTCTACGCTTTGCTCGGTGTGTGGGGAATATGTTAGTGACCATATTTTTCCATGATCTTAGTCAGTTTTTGGCCAATGTGGTCAGTATTGTACCAAGCAGAAAGGAAAACTGTGGGTCATGTGTGAAGCACTCTGTGAAAGATATATCTCTATTTATTGTCCTTTCGAGCCCAAGATGGCACAGAGGGCAGAACCACAATCTTAAATACAGAAACCTTGCGTGCCAAAATGGCACATATTGCAGAGATCACTGCTCTAAAATCTATGGCACTGTTTCCATAACAATACTTTTTACAATGACAGCTTGTCAAGCCATCAATCAACCTCCATAGTCGCCTCTTACGACATGCCTGGAAGGTCACAGTATCACTATTCTTTACTTCCCTCATAACGAGGCCCCGGTAACACGCAGGAAAGATGTATAGAAGTATAGAAACTTTGTTCATGACTTACAAAACACCATAAGGCTCATATGCAGGTCATTGGCAACTATCAGGCAAAAAAAAAATAAATGTTTAGCACTGTATGCAGTGTAACTCACAGAAGACCCAAAGTTATCGTTTATTACAGACACAAGGTAGACAAAAGTAACTGTGGTAGTACATACCTTTAGAGATGTCCAAACAAATACCGAAAGCAACCCATCCTTCGTCACCTGACCTTCCCATGGTTGTGAATACTCAGTTTACTGAACATGATTTCTGTCATCAATTACTGATGTTAATGTTTACTCTTAGACACTAGTGTAAAAAAAAAAAGTAAAGAGCCCTGTCATGCCAAGTGGCGTATAGGAAATATAGTGTTAGTGATCATAATTTTTATAGACCTTCGGCACATGTTGTTTTATTCCTTTGTAGTCCGGTTCACTATCGACTGAGCTATCATGGCTCCCAGACACTGGAGTGTGCAGGGTTTATTTCCATAGACTTTTCTTTGCAACATTGCCCACAAGAAGTCTATGAGTCTGGGGAATTATGACTATATCCATTTTTGTAGTTGCAATAGTCTTATTTGTGCATTCCTTTGTCATCTTGACAGACAGTTGGTAGCAAGCAATCATGGTTAGTCACTAGTTTGGTAAAGTTTAAGTATCTTATAATGGATGCTATTTTACTGAACAGCCATTCTCAGACTGAATCTGCCAATATTAAATATTCTTGTTTGTGTATTATATAAGTCTACAAAACATATTCAGCAGGATTGCCCCCAGTACACAGACCTGAGAAGAGCAGTGTGGTCCACACCCACCTCCTTGGAAGAGAAACTATATGGGACAATCAAATCGCTCAAACAGACAGCTGACTTCATGAGAAAGTCTGGAATCCTACTCTGATTGAGGCCTGATCGCAGAGGGAGGGATATAAGTAAAAATAAACACAAATATCCTATAAGAATTATTATGTTTGTCCTATTTTTCATGATGTTTAACATATTTATGAGTGATATGATATAACAAAATATGATATTATGTATCATGTAAACGATAACTCAGGGCCTTCTATGGGTGCAAGATCCCAAATATTTTATTGATTTCAAGTGGCACATAATTTATTTAATAGCAAGAAGCTGGAATAGATTTGCTAGTTAGTTAGCATGTTTGATATTGCAGTTACAGCAGACATGATCAATGAATGTGGCCGTAGAAGTTCCTAACGTACTCATTGTTGGGGAAAATAATAACATCGAGGAAACTATCTGGAACACGCACTTACAATATCATTACCTGGTGCTATAAGTTCAATCACATCCAACTCCAATGGCATGTTGGACTATCATTGGCAATAAAATAGTCAGTTATAGTCTTTGTGCTCGTTATTTTGTCCACAAACTTGTTCAATGCCCTGTCTCAGTTTAACATGTTTATTACCAAATCATCTGATATGTGCTTCTAATGTTTGAATAAATGGAATAACTTACTCCATTGTTGCTTGTGTGCTGTTTTGTAATGTCAATCTGTGGCTGACTTCTTGAATAAACCAAAGAATTCAGGAGGCAGAGTGAAAGAAAACTATGGTTCATTTCTTGAATAAACTAAAGAATTCAGGAGGCAGAGTGAAAGAAAACTATGGTTGATTTCTTGAATAAACTAAAGAATTCAGGAGGCAGAGTGAAAGAAAACTATGGTTGATTTCTTGAATAAACCAAAGAATTCAGGAGGCAGAGTGAAAGAAAACTATGGTTCATTTCTTGAATAAACTAAAGAATTCAGGAGGCAGAGTGAAAGAAAACTATGGTTCATTTCTTGAATAAACTAAAGAATTCAGGAGGCAGAGTGAAAGAAAACTATGGTTGATTTCTTGAATAAACTAAAGAATTCAGGAGGCAGAGTGAAAGAAAACTATGGTTGATTTCTTGAATAAACTAAAGAATTCAGGAGGCAGAGTGAAAGAAAACTATGGTTGATTTCTTGAATAAACTAAAGAATTCAGGAGGCAGAGTGAAAGAAAACTATGGTTGATTTCTTGAATAAACTAAAGAATTCAGGAGGCAGAGTGAAAGAAAACTATGGTTGATTTCTTGAATAAACTAAAGAATTCAGGAGGCAGAGTGAAATAAAACTATGGTTGATTTCTTGAGTAAACCAAAGAATTCAGGAGGCAGAGTGAAATAAAACTATGGTTCATTTCTTGAATAAACTAAAGAATTCAGTAGGCAAAGTGAAAGAAAACTATGGTTCATTTCTTGAATAAACCAACACATTTTTGGAGGCAGAGCGGAAATGAAAGACCAACCATGAATGATGACGCACAAACAGTAGTGTTAAATATGTATGACATCGAATAGACAGAGTAACTGGCAGCTTGAAACAGAAATAATAACCTTTGTAGACGGCATAGCAACAAGACTAGACTTTCTAGAAACCTTGCCAGGAAGGACCTCAAGAAAAAATTTATCTTTGACCTGGCCTTTCACACATTCAATTAATAAGTGTTAGAACAACATGAAAAATAAATTCATCACTGAGTGCCGTCTCCGGATCGAAGTTTGGCTACAATGGAGCGCCATTTCACTCAGTCAAAAAAAAACAACCTAGAACGAGCGAATAATATGAACATGAATTTAGACGCTTGGCTTATTAGAACTAGCTCTAGTGACTAACGACCCACCGAGAATATCAACTGTAGAACTAGCTCTAGTGACTAACGACCCACCGAGAATATCAACTGTAGAACTAGCTCTAGTGACTAACGACCCACCGAGAATATCAACTGTAGAACTAGCTCTAGTGACTAACGACCCACCGAGAATATCAACTGTAGAACTAGCTCTAGTGACTAACGACCCACCGAGAATATCAACTGTAGAACTAGCTCTGGTAACTAAGGACCTACCCAGCATGTCAACTGTAGAACTAGCTCTGGTAACTAAGGACCTACCTAGCATGTCAACCGTAGAACGAGTTCTAGTCTCTAAGGTGCCACAGGGCCTGTCGACTATAGAACTGTGACTAATTTATGTTTATATAGGACTATAGAAATTTCCAAAAATAGGAAGAAACCATCATCATTTTTTGACTATGCAATGAAAAGGGAACAGCTAGAATATATTGTGACAGCTGCAAAAATTGATGGACGAAGAGATAGTGGGAAGCAAAGAGAAAAGATGCCAGACAGATTAAGAGAATGGCTTGGCAGAGGTCAACAACAGAAATGATAAATAACTGTCGAGATCGAAAGTTGTGGAGAGACATGATCATCTACGCCAGCGGGCATGGCACTTGACGATGATGATGATAGGATTGCATTTAATTCGCAATGACCTGTAGCACCAAACTTAAGGATTTAGTAACAGTTTCTAGATCATCCACTCACTCATCTCGCAACAGTGTGGACGTGGAGAACGACTTTCAGACATGGATGTTTGCAACCAGCAATCTTCGTCTATTTCTCTGCCTTTATCTCTCTCTCTCTCTCTCTCTCTCTCTCTCTCTCTCTCTCTCTATCTATCTATCTATCTATCTTCCCTCACAACTGGCAAAAAAAAAAAAATTCGTCCATTGTTTTATTTTGGCATCCCACCTTCGTCACCCTTACTTAAGAGGACGAAGGTAGACACACAACAATGGCAAGATCTTTTAGCGTTCGAGGAGGAGAACGTCATTTTCTGTGGAGACTTTAATTCTAGAGGTAACCATTGGGGTAACGCCTTAACCAACAAGCAGGGAGAAGACCTAGAGAACGCACTGGTGTCTGCCGATTTAGTGTGCTTGAATAATGGAAGGGCAATCATAATGGCCACACGAACTGGTGACTCTGATAGTGTCATAGACCTGGCACTGGTGTCTTCCACCTCCGCACCGGTTTGTGTGCTCTGTAGAGTGTACTGGGATTCCACAGAAGTGATCACTATTCCTGTGTCATCCTAACTGAGAAAGTCAGAGAAACAAGCTCAACACATTCCACTATGAGAGCACAGTCCAGAATGTCATTAGTAAAATCAGACATAGGAAACAGGGCGTCTCTCGCAAGAGGCAGGAGAGATGGACGCAGCCGCCCTGGTGGAAAGTAGAAGTCGAGGAAGTTTGACGGAACAAGAGACAAACGGCCAAGACATGGTAGAAAGCCAGAAAGAATGGAAGAACACAACCTGAGCTCCTGAAGCTTCTGAATGAAAAGGTCGACCATAAAATGGTGCACTTTAAACTATGAGTTAAGCAGGATAAGGATGGCAAGTAGAATGATTTCTGTAAAAAAAAAAAAAGTGTGCTCAGAAAAATCGTTAGCCACATTCTGACGCCTTCATCAGAGCATAAATGGTACAACACGACACAAACACATACCAGACTAACAGAGCAAGGGCCAGATATAGCACAAACCTGGTGAGAGCAAAGGGAAGACCCTGTTTGCCCGCTACATTGAGCAGACTGACCAATAAGTGAGGCTGTAAGAATGAGGATACCGAGGTCACTCTGAGAATTGTGTGAGGATGTAGTGCTGGGAGAAGATCTCACAATCACAACCGATGCCATTCGCACAACACTTAAAAGGTCGCACAATATTGCTCCTGGACCATATGGTGTTCGGTATGACGACATAGATTATTTAGCTAACGATGACTAGAAGGACCTGGCCGAAAAGTTTAATGCCAGGATTTAGAGTGACCAGATTAAGGAGAGAGAACCAGTAAAGAGCTAAAGTTTTATATTTAGATCGTAAAAGATCGCATGTGAGACCTTAGCGATCAAACACGTGGGGGGAAACATCAGTCGGGCTAAACCCCCAACGTGTGTTTTGTTAAGCCCTTAACTTACGACTGACTCAGGAGGTCGGTAAGGGATAAATCTTTTATGCTCAGAGAAATACACAGAAGATGGAGATAGATAAACATAAAGTAGCACCGATAAATATATGCGGGATAAAAAATAAAGAAGTCGAACTTATAGAAGAAATGACAAAAAGGAAAATTAAAATACTAGGATTAGCGGATCACCAGAGTAAAAGGACAGCAGATAAAGAAAACACACATGAACTACACGAAAAAAATATCTGGAGTCAACAACACAGAAAGAGCAACACACGGAGTAGGTTTTATCATCGACCCAGAACACGCAAAGAACATTCTAGAAATAAAATACCATTCAGAAAGAATTATCACAATTAAACTACTTAAAGACGATCGAAAAACAAATTACATTCAAATCTATGCACCATGCAACAACAATGAAAGAGACAGCGAAGAATTCTACGACACATTGAATGAAATCATTAACAAGATTGACGAAAGCGACGACATGTTAGTGATGGGAGATTTTAATGGAAGGCTTGGGAAACGCAACAGTGAGAACAGTGACATCTTAGGACCCTTTGGCGATAAAACAGCTGAAATAAACGAAAATGGAAGCAGACTGCTGGATCTATGCAATCAAAATGATTTATTTATCACCAACACATTTTTCAAACACAGAGTCGCAAGTATACACCTGGTACAAATGGAATGACACAACATGCAGAAGCCAGGTAGATTTTATACTAACAAAACAACAGAACAAGAAAAGAGTAACCGACAGTAGAGCAATCCCTAATATTACAGGCGAGACGGATCACAAGATGGTTATGATCACACTAAGACAGCCAAAAATAAAGAGAATATACGAAAACAAACAAAAGAAGCGAAAAGAACAGACAATAAAAATAAAACAATAAACAGATCAAGAAACAAGGAAAACCCTAGAAGAAAATTCCCATAACAGAGGAATTCAAGAAACTCCCTAACGAAGTATGCACAGTAGAAGAAGAGTGGAAACAATTTAAGGAAACAGTAACCAACATCTCTAAAACAGTTTGTGGAACGAAGCTAAGAACAAGAGAAGGGAAAAAGAGCACCCCGTGGTGGAACGAAATAATCAGAGAAGCAATTAAAGAAAAGAAGAAACTATTTAAAAATTGGAAGGAGAACAAGAACCAAGAAAAATATGAAAAATATGCCTTAGTTCGAAAAAGAGTTAAAATTTTGATCAAAGAAGCTAAGCAAAAGAAGTGGACAGAATTCGGTCAAAACATGAGCAGGGACTTCAAGACAGCCACAAGAGATTTCTATAAAGCAGTAAAAGCCACAAGATCGAGAAAAGAAAACCATGATCCTACCGAGCTGTTAAATGACAAAGACGGACAGCCAATATCAAATAACCAATGTATGCAACAGAGATGGAAAGAATATTTTGAAGACCTGTTAAACATACCAACTACCAATAAGACAACAAAAACCACGCTAGAACTCACAAATACTGAACCCAACAACATGAAAGAGGAAATCGAAGAAGTAATCAAATATGCACCAAGAAATAAAGCACCGGAGATAGATAACATACCAATAGAAATAATAGCAGCAGCAGGAGGAACAGGAGTGCAATGGCTGCACTGAATATTTAATGCAGCATGGCACCAACAACAAGCCCCGGAAGACTGGCAACAGGCAATCATCATACCAATAGCAAAAGAGACTGCAATCAATATAGAGGTATATCTCTTCTCAGCCATGTAGTAAAGCTATACGTCAAAATCTTGGAAAAAAGACTGAGATCAATAATAGAACTACAGTTAAGCGATTCTCAAATGGGGTTCCCAAAAAAACAGAGGATGCACTGACGCAGTATTCACATTAAAACAGCTTGCAGAAAAAAACGACAGAACACACTCAAAACTTATACATATCCTTGATTGACCAGGAAAAAGCATTCGACAGAGTAAACAGAGAACAACTGTGGGAGATACTAACAACATACGGAGCTAGCCAACATCTAACCAACCTTATTAAAAGTCTCTACATCAACAGCAGCTGCAGGGTCAGAACGGCAGCAGGCTACACAGACCACTTTGAAGTTAGATTAGGTGTTAGACTGGGGTGCGTACTATCCCCCCTACTGTTTATTACATACATGGACCATGTAGGCAAGCTAGCCAACCCAACAGAGACAGAGGAGATCAACGAGCTTTTATTTGCAGACGATCAGGCACTAATACATGAAACAATAGAAGACCTACAAGAACACTTAAACAAACTCAACATCTCAGGCACAAAATACAACATGAAAATCAACATCAACAAAACAGAAGTCATGAATGTCGCCAAAAATAAACAGAACATCAACATAACAATAGAAGGCAGACAACTAAAAGAAGTAGAGGAATTCAAATACCTAAGAAGTCTAATGACAAACGATAATTCTCAAACAGCAGAGATAGAATCAAGATGCAACAAGGCTTGTCAAATCATTGGACAGGCTATCGCCACTATTGTCCAACAAGGAAATAACTGGAGGCAAAACGAGCACTATACAATACAATCTTCATCCCAACGTTGTGCTACCAATGCCAGACCTGGACCCTATGCAAGAACAATAAGAAAAATAACCTCTACAGAGATAAAATGTGTTAGACGAATGACAGGAAACAGTCTGAGAAATAAGATCAGAAATGAAGAACTGAGAAAAAATCTAGGAATAGCCCCCGCCATAGAATATATAAGGAAACAACAGATAAAATGGTTTGGCCACGTGACAAGGCAGAAAGAACAAAAACACACACAACGAGCCTTCAACAAACGTTGTGAGAACACCAGACCCAATGGTCGACCACGAAAAGATGGGCCGATGGAATATTAGAAGCACTAGGAAACATAACAGCAGCAGAGGTGAACAGAAGAGCAAAAGACCGCAAATTATATCTCCCCTCGACGCTGAAAGGCAGATGAGGAAGGAAAGAAGAAGAGGAAGAAGAGATTAAGGAGGAGTGGCTACACAACTACTCACTACCGCTACCGAAGCCAAACAAGGACCATTCTCAGATCAGTGCCTACAGAATCATCACGATGCAAAACACTGCGGGCAATCTACTGGAAAAAATAGTTGCCTGTGTACTCACCTGTCACCTTGAACTGATACACTCATTCCCACCCACACTTGTTAAAGGTTGTAGATATAACAAAGAGACATGGCTCAATATGGCAGTCTTCGCATATGACGTCTTCGAAGGCTTCCACAGACAAGACGAAACATGTGTTACTGCTATAAATCTGGAGGATGCATACAAACAGTGTACCATTTGAATACCTCATGAATATGCTCCTCAAACTGGCGGTGCACCCCTTCCTCATTAGATCGATCGTTGCAGCACTGTTTCAGAGGAAGGTGATACTCAGATGTGGAAGTTGGTCATCCAAACCAACATCCATTTATTCAGAGCTGCCACAAGCTCACCATTGTCACCAGCTCTATTTAACGTGTACACAATAACGATTACGGAACAATAGCTGGACAGCAGAACGTGGGGGGGGGGGGGGGGGGGGGAGAGAAAGAACTATCACTTTTACTTATGACATTTTGGTATTCGACAGGGAAAATACAGACGGGAAATCGCCTCCACACCGAAAAACAAACTTGATCACATCTCTTCCTGGTGTGTAGTAACATAGTTGTCGTGTATGGAGACTTACCAACTAACACAGAACTGGAGTCGTCAGTCGCTGGACACTTCGGAACTTGCTGAGGAGCAGATCTGAGCGCATCGGGACATGTTCGGAGTGCAATGATGATGAAATACAAATAACTCAATAACTTAAAAAAACGGACGTTAAGAAGACGTTGATGCGTTGTATTACAGTTTGCAGTAAAACCGTAATAGTCGCTTCTTTTGACTCAACACATCCGACTTTAGCACGATATTTGTTAGAACCAGGTTGCCTTCCTTGTCGATGCAAATACTTGGCCGGGCTACGCTGGCTAGTCAACTTCTAGTGGCACCGACAAGTGCTTGAGTATTGTCCGGACAATTCTTGTTCATCCATTCTGACGCAAGCAATCAGCTATGAGTCGCTGACAGCTTCTAGCTTTGTTACTGAACGGCACCTTATTCCCCCTTCCCCCTCCCCCGCTGCTGGCAAGATTTCCTCATTACTGGCCAACCTAACGGCACCTTATCTCCCGCTGCTGGCAAGATTTCCCATTACTGGCCAACCTAACGGCACCTTATTCCCCCTTCCCCTCCCCCGCTGCTTTCAAGATTTCCCCATTACTGGCCAACCTAACGGCACCTTATTCCCCCTTCCCCCTCCCCCGCTGCTTTCAAGATTTCCCCATTACTGGCCAACCTAACGGCACCTTATCTCCCGCTGCTTTCAAGATTTCCCATTACTGGCCAACCTAACGGCACCTTATCTCCCGCTGCTGGCAAGATTTCCCATTACTGGCCAACCTAACGGCACCTTATCTCCCGCTGCTGGCAAGATTTCCTCATTACTGGCCAACCTAACGGCACCTTATCTCCCGCTGCTGGCAAGATTTCCCCATTACTGGCCAACCTAACGGCACCTTATCTCCCGCTGCTGGCAAGATTTCCCATTACTGGCCAACCTAACGGCACCTTATCTCCCGCTGCTGGCAAGATTTCCCCATTACTGGCCAACCTAACGGCACCTTATCTCCCGCTGCTTTCAAGATTTCCCATTACTGGCCAACCTAACGGCACCTTATCTCCCGCTGCTGGCAAGATTTCCCATTACTGGCCAACCTAACGGCACCTTATCTCCCGCTGCTGGCAAGATTTCCTCATTACTGGCCAACCTAACGGCACCTTATTCCCCCTTCCCCTCCCCCGCTGCTTTCAAGATTTCCCCATTACTGGCCAACCTAACGGCACCTTATCTCCCTCTGCTTTCAAGATTTCGCCATTACTGGCCAACCTAACGGCACCTTATCTCCCGCTGCTTTCAAGATTTCCCCATTACTGGCCAACCTAACGGCACCTTATTCCCCCTTCCCCTCCCCCGCTGCTTTCAAGATTTCGCCATTACTGGCCAACCTAACGGCACCTTATCCCCCGCTGCTTTCAAGATTTCGCCATTACTGGCCAACCTAACGGCACCTTATCCCCCACTGCTGGCAAGATTTCCCCATTACTGGCCAACCTAACGGCACCTTATCCCCACTGCTGGCAAGATTTCCTCATTACTGGCCAACCTAACGGCACCTTATCCCCCACTGCTGGCAAGATTTCCCCATTACTGGCCAACCTAACGGCACCTTATCCCCCACTGCTGGCAAGATTTCCCCATTACTGGCCAACCTAACGGTACCTTATCCCCCACTGCTTTCAAGATTTCGCCATTACTGGCCAACCTAACGGCACCTTATCCCCCGCTGCTTTCAAGATTTCGCCATTACTGGCCAACCTAACGGCACCTTATCCCCCACTGCTGGCAAGATTTCCCCATTACTGGCCAACCTAACGGCACCTTATCCCCCACTGCTTTCAAGATTTCCCCATTACTGGCCAACCTAACGGTACCTTATCTCCCGCTGCTGGCAAGATTTCCCCATTACTGGCCAACCTAACGGCACCTTATCCCCCGCTGCTGGCAAGATTTCCCCATTACTGGCCAACCTAACGGCACCTTATCCCCCGCTGCTGGCAAGATTTCGCCATTACTGGCCAACCTAACGGCACCTTATCCCCCACTGCTGGCAAGATTTCCCCATTACTGGCCAACCTAACGGCACCTTATCCCCCGCTGCTGGCAAGATTTCCCCATTACTGGCCAACCTAACGGCACCTTATCTCCCGCTGCTGGCAAGATTTCCCCATTACTGGCCAACCTAACGGCACCTTATCTCCCGCTGCTGGCAAGATTTCCCCATTACTGGCCAACCTAATGGCACCTTATCTCCCGCTGCTTTCAAGATTTCCCCATTACTGGCCAACCTAACGGCACCTTATCTCCCGCTGCTTTCAAGATTTCCCCATTACTGGCCAACCTAACGGCACCTTATCTCCCGCTGCTTTCAAGATTTCCCCATTACTGGCCAACCTAACGGCACCTTATCTCCCGCTGCTGGCAAGATTTCCCCATTACTGGCCAACCTAACGGCACCTTATCTCCCGCTGCTGGCAAGATTTCCCCATTACTGGCCAACCTAACGGCACCTTATCTCCCGCTGCTGGCAAGATTTCCCCATTACTTGCCAACCTAACGGCACCTTATCTCCCGCTGCTGGCAAGATTTCCCCATTACTGGCCAACCTAACGGCACCTTATCTCCCGCTGCTTTCAAGATTTCCCCATTACTTGCCAACCTAACGGCACCTTATCTCCCGCTGCTGGCAAGAATTCCCCATTACTGGCCAACCTAACGGCACCTTATCTCCCGCTGCTGGCAAGATTTCCCCATTACTGGCCAACCTAACGGCACCTTATCTCCCGCTGCTGGCAAGATTTCCCCATTACTGGCCAACCTAACGGCACCTTATCCCCCGCTGCTGGCAAGATTTCCTCATTACTGGCCAACCTAACGGCACCTTATCTCCCGCTGCTTTCAAGATTTCCCCATTACTTGCCAACCTAACGGTACCTTATCCCCCGCTGCTGGCAAGATTTCCTCATTACTGGCCAACCTAACGGCACCTTATCCCCCGCTGCTGGCAAGATTTCCCCATTACTGGCCAACCTAACGGTACCTTATCCCCCGCTGCTGGCAAGATTTCCCCATTACTGGCCAACCTAACGGTACCTTATCTCCCGCTGCTGGCAAGATTTCCCCATTACTGGCCAACCTAACGGCACCTTATCTCCCGCTGCTGGCAAGATTTCCCCATTACTGGCCAACCTAACGGTACCTTATCCCCCGCTGCTGGCAAGATTTCCCCATTACTGGCCAACCTAACGGCACCTTATCTCCCGCTGCTGGCAAGATTTCCCCATTACTGGCCAACCTAACGGCACCTTATCTCCCGCTGCTGGCAAGATTTCCCCATTACTGGCCAACCTAACGGCACCTTATCTCCCGCTGCTGGCAAGATTTCCCCATTACTGGCCAACCTAACGGTACCTTATCCCCCGCTGCTGGCAAGATTTCCCCATTACTGGCCAACCTAACGGCACCTTATCTCCCGCTGCTGGCAAGATTTCCCCATTACTGGCCAACCTAACGGCACCTTATCTCCCGCTGCTGGCAAGATTTCCCCATTACTGACCAACCTAACGGCACCTTATCCCCCGCTGCTGGCAAGATTTCCTCATTACTGGCCAACCTAACGGCACCTTATCCCCCGCTGCTGGCAAGATTTCCTCAAGCAAATCCAACTGCCCTTAACCCGTCGTCTCTGCAGGAGTTTGTGCAATTCTGGCGGGTAGCAACAATCAACCGGGGCTGCTGATTCAAAGCATCGAAACCTGAGACTGTCTCCAGCAACTTTCCATTTAACTTGAGCTAAATGGATTGCAAGTTTTAGCATTCTGTTGTTGTTGTTGTTGTTGACATCAATTTCATCGCTGCAGGGTGCAGATGTTTTAAATCGCTCTATTAATTAAGCTGCAAGGCTCAAATGTCCATCCATGTTGTCAGGAGAATGGACGCTAAATCCCATTACAAGTTCAATTACGATTCAAGTTACAGATATGGTGGTACGCCGGGGCTTTCAAATGAAAAAAAAAATAACAAGCGTTTTAAAATCAACATCGTGAACAAATTATGCATATAATTTCTGCTAGCTTGAAAAACTGCTTTGATTTTCTGCAGGTATAATAATCGCTAAGCGACCATTGAGATTTCTCAGAAGACTTCATTTATTTCCGAGTCCAATTTTCCCTCAATCAGAAACGCATTAGCTGTTACGTTGAACTCCCCCCGACTAACGTGCCGGGAAGTACAAAATGAAGAGAAAATAAAACAAGGAAACGCGCTGTTTTTTTTTTATTGTCAGCTCACATTGGGCAATAAAACGTTTAGCGTGTCTGCTAACATTGAAAGTGGAAACAGCGTTAAAATAGTGTCAGAGTTTGGATGATGAAGAAAGCAATACTTTCAATTCAACAAACTCTGTTATTTAAAGAAAATAAAGTTACAAATAAACGGGTTACACCACGTGATGTCACTGTGGCTTATGATACTATAAATAATGGACCTTAAATTGTTTCTTCCTACTGACTTTCTAATTATCACTCTCTTTCTATATATCTTTATATCTATTTCTTTATATCTCCCTCACTCTCGCTCTTTTTTCTCTCACGTTCTCATTCCCTTTCTCTCTTTCTGTTTCGCTCTCTCTCTCTCCGTCGCACTTTTTTCTCTCTCGCTCTCTCTTTTTTCTCTCTCGCTCTCTTTTTCTCTCTCGCTCTCTCTTTTTTCTCTCTCGCTCTCTCTTTTTTCTCTCTCGCTCTCTCTTTTTCTCTCTCGCTCTCTCTCTCCCTCGCTCTCTTTTTCTATCTCGCTCTCTCTCCCTCGCTCTTTTTTCTCTCTCAATCTCTCTCTCCTTCGCTCTTTTTTCTCTCTCGCTCTCTCACTCCCTCGCTCTTTTTTCTCTCTCGCTCTCTCTCTACCTCGCTCTTTTTCTCTCATTCTCTCTCTCCCTCGCTCTTTTTTCTCTCTCATTCTCTCTACCTCGCTCTTTTTCTCTCTCATTCTCTCTCTCCTTCGCTCTTTTTTCTCTCTCATTCTCTCTCTCCTTCGCTCTATTTTCTCTCTCATTATCTCTCCTTCACTCTTTTTTCTCTCTCATTCTCTCTCTCCTTCGCTCTTTATTCTCTCTCATTCTCTCTCTACTTCGCTCTTTTTCTCTCTCATTCTCTCTCTCCTTCACTCTTTTCTCTCTCTCGCTCTCTCTCTCCCTCGCTCTTTTCTCTCTCTCGCTCTCTCTCACTCGCTCTTTTTTCTCTCTCATTATTTATCTCCCTCGCTCTTTTTTCTTTCTCGTTCTCTCTCTCCCTCGCTCTTTTTTCTCTCTCGTTCTCTCTCTCCCTCGCTCTTTTTCTCTCTCATTCTCTCGCTCCCTCGCTCTTTTTTCTCTCTCGTTCTCTCTCTCCCTCGCTCTATTTTATCTCTCGCTCTCTCTCATTCGCTCTTTTTCTCTCTCATTCTCTCTCTCCTTCGCTCTTTATTCTCTCTCATTCTCTCTCTCCTTCGCTCTTTTTCTCTCTCATTCTCTCTCTCCTTCACTCTTTTTTCTCTCGCTCTCTCTCCCTCGCTCTCTTTCTCTCTCGCTCTCTCTCTCCCTCGCTCTTTTTTTTCTCTCGCTCTCTCTCCCTCGCTCTTTTTTCTCTCTCGCTCTCTCTCACTCGCTCTTTTTTCTCTCTCATTATTTATCTCCCTCGTTCTTTTTTCTCTCTCGTTCTCTCTCCCTCGCTCTTTTTTCTCTCTCGTTCTCTCTCTCCCTCGCTCTTTTTTCTCTCTCGTTCTCTCTCTCCCTCGCTCTTTTTTCTCTCTCGTTCTCTCGCTCCCTCGCTCTTTTTTCTCTCTCGTTCTCTCTCTCCCTCGCTCTATTTTCTCTCTCGCTCTCTCTCACTCGCTCTTTTTTCTCTCTCATTCTTTATCTCCCTCGCTCTATTTTCTCTCTCGTTCTCTCTCTCCCTCGCTCTTTTTTCTCTCTCCTTCTCTTTCTCCCTCGATCTATTTTCTCTCTCGCTCTCTCCCCTCGCTCTTTATTCTCACTCCCTCGTTCTATTTTTCTCTCTCGCATTCTCTCCCCTCGCTCTTTATTCTCACTCGCTCTCTCTCCCTCGTTCTATTTTTCTCACTCACTCTCTCTCCCTCGCTCTTTTTTCTCTCTCGTTCTCTCTCTCCCTCGTTCTATTTTTCTCTCTCGCTCTCTCTCCCTCGCTCTTTTTTCTCTCTCATTCTCTCTCTCCTTCGCTCTATTTTCTCTCTCATTATCTCTCCTTCACTCTTTTTTCTCTCTCATTCTCTCTCTCCTTCGCTCTTTATTCTCTCTCATTCTCTCTCTACTTCGCTCTTTTTCTCTCTCATTCTCTCTCTCCTTCACTCTTTTCTCTCTCTCGCTCTCTCTCTCCCTCGCTCTTTTCTCTCTCTCGCTCTCTCTCACTCGCTCTTTTTTCTCTCTCATTATTTATCTCCCTCGCTCTTTTTTCTTTCTCGTTCTCTCTCTCCCTCGCTCTTTTTTCTCTCTCGTTCTCTCTCTCCTCGCTCTTTTTTCTCTCTCGTTCTCTCTCTCCCTCGCTCTTTTTTCTCTCTCATTCTCTCTACCTCGCTCTTTTTTCTCTCTCATTCTCTCTCTCCTTCGCTCTTTTTTCTCTCACATTCTCTCTCTCTTTCGCTCTATTTTCTCTCTCATTATCTCTCCTTCACTCTTTTTTCTCTCTCATTCTCTCTCTCCTTCGCTCTTTATTCTCTCTCATTCTCTCTCTACTTCGCTCTTTTTCTCTCTCATTCTCTCTCTCCTTCACTCTTTTCTCTCTCTCGTTCTCTCTCTCCCTCGCACTTTTTTCTCTCTCGTTCTCTCTCTCCCTCGCTCTTTTTTCTCTCTCATTCTCTCGCTCCCTCGCTCTTTTTTCTCTCTCGTTCTCTCTCTCCCTCGCTCTTTTTTTCTCTCTCGTTCTCTCTCTCCCTCGCTCTTTTTTCTCTCTCGTTCTCTCTCTCCCTCGCTCTTTTTTCTCTCTCGTTCTCTCGCTCCCTCGCTCTTTTTTCTCTCTCGTTCTCTCTCTCCCTCGCTCTATTTTCTCTCTCGCTCTCTCTCACTCGCTCTTTTTTCTCTCTCATTCTTTATCTCCCTCGCTCTATTTTCTCTCTCGTTCTCTCTCTCCCTCGCTCTTTTTTCTCTCTCGTTCTCTTTCTCCCTCGATCTATTTTCTCTCTCGCTCTCTCCCCTCGCTCTTTATTCTCACTCCCTCGTTCTATTTTTCTCTCTCGCATTCTCTCCCCTCGCTCTTTATTCTCACTCGCTCACTCTCCCTCGTTCTATTTTTCTCACTCACTCTCTCTCCCTCGTTCTTTTTTCTCTCTCGTTCTCTCTCTCCCTCGCTCTTTTTTTCTCTCTCGTTCTCTCTCTCCCTCGCTCTTTTTTCTCTCTCGTTCTCTCTCTCCCTCGCTCTTTTTTCTCTCTCATTCTCTCTACCTCGCTCTTTTTTCTCTCTCATTCTCTCTCTCCTTCGCTCTTTTTTCTCTCACATTCTCTCTCTCTTTCGCTCTATTTTCTCTCTCATTATCGCTCCTTCACTCTTTTTTCTCTCTCATTCTCTCTCTCCTTCGCTCTGTATTCTCTCTCATTCTCTCTCTACTTTGCTCTTTTTCTCTCTCATTCTCTCTCTCCTTCACTCTTTTCTCTCTCTCGCTCTCTCTCTCCCTCGCTCTTTTCTCTCTCTCGCTCTCTCTCACTCGCTCTTTTTTTCTCTCTCATTATTTAACTCCCTCGCTCTTTTTTCTTTCTCGTTCTCTCTCTCCCTCGCTCTTTTTTCTCTCTCGTTCTCTCTCTCCCTCGCTCTTTTTTCTCTCTCATTCTCTCGCTCCCTCGCTCTTTTTTCTCTCTCGTTCTCTCTCTCCCTCGCTCTATTTTATCTCTCGCTCTCTCTCATTCGCTCTTTTTTCTCTCTCATTCTCTCTCTCCTTCGCTCTTTATTCTCTCTCATTCTCTCTCTCCTTCGCTCTTTTTCTCTCTCATTCTCTCTCTCCTTCACTCTTTTTTCTCTCGCTCTCTCTCCCTCGCTCTTTTTCTCTCTCGCTCTCTCTCTCGCTCTCTCTCTCCCTCGCTCTTTTTTTTCTCTCGCTCTCTCTCCCTCGCTCTTTTTTCTCTTTCGCTCTCTCTCACTCGCTCTTTTTTCTCTCTCATTATTTATCTCCCTCGTTCTTTTTCTCTCTCGTTCTCTCTCTCCCTCGCTCTTTTTTTCTCTCTCGTTCTCTCTCTCCCTCGCTCTTTTATCTCTCTCGTTCTCTCTCTCCCTCGCTTTTTTCTCTCTCGTTCTCTCTCTCCCTCGCTCTATTTTCTCTCTCGCTCTCTCTCACTCGCTCTTTTTTCTCTCTCATTCTTTATCTCCCTCGCTCTATTTTCTCTCTCGTTCTCTCTCTCCCTCGCTCTTTTTTCTCTCTCGTTCTCTTTCTCCCTCGATCTATTTTCTCTCTCGCTCTCTCCCTCGCTCTTTATTCTCACTCCCTCGTTCTATTTTTCTCTCTCGCATTCTCTCCCCTCGCTCTTTATTCTCACTCGCTCTCTCTCCCTCGTTCTATTTTTCTCACTCACTCTCTCTCCCTCGCTCTTTTTTCTCTCTCGTTCTCTCTCTCCCTCGTTCTATTTTTCTCTCTCGCTCTCTCCCCCTCGCTATTTTTCTCACTCTCTCTCTCC
Organism: Megaustenia siamemsis; assembly: GCA_032433765.1. NCBI lineage: Eukaryota > Metazoa > Mollusca > Gastropoda > Stylommatophora > Ariophantidae > Megaustenia > Megaustenia siamemsis. The sequence continues at coordinate 58,744,739 of JAVIAB010000001.1, forward strand.
CTCGCTCTTTTTTCTCTCTCGTTCTCTCTCTCTCTCGTTCTATTTTTCTCTCTCGCTCTCCCCCCCTCGTTCTATTTTTCTCTCTCGCTCTTTTTGTCACTCGCTCTCTCCCCCTCATTCTATTTTTCTCTCTCGCTCTTTTTTCTCTCTCATTATTTATCTCCCTCGTTCTTTTTTCAATCTCGTTCTCTCTCTCCCTCGCTCTTTTTTTCTCTCTCGTTCTCTCTCTCCCTCGCTCTTTTTTCTCTCTCATTCTCTCTCTCCTTCGCTCTTTATTCTCTCTCATTCTCTCTCTACTTTGCTCTTTTTCTCTCTCATTCTCTCTCTCCTTCACTCTTTTCTCTCTCTCGCTCTCTCTCTCACTCGCTCTTTTTTTCTCTCTCATTATTTAACTCCCTCGCTCTTTTTTCTTTCTCGTTCTCTCTCTCCCTCGCTCTTTTTTCTCTCTCGTTCTCTCTCTCCCTCGCTCTTTTTTTCTCTCTCATTCTCTCGCTCCCTCGCTCTTTTTTCTCTCTCGTTCTCTCTCTCCCTCGCTCTATTTTATCTCTCGCTCTCTCTCATTCGCTCTTTTTTCTCTCTCGTTCTCTCTCTCCCTCGCTCTATTTTATCTCTCGCTCTCTCTCATTCGCTCTTTTTTCTCTCTCATTCTCTCTCCTTCGCTCTTTATTCTCTCTCATTCTCTCTCTCCTTCGCTTTTTTTCTCTCTCATTCTCTCTCTCCTTCACTCTTTTTTCTCTCGCTCTCTCTCCCTCGCTCTTTTTCTCTCTCGCTCTCTCTCTCGCTCTCTCTCTCCCTCGCTCTTTTTTTCTCTCGCTCTCTCTCCCTCGCTCTTTTTTCTCTTTCGCTCTCTCTCACTCGCTCTTTTTTCTCTCTCATTATTTATCTCCCTCGTTCTTTTTTCTCTCTCGTTCTCTCTCTCCCTCGCTCTTTTTTTCTCTCTCGTTCTCTCTCTCCCTCGCTCTTTTTTCTCTCTCGTTCTCTCTCTCCCTCGCTCTTTTTTCTCTCTCGTTCTCTCTCTCCCTCGCTCTATTTTCTCTCTCGCTCTCTCTCACTCGCTCTTTTTCTCTCTCATTCTTTATCTCCCTCGCTCTATTTTCTCTCTCGTTCTCTCTCTCCCTCGCTCTTTTTTCTCTCTCGTTCTCTTTCTCCCTCGATCTATTTTCTCTCTCGCTCTCTCCCCTCGCTCTTTATTCTCACTCCCTCGTTCTATTTTTCTCTCTCGCATTCTCTCCTCTCGCTCTTTATTCTCACTCGCTCTCTCTCCCTCGTTCTATTTTCTCACTCACTCTCTCTCCCTCGCTCTTTTTTCTCTCTCGTTCTCTCTCTCCCTCGTTCTATTTTTCTCTCTCGCTCTCTCCCCCTCGCTATTTTTCTCACTCTCTCTCTCCCTCGCTCTTTTTTCTCTCTCGTTCTCTCTCTCTCGTTCTATTTTTCTCTCTCGCTCTCCCCCCCTCGTTCTATTTTTCTCTCTCGCTCTTTTTTGTCACTCGCTCTCTCCCCCTCATTCTATTTTTCTCTCTCGCTCTTTTTTCTCTCTCATTATTTATCTCCCTCGTTCTTTTTCAATCTCGTTCTCTCTCTCCTCGCTCTTTTTTTCTCTCTCGTTCTCTCTCTCCCTCGCTCTTTTTTCTCTCTCATTCTCTCTCTCCTTCGCTCTTTATTTTCTCTCATTCTCTCTCTACTTTGCTCTTTTTCTCTCTCATTCTCTCTCTCCTTCACTCTTTTCTCTCTCTCGCTCTCTCTCTCACTCGCTCTTTTTTCTCTCTCATTATTTAACTCCCTCGCTCTTTTTCTTTCTCGTTCTCTCTCTCCCTCGCTCTTTTTTCTCTCTCGTTCTCTCTCTCCCTCGCTCTTTTTTCTCTCTCATTCTCTCGCTCCTCGCTCTTTTTTCTCTCTCGTTCTCTCTCTCCCTCGCTCTATTTTATCTCTCGCTCTCTCTCATTCGCTCTTTTTTCTCTCTCATTCTCTCTCTCCTTCGCTCTTTATTCTCTCTCATTCTCTCTCTCCTTCGCTCTTTTTCTCTCTCATTCTCTCTCTCCTTCACTCTTTTTTCTCTCGCTCTCTCTCCCTCGCTCTTTTTCTCTCTCGCTCTCTCTCTCGCTCTCTCTCTCCCTCGCTCTTTTTTTTCTCTCGCTCTCTCTCCCTCGCTCTTTTTCTCTTTCGCTCTCTCTCACTCGCTCTTTTTTCTCTCTCATTATTTATCTCCCTCGTTCTTTTTTCTCTCTCGTTCTCTCTCTCCCTCGCTCTTTTTTTCTCTCTCGTTCTCTCTCTCCCTCGCTCTTTTTTCTCTCTCGTTCTCTCTCTCCCTCGCTCTTTTTTCTCTCTCGTTCTCTCTCTCCCTCGCTCTATTTTCTCTCTCGCTCTCTCTCACTCGCTCTTTTTTCTCTCTCATTCTTTATCTCCCTCGCTCTATTTTCTCTCTCGTTCTCTCTCTCCCTCGCTCTTTTTTCTCTCTCGTTCTCTTTCTCCCTCGATCTATTTTCTCTCTCGCTCTCTCCCCTCGCTCTTTATTCTCACTCCCTCGTTCTATTTTTCTCTCTCGCATTCTCTCCCCTCGCTCTTTATTCTCACTCGCTCTCTCTCCCTCGTTCTATTTTTCTCACTCACTCTCTCTCCCTCGCTCTTTTTCTCTCTCGTTCTCTCTCTCCCTCGTTCTATTTTTCTCTCTCGCTCTCTCCCCCTCGCTATTTTTCTCACTCTCTCTCTCCCTCGCTCTTTTTTCTCTCTCGTTCTCTCTCTCTCGTTCTATTTTTCTCTCTCGCTCTCCCCCCCTCGTTCTATTTTTCTCTCTCGCTCTTTTTTGTCACTCGCTCTCTCCCCCTCATTCTATTTTTCTCTCTCGCTCTTTTTTCTCTCTCATTATTTATCTCCCTCGTTCTTTTTTCAATCTCGTTCTCTCTCTCCCTCGCTCTTTTTTTCTCTCTCGTTCTCTCTCTCCCTCGCTCTTTTTTCTCTCTCGTTCTCTCTCTCCCTCGCTCTTTTTTCTCTCTCGTTCTCTCGCTCCCTCGCTCTTTTTTCTCTCTCGTTCTCTCTCTCCCTCGCTCTATTTTCTCTCTCGCTCTCTCTCACTCGCTCTTTTTTCTCTCTCATTCTTATCTCCCTCGCTCTATTTTCTCTCTCGTTCTCTCTCTCCCTCGCTCTTTTTTCTCTCTCGTTCTCTTTCTCCCTCGATCTATTTTCTCTCTCGCTCTCTCCCCTCGCTCTTTATTCTCACTCCCTCGTTCTATTTTTCTCTCTCGCATTCTCTCCCCTCGCTCTTTATTCTCACTCGCTCTCTCTCCCTCGTTCTACTTTTCTCACTCACTCTCTCTCCCTCGCTCTTTTTTCTCTCTCGTTCTCTCTCTCCCTCGTTCAATTTTTCTCTCTCGCTCTCTCTCTACCTCGCTCTTTTTCTCTCATTCTCTCTCTCCCTCGCTCTTTTTTCTCTCTCATTCTCTCTACCTCGCTCTTTTTTCTCTCTCATTCTCTCTCCTTCGCTCTTTTTCTCTCTCATTCTCTCTCTCCTTCGCTCTATTTTCTCTCTCATTATTTATCTCCCTCGCTCTTTTTTCTTTCTCGTTCTCTCTCTCCCTCGCTCTTTTTTCTCTCTCGTTCTCTCTCTCCCTCGCTCTTTTTTCTCTCTCATTCTCTCGCTCCCTCGCTCTTTTTTCTCTCTCGTTCTCTCTCTCCCTCGCTCTATTTTATCTCTCGCTCTCTCTCATTCGCTCTTTTTTCTCTCTCATTCTCTCTCTCCTTCGCTCTTTATTCTCTCTCATTCTCTCTCTCCTTCGCTCTTTTTCTCTCTCATTCTCTCTCTCCTTCACTCTTTTTTCTCTCTCGTTCTTTCGCTCCCTCGCTCTTTTTTCTCTCTCGTTCTCTCTCTCCCTCGCTCTATTTTCTCTCTCGCTCTCTCTCACTCGCTCTTTTTTCTCTCTCATTCTTTATCTCCCTCGCTCTATTTTCTCTCTCGTTCTCTCTCTCCCTCGCTCTTTTTCTCTCTCGTTCTCTTTCTCCCTCGATCTATTTTCTCTCTCGCTCTCTCCCCTCGCTCTTTATTCTCACTCCCTCGTTCTATTTTTCTCTCTCGCATTCTCTCCCCTCGCTCTTTATTCTCACTCGCTCTCTCTCCCTCGTTCTATTTTTCTCACTCACTCTCTCTCCCTCGCTCTTTTTTCTCTCTCGTTCTCTCTCTCCCTCGTTCTATTTTTCTCTCTCGCTCTCTCTCCCTCGCTCTTTTTTCTCTCTCGTTCTCTCTCTCCCTCGTTCTATTTTTCTCTCTCGCTCTCTCCCCCTCGCTATTTTTCTCACTCTCTCTCTCGCTCTTTTTTCTCTCTCGTTCTCTCTCTCCCTCGTTCTATTTTTCTCTCTCGCTCTCCCCCCCCTCGTTCTATTTTTCTCTCTCGCTCTTTTTTCTCACTCGCTCTCTCCCCCTCATTCTATTTTCTCTCTCGCTCTTTTTTCTCTCTCATTATTTATCTCCCTCGTTCTTTTTTCTCTCTCGTTCTCTCTCTCCCTCGCTCTTTTTTCTCTCTCGTTCTCTCTCTCCCTCGCTCTTTTTTCTCTCTCGTTCTCTCTCTCCCTCGCTCTTTTTTCTCTCTCATTCTATCTACCTCGCTCTTTTTTCTCTCTCATTCTCTCTCTCCTTCGCTCTATTTTCTCTCTCATTATCTCTCCTTCACTCTTTTTTCTCTCTCATTCTCTCTCTCCTTCGCTCTTTATTCTCTCTCATTCTCTCTCTACTTCGCTCTTTTTCTCTCTCATTCTCTCTCTCCTTCACTCTTTTTTCTCTCTCGTTCTCTCTCTCCCTCGCTCTTTTTTCTCTCTCGTTCTCTCTCTCCCTCGCTCTTTTTTCTCTCTCATTCTCTCTCTCCTTCGCTCTTTATTCTCTCTCATTCTCTCTCTCCTTCGCTCTTTTTCTCTCTCATTCTCTCTCTCCTTCACTCTTTTTTCTCTCGCTCTCTCTCCCTCGCTCTTTTTCTCTCTCGCTCTCTTTCTCGCTCTCTCTCTCTCTCGCTCTTTTTTTTCTCTCGCTCTCTCTCCCTCGCTCTTTTTTCTCTCTCGCTCTCTCTCACTCGCTCTTTTTTCTCTCTCATTATTTATCTCCCTCGTTCTTTTTTCTCTCTCGTTCTCTCTCTCCCTCGCTCTTTTTTCTCTCTCGTTCTCTCTCTCCCTCGCTCTTTTTTCTCTCTCGTTCTCTCTCTCCCTCGCTCTTTTTTCTCTCTCGTTCTCTCGCTCCCTCACTCTTTTTTCTCTCTCGTTCTCTCTCTCCCTCGCTCTATTTTCTCTCTCGCTCTCTCTCACTCGCTCTTTTTTCTCTCTCATTCTTTATCTCCCTCGCTCTATTTTCTCTCTCGTTCTCTCTCTCCCTCGCTCTTTTTCTCTCTCGTTCTCTTTCTCCCTCGATCTATTTTCTCTCTCGCTCTCTCCCCTCGCTCTTTATTCTCACTCCCTCGTTCTATTTTTCTCTCTCGCATTCTCTCCCCTCGCTCTTTATTCTCACTCGCTCTCTCTCCCTCGTTCTATTTTTCTCACTCACTCTCTCTCCCTCGCTCTTTTTCTCTCTCGTTCTCTCTCTCCCTCGTTCTATTTTTCTCTCTCGCTCTCTCCCCCTCACTATTTTTCTCACTCTCTCTCTCCCTCGCTCTTTTTTCTCTCTCGTTCTCTCTCTCTCTCGTTCTATTTTTCTCTCTCGCTCTCCCCCCCCTCGTTCTATTTTTCTCTCTCGCTCTTTTTTCTCACTCGCTCTCTCCCCCTCATTCTATTTTTCTCTCTCGCTCTTTTTTCTCTCTCATTATTTATCTCCCTCGTTCTTTTTTCCCTCTCGTTCTCTCTCTCCCTCGCTCTTTTTTTCTCTCTCGTTCTCTCTCTCCCTCGCTCTTTTTTCTCTCTCGTTCTCTCTCTCCCTCGCTCTTTTTTCTCTCTCGTTCTCTCGCTCCCTCGCTCTTTTTTCTCTCTCGTTCTCTCTCTCCCTCGCTCTATTTTCTCTCTCGCTCTCTCTCACTCGCTCTTTTTTCTCTCTCATTCTTTATCTCCCTCGCTTTATTTTCTCTCTCTTTCTCTCTCTCCCTCGCTCTTTTTTCCCTCTCGTTCTCTTTCTCCCTCGATCTATTTTCTCTCTCGCTCTCTCCCCTCGCTCTTTATTCTCACTCCCTCGTTCTATTTTTCTCTCTCGCATTCTCTCCCCTCGCTCTTTATTCTCACTCGCTCTCTCTCCCTCGTTCTATTTTTCTCACTCACTCTCTCTCCCTCGCTCTTTTTTCTCTCTCGTTCTCTCTCTCCCTCGTTCTATTTTTCTCTCTCGCTCTCTCTCCCTCGCTCTTTTTTCTCTCTCGTTCTCTCTCTCCCTCGTTCTATTTTTCTCTCTCGCTCTCTCCCCCTCGCTATTTTTCTCACTCTCTCTCTCTCCCTCGCTCTTTTTTCTCTCTCGTTCTCTCTCTCCCTCGTTCTATTTTCTCTCTCGCTCTCCCCCCTCGTTCTATTTTCTCTCTCGCTCTTTTTTCTCACTCGCTCTCTCCCCCTCATTCTATTTTCTCTCTCGCTCTTTTTTCTCTCTCATTATTTATCTCCCTCGTTCTTTTTTCTCTCTCGTTCTCTCTCTCCCTCGCTCTTTTTTTCTCTCTCGCTCTCTCTCTCCCTCGCTCTTTTTTCTCTCTCGTTCTCTCTCTCCCTCGCTCTTTTTTCTCTCTCGTTCTCTCTCTCCCTCGCTCTTTTTTCTCTCTCGTTCTCTCTCTCCCTCGCTCTATTTTCTCTCTCGCTCTCTCTCACTCGCTCTTTTTTCTCTCTCATTCTTTATCTCCCTCGCTCTATTTTCTCTCTCGTTCTCTCTCTCCCTCGCTCTTTTTTCTTACTCGTTCTCTTTCTCCCTCGATCTATTTTCTCTCTCGCTCTCTCCCCTCGCTCTTTATTCTCACTCCCTCGTTCTATTTTTCTCTCTCGCATTCTCTCCCCTCGCTCTTTATTCTCACTCGCTCTCTCTCCCTCGTTCTATTTTTCTCACTCACTCTCTCTCCCTCGCTCTTTTTTCTCTCTCGTTCTCTCTCTCCCTCGCTCTTTTTTCTCTCTCGTTCTCTCGCTCCCTCGCTCTTTTTTCTCTCTCGTTCTCTCTCTCCTCGCTCTATTTTCTCTCTCGCTCTCTCCCCTCGCTCTTTATTCTCACTCCCTCGTTCTATTTTTCTCTCTCGCATTCTCTCCCCTCGCTCTTTATTCTCACTCGCTCACTCTCCCTCGTTCTATTTTTCTCACTCACTCTCTCTCCCTCGTTCTTTTTTCTCTCTCGTTCTCTCTCTCCCTCGCTCTTTTTTTCTCTCTCGTTCTCTCTCTCCCTCGCTCTTTTTTCTCTCTCGTTCTCTCTCTCCCTCGCTCTTTTTTCTCTCTCATTCTCTCTACCTCGCTCTTTTTTCTCTCTCATTCTCTCTCTCCTTCGCTCTTTTTTCTCTCACATTCTCTCTCTCTTTCGCTCTATTTTCTCTCTCATTATCTCTCCTTCACTCTTTTTTCTCTCTCATTCTCTCTCTCCTTCGCTCTTTATTCTCTCTCATTCTCTCTCTACTTTGCTCTTTTTCTCTCTCATTCTCTCTCTCCTTCACTCTTTTCTCTCTCTCGCTCTCTCTCTCCCTCGCTCTTTTCTCTCTCTCGCTCTCTCTCACTCGCTCTTTTTTCTCTCTCATTATTTAACTCCCTCGCTCTTTTTTCTTTCTCGTTCTCTCTCTCCCTCGCTCTTTTTTCTCTCTCGTTCTCTCTCTCCCTCGCTCTTTTTTCTCTCTCATTCTCTCGCTCCCTCGCTCTTTTTTCTCTCTCGTTCTCTCTCTCCCTCGCTCTATTTTATCTCTCGCTCTCTCTCATTCGCTCTTTTTTCTCTCTCATTCTCTCTCTCCTTCGCTCTTTATTCTCTCTCATTCTCTCTCTCCTTCGCTCTTTTTCTCTCTCATTCTCTCTCTCCTTCACTCTTTTTTCTCTCGCTCTCTCTCCCTCGCTCTTTTTCTCTCTCGCTCTCTCTCTCGCTCTCTCTCTCCCTCGCTCTTTTTTTTCTCTCGCTCTCTCTCCCTCGCTCTTTTTTCTCTTTCGCTCTCTCTCACTCGCTCTTTTTTCTCTCTCATTATTTATCTCCCTCGTTCTTTTTTCTCTCTCGTTCTCTCTCTCCCTCGCTCTTTTTTCTCTCTCGTTCTCTCTCTCCCTCGCTCTTTTTTCTCTCTCGTTCTCTCTCTCCCTCGCTCTTTTTTCTCTCTCGTTCTCTCTCTCCCTCGCTCTATTTTCTCTCTCGCTCTCTCTCACTCGCTCTTTTTTCTCTCTCATTCTTTATCTCCCTCGCTCTATTTTCTCTCTCGTTCTCTCTCTCCCTCGCTCTTTTTCTCTCTCGTTCTCTTCTCCCTCGATCTATTTTCTCTCTCGCTCTCTCCCCTCGCTCTTTATTCTCACTCCCTCGTTCTATTTTTCTCTCTCGCATTCTCTCCCCTCGCTCTTTATTCTCACTCGCTCTCTCTCCCTCGTTCTATTTTTCTCACTCACTCTCTCTCCCTCGCTCTTTTTTCTCTCTCGTTCTCTCTCTCCCTCGTTCTATTTTTCTCTCTCGCTCTCTCCCCCTCGCTATTTTTCTCACTCTCTCTCTCCCTCGCTCTTTTTTCTCTCTCGTTCTCTCTCTCTCTCGTTCTATTTTTCTCTCTCGCTCTCCCCCCCTCGTTCTATTTTTCTCTCTCGCTCTTTTTTGTCACTCGCTCTCTCCCCCTCATTCTATTTTTCTCTCTCGCTCTTTTTTCTCTCTCATTATTTATCTCCCTCGTTCTTTTTTCAATCTCGTTCTCTCTCTCCCTCGCTCTTTTTTTCTCTCTCGTTCTCTCTCTCCCTCGCTCTTTTTTCTCTCTCGTTCTCTCTCTCCCTCGCTCTTTTTTCTCTCTCGTTCTCTCGCTCCCTCGCTCTTTTTCTCTCTCGTTCTCTCTCTCCCTCGCTCTATTTTCTCTCTCGCTCTCTCTCACTCGCTCTTTTTTCTCTCTCATTCTTTATCTCCCTCGCTCTATTTTCTCTCTCGTTCTCTCTCTCCCTCGCTCTTTTTTCTCTCTCGTTCTCTTTCTCCCTCGATCTATTTTCTCTCTCGCTCTCTCCCCTCGCTCTTTATTCTCACTCCCTCGTTCTATTTTTCTCTCTCGCATTCTCTCCCCTCGCTCTTTATTCTCACTCGCTCTCTCTCCCTCGTTCTACTTTTCTCACTCACTCTCTCTCCTCGCTCTTTTTTCTCTCTCGTTCTCTCTCTCCCTCGTTCAATTTTTCTCTCTCGCTCTCTCTCTACCTCGCTCTTTTTCTCTCATTCTCTCTCTCCCTCGCTCTTTTTTCTCTCTCATTCTCTCTACCTCGCTCTTTTTTCTCTCTCATTCTCTCTCCTTCGCTCTTTTTTCTCTCTCATTCTCTCTCTCCTTCGCTCTATTTTCTCTCTCATTATTTATCTCCCTCGCTCTTTTTTCTTTCTCGTTCTCTCTCTCTCCTCGCTCTTTTTTCTCTCTCGTTCTCTCTCTCCCTCGCTCTTTTTTCTCTCTCATTCTCTCGCTCCCTCGCTCTTTTTTCTCTCTCGTTCTCTCTCTCCCTCGCTCTATTTTATCTCTCGCTCTCTCTCATTCGCTCTTTTTTCTCTCTCATTCTCTCTCTCCTTCGCTCTTTATTCTCTCTCATTCTCTCTCTCCTTCGCTCTTTTTCTCTCTCATTCTCTCTCTCATTCACTCTTTTTTCTCTCGCTCTCTCTCCCTCGCTCTTTTTCTCTCTCGCTCTCTCTCTCGCTCTCTCTCTCCCTCGCTCTTTTTTTTCTCTCGCTCTCTCTCCCTCGCTCTTTTTTCTCTCTCGCTCTCTCTCACTCGCTCTTTTTTCTCTCTCATTATTTATCTCCCTCGTTCTTTTTTCTCTCTCGTTCTCTCTCTCCCTCGCTCTTTTTTTTTCTCTCGTTCTCTCTCTCCCTCGCTCTTTTTTCTCTCTCGTTCTCTCTCTCCCTCGCTCTTTTTTCTCTCTCGTTCTTTCGCTCCCTCGCTCTTTTTTCTCTCTCGTTCTCTCTCTCCCTCGCTCTATTTTCTCTCTCGCTCTCTCTCACTCGCTCTTTTTTCTCTCTCATTCTTTATCTCCCTCGCTCTATTTTCTCTCTCGTTCTCTCTCTCCCTCGCTCTTTTTTCTCTCTCGTTCTCTTTCTCCCTCGATCTATTTTCTCTCTCGCTCTCTCCCTCGCTCTTTATTCTCACTCCCTCGTTCTATTTTTCTCTCTCGCATTCTCTCCCCTCGCTCTTTATTCTCACTCGCTCTCTCTCCCTCGTTCTATTTTTCTCACTCACTCTCTCTCCCTCGCTCTTTTTTCTCTCTCGTTCTCTCTCTCCCTCGTTCTATTTTTCTCTCTCGCTCTCTCTCCCTCGCTCTTTTTTCTCTCTCGTTCTCTCTCTCCCTCGTTCTATTTTTCTCTCTCGCTCTCTCCCCTCGCTATTTTTCTCACTCTCTCTCTCGCTCTTTTTTCTCTCTCGTTCTCTCTCTCCCTCGTTCTATTTTTCTCTCTCGCTCTCCCCCCCTCGTTCTATTTTTCTCTCTCGCTCTTTTTTCTCACTCGCTCTCTCCCCCTCATTCTATTTTTCTCTCTCGCTCTTTTTTCTCTCTCATTATTTATCTCCCTCGTTCTTTTTTCTCTCTCGTTCTCTCTCTCCCTCGCTCTTTTTTTCTCTCTCGTTCTCTCTCTCCCTCGCTCTTTTTTCTCTCTCGTTCTCTCTCTCCCTCGCTCTTTTTTCTCTCTCATTCTATCTACCTCGCTCTTTTTTCTCTCTCATTCTCTCTCTCCTTCGCTCTATTTTCTCTCTCATTATCTCTCCTTCACTCTTTTTTCTCTCTCATTCTCTCTCTCCTTCGCTCTTTATTCTCTCTCATTCTCTCTCTACTTCGCTCTTTTTCTCTCTCATTCTCTCTCTCCTTCACTCTTTTTTCTCTCTCGTTCTCTCTCTCCCTCGCTCTTTTTTCTCTCTCGTTCTCTCTCTCCCTCGCTCTTTTTTCTCTCTCATTCTCTCTCTCCTTCGCTCTTTATTCTCTCTCATTCTCTCTCTCCTTCGCTCTTTTTCTCTCTCATTCTCTCTCTCCTTCACTCTTTTTTCTCTCGCTCTCTCTCCCTCGCTCTTTTTCTCTCTCGCTCTCTTTCTCGCTCTCTCTCTCTCTCGCTCTTTTTTTCTCTCGCTCTCTCTCCCTCGCTCTTTTTTCTCTCTCGCTCTCTCTCACTCGCTCTTTTTTCTCTCTCATTATTTATCTCCCTCGTTCTTTTTTCTCTCTCGTTCTCTCTCTCCCTCGCTCTTTTTTTCTCTCTCGTTCTCTCTCTCCCTCGCTCTTTTTTCTCTCTCGTTCTCTCTCTCCCTCGCTCTTTTTTCTCTCTCGTTCTCTCGCTCCCTCACTCTTTTTTCTCTCTCGTTCTCTCTCTCCCTCGCTCTATTTTCTCTCTCGCTCTCTCTCACTCGCTCTTTTTTCTCTCTCATTCTTTATCTCCCTCGCTCTATTTTCTCTCGTTCTCTCTCTCCTCGCTCTTTTTTCTCTCTCGTTCTCTTTCTCCCTCGATCTATTTTCTCTCTCGCTCTCTCCCCTCGCTCTTTATTCTCACTCCCTCGTTCTATTTTTCTCTCTCGCATTCTCTCCCCTCGCTCTTTATTCTCACTCGCTCTCTCTCCCTCGTTCTATTTTTCTCACTCACTCTCTCTCCCTCGCTCTTTTTTCTCTCTCGTTCTCTCTCTCCCTCGTTCTATTTTTCTCTCTCGCTCTCTCCCCCTCACTATTTTCTCACTCTCTCTCTCCCTCGCTCTTTTTTCTCTCTCGTTCTCTCTCTCTCTCGTTCTATTTTTCTCTCTCGCTCTCCCCCCCTCGTTCTATTTTTCTCTCTCGCTCTTTTTTCTCACTCGCTCTCTCCCCCTCATTCTATTTTCTCTCTCGCTCTTTTTTCTCTCTCATTATTTATCTCCCTCGTTCTTTTTTCTCTCTCGTCTCTCTCTCCCTCGCTCTTTTTTTCTCTCTCGTTCTCTCTCTCCCTCGCTCTTTTTCTCTCTCGTTCTCTCTCTCCCTCGCTCTTTTTTCTCTCTCGTTCTCTCGCTCCCTCGCTCTTTTTTCTCTCTCGTTCTCTCTCTCCCTCGCTCTATTTTCTCTCTCGCTCTCTCTCACTCGCTCTTTTTTCTCTCTCATTCTTTATCTCCCTCGCTCTATTTTCTCTCTCGTTCTCTCTCTCCCTCGCTCTTTTTTCCCTCTCGTTCTCTTTCTCCCTCGATCTATTTTCTCTCTCGCTCTCTCCCCTCGCTCTTTATTCTCACTCCCTCGTTCTATTTTTCTCTCTCGCATTCTCTCCCCTCGCTCTTTATTCTCACTCGCTCTCTCTCCCTCGTTCTATTTTTCTCACTCACTCTCTCTCCCTCGCTCTTTTTTCTCTCTCGTTCTCTCTCTCCCTCGTTCTATTTTTCTCTCTCGCTCTCTCTCCCTCGCTCTTTTTTCTCTCTCGTTCTCTCTCTCCCTCGTTCTATTTTTCTCTCTCGCTCTCTCCCCCTCGCTATTTTTCTCACTCTCTCTCTCTCCCTCGCTCTTTTTTCTCTCTCGTTCTCTCTCTCCCTCGTTCTATTTTTCTCTCTCGCTCTCCCCCCTCGTTCTATTTTTCTCTCTCGCTCTTTTTTCTCTCTCGCTCTCTCCCCCTCATTCTATTTTTCTCTCTCGCTCTTTTTCTCTCTCATTATTTATCTCCCTCGTTCTTTTTTCTCTCTCGTTCTCTCTCTCCCTCGCTCTTTTTTTCTCTCTCGCTCTCTCTCTCCCTCGCTCTTTTTTCTCTCTCGTTCTCTCTCTCCCTCGCTCTTTTTTCTCTCTCGTTCTCTCTCTCCCTCGCTCTTTTTTCTCTCTCGTTCTCTCTCTCCCTCGCTCTATTTTCTCTCTCGCTCTCTCTCACTCGCTCTTTTTTCTCTCTCATTCTTTATCTCCCTCGCTCTATTTTCTCTCTCGTTCTCTCTCTCCCTCGCTCTTTTTTCTTACTCGTTCTCTTTCTCCCTCGATCTATTTTCTCTCTCGCTCTCTCCCTCGCTCTTTATTCTCACTCCCTCGTTCTATTTTTCTCTCTCGCATTCTCTCCCTCGCTCTTTATTCTCACTCGCTCTCTCTCCCTCGTTCTATTTTTCTCACTCACTCTCTCTCCCTCGCTCTTTTTTCTCTCTCGTTCTCTCTCTCCCTCGCTCTTTTTTCTCTCTCGTTCTCTCGCTCCCTCGCTCTTTTTTCTCTCTCTCCTCGCTCTATTTTCTCTCTCGCTCTCTCTCACTCGCTCTTTTTTCTCTCTCATTCTTTATCTCCCTCGCTCTATTTTCTCTCTCGTTCTCTCTCTCCCTCGCTCTTTTTTCTCTCTCGTTCTCTTTCTCCCTCGATCTATTTTCTCTCTCGCTCTCTCCCCTCGCTCTTTATTCTCACTCCCTCGTTCTATTTTTCTCTCTCGCATTCTCTCCCCTCGCTCTTTATTCTCACTCGCTCTCTCTCCCTCGTTCTATTTTTCTCACTCACTCTCTCTCCCTCGCTCTTTTTTCTCTCTCGTTCTCTCTCTCCCTCGTTCTATTTTTCTCTCTCGCTCTCTCTCCCTCGCTCTTTTTTCTCTCTCGTTCTCTCTCTCCCTCGTTCTATTTTTCTCTCTCGCTCTCTCCCCCTCGCTATTTTTCTCACTCTCTCTCTCCCTCGCTCTTTTTTCTCTCTCGTTCTCTCTCTCCCTCATTCTATTTTTCTCTCTTGCTCTCCCCCCCTCGTTCTATTTTTCTCTCTCGCTCTTTTTTCTCACTCGCTCTCTCCCCCTCATTCTATTTTTCTCTCTCGCTCTTTTTTCTCTCTCATTATTTATCTCCCTCGTTCTTTTTTCTCTCTCGTTCTCTCTCTCCCTCGCTCTTTTTTTTGTCTCTCGTTCTCTCTCTCCCTCGCTCTTTTTTCTCTCTCGTTCTCTCTCTCCCTCGCTCTTTTTTCTCTCTCGTTCTCTCGCTCCCTCGCTCTTTTTTCTCTCTCGTTCTCTCTCTCCCTCGCTCTATTTTCTCTCTCGCTCTCTCTCACTCGCTCTTTTTTCTCTCTCATTCTTTATCTCCCTCGCTCTATTTTCTCTCTCGTTCTCTCTCTCCCTCGCTCTTTTTCTCTCTCGTTCTCTTTCTCCCTCGATCTATTTTCTCTCTCGCTCTCTCCCCTCGCTCTTTATTCTCACTCCCTCGTTCTATTTTTCTCTCTCGCATTCTCTCCCCTCGCTCTTTATTCTCACTCGCTCTCTCTCCCTCGTTCTATTTTTCTCACTCACTCTCTCTCCCTCGCTCTTTTTTCTCTCTCGTTCTCTCTCTCCCTCGTTCTATTTTTCTCTCTCGCTCTCTCTCCCTCGCTCTTTTTTCTCTCTCGTTCTCTCTCTCCCTCGTTCTATTTTTCTCTCTCGCTCTCTCCCCTCGCTATTTTTCTCACTCTCTCTCCCTCGCTCTTTTTCTCTCTCGTTCTCTCTCTCCCTCGTTCTATTTTTCTCTCTCGCTCTCCCCCCTCGTTCTATTTTTCTCTCTCGCTCTTTTTTCTCACTCGCTCTCTCCCCCTCATTCTATTTTTCTCTCTCGCTCTTTTTTCTGCCTCTCTCTCTCCCCTCGTTCTATTTTTCTCTCTCGCTCTTTTTTCTCACTCGCTCTCTCCCCCTTGTTCTATTTTTCTCTCTCTCACTCCCTCGCTCTTTATTCTTTCTGCCCCTCTATCAGGTTCCATTTACTGTAACCAGAACTGATCAACAGGACCAGCGTCACTTCAATGTTCCTCCCTTCACTGAAGCAGAACGAGCGCCATATTGTCAGGAGAACCGCCATATTGTCAGGAGAACCGCCATATTGTCAAGTTTGTCATCTAATTCTGTTGCGGACATTATCGTGATCGTGGCATGGCCTTAATCTGACATAAACATGAGCTTTCTGTAACATAAATCTGAAATTTGAGTAGCACTACATACGACCTTTTTATAACATAAATCTGACATACACACGATAGATGTATCAATAACGTGCTATCTAATTAATCTTTATGTTTGAAGTGTTGTTGTTGACGGATTGCCACGAGTTGATGCGGGCAGGTTGCCCTTTGACTCATTTGATGTGGCGGGTCGTAATGGCTTTCTTGACATTCCCGGCTCTTACAGGAGAAGTTGGAGTTCGCCTGTCCCAGGCTATGCTGGGGTAACTACTAGTCCAGCCCAGAGGTACTGCAATACTGGGTCCTCTATATCAGTAACAGCCACCACTACAGGGAACACGGCGATCCTAGCTTCTGTTAGCGCTGAGTGGCAGTGTTCCCTAGCGTTTGGCTTCTCGTGGCAAGGCGCTTTGCCACTGAGTATGGGTTCGATCCTGCCTTGGTCCATATTTTTTTCTGTTGTTGATTATTTGTCATTTTTTCCGAGTGCTGTAAACATACCTCTTCCTCTGAATTGATTCACTGATTATCGCCTCGGAAGTTTCCCTCTATAATAATATTCATTTATTATTATTTGTCTCCATTCTGTTAGCCAGCCTGTTTTGACGCAGACTGTTACCAGGGGCGACCACGAGGAGGTAGAACTCTTAGGTCTTGGTCAGCTGATGGTGCGCCGACCCTGCTATTGCGACCGCAGGTTTCTTCTGCTTCCCCATGTTTGAAGTGTAATAATGATAACCCACATATAACTCAATATCATGCCCGTTTCTTTTCTCATTTTCACTAGAACTGCTATCGAAGTCCGCGTTTCCACACGTTTCAGGTTCAATGTAGCCCAGTCTGATCTGGGAGACTGATAATTTTATTTGGTTTAATTTGGTCGCAGTTAGAGCTGGGACAAATCCTTCATTTTCTCGAATCTGAATTAGAATGTTCAAAGGTTCTTGAATCTCCCGAATCTGGAATAATTCACATTCTTTATATAATAAATAATATGAAAAAAAATAGAAAAAAAGTCTCCAACTTAAAATTAATTTTAAAAAAAATTAAATCAAAGTTTGAAATATGTTTTTTAATTGAATAGAAAATTAACAATACAGTTTTTAAAAATATTTGTTTTTCTCTTCAAACATTTCTGAAATTATCTTTTAGGCAAAGCGTTTCCTGCTTTTGATGATATGTCTTAATTCAAGTGGTTTATCTGGTTTTACAATCATTTATCTTCTACAATAAAACTATTGTTAGTTAATTTGGCAGATCATTTCAGCGACTAATCTGATACTTTTTGTCCCCACTTTGTTTCTAGATTTAAAATTGTTTATTTTATAAATAAATGATTCCATAACTGGTCGGTTGGTTAGAAGATACTTCATTGAATTGGACAGCTGTGATTTCAAAGAACTTTGTTCTCTATAAGAAGAGGTTGCTAAACATGGACTAGGAGTTCAACTAACTGATGTAGGACTCTCAGAAATAGCTGGACTAGGAGTTTAACTAACTGATGTAGGACTCTCAGAAATAGCTGGACTAGGAGTTGAACTAACTGATGTAGGACTCCCAGAAATAGCTGGACTAGGAGTTGAACTAACTGATGTAGGACTCTCAGAAATAGCTGGACTAGGAGTTGAACTAACTGATGTAGGACTCCCAGAAATAGCTGGACTAGGAGTTGAACTAACTGATGTAGGACTCTCAGAAACAGCTGGACTAGGAGTTGAACTAACTGATGTAGGACTCCCAGAAATTGCTGGACTAGGAGTTGAACTAACTGATGTAGGACTCCCAGAAATAGCTGGACTAGGAGTTGAACTAACTGATGTAGGACTCCCAGAAATAGCTGGACTAGGAGTTGAACTAACTGATGTAGGACTCTCAGAAATAGCTGGACTAGGAGTTGAACTAACTGATGTAGGACTCTCAGAAATAGCTGGACTAGGAGTTGAACTAACTGATGTAGGACTCTCAGAAATAGCTGGACTAGGAGTTGAACTAACTGATGTAGGACTCTCAGAAATAGCTGGACTAGGAGTTGAACTAACTGATGTAGTACTCTCAGAAATAGCTGGACTAGGAGTTGAACTAACTGATGTAGGACTCCCAGAAATAGCTGGACTAGGAGTTGAACTAACTGATGTAGGACTCCCAGAAATAGCTGGACTAGGAGTTGAACTAACTGATGTAGGACTCCCAGAAATAGCTGGACTAGGAGTTGAACTAACTGATGTAGGACTCCCAGAAATAGCTGGACTAGGAGTTGAACTAACTGATGTAGGACTCCCAGAAATAGCTGGACTAGGAGTTGAACTAACTGATGTAGGACTCTCAGAAATAGCTGGACTAGGAGTTGAACTAACTGATGTAGGACTCTCAGAAATAGCTGGACTAGGAGTTGAACTAACTGATGTAGGACTCTCAGAAATAGCTGGACTAGGAGTTTAAATAACTGATGTAGGACTCTCAGAAATAGCTGGACTAGGAGTTGAACTAACTGATGTAGGACTCTCAGAAATAGCTGGACTAGGAGTTGAACTAACTGATGTAGGACTCCCAGCAACAGATGGACTAGGAGTTGAACTAACTGATGTAGGACTCTCAGAAATAGCTGGACTAGGAGTTGAACTAACTGATGTAGGACTCCCAGCAACAGATGGACTAGGAGTTGAACTAACTGATATAGGACTCTCAGAAATAGCTGGACTAGGAGTTGAACTAACTGATGTAGGACTCTCAGAAATAGCTGGACTAGGAGTTGAACTAACTGATGTAGGACTCTGAGAAATAGCTGGACTAGGAGTTGAACTAACTGATGTAGGACTCTCAGAAATAGCTGGACTAGGAGTTGAACTAATTGATGTAGGACTCCCAGAAATAGCTGGACTAGGAGTTGAACTAATTGATGTAGGACGCTCAGAAATAGCTGGACTAGGAGTTGAACTAATTAATGTAGGACTCTCAGAAATAGCTGGACTAGGAGTTGAACTAATTGATGTAGGACTCTCAGAAATAGCTGGACTAGGAGTTGAACTAATTGATGTAGGACTCTCAGAAATAGCTGGACTAGGAGTTGAACTAACTGATGTAGGACTCTCAGAAATAGCTGGACTAGGAGTTGAACTAACTGATGTAGGACTCTCAGAAATAGCTGGACTAGGAGTTGAACTAACTGATGTAGGACTCTCAGAAATAGCTGGACTAGGAGTTGAACTAATTGATGTAGGACTCTCAGAAATAGCTGGACTAGGAGTTGAACTAACTGATGTAGGACTCTCAGAAATAGCTGGACTAGGAGTTGAACTAACTGATGTAGGACTCTCAGAAATAGCTGGGCTAGGAGTTGAACTAACTGATGTAGGACTCCCAGAAATAGCTGGACTAGGAGTTGAACTAACTGATGTAGGACTCTCAGAAATAGCTGGACTAGGAGTTGAACTAACTGATGTAGGACTCTCAGAAATAGCTGGACTAGGAGTTGAACTAACTGATGTAGGACTCTCAGAAATAGCTGGACTAGGAGTTGAACTAACTGATGTAGGACTCTCAGAAATAGCTGGACTAGGAGTTGAACTAACTGATGTAGGACTCCCAGAAATAGCTGGACTAGGAGTTGAACTAACTGATGTAGGACTCTCAGAAATAGCTGGACTAGGAGTTGAACTAACTGATGTAGGACTCTCAGAAATAGCTGGACTAGGAGTTGAACTAACTGATGTAGGACTCTCAGAAATAGCTGGGCTAGGAGTTGAACTAACTGATGTAGGACTCTCAGAAATAGCTGGACTAGGAGTTGAACTAACTGATGTAGGACTCTCAGAAATAGCTGGGCTAGGAGTTGAACTAACTGATGTAGGACTCCAGAAATAGCTGGACTAGGAGTTGAACTAACTGATGTAGGACTCTCAGCAACAGATGGGCTAGTAGTTGAACTAACTGATGTAGGACTCTCAGCAACAGATGGGCTAGTAGTTGAACTAACTGATGTAGGACTCCCAGAAATAGCTGGACTAGGAGTTGAACTAACTGATGTAGGACTCCCAGAAATAGCTGGACTAGGAGTTGAACTAACTGATGTAGGACTCCCAGAAATAGCTGGACTAGGAGTTGAACTAACTGATGTAGGACTCTCAGCAACAGATGGGCTAGTAGTTGAACTAACTGATGTAGGACTCTCAGCAACAGATGGGCTAGTAGTTGAACTAACTGATGTAGGACTCTCAGCAACAGATGGGCTAGTAGTTGAACTAACTGATGTAGGACTCTCAGCAACAGATGGGCTAGTAGTTGAACTAACTGATGTAGGACTCTCAGCAATAGCTGGACTAGGAGTTGAACTAACTGATACAGGACTCTCAGCAATAGCTGGACTAGGAGTTGAACTAATTGATGTAGGACTCCAGCAATAGCTGGACTAGGAGTTGAACTAATTGATGTAGGACTCCCAGAAATAGCTGGACTAGGAGTTGAACTAACTGATGTAGGACTCCCAGAAATAGCTGGACTAGGAGTTGAACTAACTGATGTAGGACTCCCAGAAATAGCTGGACTAGGAGTTGAACTAACTGATGTAGGACTCCCAGAAATAGCTGGACTAGGAGTTGAACTAATTGATGTAGGACTCTCAGAAATAGCTGGACTAGGAGTTGAACTAACTGATACAGGACTCCCAGAAATAGCTGGACTAGGAGTTGAACTAACTGATGTAGGACTCCCAGAAATAGCTGGACTAGGAGTTGAACTAATTGATGTAGGACTCCCAGAAATAGCTGGACTAGGAGTTGAACTAACTGATGTAGGACTCTCAGAAATAGCTGGACTAGGAGTTGAACTAACTGATGTAGGACTCCCAGAAATAGCTGGACTAGGAGTTGAACTAACTGATGTAGGACTCTCAGAAATAGCTGGACTAGGAGTTGAACTAACTGATGTAGGACTCCCAGAAATAGCTGGACTAGGAGTTGAACTAACTGATGTAGGACTCCCAGAAATAGCTGGACTAGGAGTTGAACTAACTGATGTAGGACTCCCAGAAATAGCTGGACTAGGAGTTGAACTAACTGATGTAGGACTCTCAGAAATAGCTGGACTAGGAGTTGAACTAACTGATGTAGGACTCTCAGAAATAGCTGGACTAGGAGTTGAACTAACTGATGTAGGACTCTCAGAAATAGCTGGACTAGGAGTTGAACTAACTGATGTAGGACTCTCAGAAATAGCTGGACTAGGAGTTGAACTAACTGATATAGTACTCTCAGAAATAGCTGGACTAGGAGTTGAACTAACTGATGTAGGACTCCAGAAATAGCTGGACTAGGAGTTGAACTAACTGATGTAGGACTCCCAGAAATAGCTGGACTAGGAGTTGAACTAACTGATGTAGGACTCCCAGAAATAGCTGGACTAGGAGTTGAACTAACTGATGTAGGACTCCCAGAAATAGCTGGACTAGGAGTTGAACTAACTGATGTAGGACTCCCAGAAATAGCAGGACTAGGAGTTGAACTAACTGATGTAGGACTCCCAGAAATAGCTGGACTAGGAGTTGAACTAACTGATGTAGGACTCCCAGAAATAGCTGGACTAGGAGTTGAACTAACTGATGTAGGACTCTCAGAAATAGCTGGACTAGGAGTTGAACTAACTGATGTAGGACTCTCAGAAATCGCTGGACTAGGAGTTGAACTAACTGATGTAGGACTCTCAGAAATAGCTGGACTAGGAGTTTAACTAACTGATGTAGGACTCTCAGAAATAGCTGGACTAGGAGTTGAACTAACTGATGTAGGACTCTCAGAAATAGCTGGACTAGGAGTTGAACTAACTGATGTAGGACTCCCAGCAACAGATGGACTAGGAGTTGAACTAACTGATGTAGGACTCTCAGAAATAGCTGGACTAGGAGTTGAACTAACTGATGTAGGACTCCCAGCAACAGATGGACTAGGAGTTGAACTAACTGATATAGGACTCTCAGAAATAGCTGGACTAGGAGTTGAACTAACTGATGTAGGACTCTCAGAAATAGCTGGACTAGGAGTTGAACTAACTGATGTAGGACTCTGAGAAATAGCTGGACTAGGAGTTGAACTAACTGATGTAGGACTCTCAGAAATAGCTGGACTAGGAGTTGAACTAATTGATGTAGGACTCCCAGAAATAGCTGGACTAGGAGTTGAACTAATTGATGTAGGACTCTCAGAAATAGCTGGACTAGGAGTTGAACTAATTGATGTAGGACTCTCAGAAATAGCTGGACTAGGAGTTGAACTAATTGATGTAGGACTCTCAGAAATAGCTGGACTAGGAGTTGAACTAATTGATGTAGGACTCTCAGAAATAGCTGGACTAGGAGTTGAACTAACTGATGTAGGACTCTCAGAAATAGCTGGACTAGGAGTTGAACTAACTGATGTAGGACTCTCAGAAATAGCTGGACTAGGAGTTGAACTAACTGATGTAGGACTCTCAGAAATAGCTGGACTAGGAGTTGAACTAATTGATGTAGGACTCTCAGAAATAGCTGGACTAGGAGTTGAACTAACTGATGTAGGACTCTCAGAAATAGCTGGACTAGGAGTTGAACTAACTGATGTAGGACTCTCAGAAATAGCTGGGCTAGGAGTTGAACTAACTGATGTAGGACTCCAGAAATAGCTGGACTAGGAGTTGAACTAACTGATGTAGGACTCTCAGAAATAGCTGGACTAGGAGTTGAACTAACTGATGTAGGACTCTCAGAAATAGCTGGACTAGGAGTTGAACTAACTGATGTAGGACTCTCAGAAATAGCTGGACTAGGAGTTGAACTAACTGATGTAGGACTCTCAGAAATAGCTGGACTAGGAGTTGAACTAACTGATGTAGGACTCCCAGAAATAGCTGGACTAGGAGTTGAACTAACTGATGTAGGACTCTCAGAAATAGCTGGACTAGGAGTTGAACTAACTGATGTAGGACTCTCAGAAATAGCTGGACTAGGAGTTGAACTAACTGATGTAGGACTCTCAGAAATAGCTGGGCTAGGAGTTGAACTAAATGATGTAGGACTCTCAGAAATAGCTGGGCTAGGAGTTGAACTAACTGATGTAGGACTCTCAGAAATAGCTGGACTAGGAGTTGAACTAACTGATGTAGGACTCCCAGAAATAGCTGGACTAGGAGTTGAACTAACTGATGTAGGACTCTCAGCAACAGATGGGCTAGTAGTTGAACTAACTGATGTAGGACTCTCAGCAACAGATGGGCTAGTAGTTGAACTAACTGATGTAGGACTCTCAGCAACAGATGGGCTAGTAGTTGAACTAACTGATGTAGGACTCTCAGCAACAGATGGGCTAGTAGTTGAACTAACTGATGTAGGACTCCCAGAAATAGCTGGACTAGGAGTTGAACTAACTGATGTAGGACTCCCAGAAATAGCTGGACTAGGAGTTGAACTAACTGATGTAGGACTCCAGAAATAGCTGGACTAGGAGTTGAACTAACTGATGTAGGACTCCAGAAATAGCTGGACTAGGAGTTGAACTAATTGATGCAGGACTCCCAGAAATAGCTGGACTAGGAGTTGAACTAACTGATACAGGACTCTCAGAAATAGCTTGACTAGGAGTTGAACTAACTGATGTAGGACTCCCAGAAATAGCTGGACTAGGAGTTGAACTAACTGATGTAGGACTCTCAGCAATAGCTGGACTAGGAGTTGAACTAACTGATACAGGACTGTCAGCAATAGCTGGACTAGGAGTTGAACTAATTGATGTAGGACTCCCAGCAATAGCTGGACTAGGAGTTGAACTAATTGATGTAGGACTCCCAGAAATAGCTGGACTAGGAGTTGAACTAACTGATGTAGGACTCCCAGAAATAGCTGGACTAGGAGTTGAACTAACTGATGTAGGACTCCCAGAAATAGCTGGACTAGGAGTTGAACTAACTGATGTAGGACTCCCAGAAATAGCTGGACTAGGAGTTGAACTAATTGATGTAGGACTCTCAGAAATAGCTGGACTAGGAGTTGAACTAACTGATACAGGACTCCCAGAAATAGCTGGACTAGGAGTTGAACTAACTGATGTAGGACTCCCAGAAATAGCTGGACTAGGAGTTGAACTAATTGATGTAGGACTCCCAGAAATAGCTGGACTAGGAGTTGAACTAACTGATACAGGACTCCAGAAATAGCTGGACTAGGAGTTGAACTAACTGATGTAGGACTCCCAGAAATAGCTGGACTAGGAGTTGAACTAACTGATACAGGACTCCCAGAATAAGCTGGACTAGGAGTTGAACTAACTGATGTAGGACTCCCAGAAATAGCTGGACTAGGAGTTGAACTAACTGATACAGGACTCCCAGAAATAGCTGGACTAGGAGTTGAACTAACTGATGTAGGACTCCCAGAAATAGCTGGACTAGGAATTGAACTAACTGATGTAGGACTCCCAGAAATAGCTGGACTAGGTGTTGAACTAACTGATGTAGGACTCCCAGAAATAGCTGGACTAGGAGTTGAACTAATTGATGTAGGACTCCCAGAAATAGCTGGACTAGGAGTTGAACTAACTGATGTAGGACTCTCAGAAATAGCTGGACTAGGAGTTGAACTAACTGATGTAGGACTCCCAGAAATAGCTGGACTAGGAGTTGAACTAACTGATGTAGGACTCTCAGAAATAGCTGGACTAGGAGTTGAACTAACTGATGTAGGACTCCCAGAAATAGCTGGACTAGGAGTTGAACTAACTGATGTAGGACTCTCAGAAATAGCTGGACTAGGAGTTGAACTAACTGATGTAGGACTCCCAGAAATAGCTGGACTAGGAGTTGAACTAACTGATGTAGGACTCTCAGAAATAGCTGGACTAGGAGTTGAACTAACTGATGTAGGACTCCCAGAAATAGCTGGACTAGGAGTTTAACTAACTGATGTAGGACTCCCAGAAATAGCTGGACTAGTAGTTGAACTAACTGATGTAGGACTCTCAGAAATAGCTGGACTAGGAGTTGAACTAACTGATACAGGACTCCCAGAAATAGCTGGACTAGGAGTTGAACTAACTGATGTAGGACTCCCAGAAATAGCTGGACTAGTAGTTGAACTAACTGATGTAGGACTCTTAGAAATAGCTGGGCTAGTAGTTGAACTAATTGATGTAGGACTCCCAGAAATAGCAGGACTAGGAGTTGAACTAATTGATGTAGGACTCCCAGAAATAGCTGGACTAGGAGTTGAACTAACTGATACAGGACTCCCAGAAATAGCTGGACTAGGAGTTGAACTAACTGATGTAGGACTCCCAGAAATAGCTGGACTAGGAGTTGAACTAATTGATGTAGGACTCCCAGAAATAGCTGGACTAGGAGTTGAACTAATTGATGTAGGACTCTCAGAAATAGCTGGACTAGGAGTTGAACTAATTGATGTAGGACTCCCAGAAATAGCTGGACTAGGAGTTGAACTAATTGATGTAGGACTCCCAGAAATAGCTGGACTAGGAGTTGAACTAATTGATGTAGGACTCTCAGAAATAGCTGGACTAGGAGTTGAACTAACTGATGTAGGACTCCCAGAAATAGCTGGACTAGGAGTTGAACTAACTGATGTAGAACTCCCAGAAATAGCTGGACTAGGAGTTGAACTAACTGATGTAGGACTCCCAGAAATAGCTGGACTAGGAGTTGAACTAATTGATGTAGGACTCCCAGAAATAGCTGGACTAGGAGTTGAACTAACTGATGCAGGACTCCCAGAAATAGCTGGACTAGGAGTTGAACTAACTGATGCAGGACTCCCAGAAATAGCTGGACTAGGAGTTGAACTAACTGATGTAGGACTCCCAGAAATAGCTGGACTAGGAGTTGAACTAACTGATGTAGGACTCCCAGAAATAGCTGGACTAGGAGTTGAACTAACTGATGTAGGACTCCCAGAAATAGCTGGACTAGGAGTTGAACTAACTGATGTAGGACTCCCAGAAATAGCTGGACTAGGAGTTGAACTAACTGATGTAGGACTCCCAGAAATAGCTGGACTAGGTGTTGAACTAACTGATGTAGGACTCCCAGAAATAGCTGGACTAGGAATTGAACTAACTGATGTAGGACTCCCAGAAATAGCTGGACTAGGTGTTGAACTAACTGATGTAGGACTCCCAGAAATAGCTGGACTAGGAGTTGAACTAATTGATGTAGGACTCCCAGAAATAGCTGGACTAGGAGTTGAACTAACTGATGTAGGACTCTCAGAAATAGCTGGACTAGGAGTTGAACTAACTGATGTAGGACTCCCAGAAATAGCTGGACTAGGAGTTGAACTAACTGATGTAGGACTCTCAGAAATAGCTGGACTAGGAGTTGAACTAACTGATGTAGGACTCCCAGAAATAGCTGGACTAGGAGTTGAACTAACTGATGTAGGACTCCCAGAAATAGCTGGACTAGGAGTTGAACTAACTGATGTAGGACTCCCAGAAATAGCTGGACTAGGAGTTGAACTAACTGATGTAGGACTCTCAGAAATAGCTGGACTAGGAGTTGAACTAACTGATGTAGGACTCTCAGAAATAGCTGGACTAGGAGTTGAACTAACTGATGTAGGACTCTCAGAAATAGCTGGACTAGGAGTTGAACTAACTGATGTAGGACTCTCAGAAATAGCTGGACTAGGAGTTGAACTAACTGATATAGTACTCTCAGAAATAGCTGGACTAGGAGTTGAACTAACTGATGTAGGACTCCCAGAAATAGCTGGACTAGGAGTTGAACTAACTGATGTAGGACTCCCAGAAATAGCTGGACTAGGAGTTGAACTAACTGATGTAGGACTCCCAGAAATAGCTGGACTAGGAGTTGAACTAACTGATGTAGGACTCCCAGAAATAGCTGGACTAGGAGTTGAACTAACTGATGTAGGACTCTCAGAAATAGCAGGACTAGGAGTTGAACTAACTGATGTAGGACTCCCAGAAATAGCTGGACTAGGAGTTGAACTAACTGATGTAGGACTCCCAGAAATAGCTGGACTAGGAGTTGAACTAACTGATGTAGGACTCTCAGAAATAGCTGGACTAGGAGTTGAACTAACTGATGTAGGACTCTCAGAAATCGCTGGACTAGGAGTTGAACTAACTGATGTAGGACTCTCAGAAATAGCTGGACTAGGAGTTTAACTAACTGATGTAGGACTCTCAGAAATAGCTGGACTAGGAGTTGAACTAACTGATGTAGGACTCTCAGAAATAGCTGGACTAGGAGTTGAACTAACTGATGTAGGACTCCCAGCAACAGATGGACTAGGAGTTGAACTAACTGATGTAGGACTCTCAGAAATAGCTGGACTAGGAGTTGAACTAACTGATGTAGGACTCCCAGCAACAGATGGACTAGGAGTTGAACTAACTGATATAGGACTCTCAGAAATAGCTGGACTAGGAGTTGAACTAACTGATGTAGGACTCTCAGAAATAGCTGGACTAGGAGTTGAACTAACTGATGTAGGACTCTGAGAAATAGCTGGACTAGGAGTTGAACTAACTGATGTAGGACTCTCAGAAATAGCTGGACTAGGAGTTGAACTAACTGATGTAGGACTCCCAGAAATAGCTGGACTAGGAGTTGAACTAACTGATGTAGGACTCTCAGAAATAGCTGGACTAGGAGTTGAACTAACTGATGTAGGACTCCCAGAAATAGCTGGACTAGTAGTTGAACTAACTGATGTAGGACTCTCAGAAATAGCTGGACTAGGAGTTGAACTAACTGATACAGGACTCCCAGAAATAGCTGGACTAGGAGTTGAACTAACTGATGTAGGACTCCCAGAAATAGCTGGACTAGTAGTTGAACTAACTGATGTAGGACTCTCAGAAATAGCTGGGCTAGTAGTTGAACTAATTGATGTAGGACTCCCAGAAATAGCAGGACTAGGAGTTGAACTAATTGATGTAGGACTCCCAGAAATAGCTGGACTAGGAGTTGAACTAACTGATACAGGACTCCCAGAAATAGCTGGACTAGGAGTTGAACTAACTGATGTAGGACTCCCAGAAATAGCTGGACTAGGAGTTGAACTAATTGATGTAGGACTCCCAGAAATAGCTGGACTAGGAGTTGAACTAATTGATGTAGGACTCCCAGAAATAGCTGGACTAGGAGTTGAACTAATTGATGTAGGACTCTCAGAAATAGCTGGACTAGGAGTTGAACTAACTGATGTAGGACTCCCAGCAACAGATGGACTAGGAGTTGAACTAACTGATATAGGACTCTCAGAAATAGCTGGACTAGGAGTTGAACTAACTGATGTAGGACTCTCAGAAATAGCTGGACTAGGAGTTGAACTAACTGATGTAGGACTCTGAGAAATAGCTGGACTAGGAGTTGAACTAACTGATGTAGGACTCTCAGAAATAGCTGGACTAGGAGTTGAACTAACTGATGTAGGACTCCCAGAAATAGCTGGACTAGGAGTTGAACTAACTGATGTAGGACTCTCAGAAATAGCTGGACTAGGAGTTGAACTAACTGATGTAGGACTCCCAGAAATAGCTGGACTAGTAGTTGAACTAACTGATGTAGGACTCTCAGAAATAGCTGGACTAGGAGTTGAACTAACTGATACAGGACTCCCAGAAATAGCTGGACTAGGAGTTGAACTAACTGATGTAGGACTCCCAGAAATAGCTGGACTAGTAGTTGAACTAACTGATGTAGGACTCTCAGAAATAGCTGGGCTAGTAGTTGAACTAATTGATGTAGGACTCCCAGAAATAGCAGGACTAGGAGTTGAACTAATTGATGTAGGACTCCCAGAAATAGCTGGACTAGGAGTTGAACTAACTGATACAGGACTCCCAGAAATAGCTGGACTAGGAGTTGAACTAACTGATGTAGGACTCCCAGAAATAGCTGGACTAGGAGTTGAACTAATTGATGTAGGACTCCCAGAAATAGCTGGACTAGGAGTTGAACTAATTGATGTAGGACTCCCAGAAATAGCTGGACTAGGAGTTGAACTAATTGATGTAGGACTCTCAGAAATAGCTGGACTAGGAGTTGAACTAATTGATGTAGGACTCCCAGAAATAGCTGGACTAGGAGTTGAACTAATTGATGTAGGACTCCCAGAAATAGCTGGACTAGGAGTTGAACTAATTGATGTAGGACTCTCAGAAATAGCTGGACTAGGAGTTGAACTAACTGATGTAGGACTTCCAGAAATAGCTGGACTAGGAGTTGAACTAACTGATGTAGAACTCCCAGAAATAGCTGGACTAGGAGTTGAACTAACTGATGTAGGACTCCCAGAAATAGCTGGACTAGGAGTTGAACTAATTGATGTAGGACTCCCAGAAATAGCTGGACTAGGAGTTGAACTAACTGATGCAGGACTCCCAGAAATAGCTGGACTAGGAGTTGAACTAACTGATGCAGGACTCCCAGAAATAGCTGGACTAGGAGTTGAACTAACTGATGTAGGACTAGGACCCAGAAATAGCTGGACTAGGAGTTGAACTAACTGATGTAGGACTCCCAGAAATAGCTGGACTAGGAGTTGAACTAACTGATGTAGGACTCCCAGAAATAGCTGGACTAGGAGTTGAACTAACTGATGTAGGACTCCCAGAAATAGCTGGACTAGGAGTTGAACTAACTGATGTAGGACTCCCAGAAATAGCTGGACTAGGTGTTGAACTAACTGATGTAGGACTCCCAGAAATAGCTGGACTAGGAATTGAACTAACTGATGTAGGACTCCCAGAAATAGCTGGACTAGGTGTTGAACTAACTGATGTAGGACTCCCAGAAATAGCTGGACTAGGAGTTGAACTAATTGATGTAGGACTCCCAGAAATAGCTGGACTAGGAGTTGAACTAACTGATGTAGGACTCTCAGAAATAGCTGGACTAGGAGTTGAACTAACTGATGTAGGACTCCCAGAAATAGCTGGACTAGGAGTTGAACTAACTGATGTAGGACTCTCAGAAATAGCTGGACTAGGAGTTGAACTAACTGATGTAGGACTCCCAGAAATAGCTGGACTAGGAGTTGAACTAACTGATGTAGGACTCCCAGAAATAGCTGGACTAGGAGTTGAACTAACTGATGTAGGACTCCCAGAAATAGCTGGACTAGGAGTTGAACTAACTGATGTAGGACTCTCAGAAATAGCTGGACTAGGAGTTGAACTAACTGATGTAGGACTCTCAGAAATAGCTGGACTAGGAGTTGAACTAACTGATGTAGGACTCTCAGAAATAGCTGGACTAGGAGTTGAACTAACTGATGTAGGACTCTCAGAAATAGCTGGACTAGGAGTTGAACTAACTGATATAGTACTCTCAGAAATAGCTGGACTAGGAGTTGAACTAACTGATGTAGGACTCCCAGAAATAGCTGGACTAGGAGTTGAACTAACTGATGTAGGACTCCCAGAAATAGCTGGACTAGGAGTTGAACTAACTGATGTAGGACTCCCAGAAATAGCTGGACTAGGAGTTGAACTAACTGATGTAGGACTCCCAGAAATAGCTGGACTAGGAGTTGAACTAACTGATGTAGGACTCCCAGAAATAGCAGGACTAGGAGTTGAACTAACTGATGTAGGACTCCCAGAAATAGCTGGACTAGGAGTTGAACTAACTGATGTAGGACTCCCAGAAATAGCTGGACTAGGAGTTGAACTAACTGATGTAGGACTCTCAGAAATAGCTGGACTAGGAGTTGAACTAACTGATGTAGGACTCTCAGAAATCGCTGGACTAGGAGTTGAACTAACTGATGTAGGACTCTCAGAAATAGCTGGACTAGGAGTTTAACTAACTGATGTAGGACTCTCAGAAATAGCTGGACTAGGAGTTGAACTAACTGATGTAGGACTCTCAGAAATAGCTGGACTAGGAGTTGAACTAACTGATGTAGGACTCCCAGCAACAGATGGACTAGGAGTTGAACTAACTGATGTAGGACTCTCAGAAATAGCTGGACTAGGAGTTGAACTAACTGATGTAGGACTCCCAGCAACAGATGGACTAGGAGTTGAACTAACTGATATAGGACTCTCAGAAATAGCTGGACTAGGAGTTGAACTAACTGATGTAGGACTCTCAGAAATAGCTGGACTAGGAGTTGAACTAACTGATGTAGGACTCTGAGAAATAGCTGGACTAGGAGTTGAACTAACTGATGTAGGACTCTCAGAAATAGCTGGACTAGGAGTTGAACTAATTGATGTAGGACTCCCAGAAATAGCTGGACTAGGAGTTGAACTAATTGATGTAGGACTCTCAGAATAGCTGGACTAGGAGTTGAACTAATTGATGTAGGACTCTCAGAAATAGCTGGACTAGGAGTTGAACTAATTGATGTAGGACTCTCAGAAATAGCTGGACTAGGAGTTGAACTAATTGATGTAGGACTCTCAGAAATAGCTGGACTAGGAGTTGAACTAACTGATGTAGGACTCTCAGAAATAGCTGGACTAGGAGTTGAACTAACTGATGTAGGACTCTCAGAAATAGCTGGACTAGGAGTTGAACTAACTGATGTAGGACTCTCAGAAATAGCTGGACTAGGAGTTGAACTAATTGATGTAGGACTCTCAGAAATAGCTGGACTAGGAGTTGAACTAACTGATGTAGGACTCTCAGAAATAGCTGGACTAGGAGTTGAACTAACTGATGTAGGACTCTCAGAAATAGCTGGGCTAGGAGTTGAACTAACTGATGTAGGACTCCCAGAAATAGCTGGACTAGGAGTTGAACTAACTGATGTAGGACTCTCAGAAATAGCTGGACTAGGAGTTGAACTAACTGATGTAGGACTCTCAGAAATAGCTGGACTAGGAGTTGAACTAACTGATGTAGGACTCTCAGAAATAGCTGGACTAGGAGTTGAACTAACTGATGTAGGACTCTCAGAAATAGCTGGACTAGGAGTTGAACTAACTGATGTAGGACTCCCAGAAATAGCTGGACTAGGAGTTGAACTAACTGATGTAGGACTCTCAGAAAACCTGGACTAGGAGTTGAACTAACTGATGTAGGACTCTCAGAAATAGCTGGACTAGGAGTTGAACTAACTGATGTAGGACTCTCAGAAATAGCTGGGCTAGGAGTTGAACTAAATGATGTAGGACTCTCAGAAATAGCTGGGCTAGGAGTTGAACTAACTGATGTAGGACTCTCAGAAATAGCTGGACTAGGAGTTGAACTAACTGATGTAGGACTCCCAGAAATAGCTGGACTAGGAGTTGAACTAACTGATGTAGGACTCTCAGCAACAGATGGGCTAGTAGTTGAACTAACTGATGTAGGACTCTCAGCAACAGATGGGCTAGTAGTTGAACTAACTGATGTAGGACTCCCAGAAATAGCTGGACTAGGAGTTGAACTAACTGATGTAGGACTCCCAGAAATAGCTGGACTAGGAGTTGAACTAACTGATGTAGGACTCCCAGAAATAGCTGGACTAGGAGTTGAACTAACTGATGTAGGACTCTCAGCAACAGATGGGCTAGTAGTTGAACTAACTGATGTAGGACTCTCAGCAACAGATGGGCTAGTAGTTGAACTAACTGATGTAGGACTCTCAGCAACAGATGGGCTAGTAGTTGAACTAACTGATGTAGGACTCCCAGAAATAGCTGGACTAGGAGTTGAACTAACTGATGTAGGACTCCCAGAAAAAGCTGGACTAGGAGTTGAACTAACTGATGTAGGACTCCCAGAAATAGCTGGACTAGGAGTTGAACTAACTGATGTAGGACTCCCAGAAATAGCTGGACTAGGAGTTGAACTAATTGATGCAGGACTCCCAGAAATAGCTGGACTAGGAGTTGAACTAACTGATACAGGACTCTCAGAAATAGCTTGACTAGGAGTTGAACTAACTGATGTAGGACTCCCAGAAATAGCTGGACTAGGAGTTGAACTAACTGATGTAGGACTCTCAGCAATAGCTGGACTAGGAGTTGAACTAACTGATACAGGACTGTCAGCAATAGCTGGACTAGGAGTTGAACTAATTGATGTAGGACTCCCAGCAATAGCTGGACTAGGAGTTGAACTAATTGATGTAGGACTCCCAGAAATAGCTGGACTAGGAGTTGAACTAACTGATGTAGGACTCCCAGAAATAGCTGGACTAGGAGTTGAACTAACTGATGTAGGACTCCCAGAAATAGCTGGACTAGGAGTTGAACTAACTGATGTAGGACTCCCAGAAATAGCTGGACTAGGAGTTGAACTAATTGATGTAGGACTCTCAGAAATAGCTGGACTAGGAGTTGAACTAACTGATACAGGACTCCCAGAAATAGCTGGACTAGGAGTTGAACTAACTGATGTAGGACTCCCAGAAATAGCTGGACTAGGAGTTGAACTAATTGATGTAGGACTCCCAGAAATAGCTGGACTAGGAGTTGAACTAACTGATACAGGACTCCCAGAAATAGCTGGACTAGGAGTTGAACTAACTGATGTAGGACTCCCAGAAATAGCTGGACTAGGAGTTGAACTAACTGATACAGGACTCCCAGAATAAGCTGGACTAGGAGTTGAACTAACTGATGTAGGACTCCCAGAAATAGCTGGACTAGGAGTTGAACTAACTGATACAGGACTCCCAGAAATAGCTGGACTAGGAGTTGAACTAACTGATGTAGGACTCTCAGAAATAGCTGGACTAGGAGTTGAACTAACTGATGTAGGACTCTCAGAAATAGCTGGACTAGGAGTTGAACTAACTGATGTAGGACTCCCAGAAATAGCTGGACTAGGAGTTGAACTAACTGATGTAGGACTCTCAGAAATAGCTGGACTAGGAGTTGAACTAACTGATGTAGGACTCCCAGAAATAGCTGGACTAGGAGTTGAACTAACTGATGTAGGACTCTCAGAAATAGCTGGAATAGGAGTTGAACTAACTGATGTAGGACTCCCAGAAATAGCTGGACTAGTAGTTGAACTAACTGATGTAGGACTCTCATAAATAGCTGGACTAGGAGTTGAACTAACTGATACAGGACTCCCAGAAATAGCTGGACTAGGAGTTGAACTAACTGATGTAGGACTCCCAGAAATAGCTGGACTAGTAGTTGAACTAACTGATGTAGGACTCTCAGAAATAGCTGGGCTAGTAGTTGAACTAATTGATGTAGGACTCCCAGAAATAGCAGGACTAGGAGTTGAACTAATTGATGTAGGACTCCCAGAAATAGCTGGACTAGGAGTTGAACTAACTGATACAGGACTCCCAGAAATAGCTGGACTAGGAGTTGAACTAACTGATGTAGGACTCCCAGAAATAGCTGGACTAGGAGTTGAACTAATTGATGTAGGACTCCCAGAAATAGCTGGACTAGGAGTTGAACTAATTGATGTAGGACTCCCAGAAATAGCTGGACTAGGAGTTGAACTAATTGATGTAGGACTCTCAGAAATAGCTGGACTAGGAGTTGAACTAATTGATGTAGGACTCCCAGAAATAGCTGGACTAGGAGTTGAACTAATTGATGTAGGACTCCCAGAAATAGCTGGACTAGGAGTTGAACTAATTGATGTAGGACTCTCAGAAATAGCTGGACTAGGAGTTGAACTAACTGATGTAGGACTCCCAGAAATAGCTGGACTAGGAGTTGAACTAACTGATGTAGAACTCCCAGAAATAGCTGGACTAGGAGTTGAACTAACTGATGTAGGACTCCCAGAAATAGCTGGACTAGGAGTTGAACTAATTGATTTAGGACTCCCAGAAATAGCTGGACTAGGAGTTGAACTAACTGATGCAGGACTCCCAGAAATAGCTGGACTAGGAGTTGAACTAACTGATGCAGGACTCCCAGAAATAGCTGGACTAGGAGTTGAACTAACTGATGTAGGACTCCCAGAAATAGCTGGACTAGGAGTTGAACTAACTGATGTAGGACTCCCAGAAATAGCTGGACTAGGAGTTGAACTAACTGATGTAGGACTCCCAGAAATAGCTGGACTAGGAGTTGAACTAACTGATGTAGGACTCCCAGAAATAGCTGGACTAGGAGTTGAACTAACTGATGTAGGACTCCCAGAAATAGCTGGACTAGGTGTTGAACTAACTGATGTAGGACTCCCAGAAATAGCTGGACTAGGAATTGAACTAACTGATGTAGGACTCCCAGAAATAGCTGGACTAGGTGTTGAACTAACTGATGTAGGACTCCCAGAAATAGCTGGACTAGGAGTTGAACTAACTGATGTAGGACTCCCAGAAATAGCTGGACTAGGTGTTGAACTAACTGATACAGGACTCCCAGAAATAGCTGCACTAGGAGTTGAACTAACTGATGTAAGACTCCCACAAATAGCTGGACTAGGAGTTGAACTAATTGATGTAGGACTCCCAGAAATAGCTGGACTAGGAGTTGAACTAATTGATGTAGGACACCCAGAAATAGCTGGACTAGGAGTTGAACTAATTGATGTAGGACTCCCAGAAATAGCTGGACTAGGAGTTGAACTAACTGATGTAGGACTCCCAGAAATAGCTGGACTAGGTGTTGAACTAACTGATACAGGACTCCCAGAAATAGCTGGACTAGGAGTTGAACTAACTGATGTAGGACTCCCAGAAATAGCTGGACTAGGTGTTGAACTAATTGATGTAGGACTCCCAGAAATAGCTGGACTAGGAGTTGAACTAATTGATGTAGGACTCCCAGAAATAGCTGGACTAGGAGTTGAACTAATTGATGTAGGACTCCCAGAAATAGCTGGACTAGGAGTTGAACTAATTGATGTAGGACTCCTAGAAATAGCTGGACTAGGAGTTGAACTAACTGATGTAGGACTCCCAGAAATAGCTGGACTAGGAGTTGAACTAACTGATGTAGGACTCCCAGAAATAGCTGGACTAGGAGTTGAACTAACTGATGTAGGACTCCCAGAAATAGCTGGACTAGGAGTTGAACTAACTGATGTAGGACTCCCAGAAATAGCTGGACTAGGAGTTGAACTAACTGATGTAGGACTCCCAGAAATAGCTGGACTAGGAGTTGAACTAACTGATGTAGGACTCCCAGAAATAGCTGGACTAGGAGTTGAACTAACTGATGTAGGACTCCCAGAAATAGCTGGACTAGGAGTTGAACTAACTGATACAGGACTCCCAGAAATAGCTGGACTAGGAGTTGAACTAACTGATGTAGGACTCCCAGAAATAGCTGGACTAGGAGTTGAACTAACTGATGTAGGACTCTCAGAAATAGCTGGACTAGGAGTTGAACTAACTGATACAGGACTCCCAGAAATAGCTGGACTAGGAGTTGAACTAACTGATACAGGACTCCCAGAAATAGCTGGACTAGGAGTTGAACTAATTGATGTAGGACTCTCAGAAATAGCTGGACTAGGAGTTGAACTAATTGATGTAGGACTCCCAGCAATAGCTGGACTAGGAGTTGAACTAACTGATGTAGGACTCTCAGCAACAGATGGACTAGGAGTTGAACTAACTGATATAGGACTCTCAGCAACAGATGGACTAGGAGTTGAACTAACTGATATAGGACTCTCAGCAATAGCTGGACTAGGAGTTGAACTAACTGATATAGGACTCTCAGCAATAGCTGGACTAGGAGTTGAACTAACTGATGTAGAACTCCCAGCAATAGCTGGACTAGGAGTTGAACTAACTGATGTAGGACTCCAGCAATAGCTGGACTAGGAGTTGAACTAACTGATGTAGGACTCCCAGCAATAGCTGGACTAGGAGTTGAACTAATTGATGTAGGACTCTCAGAAATAGCTGGACTAGGAGTTGAACTAATTGATGTAGGACTCCCAGCAATAGCTGGACTAGGAGTTGAACTAACTGATGTAGGACTCTCAGCAACAGATGGACTAGGAGTTGAACTAACTGATATAGGACTCTCAGCAACAGATGGACTAGGAGTTGAACTAACTGATATAGGACTCTCAGCAACAGATGGGCTAGTAGTTGAACTAACTGATATAGGACTCTCAGCAATAGCTGGACTAGGAGTTGAACTAACTGATATAGGACTCTCAGCAATAGCTGGACTAGGAGTTGAACTAACTGATGTAGAACTCCCAGCAATAGCTGGACTAGGAGTTGAACTAACTGATGTAGGACTCCCAGCAATAGCTGGACTAGGAGTTGAACTAACTGATGTAGGACTCCCAGCAATAGCTGGACTAGGAGTTGAACTAATTGATGTAGGACTCTCAGCAACAGATGGACTAGTAGTTGAACTAACTGATATAGAACTCCCAGCAATAGCTGGACTAGTAGTTGAACTAATTGATGTAGGACTCCCAGCAATAGCTGGACTAGGAGTTGAACTAATTGATGTAGGACTCCCAACAATAATGGGGATGTTGAATATATTCTTAAGCTCTTGAAAATTGAATGAATGTTTGTCTTTAAAATATGTTTACACGTTGCGGACGTAGTATGTGACCCTTCTCCTCTCGATATTTGTGTAGAACACAGATTGCAACTCACATAATTTTTATTATTCGAAATTTAGAAAAAGTTGCGAATTTTTTAGAAGATAACTTGAGATGATGTGGTCACATGGGGTGACGTTAGTTCTATGTTATAGGAGATGCTATTGTTGTGTGAGATACACAAAATAAATCGCTCCTAATTATGCGCACATGCTGTGGTCAGTGATAGAAACTAAGTTGGAATAAAACGTGAGAATCGCTGAGACTGAGACAAAAATACAAATCGCAAAACGTCAGCTTAATCTGAAAGCGTGTGCAAGTGAGACGCTGCGGAGAGTTGAGTAGAACTAGAAACGCTGAGTTGTTGACTGAGTAGCGTAAAATAGTTCGGTTTGTAGATAACTTGAAGTAGTGTTGATATAGCGGAGAATGATTTCAGAGGAGGAGGTATGTTTACAGCACTCGGGGAAAAAATCATCAATAATCAACAACAGAAAAAAAAAACAACAAAGAATAGTATATTGTGCGAAGCAGGATGTTTGTCTCTAGCATTGATATACTTCGGCACGATTTGCTAGCAACCTCGAGAGTTAGTTTTCAGAATTCTCGAGAGAGCGCACCTCACGAAAGTCTGTTCATAACAGTTCCTGAAAATTGCGCTAAATGGCATATTGAAAACAGACCAGAGTACCACCAAAATAGCAACAATCTCCTTTTTATTTATTATTATATTTTTTTTTTGTCAGTGAACGCTTTTAAACTATTGGACCTCAGTGGAGTTAACCCTAATCTTTTCAAATTTTAAACTGCCTTTTTTTTTAGCATACTCTCTCTCTCTCTCTGCGTTCAGGACTCAATCAGAGTAAGGATTCCAGACTCTCACATGAAGTCAGCTGTCAGGCTAAGTGTGTTGATCGCCCCCACAGACAGAACATCACAATTAGAGTCTGTCAGATCCACTCTGACTGAACACCCGTTAATACGTTGCACTGTGTTCTGCGCCAGTGGCCCAGTGCATCCGATTTCAGCCAGCATTTTTTCAGGTTTGCTTTCCTTAGCCTTTGATTGTCCCCAATCTTCCTGCAAGGCAGCAGTTGATCTTTTCTGTCGGGGGATTCTGCCCTTAGATGGTCGGCCTTCCCAGGTTTACGAGCACCATCTGCCCGAGTCACTAGAGGTGACTAACACAGACATGCGACTTGTAATATGAGGAAACTGCAACAAGGAACACATTTCATGCATAGCCTTCATTTGTTCCCGCCACCTATCCCCTTATACCGGTAAGTCACGTCCTCTTGAAAATGATGATCATCGTAGCACTTGATGATGTTAGGCCATCGTTGATGACTCCAATTCCGAACATATAGACACACAGTCAGTCGTCAAATTATTCTTGTTGCACATCAAACAGCAGACCGTAAGATTTGCGCACGGCCGGTTTAGGGAACCAATACGATGACGTAGGACACAATGTCGCCAAACTCATAATCTCGATACCTTTAGACTTATGTCTGATTACTCAAGTGTAAACAGTCTACGACGAACAAAACACGAAGCAACTTCCCCAAAGAGACAAAACTGCGACTGACGAAGTAGTTTACATTAATGTGTAACGTGGAAATAACTTGCGTCAAAGAATCCCAATAACGGTCTTGAACAGCACTAATGTGACGTAAAGCACAGATCTAGTCTAGACGGAGGAATGTCTCACTCACAACACTTGATTCGTCAAAAAACGGACTGTTGTCGACCTACGACCTCGCCTTAGCGACACAGATGTATCAAGCATATCATCATTTTGACTTTTACGCAGAAAAGTGCAATGAAGATCCGAAATTAATCAGACCTTGGGTGCATTTTCTGCAGCGATCGAGAGGACGTGGACTAGATCCGCCATCTTGGAAACGGAAGTCCTTTTTTTTTTAGCATACTATTCCAAAGATTCGAGAGACGAAATAAGCACTAAGATTCGAAATCTCGAATCTTTTTCAAGATTCTCAGGATTCGATGATTCCCTAGTTTTAGTTGTGCTACAGTTGCTGTAGTGTGTGCAATGCTAGCCAGATTTTCTTGCTTCTGAACCAATTCGGAGACCACCAAAGCCAAATATTTAAAACGTGAGATTATTTAAGCGTTTTTTCTCTGCCCATTTTCAGCAGAGCAATGTCTTCAGGGTTGTCAGTTGCCAATAATATCATGCTCAATCTATCTCTCTACTTTTCTCCATGCACTAACCAGCAGATTCAAGACTTTGAATCAAGTATATTTTGTTACATGAAATTGCCTACATGAAATTGCCTACATGAAATTGGCTTTATCAAACATTATAGTTTGACCCTTATGAAAAAGAGGCTCACAGTCCACAATTACACACATGTTAAGATTAGTTTATTCAAATTTAAAATGTTGGTTTGATGAAGGCTATCATAGACTCTCAGTAACATCGGCCAATAAGTGAGAGTTTTTTTTTTTTTTTTCGTTACTTCTTGTAGAAGTCTTCAACAGAACCTCTTCATTCACTGAATTGCATGAAAGAAAAGGAAAGGAAAGGAAAGGAAAGGCAAGGCAAGGCAAGGCAAGGAAAGGAAAGGAAAGGAAAGGAAAGGAATGTAACGTACGAGACTTGAATCGACGTCTTAGCACGCGAGTTTTCACCAATATGTGCACGGCCGGCTATTCAGAAGTGTACGGAGACTTCTGGATAGTATTGCTTCAAGCCTCGAAACTCACGATGAGATGGCAGCATTCCTCACCTTCCCAGAGTACTACCCTGATACCCATTTTTTCCAGCGGCTGGGTCGACCGCAGGAGTATTTTTTTTCCAACCACGAGTACAATCCATACCACTTCCAGCGGGAATCGAACACAGTTTTTCCGAACTTCGCTAGCCCAGTCGAGTGGTTTTCCCAACTAGTCTACTGTGGTATGAACGGACATTTGCAATTATATTTGTGTCATTTCTGCTCTTCTTATATCTGTGTCATTTCAGCCCTTCTTATATCTGTATCATTTCTGCTCTTCTTATATCTGTATCATTTCTGCTCTTTTTATAGCTGTGTCATTTCTGCTCTTCTTATATTTGTGCAATTTCTGCTCTTCTTATATCTGTGTCATTTCTGCTCTTCTTATATTTGTGTCATTTCTGCTCTTTTTATATCTGTGTCATTTCTGCCCTTCTTATATCTGTGTCATTTCTTCTCTTCTTATATCTATATCATCTCTGCTCTTCTTATATCCGTGTCATTTCTGCTCTTTTTATATCTGTGTCGTTTCTGCTCTTCTTATATCTGTGTCATTTCTGCTCTTCTTATATCTGTGCTATTTGTTGCTCACCCAATATGAGTTTTATTTTCCGTATCTTGGTCCCAACATACGTTTTCCCTTCATGTCGAAATCAAACTAACGCGTTGGTAAATCACCAGCCGCAATCTCTGGAGTTGTCAAAAGGATGCAGAAATACAACACCCTCACAGAAATAACCAAACTCAAAGTCTGCTTTCTCAGTACTCTAGTATATGGCAGTAAGACATGGACAACTTATGCTCTTCAAGAAGACCAGCTCAACACGCCCCACCTGCGTTGCCAAAAAAGAATCCTAGGCATTAGATGGCATTATTGTGTAATATATCATTGCTGTTCTTAAGGCAGTTCCAAAAGATAATTATTTATAAATATACAGGAAAGACACTATCAACGAAGTTACAGTAAAATACACATTTTAAAAAAGACTCCAGATAGAGTTCCACATAGGCATTACTGTGTATGGGACACTCTACCACCTTGAAGTGTCCCACACAAACGAATTTCCGTGTAGAAATGGAATCAAGGACCCAGAGTATATCCTCCATCTGTGTCCAGCCCACAAGGAACCAAATCTAGCCAGAGGGTGCTGAACTAAGGCAGGAACTATGAGGCAGCTGTCACGACCTGGAGAAAACTGTCAGCTTCATCATGGAAACGGGGCTGCAGATCTGACCTCATGGAACCAAAGACCAAATGGAAGGCCTCTTTTACCGGGATGTGGAGGGAGCAATATGTCGAACTGTTGGACCAATTAAAAAACGACACATATGTCCAACAGCGGGACAGACCATGCGGGTAAAAGCCGCATTTAAAGCTCTATCCACGGGGAAGGACACTCCGGAAAACAAACCACTGCTGCCTACCAGTTCGGGAGAAGAAAAAGCTATGGGGGAAAACCCAAACAGGGTGGGCCCAACAGTTCTGGATGGCATCCACCCTACGAGAAGGAAAACTTCATCAAACCAAGATCAAGCCCGCCGAAGACGGAGTGTGTCAGCCACGGCGCAGGTTTATGGAGAGAATTATGATACACACGCATATACAAGTACAGGCCATGTGACCACCTCACCATGTGTCATGATGTTGTCCTGACTCATCCATCATGAAACAGGACAGAGTCAAGTTCGCACGATCATGGACTCATGATCACGAGACTTGAACGCTAAAGAGCAAGAAATAGATAATTACGATTCTGCAGGGACCACACCACAAGCAGCAAGTTTGTACAATGATCCATCACTATGGGTATAGAGATCCACACGAAGAACTCCTTCTATGGGCATGGAGGACTAGGCTGGTACGGACACGTCATCTAAGCGCCTGGTCAAGGCCTTATTACAGGGAAAGGTGTCAAACGTCAAGGTCGACAACAGAAAAAAAAAACAGATTGATGACGTCATTGACCTATCTTTGTGAGAATTAAAAAAAAAAACAACCAGAAACTAAACTGGTCCACAAGCGAGAGAAATTGGGGAAAAATAATTGTGTCGTGAAAAAATTACTATGTTAGTTTTCATGTTAGTATTCATGTTAGTTTTCATGTTAGTTTCCATGTTAGTTTCCATATTAGTTTCCATGTTAGTTTTCATGTTAGTTTTCATGTTAGTTTTCATGTTAGTTTCCATGTTAGTTTGCATGCTAGTATTCATGTTAGTTTTCATGTTAGTTTCCATGTTAGTTTCCATGTTAGTTTCCATGTTAGTTTTCATGTTAGTTTTCATGTTAGTTTTCATATTAGTTTCCATGTTAGTTTTCATGTTAGTTTTCATGTTAGTTTCCATGTTAGTTTTCATGTTAGTTTTCATGTTAGTTTCCATGCTAGTTTCCATGTTAGTTTTCATGCTAGTTTTCATGTTAGTTTTCATGTTAGTTTTCATGTTAGTTTTCATGTTAGTTTCCATGTTAGTTTTCATGTTAGTTTTCATGTTAGTTTCCATGTTAGTTTTCATGTTAGTTTTCATGTTAGTTTCCATGTTAGTTTTCATGTTAGTTTTCATGTTAGTTTCCATGTTAGTTTTCATGTTAGTTTCCATGTTAGTTTCCATGTTAGTTTGCATGTTAGTTTTCATGTTAGTTTCCATGTTAGTTTGCATGTTAGTTTTCATGTTAGTTTCCATGTTAGTTTTCATGTTAGTTTTCATGTTAGTTTTCATGTTAGTTTCCATGTTAGTTTTCATGTTAGTTTTCATGTTAGTTTCCATGTTAGTTTCCATGTTAGTTTTCATGTTAGTTTCCATGTTAGTTTCCATGTTAGTTTTCATGTTAGTTTTCATGTTAGTTTTCATGTTAGTTTTCATGTTAGTTTCCATGTTAGTTTTCATGTTAGTTTTCATGTTAGTTTCCATGTTAGTTTCCATGTTAGTTTTCATGCTAGTTTTCCAAATGCTTTAAAGAAAATTGTAAGATCAGATAATCATTTCCTATTGTACAGCGATCATATGGCAAGCATTCATATCCCTGGTCAGTGCTACAAAGTTGGCACACACGTACTGATGTCTTCTTGTGTAATCAGTGATCCGAGTGATAATAAGCACATGTGCCATACCACTTGGCGTAGTCGATCACGTCCTTGCACAATTCTCTGTTAACTGTACATTGTATCAGTTAAAGATTACAATTGTCCTCACTTTCCCAAGCGCTACAAGCTTCCAGCGTGTCTCCAGTCCCATATATTATCTACGTCATCTCTACAACATTCTTACAAAACTTTCGTTTTTTTTCTTCTTCAATAAATTAATTTCGTTTCTTTTTTTTTTAAAAAAAAGCCTTAAATCGTGCCCATACCAAAGAACGTCGACATAGGTACACTCAATTTTGGTCCCTTCCGAAGAACGTCGACATAGGTAAACTCAATTTTAGCCCCTTCCGAAGAAAGTCGACATAGGTACACTCAATTTTGGCCCCTTCCGAAGAACGTCGACATAGGTACACTCAATTTTGGTCCCTTCCGAAGAACGTCGACATAGGCACACTCAATTTTGGTCCCTTCCGAAGAACGTCGACATAGGTA
This sequence comes from Megaustenia siamemsis, assembly GCA_032433765.1. Classification (NCBI taxonomy): domain Eukaryota; kingdom Metazoa; phylum Mollusca; class Gastropoda; order Stylommatophora; family Ariophantidae; genus Megaustenia; species Megaustenia siamemsis. The sequence continues at coordinate 58,787,385 of JAVIAB010000001.1, forward strand.
CACTCAATTTTGGTCCCTTCAGAAGAACGTCGACATAGGCACACTCAATTTTGGTCCCTTCCGAAGAACGTCGACATAGGTACACTCAATTTTAGCCCCTTCAGAAGAACGTCGACATAGACACACTCAATTTTGGTCCCTTCCGAAGAACGTCGACATAGGTACACTCAATTTTGGTCCCTTCCGAAGAACGTCGACATAGGTACACTCAATTTTGGTCCCTTCCGAAGAACGTCGACATAGGCACACTCAATTTTGGTTCCTTCCGAAGAACGTCGCTCTAGGCAGTCACCTAGTGGTTAACCCAGGCCTGAAAGCAAGTGCTGCTTTACGGCTAACTTGAACCGCTGCCTGGTTGTGTACCTCATTTGATATTAAAAATAAAAGTAGCCAACTCTTCATTGATTTGGTTCGCAGTTGGCCGCAAGTCCTAAACTCGACAATGTTCGCCAACGTGTTGCTGGCGACCTAGCCGCGTGGAAAATTTACTTTGATACCGACTGAAGACAGGCCAGATGCGAGGTAATGTTGTTAGCTTCCAATGTTGGAGTCTTAATTTAATGTCCCTTGGATATGATTAATTTGTTTGTTCATGGAGAACTCTTTAAATAAATGATATAAGAACAATTAATTGAAAAAAGAGAAATACATGCATGCTTTTTGGTATATTCTATTATTTTTTTTATTATGTGATATAAACTTTTTTTAAAAAAAAAAAGTTAATAAAAACTCATGAAAGCGTTTGATATTTTAAAAATTAACATTCTAAAAGAAACGTTTATGTCAGAAAGGCTTAATAAACACTACAATTTGATTGTGTATGTTAGTACGCTGGACTCCGCTGTAACGTCAGGTCGCCTATATAATTATATTTGTTTAGATAAACTCGCGTGAGAAATATTTACTTGATCACAACCATTGATTTGAAGCATACATCATTGTGTGTCTTACTGGCTGCCTACATAAGTGCACATCTACTCCTATATGTCATTGTACAGTTTTATTTCTGGCTTAATCTAAACGTTTTCTTTTTAAACTATGTAGAGTTTACTTTAAACTTTGTAGATCAAACATATTTTTCTTTTGTTAGTTCAAACTCTGATATGTGTTCATTGTTCTATCGCATACTTTTATTAATAAATCTACGGTTTCCGTTCTACAGTTATATCAGGTTTTTATTCTACAGTTATATTTCAGGTTTTTGCTCTACAGTTATAATTCATGTTTTTATTCTACAGTTATATTTCAGGTTTTTGCTCTAAAGTTATATCAGGTTTTTATTCTACAGTTATATTTCAGGTTTTTGCTATACAGTTATATCAGGTTTTTATTCTACAGTTATATTTCAGATTTTTGCTATACAGTTATATCAGGTTTTTATTCTACAGTTATATTTCAGATTTTTGCTATACAGTTATATCAGGTTTTTATTCTACAGTTATATTTCAGATTTTTGCTATACAGTTATATCAGGTTTTTATTCTACAGTTATATTTCAGATTTTTGCTATACAGTTATATCAGGTTTTTATTCTACAGTTATATTTCAGATTTTTGCTATACAGTTATATCAGGTTTTTATTCTACAGTTATATTTCAGGTTTTTGCTATACAGTTATAATTCATGTTTTTATTCTACAGTTATATTTCAGATTTTTGCTGTAAAGTTATATCAGGTTTTTATTCTACAGTTATATTTCAGGTTTTTGCTATACAGTTATAATTCATGTTTTTATTCTACAGTTATATTTCAGGTTTTTGCTCTACAGTTATATCATGTTTTTATTCTACAGTTATATTTCAGGTTTTTGTTGTACTCAATATTTTAGTTAATGTTTTATGGTGAAATTTCCGGTTTCTGTCTATATTAACATTTAAGGTTTATACTCTACAGTTATAATTCAGGTTCTTGTTCTACATTTATATTTAATGTGTCTGTTCTATAGTTATATTTAATATTATTATTCCAGTTATAAATAATTCAGGTTCCACAGTTACATTTCAGGTCTCTATTCTACAGTTATAATTCTGGTCTCTTTTCTACAGTTATAATTCTGGTCTCTATTCTACAGCTATATTTCAGGTCTCTATTCTACAGTTATAATTCTGGTCTGTATTCTACAATTATAATTCTAGTGTCTGTTCTACAGTTATAATTCTGGTCTCTATTCTACAGTTATAATTCGTGTCTGTTCCATAGTTACAATTTCAGGTCTATTCTACAGTTATAATTCTGGTCTGTATTCTACAGTTGCTAATGCTAACAGACAATAAGGATATCATAGATAGATGGCAGGAATATATAACAGAACTATTTCATGATCAAAGGGACAAGAAACCAGTTATAAAATGTACATCAGGCTATAAAATCTTAAAATCTGAGGTGGAAAAAGCTATAAAAACAATGAAAAGGGGAAAAGCAGCAGGACCTGAAAGCATACAGATAGAGATGATACAGGCACTTGAAGATTTTGGCATTGAAGTGATTACAGACATATGCAACGACATATACCACACAGGATACATACCAAATGAACTAAAAACATCAACTTTCATTGCATTGCCTAAAAAGAATGGTGCAGTTGAATGCAGTGACTTTAGAAAAATAAGCCTAATGAGCCATGTTACAAAAATCTTGCTAAAAGTTATACAAGGAAGGATTCCGAATAAAATCAATACTGAATTAGATGAGCAGCAATTTGGATTTAGGAAAAATAGCGGGACAAAAGAAGCCATATTCTGCATGAGAACATTAATCGAAAAATACACAGAAGTAAACAAACCAATATATGCCTGCTTCATAGACTACACCAAAGCTTTTGATAGAGTACACCACAAACAACTTATAGAATGCCTAAAAGAGATACATCTAGATGACATGGATATACGACTAATATGCAATCTATACTGGGAGCAAACAGCAATAATAAAATATAACAAAGAGTTCTCTACACCCATTGATATAAAAAGAGGAGTAAGACAAGGATGCATCCTATCACCAAGCTTGTTCAATCTATACACTGAGCAAATCTTTAAAAACATCATAGAGATGCCAGGCCTACAAATTAATGGAAAGATAATCAATAACCTAAGATATGCTGACGATACTGTACTACTAGCAGAAAATCCTAAAGACCTACAACAATTACTTAATGTAATAAACACGACAAGCAAAAAATATGGACTAGATATGAATATCAAAAAGACTAAAACTATGATCATAAACAAAGAAAATACTCAAAACCCACAAGTGGATATCAAAGTTGAAGGAATAGACCTGGAGACAGTTCAGAACTACAACTACCTTGGACATACTATAACCAGTGATGGAAAATGTACATCTGAAATAAACAAAAGAATAGGAATGGCAAAAAGTAATTTTAATGTCATGAAGGACATACTAACATCAAAACAAATAACACCAGAGCTAAAACTAAGAATAGCAAAATGTTACATCTTCTCAATATTCCTATATGGTGCTGAAACATGGACATTAGACAAGAAAACAGAACAGAGAATTGAAGCCTTTGAAATGTGGATATATAGAAGAATAGGTAGAATTGGATGGAAGGAAAAGAAAACAAATGACAAAGTCTTAAAACAACTAAAAATGAAAAGAGAACTTCTGAACACAATTAGAACAAGACAAATGCGATTCTTAGGCCATGTTAAAAGACACAACAGCCTACTGAAAGTGATCCTGGAGGGGAAAATACAAGGTAAAAGAGGCAGAGGCAGACCAAGATTAACATGGACGAGTAACATCAAAAGATGGACAAATCAACCGATGACAACCTGCACCATCAAAGCAAGAGATAGAGCAAAATGGCGCTCCATGGTAGCCAACCTTCGTTGCGGAGACGGCACTCAATGATGATGATGATTCTACAGTTATAATTCTAGTGTCTGTTCCACAGTTCTAGTTCTAGTGTCTGTTCCACAGTTCTAGTTCTAGTGTCTGTTCTACAGTTATGTTTCAGGTTTCTGTTCTACAGTTATAATTCTGGTCTATTCTACATTTATAATTCTGGTCTGTATTCTACAGTTATAATTCTAGTGTCTGGTCTACAGTTATAGTTCTAGTGGCTGTTCTACAGTTATAGTTCTTGTGTCTGTTTTACAGTTATGTTTTAGGTTTCTGTTCTACAGTTATAATCTAGTGTATGCTCCACAGTTACATTTCAGGTCTCTATTCTACAGAAATAATTCTGGTCTCTATTCCATTTATAATTCTAGTGTCTGTTCTTCAGTTATGTTTCAGGTGTATATTCTACAGTTATAATTCTAGTGTCTGTTATACAGTTATGTTTCAGGTTTCTATTTTAGTTATAATTCTAGTGTCTGTTCTACAGTTATAGTTCTAGTGTCTGTTCTACAGTTATGTTTTAGGTTTCTGTTCTACAGTTATAATTCTAGTGTATGCTCCACAGTTACATTTCAGGTCTCTATTCTACAGTAATAATTCTGGTCTCTATTCCATTTATAATTCTAGTGTCTGTTCTTCAGTTTTGTTTCAGGTGTATATTCTACAGTTATAATTCTAGTGTCTGTTTTACAGTTATGTTTCAGGTTTCTATTTTAGTTATAATTCTAGTGTCTGTTCTACAGTTATAATTCTAGTGTATGTTCTTCAGTTATGTTTCAGGTGTATATTCTACAGTTATAATTCTAGTGTCCGTTCTACAGTTATATTTCAAGTTTCTGTTCTATAGTTATAATTCTAGTGTCTGTTCTTCAGTTATATTTCAGGTTTCCGTTCTACAGTTATGTTTCAGGTTTCTATTTTAGTTATAATTCTAGTGTCTGTTCTACAGTTATATTTCAGGTTTCTGTTCTACAGTTATGTTTCAGGTTTTTGTTCTAATTTTCTATGTATAGTTCACACTCAAATTTCTCTGTAGGTTTATCTTAATATCTATATCTGCTCGACTCTTTAGGGGCTCTTTATGCCGATTATGTTAACGGTATTTATCGTTTCTAATCCCATTGACAATTTCTAAAATCCGTGGAACATTCCCGAATTAAGAAATTATGAACAGAGGCTTCGACACTGGGAGTACTTGTGAGGACCTGTCTCCAGTACCTGTTGAAGACTGCGGCAACAGAATTGCTGAAACATTCACTTCTATAGCTCACTCAGTTGGCATGCTACTCAACGGCGGACGGTGGATTCGAAACCTGAGAAGGCTAGGAAGTGAGATCGAACTTTATGTTGAACTTTAACCTTATAATTTGTGACGTTATAGAAATTTACGCTTTGTAAAAGAATTCCTACAATTATTGCCCTAAATTAACATAATAATGATTATATCATAATATATTAGTTATAAGCATTATAAGTTACGAGAAACAAACATGGTTTTGCTGTTAATAAATATCGCTTACAGTCTTGTTCAAGGTTTTTTTTTAAATATAAAGATGAAGCCCAGTGATTTTATGGAGGCTCTAAATAAAATCACCTCCCATTGGCTTTACTTCTATATGTTGTAATGAAAAGATAGAACGCCATCGTATTAGTCGTTCTTCTGTTGTCATGGCAACGATGAAGTGATTACAGAAATGGCCTACCCATTTTTCATAAACATTTAAAAGTCTATAGATGTCGTTGCACAGTTATAGTAGATTTAACCTCCACAGACATTCTTCTTTTTCTTCTTTTCTTCCTCATTTGCCATACCGCATCGGAGGGAGATATAATTTGCGGTCTTCTGCTCTTCTGTTCGCCCCTGCTGCTGTTACGTTTCCTAGGGCTTCTAATATTCCATCGATCCATCTTTCTTCGTAGTCAACCCTTGGATCTGGTATCCTTGCAAAGTATATTGATGGCTCGTTGTACTGTGTTTTGATCACTTTGCCTTGTCACGTGACCAAACCATTTTATCTGTTGTTTCTTTATATATTCTATGGCGAGGTTGATTCCTAGCTTTTTTCTCAGTTCTACATTTCTAATCTTATCTCTCAGACTGTTTCCTGTCATTCGTCTAACACATTTCATCTCAGTGAAGATTATTTTTGTTGTTGTTCTTGCATCTAGGGTCCAGGACTGGCATTGATAGCATTAACAACTTTAGGATGAAGATTGTGCTGTAGAGTGCCCGTTTTGCTCTAGAGTTATTTCCTTGTTGGACAATAGTGGTGATAGCTGTCCAATGATTTGACAACATTCGATGCATCTTGAGTCTATCTCTGCTGTTTATGAATTGTCGTTTGTCACTAAACTTCCTAGGTATTTGAATAGACTCTACTTGTTTCAGTTGTCTGCCGTCTATAGTTATGATGATGTTCTGTTTATTTTTGGAAATATTCATTATTGTATTGACTTCTGTATTGTTGATGTTGATTTTCATGTTGAATTTCCTGTCTGTGCTGTTCAGTCTATTTAAGTGTTATTGTAGTCTTCCATTTTTTCATGTATTAGTGCCCGATAGTCTGCAAATAAAAGCTCGTTGATCTCCTCTGTTTCTCTGACCACAGACACTGAAGTCTATTTATGTATTCTATCGGCTTAAATAACTTAAAACTCTGTCACGGCTATACTAAGGAATACGCTGGCTGGTCATATATTGACATTTAACTTACTGATCTGGAGTGTAATTATGTTATGTACTGTGATAAAATAGAATCGTGGCCTCTGTTACTTCCTCTGAATATCCACCGCTAATATTGTTAATGTAGACTAAAAGTAATGAGTCTCCAACATTAAAATACGTAGACATATTTAACTCATTAACTCTGTTCCAATGTTACTGACGAACGATTTGAATGCACCGTGTCCAAATGAAATAAATAAATACTCCATTAACCATACTATTGTATTGTATACTGTTTTCAGTGTAATTTTTTTTTTTTGGACGAGTTTTAACTAATAGTAAACAAATGCATACACATATTAACTTAAGGTCACTAAATATTTCACAAATTGCATGCAAGTCAAATAATTTTGCCTAAACCAAGAAAATAAATTAAAACCTTAAACTTTAAATGGGGACATAAATTGAGCTGAAAGATGAAGAAATCTCTCATATCAGTGGCAAGATGAAAAGAGTGTAGGTACATGCATGATGAAAACTATACATTTATATACTCAGGCAACACAACAGAACACCAAAGAGATGTATGAACACTAATAAATAGAGAGCTGCAAAAATATATAAGTACCCACTGGATATACAATGATAGGATTATACTACTCAAAATGAAATCAAACCGTTCGACATAGCAATAACACAGACATGAGCACCTACACAAGGCTATACACGTGAACAAATAGAGGCATACAGTGAAGATCTAAATAAAGTTATGAAGCAAGTGAAATCTTCGAACAACTTGATTGTAATGGCTGATATGAATGTTAAAGTAGGAAAAGATAGATATAAGACCATTATAGGAAATCATGGTTTCTCTATCTATCTATTGTCCTTTCGAGCCGAAGAAGACGGCACATAGGGCAGAACCACAATCTCAAAAACAGAAACCTTGCATGCCAAAATGGCACATATTGCAGAGATCACTGCTTCTAAAATCTATGGTTCTGTCTCCATAACAATACTTTTTACAATGACAGCTTGTCAAGCATCGATCAACCCCCCCTTAGTCGCCTCTTATGACATGCCTGGAAGGTCACAGTGTCACTATTCTTTACTTCCCACATAAACTTCCATCATGGTTTAGGGGGAAAAAATGAAAGAGGAGACAAATGTATACAATTTTGTGACGAAAACACGCTGATATGTAACACCTACTTTGAACAAGAGAAAAGGGAACTATACACATGGAAAAGCCGTGGAGATAAAAAGAGGAATCAAATAGACTTCTTCTTCTATCCTTCCTCCATTGCCGTTGGCATCGAGGGGAGATACAATCTGCGATTCTTTGCTCATGTGTTGGCCTCTTCTGGTGATATCCCTCCTAGTGACTCTAGTATTCCCTTTATCCATCTCTTTCTCGGTCTTCCTCTTAATCTGGCGTTTTCGTAGCGTTAGTAGTATATGTGGCTGTGAACCCACCCTAAAAGTGCACGCACATGCACCGAAAGACAATAGATTTGGCACCGAAACCGCACGAAACATGCACCAAAACCCGTGCCAAAGTCCGATAATCGGCTTATTTTCTCGGTGGTCGTGATTGGTAATCGGCTTATCTCGGTGGTGTGCGTTGGTGCGTGACGATCGGCGCGTCGTGGTGTGCGTTGGTGCGTGGCGGCTTATCTCGTGGTGAGTGATCGGCTTATCGCGTCGCTAGCTCGCCGGTTATCTCGGGGGTTCTAAAATCGGGCGACAGCGGTTCTAAAACTTGTGGCGGGTCGTCGCCGGCTATCTCGCGGGTCGGATGGCGGGTCGTTGCCATCGTGCGGGTGGGGAAAGGTGCCTTTATTGGTTATCATCATCATGTGCCTCAACACTATCAGCATGTGCCTCAACACTATCATCATGTGCACCCTCATATACCGATTTTTTTTCTCTCTCTTCTCTCTCTCTCTATTGCATGTCCAAGCTAACTCAAGTCAAATAAAAATCACCATCACCAAGCCACACAAATTGACACATCATCATGTGCCACCCTCAACACCATCCTTTCATGTCCTATCATCATCATGTGCCACCCTCATCAACCTTCATATCCCATCATGATCTTGTGCCCCCCTCATGTCCTATCATCATCATCATCATCACCAAGACACACAAAGTGACACATCATCATCATGTGCCACCCTCAACATCAACCTTCATATCCCATCATCATCATGTGCCCCCCCTCATGTCCTATCATCATCATCATCATCATCATCACCAAGACACACAAAGTGACACATCATCATCATGTGCCACCCTCAACATCAACCTTCATATCCCATCATCATCATGTGCCACCCTCAACATCATCATCATGTGCCACCCTCATCATCACCCTTCATATCATCAAGCCACAAAAGTATCATCTCATCTCTCTCTCTCTCACACATTCATGGTAAACCAAAACAAAATTCGTTCTATATTTCTCACAGCTTTATTATTATTACAACAAATATACGACACATATATATATATTACTGCCCGGTTGTTGATAATTTTAAGCGTCTGGACGGGCCCCTCGAAGCCGAAGTATCCACGGGGAGAGCAAACGATAAATAATACGGTCGTTTACGTGCTGTCTCGATGAAAAAGGCATGAGAATTCTGTTAAGTTTTGCGCCACGACACTTAAGAAGTATATAATAAACACCCCCCCCCCCCCTCATGTCCTATCATCATCATCATCATCACAAAGACACACAAAGTGACACATCATCATCATGTGCCACCCTCAACATCAACCTTCATATCCCATCATCATCATATGCCCCCCTCATGTCCTATCATCATCATCATCATCATCACCAAGACACACAAAGTGACACATCATCATCATGTGCCACCCTCAACATCAACCTTCATATCCCATCATCATCATGTGCCACCCTCAACATCATAATCAGACCTATCACTATACGGGTCGGTGTTTGAGACAAAAATAAATTGTCTTGACTGTGGGAAAGCATCCCGCTAGCGATGGAAAATGTTTTGATGGTAACCCTCTTGATCGGGTACCGCGCATTCCCGCTTAAGAGAGCCTTTTCGTGGGCCAGAGAAATCGCGGGGTTTAGCTTAGCTTTCCTGACCACGAGCGCGGCGTAGGTGATAACACTCTTATAACCCACAGAGCTATCGTGAGCCGCGAGGCTGAACACATCCTTCGAGGGGGTGAGTTTTATCTTCACATCGACTCTGTTTAACATGTAACGATCCTGCACAAAGACATCAGAGTGCAAACGACCCATCATTTCAACCTCTTTACTACCCGAAGTCAAATCGCGCCGTGTTTTAAAACCCTCATTTTCTTTCAAATCGTCATGGTGGCCAGCTGTGTCTTTGTAGAACAGAGCGGCCGTCAAGTATCCCGTTTTCGCATCCTCTCCGTAATTTAGCGTGGCCTCAAACACAGCTCTAAAAGGATAGGTATTCTCCGACGGTGTAACCAACGTGTCGTTTAGCGATACGTCGACTTGTGAAAATAGACTGTGAAGATAATTGTTGACCGGTCCAACCTCAGCATCGACTGGTACACTATCACCATTCGGGAGGGTGATCTTGACCCGCAGATGTAAAAACGTGTTGAAAAGATCTAGATACTCCTCGCTGTTTCCAGAAATGAAAAACTCTATCGGTGCGCTATGCGACAAAGCTGCGATCGGACGAATTTCAATAAACTGGCCAGAGTCTAGAGATGTCTGTGTGGGTGGAACGCTAAATAAATCCAAACCAGAGTGAAGACATTCGCACGATTTGGGGTGAATGAGGGACATTATTAGTCGAAAATATCCTTTGCCACCCTCGTCTTCTTCCCTCTGTTGTGCACCGAATGAAGGGGGAACCGTCCAGCTGTCGGTTTTATCCTCTTCGTAACGGGTTCTCCTGGTGGAGGTAGCTTCATAAGTCGCTTTCTGCTTTGACGTAAACCACTTCCTGATTGGTTGTTATCACGCAGGTGGTCTACGGCCCCGTGTAGCAACCGCTGACCGGCCTCCTTAGCTCGTTCTTTGAAAGCTTCACCGACATTTTTCCCGGCCAATGCGTCCTGTGCGATCTGCAGACCGGTCCCCAAGCCTTCTCTGAGCAAGGCCTTACCGCCGGTTTTTAACCAGGGTAAAATAGCCCTCCCGATTCCACCAAAGAAACTACCGATTCCTCGACCGCTCTGACTTCGACCTCCTATAAACACGGGCATCCCATCGCCCGCCTGACAACAGTAAAAGTCTTCGTATAACTCAACATCTCTATGAAGGGGAGTGTGTTTCACCATTATACCAGCTCGAGATGCTTCTTGACTCGAAAGTGTACCGTTAGCACCGACGTCCCGCTGGTGAATGGAATGGTTTTTCCGTGTTCGTTGGCTAAAAGGATCTCGACGGTATCGAAGGAAAATCTACTCAGGGGTAGGTAGTGAGGCTTATCGTAGATCTGAAACACCGAGGTGTGATTTCTATTGAGAACAGGCACGCTCCTGAGGAGAGGCACCATCACATCCCCGACCGGAACATTGCCTCCAGCGTTCTGTAACATTGCCTCCAGCGTTCTCTAACATTGCTTCGATCGTTCTATAACATTGCCTCCAGCGTTCTGTAACATTGCCTCGATCGTTCTTTAACATTACCTCCAGCGTTCTCTAACATTCCCTTGCTCGTTCTCTAACATTTTCATTAGTTGGAGTCTTTGTGTTGCCTTCTTAGTGAGATTCTCTACGTGTTTCTTCAGGCTCAATTGTCAGTCTAGTTGTATTCCTAAAAAATCTACTTCCATACTGATACTAGTTAGACACATCGATCAGATAGTTACATCCAAATCGCAAACATTTTACCCCAGAACACAAAAATTTAGGGTCATACTAAAAATGTCGACCTAAAAATCCCAAAAGCTACTCACATAGTCGTAATAGTTAGACACAACGAATAGGAAGTTATATTCTAGGTAAAAAATGTTAGACCAAATCACAACGAACCACGAACCACGAACCACAACCCATGAACCCTGGACTTAACGAACCACGAACCACAACCCCACGAACCATGGACTTAACGAACCACGAACCACAACCCCACGAACCATGGACTGGACTTAACAAAGACAGCGTCGATGAGAGATATAATTTGCGATCTCTTGCTCTTCTGTTCGCCTCTGCTGCTGGTATGTTTCCTAGCGCTTCTAATTGTACATCGACCCATCCTTTTTCGTGGTCGACAGTTGGGTCTGGTGTTCTCACAACATTTTGATGAAGGCTCGTTGTGTTTTTGATCTGTCTGCCCTGTCACCTAGCCAAACTATTTTATCTGTTGTTTCCTTATATATTCTATGATGGGGGCTATTCCTAGCTTTCTTCTCAGTTCTTCTCATTTCTGAGCTTATCTCTCAGACTGTTTCATGTCATTCGTCTAACACATTTCATCTCTGAGATCACAAAAATTTAGGCACATACTCAAAAAGTCGACCTCAAAACCATAAAAATCTACTCCCACATTCAGCTAAAAGTTACACCAAAACCGCACCAGATAGGTCTGCCTGATATTGCTGTTGGGGGCCACTCGTTATAATGGGACGCCTTTCAAATCTGCGACGAATTGGTTTATGAAGGGTATAGGTATCCTGATGACTCAGCCATTGTTTGATCTTTGCGAGTCCCAGTTTGGTGTTACGTTGCAGGGCCGTTGCACCACTATACGCCCCTGGTCGACTAGGGTCAAAGTAACGACGTCTCAATATTTTCTCCACCGTTCCCATATTGGTGTTGGGATTCCGCTCTTTCTTTTTTTAGGTCTCAGTTTATACGTGGCTACGGGCGGAGTGGTTTCATTACCTACCTTTGGGGTTTCCGCTGGTGGTGGTGGTGGTGGTGGTGGTTCGTGGTTCGTTAAGTCCATGGTTCGTGGGGTTGTGGTTCGTGGTTCGTTAAGTCCATGGTTCGTGGGGTTGTGGTTCGTGGTTCGTTAAGTCCAGGGTTCATGGGTTGTGGTTCGTGGTTCGTGGTTCGTTGTGATTTGGTCTAACATTTTTTACCTAGAATATAACTTCCTATTCGTTGTGTCTAACTATTACGACTATGTGAGTAGCTTTTGGGATTTTTAGGTCGACTTTTTTAGTATGACCCTAAATTTTTGTGTTCTGGGGTAAAATGTTTGCGATTTGGATGTAACTATCTGATCGATGTGTCTAACTAGTATCAGTATGGAAGTAGATTTTTTAGGAATACAACTAGACTGACAATTGAGCCTGAAGAAACACGTAGAGAATCTCACTAAGAAGGCAACACAAAGACTCCAACTAATGAAAATGTTAGAGAACGAGCAAGGGAATGTTAGAGAACGCTGGAGGTAATGTTAAAGAACGATCGAGGCAATGTTACAGAACGCTGGAGGCAATGTTATAGAACGATCGAGGCAATGTTAGAGAACGCTGGAGGCAATGTTACAGAACGCTGGAGGCAATGTTAGAGAACGATCGAGGCAATGTTAGAGAACGCTGGAGGCAATGTTAAAGAACGATCGAGGCAATGTTAGAGAACGCTGGAGGCAATGTTAAAGAACGATCGAGGCAATGTTAGAGAACGATCGAGGCAATGTTAGAGAACGATCGAGGCGTGATTTGGTCTAACTTTTTTGGAGTTTGGAAGTAATTATCTGTTTGATGTGTCTAACTGTTATGAGTATGGGAGTAGATTTGTATGGTTTTAAGGTCGACTTTTTTAATCTGACCCTAAATTTGTGTGTTATGGTCTGCCCTCGCCTCCTTGTTTTCTGCCCTCGCCTCCTTGTTTTCTGACCTCGCCTCTTTGGTTTCTGCCCTCGCCTCCTAGGTTTCTGCCCTTGTCTCCTAGGTTTCTGCCCTCGCCTCTTTGGTTTCTGCCCTCGCCTCCTTGTTTTCTCACCTTGCCTCATTGTTTTCTCACCTTGCCTCCTAGGTTTCTGACCTCGCCTCTTTGGTTTCTGCCCTCGCCTCCTAGGTTTCTGACCTTCCCTCCTTGTTTTCTAACACAGCTTCCTAGATTTCTGACCTCCCCTCCTTGTTTTCAGCCTTTGCTTCCTAGTTTTCTGTCCATGTCTCCTAGGTTTCTGACCTTCCCTCCTTGTTTTCTAACACAGCTTCCTAGATTTCTGACCTTCCCTCCTTGTTTTCAGCCCTTGCCTCCTAGGTTTCTGACCTCGCCTCTTAGGTTTCTGACCTCGCCTCTTAGGTTTCTGCCCTTGCCTTTTTGGTTTCTGCCCTTGCCTCCTTGTTTTCAGCATTTGCTTCCTAGTTTTCTGTCCATGTCTCCTAGGTTTCTGACCTTGCCTCCTTGTTTTCTAACACAGCTTCCTAGATTTCTGACCATGCCTTCTAGGTTTCTGACCTTCCCTCCTTGTTTTCAAACCTTGCCTCTTTGGTTTCTGCCCTTACCTCCTAAGTTTCTGCCCTTGCCTCCTAACTTTTATTTACCAGATTATATTTAAACTAGTCGGATGTGAGACTTCGTGTTATTGTGCCTCAACACTATCCCTTCATGGCCTATCATCATCATGTGCCTCAACATCACCCTTCATGGCCTATCATCAAACCACACAAAGTATCAACCAGCGAAATTCTCTCTCTCTCTCTCTCTCTCTCTCTGGTTTCTGCCCTTGTCTCCTAGGTTTATGCCTTTGTCTCCTAGGTTTCTGCCCTCGCCTCTTTGGTTTCTGCCCTCGCCTCCTTGTTTTTTCACCTTGCCTCCTTGTTTTCTCACCTTGCCTCCTAGGTTTCTGACCTCGCCTCTTTGGTTTCTGCCCTCGCCTCCTAGGTTTCTGACCTTCCCTCCTTGTTTTCTAACACAGCTTCCTAGATTTCTGACCTCCCCTCCTTGTTTTCAGCCTTTGCTTCCTAGTTTTCTGTCCATGTCTCCTAGGTTTCTGACCTTCCCTCCTTGTTTTCTAACACAGCTTCCTAGATTTCTGACCTTCCCTCCTTGTTTTCAGCCCTTGCCTCCTAGGTTTCTGACCTCGCCTCTTAGGTTTCTGACCTCGCCTCTTAGGTTTCTGCCCTTGCCTTTTTGGTTTCTGCCCTTGCCTCCTGCCACCTCTCGTTAACCAGATCAACTACACGCCACCTCTCGTTAATCAGATCAACTACACGCCGCCTGTCGTTAACCACCAAAACTACATACCATCTCTTGTTAACACGAATCTCATCGACTACACGCCCCCCCCCCCTTGTTAATCAAGGGAACCCCGCTCTTGTTAATCAGACGACAGATCGGCACCCAATATGAATGCCGCGGGTGTTTCAGCAGAGTCACCAATTACCTATTCCAGCTTTGATCAAGGTTTTGTCAAAATGGAGGGCGGTTGTGTTTTGAAGGCTAATGAAACTTCCTATGTACCCGTGTTTGATAGACATTTAACAAACACTACCACCAAAACAGGAGGGAGGAAACCCAGACGCTTAAAATTATCAACAACCGGACAGTAATATATATGTGTTGTATATTTGTTGTAATAATAAAGTTGTGAAATATAGAACGAATTTTGTTTTGGTTTACCATGAATGTGTGTGTGTGAGAGAGAGAGAGATGATTGATACTTTGTGTGGCTTGATGATAGGCCATGAAGGGTGATGTTGAGGCACATGATGATGATATGAAGGTTGATGATGAGGGTGGCACATGATGATGATGAGGTTGGCACATGATGATGATGATAGGCCATGAAGGGATAGTGTTGAGGCACATGATGATGATTTTTATTTGACTTGAGTTAGCTTGGATATGCAATAGAGAGAGAGAAAAAAAAAATCGCTATATTCTGGTACATGACGCTAACGATACTAATAATTGCTTGTCAGCATTTTTTTACACGTCGCCTCCTGTTGCCTAATACCCACACATGATGATAACCAATAAAGGCACCTTTCCCCACCCGCACGCCACGCGACGACCCGCCATCCGACCCGCGAGATAGCCGGCGACGACCCGCCACAAGTTTTAGAACCGCTGTCGCCCGATGTTAGAACCCCCGAGATAACCGGCGAGCTAGCGACGCACCGATCACCGCCACGCACCAACGCACACCACGACGCGCCGATCACCGTCACGCACCAACGCACACCACCGAGATAAGCCGATTACCGATCACGACCACCGAGATAATAAGCCGATTATCGGACTTTGGCACGGGTTTTGGTGCATGTTTCGTGCAAAGTCGGTGCCAAATCTATTGTCTTTCGGTGCATGTGCGTGCACTTTTAGAGTGGGTTCACAGCCACATATACTACTAGCGTTTGCTTATGGCTCTTTGAGTCATTGTTAGTTATCAAATAGAATACATAATGATAAAATATAAGTTCCGTAACAGAACGCAAAACCTATAGAGGAGCAACTATTAACTCAGATCACAATTCTGTAATGATTAAAATGAAAGTCAAATTAAAGAGAAGCAAACAAAAGACTAATTCAGCAACAATACCATTAGGCATAACAGTTTTAAATCAAAAAGTTGTTTAAAATACTTACATAACACACGTAAAAAACACATATCAGAAGCTGCTAGAAGAAGGGACTGAGCAGTACAGAAGAGAATAATCCCCATGAAAAAGTTACAACCAAATGGCAAAGCATTAAGAAAAGCATACAAGAAACTTGCAACATCTTACCCCAAAAGGAAAAGAACAAAAAACAAAAATAGATAACTGAGCAATCTTGAAAGAAATTGAAGAAAGAAGACAAGCGAAGAAAACTACCCAATACAACAAAATAGATAATGAAATATGCAAAATGTACAAAAAGGCAAAAGAAGACTAGTTCAGACTAAGAAGTCTAGAAATCGAAACAATGGGAAATGGACAAGATTTAAGAGGGATGCACACAGAAACAAAGAAAATGACTAGGAAAAATTTAAAAAGCAATAGAAAGTGGATGTATTGCAAACAAGAAAGAAAAAAATTGTAACAGACAACAAAGATATAATCAACAGATGGCATGAATATATAACATAATAATTTTTTTACAAAATGGACAAGAAATCAATCATAAAATGTATGTCAGGCTATAAAATCTTAAAATCGGAAGTGGTAAAAGCTATACAAACAAAGAAAAACGGAAAAGCTGCAGGACCTGATAACATACATATAGAGAAGATAAAGGCACTGGAAGGTTTTTAGGTATTGAAGTGATCACATACATATGCAACGACATATACATTACAGAATATATACCAAATGAACTAAAAACATCAACTTTCATTGCATTGCCTAAAAAGAATGGTGCAGTTGAATGCAGTGACTTTAGAACAATAAGCCTAATGAGCCATGTTACAAAAATCTTACTAAAAGTTATACAAGGAAGGATTCAGAATAAAATCAATACTGAATTAGATGAGTAGCAATTTGGATTTAGGAAAAATAGCGGGACAAAAGAAGCCATATTCTGCATGAGAACATTAATCGAAAAATACACAGAAGTAAACACACCAATATATGCCTGCTTCATAGACTACACCGAAGCTTTTGATAGAGTACACCACAAACAACTTATAGAATGCCTAAAAGAGATACATCTAGATGACATGGGCATACGACTAATAAGTAATCTATACTGGGAGCAAACAGCAATAATAAAATATAACAGAGAACTCTACACCCATTGATATAAAAAGAGGATTAAGACAAGGACACATCCAATCACCAAGCTTGTTCAGTCTATACACTGAGTAAATCTTTAAAACCATCACACAGAGAGGCTTAAGCATTAATAGAAAGATAATCAATAACCCAAGATTGCTGATGATACTGTACTACTGGCAGAAAATCATAACGATCTACAACAAATACTTAATCAAATAAACATGACAAGCGAAAAATATAGATTAGATATAAATATATAAAAAAAAAAGACTAAAACCATTATCATAAACAGAGATAATACTCAAAACCTACAAGTGGATATCAAAGATGAAGGAATAGACCTGGAGACAGTTCAGAGCTACAACTACCTGGGACATACTATAACCAGTGATGGAAAATGTAAAACTGAAATAAACAAAAGAATAGGTATGGCAAAAAGTAATTTTAATGCTATAAAAATATACTAACATCAAAACAAATAACACCAGGGCTAAAACTAAAAGTAGCAAAATGTTAGATCTTCTCAACATTCCTATATGATGCAGATACATGGACATTAGACAAGAAAACATAACATAAAATTGAAGCCGTTGAAATGTGGATTTATTAAAAATAGGATGAAATGGATGGAAAGAAAAGGAAACAAACGAAGTCTTAAACCACTAAAAATGAAGAGAAAACTACAAGACACAATTCAAACAAGTTAAATGAGATTTTTAGGCATGTTAAAAAACACAACAGCCTACTAAAAATAATATCATCATCATCATCATCATGTACCCTGCCGGTTGGCGTAGGCGATCATGTCCCTCCACAATCTTCTATTTACAGTTCTGTTGTTGACTGTTTTCCATGCTATGACACCAAGCTATCCAGTATTTTCTCTCTTTGTCGTCCGCGATCTCTCTTTCCTTGTATTTTACCAGTTGTAACCAAGTATTCCAACTTTCCTCTTCTCATGATGTGCCAGAAAAATGTTGATTGTTTCTTTCTGATGTTTTTTAAGAGCTCCCTTTTTGTGTTGGCCTCTTTGAGAACTTCCTCATTGGTCTTTTTATCTGTCCAGGGAACTTTCAACATTCTTCTTAAAAATAATATAGGAAGAGAAAATACAAGGTAAAAGAGGCAAAGGCAGACCAAGACAAACATGGACGAGTAACCTCAAAAGATGGACAAGTCAGCCTATGAAAACCTGCACCATCAAAGCAAGAGACAGAGCTGAATGGCGCTCCATGGTAACAAATCTTCGATGCGGTGACGACACTCAATGGTGATGATGAAAGTAATCTGGGGAAAGAGAAAAACTGGAAGCTTAAGATAAACAGTTCAGAAGTTTGTGTAAGAGCGATCATCGATAAAAGTGCTTATAAACCAAGAATTGATGGATAAAGAATTACTTCGGTGCATCGTCCAAGTCTTGTATGATAATGATTTCAATGATTCTTAGTTGGGATTTATTATTTCCTTCTTCTAGTTTTCTTGATCTCTCAGTTTCACGGATATACACTTTCTCTCATCGTCATTCATCGATCTTACTGCATGTATGCATGTGTGTATGTGTGCATGTGTGTATGTGTATGTAAAAATTGTTTTTCTTTTACGCGTTAATAGCCTGAGATATAAGGTCGTAAGTAAAATAAAAAGGTAAGACAAAAAGCTAGGATTAATTCCCGTTATTGAATGCCAACGAGACATCAGCTAAAATGGTTTGGCTACGTGATATAATAGAAAAAAAAATAAAAAAAAAACAAATGTAACACAGTGAGTCACTTAGATCACTGATCGCGACAAAGAAGGATGCATTGAAGGGATATTTAATTCACTTAAAAATATAAAAAACAAAAAACACAAGAAGCAAACATGGGGGGAAGGGGGGGGGGGGGGCGCCGATAGAGATAGTGCCTTCCATAGTCGCTGAAAGAGGAAGGGAAGCAGACTAAGATTGATCTGAATATTTTTATATGGAAAATGGATCCCAGACCTTCAAGGCGTTCTTTACGTCTTGTCACGTTTTGTGGGGCAACAACAACATCGTTCTTGCTCTAAGTCAGGTCCGTGGATAGTTCGTTCAATGCGAGGTCCTTGGCTTGCTCTAAGTGAGGTCCGTGGATAGTTCAATGCGAGGTCCTTGGCTTGCTCTAAGTGAGGTCCGTGGATAGTTCAATGCGAGGTCCTTGGCTTGCTCTAAGTGAGGTCCGTGGCATGCTCTAAGCGAGGTCCGTGGATTGCTCTAAGCGAGGTCATTGGCTTGCGCTAAGTGAGGTCCATGACTTGTTCTAAGCGAGGTCTTTGGCTTACTCTAAGTGAGGTCCGTGGCTTGCTCTCAGCGAGATCCTCGGCTTGCTCTATGCGTGGTACGTGGCATGCTCTAAGCGTGGTCTTTGGCTTGCTCTAAGCGAGGTCCTTGGCTTGCGCTAAGTGAGGTCCGTGGCTTGTTCTAAGCGTGGTCATTGGCTTGCTCTAAGTGAGGTCAGTGGCTTGCTATAAGTGAGATCCGTGGCTTGCTCTCAGCGAGGTCCTTGGCTTGCTCTAAGTGAGGTCCGTGGCTTGTTCTAAGCGTGGTCTTTGGTTTGCTTTAAGTGAGGTCAGTGGCTTGCTATAAGTGAGATCCGTGGCTTGCTCTCAGCGAGGTCCTTGGCTTGCTCTAAGTGAGGTCCGTGGCTTGTTCTAAGCGTGGTCTTTGGCTTGCTCTAAGTGAGGTGAGTGGCTTGCTATAAGTGAGATCCGTGGCTTGCTCTCAGCGAGGTCCTTGGCTTGCTCTAAGTGAGGTCCGTGGCTTGTTCTAAGCGTGGTCTTTGGCTTGCTTTAAGTGAGGTCCTTGGCTTGTTCTAAGCGTGGTCTTTGGCTTGCTCTAAGTGAGGTCCGTGGCTTGTTCAAAGCGTGGTCTTTGGCTTGCTCTAAGTGAGGTCCGTGGCTTGCTCTAAGTGAGGTCCGTGGCTTGTTCTAAGCGTGGTCTTTGGCTTGCTCTAAGTGAGGTCCTTGGCTTGCTCTAAGTGAGGTCCGTGGCTTGTTCTAAGCGTGGTCTTTGGCTTGCTCTAAGTGAGGTCCTTGGCTTGCTCTAAGTGAGGTCCGTGGCTTGTTCTAAGCGTGGTCTTTGGCTTGCTCTAAGTGAGGTCCTTGGCTTGCTCTAAGTGAGGTCCGTGGCTTGTTCTAAGCGTGGTCTTTGGCTTGCTCTAAGTGAGGTCCGTGGCTTGTTCTAAGCGTGGTCTTTGGCTTGTTCTAAGTGAGGTCCGTGGCTTGTTCTAAGCGAGGTCTTTAGCTTGCTCTAAGTGAGGTCCGTGGCTTGTTCTAAGCGAGGTCTTTGGCTTGCTCTAAGTGAGGTCCGTGGCTTGTTCTAAGCGAGGTCTTTGGCTTGCTCTAAGTGAGGTCCGTGGCTTGTTCTAAGCGAGGTCTTTGGCTTGCTCTAATTGAGGTCCGTGGTTGCTCTAAGTGAGGTCCATGGCTTGTTCTAAGCGTGGTCTTTGGCTTGCTATAGGTGAGGTCCGTGGCTTGCTCTCAGCGAGGTCTTTGGCTTGCTCTAAGTGAGGTCAGCGGCTTGCTATAAGTGAGGTCCGTGGCTTGCACTCTGCGAGGTCCTTGGCTTGCTCTAAGTGAGGTCCGTGGCTTGTTCTAAGCGTGGTCTTTGGCTTGCTCTAAGTGAGGTCCGTGGCTTGTTCTAATCGTGGTCTTTGGTTTGCTCTAAGTGAGGTCCGTGGCTTGCTCTCAGCGAGGTCTTTGGCTTGCTCTAAGTGAGGTCAGCGGCTTGCTATAAGTGAGGTCCGTGGCTTGCACTCTGCGAGGTCCTTGGCTTGCTTTAAATGAGTTCCGTGGCTTGTTCTAAGCGTGGTCTTTGGCTTGCTCTAAGTGAGGTCCGTGGCTTGTTCTAAGCGTGGTCTTTGGCTTGCTCTATCTGAGGTCCGTGGCTTGTTCTAAGCGTAGTCTTTGGCTTGTTCTAAGTGAGGTCCGTGGCTTGTTCTAAGCGAGGTCTTTAGCTTGCTCTAAGTGAGGTCCGTGGCTTGTTCTAAGCGAGGTCTTTGGCTTGCTCTAAGTGAGGCCCGTGGCTTGTTCTAAGCGAGGTCTTTGGCTTGCTCTAAGTGAGGTCCGTGGCTTGCTCTAAGTGAGGTCCATGGCTTGTTCTAAGCGTGGTCTTTGGCTTGTTATAGGTGAGGTCCGTGGCTTGCTCTCAGCGAGGTTTTTGGCTTGCTCTAAATGAGGTCCGTGTCTTGTTCTAAACGTGGTCTTTGGCTTGCTCTAAGTGAGGTCCGTGGCTTGCTCTAAGTGAGGTCCATGGCTTGTTCTAAGCGTGGTCCGTGGCTTGTTTTAAGCGTGGTCTTTGGCTTGCTCTAAGTGAGGTCCGTGGCTTGTTCTAAGCGTGGTCTTTGGCTTGCTCTAAGTGAGGTCCTTGGCTTGCTCTAAGTGAGGTCCGTGGCTTGTTCTAAGCGTGGTCTTTGGCTTGCTCTAAGTGAGGTCCGTGGCTTGTTCTAAGCGTGGTTTTTGGCTTGCTCTAAGTGAGGTCCGTGGCTTGTTCTAAGCGTGGTCTTTGGCTTGCTCTAAGTGAGGTCCGTGGCTTGTTCTAATCGTGGTCTTTGGCTTGCTCTAAGTGAGGTCCGTGGCTTGCTCTAAGCGTGGTCTTTGGCTTGCTCTAAGTGAGGTCAGTGGCTTGCTCTAAGTGAGGTCCGTGGCTTGCTCTAAGTGAGGTCCATCGCTTGTTCTAAGCGCGGTCTTTGGCTTGCTCTAAGTGAGGTCCGTGGCTTGTTCTAAGCGTGGTCTTTGGCTTGCTCTAAGTGAGGTCAGTGGCTTGCTATAAGTGAGGTCCATGGCTTGCTATAAGTGAGGTCCGTGGCTTGCTCTCAGCGAGTTCCTTGGCTTGCTCTAAGTGAGGTCAGTGGCTTGCTATAAATGAGGTCCGTGGCTTGCTCTAAGTGAGGTCCGTGGCTTGCTGTGAGGTCCGTGGCTTCCTCTCAGCGAGGTCCTTGGCTTGCGCTAAGTGAGGTCCGTGGCTTGTTCTAAGCGTGGTCTTTGGCTTGCTCTAAGTGAGGTCAGTGGCTTGCTATAAGTGAGGCCCGTGGCTTGCTCTCAGCGAGGTCCTTCGCTTGCTCTAAGTGAGGTCAGTGGCTTGCTATAAGTGAGGTCCATGGCTTGCTCTCAGCGAGGTCCTTGGCTTGTTCTAAGTGAGGTCCGTGGCTTGTTCTAAGCGTGGTCTTTGACTTGCTATAAGTGAGGTCCGTGGCTTGCTCTCAGCGAAGTCCTTGGCTTGCTCTAAGTTAGGTCAGTGGCTTGCTATAAGTGAGGTCCGTGGCTTGCTCTCAGCGAGGTCCTTGGCTTGCTGTAAGTTAGATCAGTGGCTTGCTATAAGTGAGGTCCGTGGCTTGCTCTCAGCGAGGTCCTTGGCTTGCGCTAAGTGAGGTCCGTGGCTTGCTCTCAGCGAGGTCCGTGGCTTGCTCTAAGTGAGGTCCTTGGCTTGCTATAAGTGAGGTTCGTGGCTTGTTCAAAGCGTGGTCTTTGGCTTGCTCTAAGTGAGGTCAGTGGCTTCTTCAAAGCGAGGTCTTTGGCTTGCTCTAAGTGAGGTCATTGGCTTGCTATAAGTGAGGTCCGTGGCTTGTTCAAAGCGAGGTTTTTGGCTTGCTCTAGGTGAGGTTTGTGACTTGCTCTCAGTGAGGTCCTTACTTGCTCTAAGCGAGGTCCTTAGCTTGCTCTTGGCTTGCTCATGTCCGTGACATGCCCGCTATTCTTCTTTGTTTTCGTTGTCCTCAATCACGCTTTCTTTCGACTCTGGGTACAAATAATAATACATAAATATTATTATATGGGGAACTTCCGAGGCGATAATAGGGAATAATAGAACAAAGAAGTATGTGTTAGCACTCGGAAAAATTGACAGACAAACAACAATAGAAAAAAACGAAGAACAATATATGGTCCGAAGTGGGATCGAACCCGTACTCAGTGGCACCGCGCCTTGCCACGAGAAGCCGAACGCTTGGCACACTACCACGCAGCCAACTAAAAAATTGGCTATTGCAGTAGTGTCTTACACGATGACGTTCTCAATGACTATAGCATAGGGTAACGATCACAGACCGGAAATAAATTGTATATTTGTACTTTCCTATTAATGCAAGTATCTCCCAGTAGGGCTGAATACTTGTGTTGTAGACAAACATTTATAGGACGAAACAGCACGAATAGTAGTTCCCAGTGATTATATACTGGGTACAAATAATAATACATAAATATTATTATATGGGGAACTTCCGAGGCGATAATAGGGAATAATAGAACAAAGAAGTATGTGTTAGCACTCGGAAAAATTGACAGACAAACAACAATAGAAAAAAACGAAGAACAATATATGGTCCGAAGTGGGATCGAACCCGTACTCAGTGGCACCGCGCCTTGCCACGAGAAGCCGAACGCTTGGCACACTACCACGCAGCCAACTAAAAAATTGGCTATTGCAGTAGTGTCTTACACGATGACGTTCTCAATGACTATAGCATAGGGTAACGATCACAGACCGGAAATAAATTGTATATTTGTACTTTCCTATTAATGCAAGTATCTCCCAGTAGGGCTGAATACTTGTGTTGTAGACAAACATTTATAGGACGAAACAGCACGAATAGTAGTTCCCAGTGATTATATACTGGGTACGCGGTGCCACTGAGTACGGGTTCGATCCCACTTCGGACCATATATTGTTCTTCGCGCGGTGCCACTGAGTACGGGTTCGATCCCACTTCGGACCATATATTGTTCTTCGTTTTTTTCTATTGTTGTTTGTCTGTCAATTTTTCCGAGTGCTAACACATACTTCTTTGTTCTATTATTCCCTATTATCGCCTCGGAAGTTCCCCATATAATAATATTTATGTATTATTATTTGTACCCAGTATATAATCACTGGGAACTACTATTCGTGCTGTTTCGTCCTATAAATGTTTGTCTACAACACAAGTATTCAGCCCTACTGGGAGATACTTGCATTAATAGGAAAGTACAAATATACAATTTATTTCCGGTCTGTGATCGTTACCCTATGCTATAGTCATTGAGAACGTCATCGTGTAAGACACTACTGCAATAGCCAATTTTTTAGTTGGCTGCGTGGTAGTGTGCCAAGCGTTCGGCTTCTCGTGGCAAGGCGCGGTGCCACTGAGTACGGGTTCGATCCCACTTCGGACCATATATTGTTCTTCGTTTTTTTCTATTGTTGTTTGTCTGTCAATTTTTCCGAGTGCTAACACATACTTCTTTGTTCTATTATTCCCTATTATCGCCTCGGAAGTTCCCCATATAATAATATTTATGTATTATTATTTGTACCCAGTATATAATCACTGGGAACTACTATTCGTGCTGTTTCGTCCTATAAATGTTTGTCTACAACACAAGTATTCAGCCCTACTGGGAGATACTTGCATTAATAGGAAAGTACAAATATACAATTTATTTCCGGTCTGTGATCGTTACCCTATGCTATAGTCATTGAGAACGTCATCGTGTAAGACACTACTGCAATAGCCAATTTTTTAGTTGGCTGCGTGGTAGTGTGCCAAGCGTTCGGCTTCTCGTGGCAAGGCGCGGTGCCACTGAGTACGGGTTCGATCCCACTTCGGACCATATATTGTTCTTCGTTTTTTTCTATTGTTGTTTGTCTGTCAATTTTTCCGAGTGCTAACACATACTTCTTTGTTCTATTATTCCCTTTCTTTCGACTCCCTCTTTGGCCAACATAATGCAATATTTTCAGCCATAGATTTAACAAATAAAGATTTAACAAACATAGATTGAATAAACATAGATTTAACCATCTGTAGTATTACTAAGGCACACTGTTTTAAAGGAATCATCCATGGTCTATGACGTTCTCAACATTGCTAGCACAGGAAGTTGTGTGTAAAAAAACGTCAGCAGTTTATAGTTCGCATAGCTGAAGATGTTAGAAATTTTTTTTTATTCCCGGGATTTCCACTTGAGGCCGAAGGCCTTAGAAAAACTAGAGATGGCTGTGGATTTAATATAGGGTTCCGCCAACAATTAAAGTGTACAGATTTCTTTCTTTTCTTTTTTTTACAAAGTGAATTATGTTGTGACAATCACTGCTTTTTACATATGGGTGAATATGTTTCTTTGTTTTTGTTGGTGCTAACATTGTCTTTGTTGGTGCTTACATTGTCTTTGTTGGTGCTAACATTGTCTTTGTTGGTGCTAACATTGTCTTTGTTGGTGCTAACATTGTCTTTGTTGGTGCTAACATGTCTTTGTTGGTGCTAACATTGTCTTTGTTGGTGCTAACATTGTCTTTGTTGGTGCTAACATTGTCTTTCTTGGTGCTAACATTGTCTTTGTTGGTGCTAACATTGTCTTTGTTGGTGCTAACATTGTCTTTGTTGGTGCTAACATTGTCTTTGTTGGTGCTAACATTGTCTTTCTTGGTGCTAACATTGTCTTTGTTGGTGCTAACATTGTCTTTGTTGGTGCTAACATTGTCTTTCTTGGTGCTACCATTGTCTTTGTTGGTGCTAACATTGTCTTTGCTCACAAAGTCTTGTCGATTTTAACATTGTCTGTGTTATTGTCAACATTGACTTTGTTGGTTTTAATATTTGTAGATTTCAACCTTGTCTTTGTTGGTACTAACTTTGTCTTTCTTGGTATTATCATTAACTTTGTATTGATGTCTTATTGCGTTTTAATATTTTCTCAGAAATTATCATGACCTTTGTCCAGATACGGATCTAAAGCTTTCTTGACTTTAAGGTATCTGCGCGTTCTCTTTTGCTCTTTTTCCACTTCTGCCATGCAGTATAGATGGAAAATGGACGTCTAGTGACATATCTTAACATTTTGCTTCATTCAAAGCGGTTTATGGCGTTGGAAATTTCGCCAATCAATCTTTTAAAGAAATTGTAAATTTAAAAAAATAATCAGATAAACAACGATTGGTCCCACGAGGACGAAAGATGCAAATAAGAAATGCAGAATAAGATCTCTCAAGCAACAGAGCAAGCTTCTGCGAAAATTGAAACAAAAATATACAAATGTTTTTTTTTCTTCCTGAATTTGAATCGAGCTAAAAGGGTCTTGCGATTGTATAGAATCAATAGATTGAAAGCATAGACAACGGGAAAACAATTTGAAAATATGCTGAAACATGACAGGGACATAGTAAAATAAAGAAAATGGCGAGAAAATTGTCAGTTAAGTTGACCAAATATGCCGAGAATAGTATCAGATAAACTGACCAAATATGACGCGTTTAGTGTCAATTACATTGACCAAATATGACGCGATTAGTGTCAGTTACATTGACCAAATATGACGCAATTAGTGTCAATTACATTGACCAAATATGACGCGATTAGTGTCAATTACGTTGACCAAATATGACGCGAATAGTGTCAGTTAAGTTGACCAAATATGACGAGAATATTGTCAGTTAAGTTGACCAAATATGACGAGAATAGTGTCAATTAAGTTGACCAAATATGACGAGAATAGTGTCAGTTAAGTTGACCAAATATGACGAGAACAGTGTCAGTTAAGTTGACCAAATATGACGAGAATAGTGTCAGTTAAGTTGACCAAATATGACATGAATAGTGTCAGTTAAGTTGACCAAATATGACGAGAATAGTGTCAGTTAAGTTGACCAAATATGACGAGAAAAGTGTCAGTTAAGTTGACCAAATATGACGAGAATAGTGTCAGTTAAGTTGACCAAATATGACGAGAATAGTGTCAGTTAAGTTGACCAAATATGACGAGAACAGTGTCAGTTAAGTTGACCAAATATGACGAGAATAGTGTCAGTTAAGTTGACCAAATATGACGAGAATAGTGTCAGTTAAGTTGACGAAATATGACGAGAATAGTGTCAGTTAAGTTGACCAAATATGACGAGAATAGTTTCAGTTAAGCTCACAAAATATGACGAGAATAGTGTCATTTAAGCTAACAAAATATGACGAGAATATTATCAGTTAAGCTCACAAGATATGACGAGAATAGTGTCATTCAAACTCACAAATATGACGAGAATATTGTCAGTCAAGCTCACAAAATATGACGAGAATAGTTTCAGTTAAGCTGACAAAATATGACGAGAATAATATCAGTTAAACTCACAAGATATGACGAGAATAATATAAGTTAAACTCACAAGATATGACGAGAATAATATCAGTTAAACTCACAAGATATGATGAGAATAGTGTCAGTTAAGCTGACAAATATGACTACAATAGTGACAGTTAAGCTGACAAAATATGACGAGAATAATATCAGTTAAACTCACAAGATATGACGTGAATAATATCAGTTAAGGTGACAAATATGACGAGAATAGTTTCAGTTAAGCTGACAAATATGACGAGAATAATATCAGTTAAACTCACAAGATATGACGTGAATAATATCAGTTAAGGTGACAAATATGACGAGAATAGTGACAGTTAAGCTCACAAAATATGATGAGAATAGTGACAGTTAAGCTCACAAGATATGACGAGAATAGTGTCAGTTAAGCTGACAAATATGACGAGAATAGCGACAGTTAAGCTGACAAATATGACGAGAATAGTGACAGTTAAGCTCACAAAATATGACGAGAATAGTGTCAGTTAAGCTCACAAAGTATGACGAGAATAGTGTCAGTTAAGCTGACAAAATATGACGAGAATAGTGACATTTAAGTAGAACAAATATGACGAGAATAGTGTCATTTATGCTCACAAAATATGACGAGAATAGTGCTTAAGTTGAACAAATATGACGAGAATAGTGACATTTAAGTAGAACAAATATGACGAGAATAGTGTCATTTATGCTCACAAAATATGACGAGAATAGTGCTTAAGTTGAACAAATATGACGAGAATAGTGTCACTTAAGCTCACAAAATATGACGAGAATAGTATCAGTTAAACTGACCAAATATGACGCGATTAGTGTCAATTAAGTTGATCAAATATGACGAGAAAAGTGTCAGTTAAGCTGACAAATATGACGAGAATAGTGTCATTTAAGCTCACAAAATATGACGTGAATAGTGTCGGTTAAGCTGACAAAATATGACGAGAACAGTGTCAGTTAAGCTCACAAAATATGACGAGAATAGTGTCAGTTAAGCTGACAAATATGACTAGAATAGTGACAGTTAAGCTCACAAAATATGACGAGAAAAGTGTTAGTTAAGCTCACAAAGTATGACGAGAATAGTGACAATTCAAGCTCACAAAATATGACGAGAATAGCATCAAGCTGACAAATATGACGAGAATAGTGTCAGATAAATTGACTAAATATGACAAGAATAGTGATGATAATTTAAGAAGTCACAGGAAGAAAAACGCAATCAAAAACGGGATGTTTAAAATCTAAGGGAACCCTGAGAGCTGCTAAAGAATCAATTCCTAGAGGAGCAAGAAGAAACTACAAGCCATACTGGAGCAAGGAATTACAAAGACTAGAAGGGGAACTGACCTCTGCGAGAGAACTAGCTGAAACATCACACAGCACAGGGAGCAACATAGCCTATAAAGGAGCCTCTGCCAAATACAGAAGGAAAGTCAAGATATCAGCAAGACAGAGCTGGAAAGACGAGACAGAGAGCCTCAATCTAGATAAAAATGGACACAAACTCTGGAAACTTGCGAAAGCTCTGAGCGATGAAAACAACTGCCGACCTTCAATAACATTAGCACACAATCAGAACATCTACACAGGCAAAAGAGCAACAAACATACTGTTAGAAACTTACAAAAAACATAAGGAGAATAAACATTCCAAAAGACCAACAGAGAGCTGCAAAAAAGGAAAACCGAGATGCAAAACACATGCCTTTAGCACCAGAAGTACAACAGACGACTATCTTTACACCAACAGAACTCAAAGGATTGAAACTCAAGAGTTCCCCTGGAAAAGATGGAATCACAAACGAAATACTCATAAAACTGGGACAGAAAGCCAAGGGCCAGTTCCTAAGGATAACAAATGCCAGCTGGAAGAGAGGTCAAATGCCGGCAACCTGGAAAGAAGCCATTATGGTACCCATCCTCAAACTTGGAAAGGACCCACTGGACCCAAGTAGATATAGACCAATTATCCTACTGAGCTGCCTGAGCAGATTCATGGAAAGGCTGGTCAACAGAAGACTCATGTGACATTTGGAGACAAATCATACTACAACAAAGTGATTTCCGTCAGCACAGATCAACTGAAGACCTGGTCACCTACATCGCACAGGAAATAGAAGATGCTCTACAAGAAAAGAAACACACATTAACAATGTGGGTTGACATTGAGAAGGCTTTTGATAAGATATGGAAAACAAGGAGTAAAGAACAAACTTCTCAGACTTGGCATCCAAGGCCGTTTATCAAATTGGATATCTCAATACCTACAAGACAGGACGTCCAGAGTGACGCCATGGACATAACATAAATGTGAAATGTTATATCCAAGTACATGGACAACTAAGTCAGAAAGCCAGAATCGAACAAGGTGTCCCACAAGGTGGAGTACAAGTACATGGACAACTAAGTCAGAAAGCCAGAATCGAACAAGGTGTCCCACAAGATGGCGTCCTATCCCAATGCTCTTTTTAATTTTCATAAGTGACATCGTAATGGACATTCCATCCAGCAATGTACGCAGACGACCTGGCAATATGGACACGTGAAGAATCTATGTCAGTGGCTAGCTCCAGAATGCAAGATGCCCTAGGAAAACTTGAAAAAATGGACGAACACATGGTTACTACGAATTAACGAAAAAATACTACATACACAATTTTCAGCCTATCAAGAAACACACTCTCTGCAAAATTGAAGAGAAAAGACCGTACACTTCCTATTGACCAAAACCCAACATTTCTTGGCGTCACCATGGATCGCAGAATGATATGGATAAATCAGATAGGCAAAGCAAACAGATATTATGAAGAAATTGGCAGGAATGGACTGGGAAGCAGACAGCAATATCTTGAAATGACTATACACAGGAAGAGTAAGACCAGCCCTAGAGTATGGAGTCACAGCCTGGGCTACAGCTACCAAATCACAGCTTAGCAAAATTAACAGAACACAAAACCAGGCTGCCCGTATCATCACTGGTGCTGTGAAATCTACACCTATCGTGACTCTTGAAACAGTGACAGGTTTACAACCCTTAGAAGACAGACGGAAAACTAAAGTAATGCAACAAGCGGAGAAATATAAAAGGCTCCCTAACCACCCCATGCACCAAAGAATAACTAGTTCCGGAAAAGGAAGAATAAAGAGGAGCAACTTCGCTGCAATCTCTGAAGAACTGACAACTAGTGACCGAGTGCTGTCCCAAACAATACCGAAACCCATAAGCCCATCTGATATGACTCCTCATGGGAAACACAAAATACCAGAACTTAAGGAAGACATAATAGGAATCATGAAAAAAGGCACCCAAACAGACGCAGAGAGAAAACACATGGCAGAAAAACACATAAACTACAACTACCCAGAGAACTCCTGGTCACACATATACACAGATGGCTCTGCTACAAATGCCACCAGAAATGGAGGGGGAGGTGTGTTCTTGAGGCTGAACAACCAGGACGAGATCACCAAGTCAATAGCTACTGGGAAATTCTCAAACAGCTGTAAAGCAGAAGCTGAGGCCCTCAGAGATGCTGCAAAACTGGCTATCCAAAACAAAAATAATATGAGCAAGAAATTGGTGATACTGACTGATGCACTGTCAGTCCTAACAGCTCTTTAAAAAAAAACCCAGGAACAGTGAGCTAGATGACTTGAGAACAATCTTAGACCAACTGTGCAATAACTTCCAAAGAGTGGCCATCCAGTGGATACCATCACACTGTAATATACACGGAAACGAACGCGCAGACACATTAGCTAAAGAGGGAGGGAGATTACCACAAGAGGACCATCTGGTCAGCTACGACGAAGTCAAATCCATCATCAAAGGCCAGTTCCATGAAAAATGGAAACAAGAACACCCAAAGTATAACGAGAGGAATGGATACCCCCAACTGTCAAGGAGGGATCAAGTCATCATACTTCGCCTACGCACTGGCCACAACAGAATGAAAAACCACATGTTCACCAAATTCAAAATAGGTACAACCAGCCAATGCCACTGTACACTGGACAACATGACAACAAAACATGTTCTACAGGATTGCCCCCGGTACACAGACCTGAGAAGGACAATGTGGTCCACACCCACCTCCCTGGAAGCGAAACTATATGGGGCAACCGAATCACTTAAACAGACAGCTGGTTTCATTAGAGAGTCCGGAATCCTAGTCTGAATGAGCCATGATCACAGCAGAAGAAGAAGACGTTCAAGGGAAGGAGAACTGTTGATTGAACAAGAAAGCATAAGGGAACGATGGACAGGATACATTAAAGATCTTTATAATGATGAACGAGCAGAAGTAAATATTAAGGATAATAGAGAAGGACGAGAAATACTCAAAGAAGAAGTGGAAGACGCCTTGCACAATATGAAAGCAGGAAAAGCTCATGGACCAGGTAATATAACTAAAGAAGAAATGGAAGCCATGGGTGATTTGGGAATAGAAATAATAACAAAATTATTGAATTATATCTACAACAGAGGATATATACCAGACGACATGATCAAATCAATATTCATAGCCCTACCAAAGAAATCTGGTGTGATTGAATTCGATGATCATCGCACAATAAGCCATATGAGTCACATGACTAAGATATTACTAAGAACATCATGCGAAGAGCGCGAAACATAATCAGTTCAGAAATTAGTGAAGAACAGTGTGGTTTTGTTAGAGATAAAGGAACAAGCAATGCCGTATACATCATAAGATCTTTAGTAGGAAGAGCAATAGAGGTGAAAACAGATCTATACCTATGTTTCATAGATTATACCAAAGCAAATTTGACAAAGTAAAGCACCAAGAGATAATTAAAAATTTAGAAAGCGTAAACGTAGACAGCAAAGATCTAAGAATAATAAAGAACATATACTGGCAACAAGCAGCGGCCATAAGAACTGGAAACCAATTGGGAATGTTTCAACAAATAAAACAGGGTGTTAGGCAAGGTTGTGTGCTGTCACCAGATTTGTTTAATATTTATAGTGAGATTATTTTCAGATCCATAAGGAGCATGCCTGGAATAACAATCAGAGGTCATAATATAAATAATCTAAGGTATGCTGATGATACAGTCTTAATCGCTAAGAGTGAAAATGAGTTACAAGAAATGTTAGACATTAGAGTGAAAGAAAAAATAAAGGACTCAGCCTTAATAGCAAAAAGACAGAAGTAATGGTAAGAACAAAGAAAAAGACATCAAGTCAGTGCAAGATAAAAACCAGTGGAACAATATTAAAGCAGGTAAATGAATTTAAATATTTGTGAACTTTGTTAACCTCAGACGGAAGATGTACAGGGGAGGTGAGATGCAGAGTGGCTCAGGCAAAAGCAGCTTTCCAAAAAATGAGGGAGATACTATGCAATACATTTTTGACTATGGAAACAAGAAAAAGAATTCTTAAATGTTATGTAGATCCAGCCTTAACATATAGATGTGAATCATGGACAATAGGACAACAGACAAGAAAATCACTGGAGGCTGTAGAAATATGGTTTACAGAAGAATGTTGAGAATATCGTGGACAGCTAAGAAGAGTAATGAAAACGTTCTGAAAGAGGCAAAGCAAAAAGAGAGCTAATTTTTAATATTAGGAAGAAACAATCACCATTTTTTGGCCATGTAATGAGAAGAGAACAGCTGGAATATATTGTAACAACTGGGAAAATTGAGGGACGAAGAGACAGACAAAAAATAACAGATTAAGAGAATGGCTTGGCAGAAGGTCAACAACAGAAATGATAAATAACTGTCGAGATCGAAAGTTGTAGAGAGACATGATCACCTACGCCAGCAGGCCCGGTACTTGACGATGATGATGATGACAGATTTACGTTTCCGGTCTAAGATGGACGATTGTTTTGTTGATCTTGCTATGAACGGTTGACCGGTGGTCACTTGTTGCCCTGAAACATTTATTGCTATTGAAACAGAAATCTTAGGTCTTGAATAAATGTAACGAAAGTTTAATTAAGATCTAGCAGTGAATTTAACTTTTCGTCCCAAAATCGGTTTCGAGATGTGGAGGGGGCGGTCACACCAATGTGTACACCAACAAAATAGGCCGCAACTTGTAAAAGATGACCTTAAGGTTCTCCTCCTGGCAAAGTGGTAAAATCATCATTATCATTGAGTGCCGTCTCCGCATTGAAGGTTGGCTACCATGGAGCGCCATTCAGCTCTGTCTCTTTCTTTGATGGTGCAGGTTGTCATAGGCTGACCTATCCATCTTTTGATGTTAGTTGTCCATATAAGTCTTGGTCTGCCTCTGCCTCTATTACCTTAAATTAAATGGTATAATAGCGACCATATCAAGGAGATGAGGTCAGAGAGTACAGATGGGGATGACACGACAAATTAACATTAACAAGAAACAATGTGGCCTGAACAAGAAACAAAGTGGCTTGAACAAGAAACTAAGTAATTTCAACAAGAAACGAAGTGGCTTGAACAAGAAACTAAGTAATTTCAACAAGAAACTAAGTAATTTCAACAAGAAACTAAGTGGCTTGAACAAGAAACTAAGTAATTTCAACAAGAAACGAAGTGGCTTGAACAAGAAACTAAGTAATTTCAACAAGAAACGAAGTGGCTTGAACAAGAAACTAAGTAATTTCAACAAGAAACGAAGTGGCTTGAACAAGAAACTAAGTAATTTCAACAAGAAACGAAGTGGCTTGAACAAGAAACTAAGTAAGTTCAACAAGAAACGAAGTGGCTTGAACAAGAAACTAAGTAATTTCAACAAGAAACGAAGTGACTTGAACAAGAAACTAAGTAATTTCAACAAGAAACGAAGTGGCTTGAACAAGAAACTAAGTAATTTCAACAAGAAACGAAGTGGCTTGAACAAGAAACTAAGTAATTTCAACAAGAAACGAAGTGGCTTGAACAAGTAACTAAGTAATTTCAACAAGAAACGAAGTGGCTTGAACAAGAAACTAAGTAATTTCAACAAGAAACGAAGTGGCTTGAACAAGAAACTAAGTAATTTCAACAAGAAACAAAGTGGCATGAACAAGAAACAAAGTGACATGTACAAAAGATAAAGTGGGGTGAACAAGAATCAAAGTGGCCCGAATAAGAAACAAAGTTGTGTGAACAAGAAACAAAGTGGTGTGAATAAGAAACAAAGGGATATGAACAAGATACAAAGTGGCTTGAGCAAGAAATAAAGTGGCCTTAACAAGGAAAAATGTGGTCTGACAAGGGACAAAGTGATCTGCACAAGAAATAAAGTGGTCTGAACAAGAAACAATGTGGCACGAACAAGAAACAAAGTGGTCTAAACAAGAAAAAAGTGGCCTGAACAAGAAACAAAGTGGTCTAAACAAGAAACAAAGTGGCTTAAATAAGAAACAAAGTGGTCTAAACAAGAAACAAAGTGGCCTTAACAAGAAACAAAGTGGCCTAAATAAGAAACAAAGTGGTCTAAACAAGAAACAAAGTGGCCTAAATAAGAAACAAAGTGGTCTAAACAAGAAACAAAGTGGCACGAACAAGAAACAATGTGGTCTAAACAAGAAACAAAGTGGCCTAAACAAGAAACAAAGTGGTCTAAACAAGAAACAAAGTGGTCTAAACAAGAAAAAATGTGGTCTGAACAAGAAACAATGTGGTCTGAACAAGAAACAATGTGGTCTAAACAAGAAACAATGTGGTCTGAACAAGAAACAAAGTGGCCTGAACAAGAAACAAAGTGACACGAACAAGAAACAATGTGGTCTGAACAAGAAACAAAGTGGCCTAAACAAGAAACAATGTGGTCTAAACAAGAAGCAAAGTGGCCTAAACAGGAAACAAAGTGGCCTAAACAAGAAACAAAGTGGTCTAAACAAGAAACAAAGTGGTCTAAACAAGAAACAAAGTGGTCTAAACAAGAAACAAAGTGGCCTAAACAAGAAACAATGTGGTCTGAACAAGAAACAAAGTGGCATAAACAAGAAACAAAGTGGCCTAAACAAGAAACAAAGTGGTCTAAACAAGAAACAAAGTGACACGAACAAGAAACAAAGTGGTCTAAACAAGAAACAAAGTGGTCTAATCAAGAAACAAAGTGGTCTAAACAAGAAACAAAGTGGTCTAAACAAGAAACAAAGTGGTCTAAACAAGAAACAAAGTGGCCTAAACAAGAAACAATGTGGTCTAAACAATAAACAAAGTGGCCTAAACAAGAAACAAAGTGGCCTTAAACAAGAAACAAAGTGGTCTAAACAAGAAACAAAGTGACACGAACAAGAAACAAAGTGGTCTAAACAAGAAACAAAGTGGTCTGAACAAAAACAAAGTGGTCTAAACAAGAAACAATGTGGTCTGAACAAGAAACAATGTGGTCTAAACAAGAAACAATGTGGTCTGAACAAGAAACAAAGTGGCCTGAACAAGAAACAAAGTGGCCTAAATAAGAAACAAAGTGGCACGAACAAGAAACAAAGTGGCCTGAACAAGAAACAAAGTGGTCTAATCAAGAAACAAAGTGGTCTAAACAAGAAACAAAGTGGCCTAAACAAGAAACAAAGAGGTCTAATCAAGAACAAAGTGATCTAAACAAGAAACAATGTGGTCTAAACAAGAAACAAAGTGGCCTAAACAAGAAACAAAGTGGCCTAAACAAGAAACAAAGTGGTCTAAACAAGAAACAAAGTGACACGAACAAGAAACAAAGTGGTCTAAACAAGAAACAAAGTGGCCTGAACAAAAACAAAGTGGTCTAAACAAGAAACAATGTGGTCTGAACAAGAAACAATGTGGTCTAAACAAGAAACAATGTGGTCTGAACAAGAAACAAAGTCGCCTGAACAAGAAACAAAGTGGCCTAAACAAGAAACAAAGTGGCACGAACAAGAAACAAAGTGGCCTGAACAAGAAACAAAGTGGTCTAATCAAGAAACAAAGTGGTCTAAACAAGAAACAAAGTGGCCTAAACAAGAAACAAAGAGGTCTAATCAAGAAACAAAGCGACCTGAACATGAAGCAACAAGATATTTTGAAAAGACGTACGAGTAGAACTAATTATCGTGACGTCACATCGTACGTCATAAATATAGGAAATGTGAAGATGTCAAACAGCACTAGGGTTGAAAGTGGTCAGCGATAGCACACTGTGCTCAGCGGCAACAACTTGCTTTATAGGCCGCTGAAAACGGACTATCAGAGAATAGGGATCGAATGGGAAGACAACCTAGTGCTCCAAAAATACCTTACTGAAATTGGAAAGTTTTAGGCCGAACGACGCAAAATATTGCAGCTTTTTGTAAACAACATGACGGATCTATGCCAAAGTAACGTTTAGAGTATAGACATTGATGAGGAGTAGTTGACGGGAGAACGTAGAAGAGGAAGGAGAAGAAATGTATGTGTGTGCTATTGTTGATGCTGTTGTGTTTGTGGTGTTTATATATATATATATATATATATATATATATATATATATATATATATATACTTTGTGTGCATGGTTATATAGACTTGTGTGTAAAAATATTATTTGGAGGTAATTTGAAGCACAATTGTCTGTAAATTGCTTACAAATTATACGCACACGAACGACCTGATAACAGATTACTTTTTCACCTTTATATATTTGGAGTAGGGGGTTGTAATTAGCTGATATCTTTTGCTTGCTTTATTGACCAGGCGTTGTATCACGTGCCGTTTGAGAGAATTATTCCTCTTGAAAAATAACCTATTAAGTTTTATGTTACTGCAGGCAAAATGTTTTGAGTCTGTTATAATATTTCTGTCCAGGTGTCATTTATGTTTGATTCGCGTTATAGTTATTTGTTTATAATATTATATCTAAGTTTTCAAGTGGCTAGTTCATCTGTAGTAGGCCTATCCGGAAATAGTGATGTGTTTACAGTGGTAGATAGATGGGGTAGATCAAAATATTCTTGGAGAAGACAGGTTGAAGCAGAGATGAAGATGATGGGGAGGACATGGAACGATCTTAAAAGAATGGCAAGAAACAGAACGGCTTGGAAAGTGTTTGTTGAATACCTATGCTCCACAGGGAGTTGAAAGTGTTCGTTGAAGACCTATACTCCACAGGGAGCTGAAAGTGTTTGTTGAAGACCTATGCTTCACAGGGAGCTGAAAGTGTTTGTTGAAGACCTATGCTCCACAGGGAGCTGAAAGTGTTTGTTGAAGACCTATGCTCCACAGGGAGTTGAAAGTGTTTGTTGAAGACCTATGCTCCACAGGGAGTTGAAAGTGTTTGTTGAAGACCTATGCTCCACAGGGAGCTGAAAGTGTTTGTTGAAGACCTATGCTCCACAGGGAGCTGAAAGTGTTTGTTGAAGACCTATGCTCCAGAGGGAGTTGAAAGTGTTTGTTGAAGATCTATGCTCCACAGGGAGCTGAAAGAAAGTAGATGAAGGTGTAGAATAAGTAGAAAAGAACCAACTTTCTTCCCAGTACATTCCTTTATTTCTTAATATTGATGTTTTATGGAAGTTGTTTCAATTTATGACATCACACACACATACAACGCTCATTATTTTATCTAAAGAATAATATCTATGAATGATATTTTAGTAGGATAATGCTTGTAACAAACAGATCAAAGATGGACAAATATGAGGGTTTCTGGGATGCAAAATTATATTTCTAACCAGAAACGTTTTTATATTTTAAGACACAGTTTCTTCTAATCACTTTGTAAAAATAGAAGAAGTGTGTGTATTTTACCTTCTTGGAAAGTCACAAATGATCAAATCAACTAATGTATTAGTGACAATTAACTGTGATTATACATCTTAATCACCGCTCCACTTGGTTTTTATGTCGATTCCTATCATGTACTTTATCTCATTTCCCATATATGTATTTGAGCACATTAGATAAATGAAATAACCGTGAAATAGCATCAAACACGATAGATAACAGAGTATGGAAGATACAGGATAAAGTTTTCTTAAAGTTAGCACCAGCTATAGCTGTAGTAGATAGCCGTAAGGATAAACGAATTAGACAGCCTGTCCGAGGCACTAATGGAAAGCAGCTACAATTTGAACAAAGTTAACGTGCTGGGCATTTCTGTCTACAACAATTTGGAGCCGAAGTGGCAGACATGGTCATAAAGATGGAAGCATTACTCTCACCGAAGAAAAGCATTACTTTCACCGAAGAAAAGCATTACTTTCACCGAAGAAAGAGCAACCTATGGAGAGGTAAACACAACAAATATTAGACCGTTTAAATATTACATAGATAGAGCGTATAAGTCTACTGCAATAGTGAGGTATCCATGCTAAATATATATAATGGGCTTGTTTTCAGATTTCATTTATCAAGTTGCGACTACCCAGGCCTGTGTTCTTTTTTTTTCCAGTTGTAATGTACAAATACACAATCTGAACACCAATTGCAACTTTTAAATATAAAAAATAAATACTAACTACAACTTACAAATACAAAAATAAACACCAATTACGCAATTAATGCTCCACAGGGAGCTAAAAGTGTTTGTTAAAGACCTATGCTCCACAGGGAGCTGAAAGTGTTTGTTGAAGACCTATGCTCCACAGGGAGCTGAAAGTGTTTATTGAAGACCTATGCTCCACAGGGAGCTGAAAGTGTTTGTTGAAGACCTATGCTCCACATGGAGCTGAAAGTGTTTGTTGAAGACCTTTGCTCCACAGGGAGCTGAAAGTGTTTGTTGAAAACCTATGCTCCACATGGAGCTGAAAGTGTTTGTTGAAGACCTATGCTCCACAGGGAGCTGAAAGTGTTTGTTGAAGACCTATGCTCCACAGGGAGCTGAAAGGTAGAAGAATGGGGGATCTAGTTCCTGAAATGCTGAGAAAGTGACGATCTCAGAAGGTAATGACATACAAATATCAGGCTCTTTACAGACTTCAATCACATAGACAGGCTGTACAGTTAAATACCGATGGACATTCAGACTGGTAATCAGCTGCACTTTTCTCTGGACGGAGCACACGACAATAAAATAAAGATATGGTTAACAAACATACGTTTTGTGAGGAGATAAACACATTCTAGGACCGCTGGCTTTGTGCGAAGAACAGTCTGAAAGCTTGACCTACCCACGAAGAGGTGTGAAAATTTAATGAGACCAAGATATCACAAATATTGATTTATTTATGCTCTAAATGACTGCAATAAAAGATGAAGCTTCGAAATACTTTCTCTGCAGCTTTAATAAATACTTACAAGTGTATGGCCACACGTTTATATGATGTATATGAAGGAAATATTATAGATAGCTGATAATTTGTTTCAGTGTTTATTCCCTTTGAATCTAATCACCTCTCGCTCGTTCTTCTTCTATCCAGAAGAGTTCCGGTTCATCTCATAGTTGTGGTGGATCGGATGATGGAAATGGCTCTAGGGTTCACCCGGTCTCTGAAAATGGGTGCAAGGAACATTTTCTTGGTCGGTAGGGGGGCGGGAGACTTGAGAGCCACATTACCCATAAAATGTGCCGTTAGTCATTGAAACAATATAATCGCGTTACCCATAAAATGTGCCGTTATAGCTTGTTTCATAACTCGTGCCCAACTTTTAAAATCGATAGCTTTTTAACCGCTTGTTGTAAGTTGTTCAAAATTTGCATGTAAAGTTATAATGATTAGAACCCAACAGGGAATTAATTTCATTAAAAAAAACATTTGGTTATTATTGTTGCTTATTTGATTTATATAAATTTATAACGACCCATTGATGTAGCCAAAACTTAATGTTTACAGTATTTAAGTTAAAAATAGCGAGTAAAAATCCATACACGGCAAAATTGACGTGTTTGCACGCTTTCGCCGTGGTTTTTTGACACAATTAGACACTTGTAAAGAACACGAGAAATTGTGTGTTCCATTTCTGTTCATTCATAGGTGTAGACGTGGAACCATAACATTTATCATGAGTCTTAAAATGAAATTCTGCAGTTTACAAAACATCGCAATAAAAATGTATGACTATTTTTGCAAAGAGGCTAAACGAGGAAGATTATTTCATTCTTTAGAAAACCCAGAGAATAGGACAAGACACATTTTGGATTTATCTAAACGGTGATTTAATCGCTGGATTCAAGCACGTGATCGTCAATGTTCCAAATATACAAAATCACAAGGAAGAGCAAAAATGTTGGATAATTTCGACAGTGAACTTATTAGAAATGAAATTCGCAAAATGTTGGGTATGAATGAAACTGTTACAATAAGAAAATTAAAAGTATCGCTGAAAAAGAACAGTATTGAAATATCAAAGTCTACATTATGGAGGAATGTGAGAGCTGCAGGCTTTACATTCAGAAAGTATTCCAATGGACGAAACATCATCTGTGAGAAGCCACATATAGTAGTCATGAGAAGCAAGTGCTTACGTGAAGTAAAAGAAATGCGCAAGCAAGGTTATGATATTGTGTACTTGGATGAAACATGGATCAATGCTCACCACACTAACCAAAGGGAATGGCAGTCATCAGATGGAAAGATTAAGAGATTAATACCTAGCAGCAAAGGACAGCGCTTGATAATTGCTCATGCAGGTAGTCGACAACATGGACTAATACAGAATGCAGAGCTCATTTTTCTTTCAAAATCCATAGACAATCGGGATTATCACTCTGAGATGAATGGTCACATATTTAGACATTGGATTGAAAATTATGTTCTCCCATCACTAGATCGACCATCTTGCCTAATAATGGACAATGCAGCGTACCACAACATTGTTGCACTTGAAGATAAAGTCCCGACGTCATCCAGTACAAAAGATGCTATTAAGATATGGCTCACAAAGGAGCACATACAATTTAATAACATGTACTTAAAACCTGAATTACTATCTCTAGTAAAGCAAAAACAAAGGACAAAGATTTTTCAAATAGATAAGATTATCCAAGAGCACGGTCATATAAGTTTGAGGCTGCCACCTTACCATGCTCATTTAAATCCAATAGAACTAATCTGGGCAAAATTAAAAGGACAAGTGGCAGATGAAAATACAACATTCAAAATAAGCGATGTAAAGACTCTTGCTAATCTCGCTTTATTAAATATAGACAAAGATTATTGGGCTAAATGTGAAGACCACGTCTTAAAACAGGAAGAGGAATATTGGAAAAATGATGGTTTGTGGAATGTTCAACCCCAAACAGTTATTAATCTTTTAGACTCGTCTGATTCAGAATGAAAGTATATAGCCCCCACAATGTTGGCCCCTATATTACCTTAAATTAGTTCAACAAACGGTCCTTTTCAGGACCACACAACTATGAAAATTGAACATACAGGTATACCTTGATATTATCGCCCGTATTCGAACTGAGAAGACAATAATTCTCCTGGTATTTCCCCATTACGGTCACGCCTTTACCTAGTGAAAATTAATCATAGACCAGCAACTACGGTAATTTCTATTATTTAGGGGTTCACAATTTACAATTTTGACAAACATCATAGAAATTCGCCGCTTTAAGAAAATTGCAGCTGCAAGATATTTGTTAAATATACATTTAAAGGGTCTTTTGCATTCTAATAACATTTGAAAAATTTCAACAGTTTTTAACAAACGGTTACTGAGTAATAGCGTTTTGAAGTTGGGCACGTGATTTGAAACGAGCTATAGTCATTGAAACAATATAATCGCGTTACCCATAAAATGTGCCGTTGGTCATTGAAACAATATAATCGCGTTACCCATAAAATGTGCCGTTGGTCATTGAAACAATATAATCGCGCTACCCATAAAATGTGCCGTTGGTCATTGAAACAATATATTATTGTATATTGAAACTATTGGACCTAGTAAATACAAAACTATTGGAGCTAGTAAATACAAAACTTTTCGAGTTAATAAT
Source organism: Megaustenia siamemsis (assembly GCA_032433765.1). Lineage (NCBI taxonomy): Eukaryota > Metazoa > Mollusca > Gastropoda > Stylommatophora > Ariophantidae > Megaustenia > Megaustenia siamemsis. The sequence continues at coordinate 58,829,490 of JAVIAB010000001.1, forward strand.
TACAAAACTATTGAATTTAGTAAATACAAAACTTTTGGAGTTAATAATTACAAAACTATTGGATTTAGTAAATACAAAACTTGTCGAGTTAATAAATAATAAACTATCGATTGCAGGAAATACAAAACTATTGAAGGTAGTAAATGCAAAACTATTTTCTTCTTTCCTTCCTCATTTGCCTTTCAGCGACGAGGGGAGATATAATGTGTGTTCTTTTACTTTTCTGTTGGCCTCTCCTGATGTTTTGTTTCCTAGTATTTTTAATACTCCATCAGTTCATTTTTTTTGTGGTCGGCACTTGTGTCTGGTATTCTCGCAACGTTCATTGAAGGCTCGCTGTGTTGTATTTTGATCATTCTGCCCTGTCACCTGGCCATACCATTATCTCTGTTGTTTCTGTATATATTCTATGGCGGGGACTATTGCTATTTTTTTCTCTCTCAGTTCTTCATTTCTGATCTTATCTCTCAGGCTGTTTCCTGTCATTCGTCTGACACACTTCATCTCAGTAGTGGTTACTTTTCTTATTGTTCTTACATAGGTCCAATTGGAGGCAAAGGCGCGCCTCCTAGCACCAGAGCTGGAAGTTGTCAGCGATCCACAGCTGATGGCTTGCGCCAGGATCGGTGAACCAGAACCATCCAGACCCTGCTCCACCTCTCCGTGGTGCCTCTAGTAACAGACTAACCTGTATAGTCTGGCCAAGCGAGTAGGGATCGAAGAGGGAAGACAACCCGGTACTCAAAAATGTCATGCTGAAGTCGGATGTGTTGGGCCGAAAGGCGCAAATATAACAGTTATACTGTAAACCACTGCACAACGCAGACACGCCTACTTAACGTCCTTTTAAGGGAGGATGATGACGAGGTACACTCCTTAAGTCATCGGGCGAACGCAAGCAAGCAGCATCTAAGGTCCAGGTCTGGCATTGGTAGCACAATGTTGGGATGAAAATTGTATTGTAGAGTGCCTTGTTTTGTCTCTAGAGTTATTTCCTTGCTGGACAATGGGGTAATAGCTGTCCAATGATTTGACAAACTTTGTTGCATCTTGAGTCTATTTTTGCTGTTTGTGATTTGTCATATGACACTAGACTTCTTAGGTATTTGAATTCCCCTACTTGTTTTAGTTGTCTGTCGTCTATAGTTATGTTAATGTTCTGTTTATTTTTGGCGACATTCATAACTTCTGTATTGCTGATGTTGATTTTCCGATTGCATTTTGTGCCTGTGCTCAAGAGGAAGGAAGAAGGAGGCGAATTCGTGTTAATTATTGACAGGATGGTGAAATAAAGAATGAATGTTGCTGCAGTATGTTCACAAATATGTTGTTGTTTAAACATTTACACCTTAACATTGGTGAAGTAAACATGGTAGAAAATACATATTATATATATATATATAAAATATCATATATAGGAGCTGCGACAGCTCAGTGGTTAGTGAACTGGACTACAAAGGACAAGAGGTCGGGTTCGGTCCTGACCGACGGCTGCCAGGTTCATCCAGCCTTATTGGGTACCGGATTTTTTCTGGCAAAGTAAAGCGGCACGGGCGTAGTACCGACCACATTACCCCAAAAATCATGTGCCGAAGGTCTGTAAAATTTATGGTCACTAACACCATATTCCCTATACGCCACTTGGCGTGACGGGGCTCTCTATATACTTATATATATATTTTTAGAGGCGCTGAAAATTTACGTTCATTATGTGCAATTTCGCTCAGGATTTTCTCAAAAGGAACCTGAAATGCACATTTTGAACGGTCGGGTGGTTGCTACCACAATATTGTATGTAAAGCTCATAAATAGTAACCAAGCGAGGATTAAGATATTTCTGTATCTCGAAGAAGAAAAAAATAATCTGTCCTAATTTCCTGACAGGAGGGAAACGATTATGCCATAGAGTTAACTATGATACAAATATAAATATGTATTTTCAACAATGTTGATTTCAACAAGGCTTAGATATAAATTGTTAAACAAAGACAAACATATGCGAACATACTATAGTTTGCTGTAAATTGTTATTAAACATAATGTAGAAGACGTAAAGGGCGTCCTACAGCACATACTGTTGTAGGGGAGTGAAGTCTCGAACTTCGCGGTAATAGACCACATCTTAAGTGACTAGGGGAGGGGTTGTGTGGGGAGGTACGATCTCCCTTGCTATTAATTCAATCCCCGAAACAGCGATCTTGTTACCTGTATTTACAGCTAGGTCGATTGGACAGCGTCAGACTGGGATTGAGTCAAGATTTAATCATAGGACAACTGTCTCCACTATTGTCCAACAAGGAGGCAACTCTAGTGGCAAAACGGGCACTTAACAGCACAATCTTCATCCCAACGTTGTGCTACCAATGCCAGACCTGGACCTAGATGCAAGAACAATCGGAAAAATAACTACTACCGAGATGAAATGTGTTAGACGAATGTCAGAAGGAAGATAAGATCTGAAATGAAGAATTCAGAAAAAGTTTGAAATAATTTCTGCATATAATACATAAAGAAACTGTTATAGTAGGTTGATGTTATTTCTTTATATTATCTTTGCACTCTCTTGACAGCACATCACATTTATAGTTGATCACAACAGGTAAATCATGACAGGGTACCATTTGAATATCTCATGCATATGCTTATGGTCACTATATATATACACTATATATATACATACAACATGTATATATGACCATACAACAGGGTACCATTTGAATATCTCATGCATATGCTTCTCAAACTGGCGGTGAACCCCTTCCTCATAAGATGGATCGCCGCGGCACTGTTTCAGAGGAAGGTGATACTCAGATGTGGAAGTTGGTCTTCCGAGCCAACATCCATTTGTCCTGGGCTGCCACAAGGCTCACCATTGTCACCAGTTCTATTTAATGTGTACACAATAACGATCACGGACCAACAGCTGGATGGGAGGGGAAGAACTATGACTTTTGCTGATGATATTCTGGTATATCGACAGTGAAGAGACAGACGGGGAATCGCCTCCACAATGCAAGACGAACTCGATCGCATTTCTTCCTGGTGTGGGGTTTCAGGTGCCTTGGTTAATCCTAATAAAGCATCAGTTTCATGGTTCTCCCTTAACAATCATATCGTTAATACGACCACACCGGTAGTACGAATGGGAGCTGATGAGGTGACCAGGGACAAGTTGATGACATACCTCGGAGTTAAGTTTGATCGCAGCCTGTGTTTTCGGGACCACGTTGACCATGTGATAACAAAATCCCGCAAAGGATTAGCCGCCTTGAAGGTCATGGCAGCTGCCAACATCGAGCAGAGGCTACTTACTCTTCTGTTCCAGGGATTAGTCCTCGCACCAATCGAGTATGCCCTGGCCATTCTTACTGTCAGTACGACTCAAATTGATAGGCTGGAGAAAATACAAAATGAAGCCATGCGCATTATCCTGGGATGTACGAGGGACACTCACTGTGTGGCAATGAGGTATCTTCTTGACTTTCCAACCATGGATGACAGAATCAAGATCTGGAGAGCACGAGCATACCTGAAGATTAGTACAGATACAGAGCATCCATTGCACCACGTGCTCAACACAGAGAAAGGTACCAGGCTAAAAAGAGGCAAATCATGGGTGGGCCGAGCAGAAGATGTCATCAAGCAGGTCTGTGGGCTTACCAATCTCAGCGTTGGTGAGGAGTGGATACCGGTGCCTACGTCATTCAAGGGGACTTTCTCATGTATTGTCACACTCGACAGGAAAAGTAGGGAACAGAACCCAGTCGTGGTTAATGCTGAGGTCAACGGTCTCATCTGCGATAACACCGATGAGAAAGATGCAGTCATCTATACAGACGGATCTGTAAGACGACACGAAAGAAGTGCATGGGCATTTACAGCACGTTCGGCAGGCAGAATAGCCAAGGAAGACAGTGGTGCATACGCCATGACCACGAGTAGCATGACAATGGAGGTGATGGCAGTGACCAAGGCATTCAAATGGTTAGAGTCACAAGACTACATCCACGCATGTATACTGAGTGATTCGATGAGCATGATAAAAAAAGTGGAGGCGGGCTTTGTACGCATGCAATGGGTAGAGTCGTTGCAGAAATCCAAAATACGTAAGGTCACCTTTGTCTATGTCCCTGGACATGCGGGAGTACGGGGAAATGAGAGAGCGGACAGGTTGGCTAGCTGCGCTGTCGTTGAGGACGGGCAACCGATGGATCGGGCGGACGTCATCAATGCACTCCGAGATGTGGGAAGAGCACAGGACTTTGACAAACACAGATCAACGTCGCTTCTTCGGATGATGGAAATGGGAGTTAAGATGGGCACAGCCAGAAATGAGAAACTTGGTGGCCGTGTAAGAAGACTTATCAACCAACATAGAACTGGAGTCGTCAGTCGCTGGACACTGAGGGAATTGCTGAGGAGGGGATCTGAGCACCTATGGATATGTTCGGAGTGCAATGATGATGACCCGCAAATAACTCAATAACTCAATAAATCATGACAGACTCTTTTTCTCTCATTATATAATCATAATCAGTTTATTGATCTCTTTTTATTAATCTTGGCCTATGATCGTTCTGTAGTGGATGCACTTATCTTAAATTATTGTTAATTAATTGGGGACTTCTCGGAGGCAAATCGCCGATGGATATGATCAGTCCACAAGTGCATATTTTACATTCGACATTAATCAACTTACGTTCATGAGGAATGTGAAACAACTTGAAATACTCTTAAACACTTTCACAACACTAAAGTTCATATGTTCATTGCTATCTTTACTACTCTGTATCAACTCACTTAATTACTTCTCAACTGACTTAAAACTACAACTTGAAGATTCTTAACTTCCTAACTAACTAGCTCAACTTTCAAATCTTAATTTTTCTAACTGTGTCTAATTTCCTAACCTTCTAATTCTCATTCCTGGCTGTCTCTATCTCTGACTGTTCTATCCCTGACTCCTGACTTAAACCTATTGTGTTGAAGTTTAAATACTCCAACTTCACACTCTTGGCCTAAAAATCAGCAGCCAATCAAACTGTCGCAAAGTGACAATTTGCACTCTTCTTATTACTTGAGTTGGTCACTCCTCGTCATTCTGTGACCGTATCTTGAACTATTCTCATGGTTTGATGAAAACACCTTGTTTTCGTGAATCTCTATGCCCTATTTAAATTAATTATTACCTCATGATAATGCCCTTTCCTGGTAGTTGGATGACAATTTATTTATCAGACGGGCCAAAGTCATGGGGTCAATGCATGCTATTGTCTTGAGGTAATTCTGGACATTACCTCCTTCCCACTTTCTGTGTATCCACTACCCCCTATGTGAACTTCTATTATTCCCCAACTTGTTATTCTGGTTGGAAATTTTCCATACTTAAATTTATGTCCGAACTACTGCTGGTCGCTCGCCCGTGCGCTGCCGGGGCCCGAAAGGGAAGTAAAGAATAGCGGCGCTGTACCCTACCAGGCATGTTCGTAAGAGGCGAGAAAGGAGGGTTAGGCATGGGACTGGCTATCCCATACTGTAAAAAAATAAGCCAAAAAAACTTCACAAACATGAACAAGTCAAAGAAAGATAAAGTAAATCCGTCAACCAGGAAAGAGAAGAGCTCTCTGTCTAAGAGACGTATGACGCAATCCGGAGAAAGCCATAAGGAGTCCGGGTTGCCGACTCACCCTTTGTCTACCAGGAAATCATCCAGAATTGGCACCTGGAATGCTCGTACCCTTAACGAACAGGGAAAAGCGGCACAAGTGGCAGCAGAAATGAACAACTACAAGATAGATATTCTGGGAATGTGTGAAACAAGATGGCTGGGAGCGGAGAGAATAAAATTGAATACAGGGGAGATGATTTTATCATCAGGACACCAGGAACCAGGAGCACAACATAGCGAAGGGGTAGCTATAATGCTATCAAAGAATGCACAGAAGACACTAATAGAATGGGAGGCAGTGGGACCAAGACTGGTGAGAGCAACATTTAGAACAACCAAAAACAAAATAAAATTACACATTATACAATGCTATGCACCAACCAACGATAAAGATGACTCAGTTAAAGATGATTTTTATAAACAGCTACAATGCCAGATGGATGCAAGACGAGCCAAGGATATTATAATCTTGATGGGAGACCTAAATGCTAAGGTAGGATCAGACAACAGAGGCTTTGAAGAGATTATGGGAAAACATGGACTTGGAGATATAAACGAGAATGGAGAGATATTTGTGAATTTCTGCGCCCTTAATCAAATGAGCCTAGGAGGAACAATATTCCAACATAAAAGAATACACAAAGCTACATGGGTGTCACCAGATCATAGAACGGAAAATCAAATTGATCACATATGTATTAATAATAAGTTTAAGTCATCCTTACAGGATGTAAAAGTATATAGAGGGGCAGATATAGCTTCTGATCATCATCTGCTGTTAGCCAAACTTAAAATTAAATTAAAAAGGTATACTACAACGAATAAGGGCAGAACGTATTTCAATGTAGGGTTTCTTAAAGAACAAGGAATTAAAGATAAATTCGCAGTCATAATATCAAACAAATACCAAGTCCTCCAACAACTAGAAAATACAATAAATATAGAAGATCATTGGAAACAGGTAAAAAATATATGGAAAGAGACATGCGAAGAAACACTGGGGAAAAGAGAACGCCAGAATAAGGCATGGATGACAGCAGAGACCCTGGATAAAATTAAAGAAAGAAAGAACAAGAAAGCAGACATAAATAAAAGCAAAACAAGAAGTAATAAAGCCAAGACACAGGAAGCTTACACAGAGGTGAACAAAGAAGTGAGAAGATGCATTAAAAGGGATAAGAGGAAATATATAGATGAATTAGCTAAAGAGGCAGAAGAAGCAGCAAATAAAGGGAATATGAAAGAACTGTACAACAGCACAAAGAAATTAGGTGGAAAATACAAACAGATCAACGCCTTTATCAAAGATAAGAAAGGAAATCTGCTTAGTAATATAAAGGAACAAATGGAGAGATGGAAGGAGCACTTTAAAGAACTTTTGAACAGACCTGGCTCAAATAATCCTCCAGATATACTACCAGCAGAAGAAGAATTACACGTTAACTGCGGAAAACCAAGCAAAGAAGAAATAATGAAAGCCATCAAACTGTTAAAAGATGGTAAAGCCACAGGACCAGATGAAATTCCTTCGGAAGCCATCAAAGCAGATATTATCACCTCTACCAAGATGTTACATAATCTATTGGATAAAATTTGGGAGAGGGAAGAAATACCTAAAGACTGGAGAGAAGGTTATATGATCAAACTACCAAAGAAAGGAAGTTTACAGGAGTGCACAAATTATAGGGGAATTATGCTACTATCAGTGCCAGGAAAAATATTAGGCAGAATCAATCTGGAGAGACTAAAAGAGGCTATAGAGAAACACTTGAGAGATGAACAAGCAGGTTTTAGGAAGAACAGATCATGTGCTGATCAAATAACTACTCTACGTATAATAGTTGAACAAAGTTTAGAACTAAAATCCCCACTTTATATTGGATTCATAGATTACGAAAAGGCATTTGATAGTTTAGACAGAAGAATGCTTTGGAAGTTGCTGAGTCATTATGGAATCCCCATAAAGTTTATTAACCTGATAAAAACAATGTATGAAGGAACAAAATGTAGTGTGGTGCATGAAGGACAGCTTACAGAAGCATTTGAAATAAGAACAGGAGTAAGGCAAGGATGCCTTCTGTCTCCATTTCTCTTTCTACTGGCCATAGATTGGATTATGAAAATAACTCAAAACAACAGAAATGGGATCCAGTGGTCACTGACCAAACAACTTGATGATTTAGACTTTGCTGATGACATAGCTCTCCTATCACACAGCCACCAACAGATGCAAGATAAAATGAGTATATTAGATGAGAGATCACAACAGCTAGGACTAAAGATTAATAGAGATAAGACCAACATTATGAGAATTAATGCAGTTGGTAATAACCAAATAAAACTAGGAGAAATACCTCTACTAGACGTACAATCTTATATATATCTGGGCAGTAATATAGATAAAGAGGGAGGAACAGAAAACGATACCAAAATAAGGATATCAAAAGCAAGAGGAGCTTTCATTGCACTGGGAAACATATGGAAATCCAAAGAAATTAGGCTAAATACAAAAATACAAATTTTCAACTCCAATGTTAAGTCGGTTCTATTATATGGCTGTGAAACATGGAGAATAACAAAATTGACAATCACGAAGGTACAGACTTTCATTAATGGATGCTTGCGCAGAATAAAGGGATGGAAATGGCAGGACAAAGTCACAAACGTGGAATTATGGAAATGTACCGGTCAAATACCAGTGGATAAAGAAATACAGCGAAGACGATGGCGATGGATAGGACACACACTACGGAAACCAACTGAGAGTATTACACAACAGGCCCTTTTTTGGAATCCCCAGGGGAAAAGACAAAGATGAAGACCAAGGAATTCTTGGAGAAGACAGATTGAAGCAGAGATGAAGATGATGGGGAAGACATGGAATGATCTTAAAAGAATTGCAAAAAACAGAACGACTTGGAAAGTGTTTGTTGAAGACCTATGCTCCACTGGGAGCTAAAAAGGTAGAAGAAGAAGAAGACTGCTGGTCGCTACCATCTGTTACTGCTATTGTCTATTGAGACGCGGGTAACAACTAAGTAACCTGCCCCCATGCTTCCATTAGCTCACTCTATAACAAAACAACAGACGCGATGATTTGGCCACGTGATGAGACAGAATGACAAAAACACAACGCAATGAGCCTGCAAAAAAACGTTGACTAAATGCCGTGTACTGTCAATTATCAACAAGGGTTTCTGAGTAAAACAAGAGCTTAAAAGGAGAGATACATGGAGCTTTCTCAATTAAAAAAGTATTAGAGTTTAATATGGCGATTAACGGAGCTGTGTACTCTTGAAATGAGACATTGACCTCCGGGAAAGGTCACGGATACTACAACAGGCGGTTGAAATTTTTCGCTTGAAGTCCGTGATTTCTTCGTGGTCTCCGGGTCTCTGCTTAAGTATGTCACGCCCTCTAGAAGAGCGGCATAAAAGCTGGAGGTCCCGCGTGCACTCTGCTTACGTTAACAGACCATCCCAGTAGGAAATAGAGAAGAATAGGTCAAAGTGGTCGCTTCCTGAACAAAATTAGTAAAGAAAGAGCTACCCCAAAAATGTTAAGTCTCTTCGACAATTAGAAATGAGAGTGTCAGTGAAATGGGAGAATATCTGCATGTATGGCGACGAATACTTGAGCATCTGGCTACCGGTGAGAAAAATAGGAAAAAAGTTAAATTCACGCAAATTTGTGTCTCTTTGAACTTTGATATAAAGATGCTGACGTAATGCAAACAGGGATAAGTATGGCGATTACCTATAGAGCAGTACTAAAGAGAAATGATGTTGTGATGTCAAACTTAGATCACTGGATTTCATTTTGCCTCGACTCAATTGAATAAAATTAGAGCCTTTTGCAAAACGAAAGATTGTAATTAGATACAAATAGGACGAGCATTGTTTTCTCTTTAGTTACTGATACGTCTCAACAATAGAAAATATCATACGTTATCACACTGAAGGCCAACAAAACTGATAATCAGTCACCAACGAACCAGCTGTTGAGGCTAAGTTTCTGTGAGTTCAGCCACAGAATAAAACGGTAAAATATTTTACACTTTTACCATGTTATATGCCATATGGCTACATTTATTTTATGGCTCAAAAAATCGGAAGTTGGGCTCGGCGTGAATCGTGCGGAAAAGGCTAAAAGAGCAAACCAATACTGAATGCAACCGTCAAGGCTACAAAAGACATTTAAAATGCACATTTTCCACTCTCCGTTGAAGAGCACGATCACCTAATGAAGTGTAACCAAGAAATCGTGAACGACGGTTCTTGCATTCAATAATCAGTAACATTTACGGCTGTGTTCACTTACTGTGCGGTTTCGCCTTATGTCTTTTGGCGTATGCTGAGATTGCTATTATGAGGACTGCAACTACTCTTTTTTTGTTTGGGAGATGAGATACTAATTCGGATGATTCCACTGGCACGAGCGGTTGAGCAATGTTGGATTTTAATTTGCAGTGATATCAGGGCCTTCCATAACCATAATGTGACTTAGACATTTATTTCATTACATCTTTTTTCTGTGTCAATTATTGGAGAGCTTTATTTGTTTTTCCTTCATTCCAGTTGATACCATGCGTAGAAACTTGATCACGTGGCTGAAGTATATATTGGGCAGTTCTTTGTTGGTATTTTCTGGTGTTTGTTTGTTACACTCTGTTCACTGGGTGAAGACTCGACACAGTCAATTCCGGAAGACAAACCTGCCCGTGGTTATTCCAGACCCTGCCATGAAGGAGGTGAGTTTGAGATGTTGATTGTTAATGTAGACGTTAAACAGATGTTGATTGTTAATGTAGACGTTAAACTGTGGTTGATTGTTAATGTAGACGTTAAACTGTGGTTGATTGTTAATGTAGAAGTTAAACAGTTGTTGATTGTTAATGTAGACGTTAAACAGATGTTAATTGTTAATGTAGACGTTAAACAGTTGTTGATTGTTAATGTAGACGTTAAACAGTTGTTGATTGTTAATGTAGACGTTAAACAGTTGTTGATTGTTAATGTAGACGTTAAACAGATGTTGATTGTTAATGTAGACGTTAAACTGTGGTTGATTGTTAATGTAGACGTTAAACTGTGGTTGATTGTTAATGTAGAAGTTAAACAGTTGTTGATTGTTAATGTAGACGTTAAACTGTGGTTGATTGTTAATGTAGACGTTAAACTGTGGTTGATTGTTAATGTAGACGTTAAACTGTGGTTGATTGTTAATGTAGACGTTAAACTGTGGTTGATTGTTAATGTAGAAGTTAAACAGTTGTTGATTGTTAATGTAGACGTTAAACAGATGTTAATTGTTAAGGTAGACGTTAAACAGTTGTTGATTGTTAATGTAGACGTTAAACAGTTGTTGATTGTTAATGTAGACGTTAAACAGTTGTTGATTGTTAATGTAGACGTTAAACAGATGTTGATTGTTAATGTAGACGTTAAACAGATGTTAATTGTTAATGTAGACGTTAAACTGTGGTTGATTGTTAATGTAGACGTTAAACAGATGTTAATTGTTAATGTAGACGTTAAACAGTTGTTGATTGTTAATGTAGACGTTAAACAGTTGTTGATTGTTAATGTAGACGTTAAACAGTTGTTGATTGTTAATGTAGACGTTAAACAGATGTTGATTGTTAATGTAGACGTTAAACAGATGTTGATTGTTAATGTAGACGTTAAACAGATGTTAATTGTTAATGTAGACGTTAAACAGATGTTAATTGTTAATGTAGACGTTAAACAGATGTTGATTGTTAATGTAGACGTTAAACAGATGTTAATTGTTAATGTAGACGTTAAACAGTTGTTAATTGTTAATGTAGACGTGAAACAGTTGTTGATTGTTAATGTAGACGTTAAACAGTTGTTGATTGTTAATGTAGACGTTAAACAGTTGTTGATTGTTAATGTAGACGTTAAACAGATGTTGATTGTTAGTGTAGACGTTAAACAGTTGTTGATTGTTAATGTAGACGTTAAACAGATGTTGATTGTTAATGTAGACGTTAAACAGATGTTAATTGTTAATGTAGACGTTAAACAGATGTTAATTGTTAATGTAGACGTTAAACAGATGTTGATTGTTAATGTAGACGTTAAACAGATGTTGATTGTTAATGTAGACGTTAAACAGATGTTAATTGTTAATGTAGACGTTAAACAGCTGTTGATTGTTAATGTAGACGTTAAACAGTTGTTGATTGTTAATGTAGACGTTAAACAGTTGTTGATTGTTAATGTAGACGTTAAATAGATGTTGATTGTTAGTGTAGACGTTAAACAGTTGTTGACTGTTAATGTAGACGTTAAACAGATGTTGATTGTTAATTTAGACGTTAAACAATTCCAAATGTAGACGTTAAACAGATGTTGATTGTTAATGTAGACGTTAAACCTTTCCTAATGTAGACGTTAAACAGTTCTTGACTGTTAATGTAAACGTTAAACAGATGTTGACTGTTAATGTAGACGTTAAACAATTCCTAGTGTAGACGTTAAACAGATGTTGATTGTTAATGTAGACGTTAAACAGATGTTGACTGTTAATGTAGACGTTAAACAGTTGTTGACTGTTAATGTAGACGTTAAACAGTTGTTGATTGTTAATGTAGGCGTTAAACAGTTGTTGATTGTTAATGTAGACGTTAAACAGATGTTGACTGTTAATGTAGACGTTAAACAGATGTTGATTGTTAATGTAGACGTTAAACAATTCCTAATTTAGACGTTAAACAGATGTTGACTGTTAATGTAGACGTTAAACAATTCCTAATGTAGACGTTAAACAGATGTTGACTGTTAATGTAGACGTTAAACAGATGTTGACTGTTAATGTAGACGTTAAACAGATGTTGATTGTTAATGTAGACGTTAAACAGTTGTTGATTGTTAATGTAGACGTTAAACAGATGTTGATTGTTAATGTAGACGTTAAACAGATGTTGATTGTTAATGTAGACGTTAAACAGTTGTTGATTGTTAATGTAGACGTTAAACAGTTGTTGATTGTTAATGTAGACGTTAAACAGATGTTGATTGTTAATGTAGACGTTAAACAGTTGTTGATTGTTAATGTAGACGTTAAACAGATGTTGATTGTTAATGTAGACGTTAAACAGATGTTGACTGTTAATGTAGACGTTAAACAATTCCTAATGTAGAGGTTAAACAGATGTTGACTGTTAATGTAGACGTTAAACAGATGTTGATTGTTAATGTAGACGTTAAACAGATGTTGACTGTTAATGTAGACGTTAAACAGATGTTGACTGTTAATGTAGACGTTAAACAGTTGCCTCAATCCGGCGCAACCTGGAACTTCCTCAATAATTGTAACGTATATGACGATATTGTGCCATAATTTGAACGTTCATTGTGTGAGAAGTGAAAAGGAATATGTATGTGGTGTGTGTGTGGTGTGTGTGTGGCGACTAATTGCTGTGACGCGGTTGCCCGACGCATCTCTCTGCTGATCTATGTTATATGAAGGAGAGTACCTACGCAATACGGTTGTTCTTGGTGCGTGTTAGTGTACAATATCTGTGAGTTCACACAGGATAGCTGGGAAATCGGGTCGGTTACTCTGAAGTAACAAGTGTTTAGCAGTAAAACCATTACAGAATTTGTGTTATCTGTAGCGAGTGAGACACGCACTTGTCCATAACTCTAACAACACAACAAGCACAGTGCTCGCTACACTTGTCCATAACTCTAACAACACAACATGCACAGTGTTCGCTACACTTGTCCATAACTCTAACAACACAACATGCACAGTGTTCGCTGCACTTGTCCATAGCTCTAACAACACAACAAGCACAGTGTTCGCTACACTTGTCCATAACTCTAACAACACAACAAGCACAGTGCTTGCTACACTTGTCCATAACTCTAACAACACAACAAGCACAGTGTTCGCTACACTTGTCCATAACTCTAACAACACAACATGCACAGTGCTCGCTACACTTGTCCATAACTCTAACAACACAACATGCACAGTGTTCGCTACACTTGTCCATAACTCTAACAACACAACATGCACAGTGTTCGCTACACTTGTCCATAACTCTAACAACACAACATGCACAGATCAGAATAGACATATTTTTATTTTGACCTAAGACAAATGAAAATGTTCTCAAAGAAGTGTAATAATTGACACAGTCACTTGATTCTTCTTCTTTCTTCTTATTTCCTAGTTCTCCCGCAATTGAGCCAACTATTCAGTGACTGCCACGCCTTATAACCTTTAGGACAACAACTATGGTCTTTAACTTCATGCTGTACGTGGCCACCCCAAGTCCTGACCACACTATTCATTTCTGTTTCCATTGTCAGCCTCTAAGTTGTTCTGTCCCGCTTCTGCCTCCCTTTCCTTTGTCAACTTATATAAATTGGTGTGACAATACTATCTGTATCTCTTCTGATCTCGTGATTTAAAAAAAAATACTTATTCTGATGAGAAAAGACAGCCTTTGGACGTGTTATAAGAAGATAAACATCAGAATATTTAGCTATAACAAAGCGGAGGCTAGAAAAAAGAGAGAAAGTTGTAAATAGGAAGATCTTAGAAGTCTATCCAAATGACAACATGAACGGTATATCTAATGAGACAGACCTCAGACAGACATAAATGGAGTAGTATGATCACAAATGCCATATAACACAACAACAGCCATGTAAAGTATTAACAAAACACGCACTAATTGAATTCATTACTTGACCTACTGTCTTATTTTGAAGATGGCGTCTTAAAGTTTCTTAAAATATATGCCTTAACAAATTATTCAAAACACTAATTACACAAAAGTCTATACCTTTCTTTACAAAAAAATGTTCTTTCTAAGTTTGTTAAAAACATATGTCATAAAATAGTATACAAAATATGTTGATAACTTTATTATAATATTTCTTCTTGTAACTTATAATATAATTTTGTTGTAAACTATCTCGAATTATGCACATTTACAACTTATTTTAACAAATTATTCTTATTTATTGCTTATTCGAAAGAGCCCAATTCTACAGATTTCTTTAAAAATATGTCCGTTTATAGCTTCGCTTAGAAGAGAATAATCTGAATTACGTAAGTGGAGATTTGTTTCACAATAATTTCCCCCGAACTATTTTACATTTCCCTGGAGTATGCCGCTTTCAACTCTCTTGCAAGAATGTCGTTTTACAATTCTCTCTTCTATTTCAAATAAGTCACTTTGAAACATGTCTTCTATATTTTTCTAAAGTGTTTTTATTTTTTTTTTAAATCACGTTGAAACATGTCTATTTTTTGCCTCAGTGTTTTTATTTAAAAAGAAAAACAAATCACTTTGAAACAATGTCTATTTTTTTACTAAGTGCTTTTATTTAAAACAAGTCGCTTTGTTAACTTTGTAAATGTCTATTTTTTTCTAAAGTGTTTTTATTTTTTTTTTTTAAAGTCACTTTGTAAATGTCTATTTTTTTCTAAAGTGTTTTTATTTTGAAAAAAAAACAAGTCACTTTCTAAATGTCTATTTTTTTCTAAAGAGTTTTATAATTTAAAAAACCAAGTCACTTTGAAACATGTCTATTATTTTCTAAAGTGTTTTTTAATTTACAAAAAAATCACTTTGAAACGTGTCTCTTTATTTTCTTCTAAAGTGTTTTTAAAGTGAGGCCACAGAGATGGGATTTTTCAGAAGAATGTTGAAAGTTCCCTGGACAACTAAAAAGACCAATGAGTAAGTTCTCAAAGAGCCCAACACAAAAAGGCAGCTCCTAAAAAACATCAGAAAGAAACGATCAACATTTTTCGGGCACAGAAGAAGAAAGTTAGAATACTTGGTTACAACTGGCAAAATAATTGGAAAGAGAGATCGCGGACGACAAAGAGAGAAAATACTGGATAGCTTGATGTCATAGCATGGAAAACAGTCAACAACAGAACTGATACGATGCACTGTAGATGGAAGATTGTGGAAGGACATGACAGCCTACTACAACCGGTATGGCACATGATGATGATGATGATCAAAGTGAGTTTATTATTTAAAACAAATCATTTTGACACGTTTCTTTATTGTAAATAAGGCTCGTTGTGTCGGACAGCGTCCTTTCTCGTAGTTATTTCCCTTTCCCCAACTCACTGAATCAGGTACCTATTTTTACATTCCGCTGACTCATCATGAGATTTTTTTAGCTGCGATCGTACTCTTGCTCACTTGATCGTCAGGCCAGTGAGCTCTCTTCAAGCAAATCTTTTTTAAATGTGTTTTATTGAAAATTTAACCTGTTTAAAATGTATTTTATTGAAAATTTAGCCTGTTTAAAATCTATTTTATTTAAAATTTAGCCTGTTTAAAATGTATTTTATTGAAAATATAGACTTTTAAAAATGTGTTTTATTGAAAATTTAGTTTGTTTAAAATGTATTTTATTGAAAATATAGACTTTTAAAAATGTGTTTTATTGAAAATTTAGTCTTTTAAAAATGTGTTTTATTGAAAATTTAGTCTTTTAAAAATGTGTTTTATTAAAAGTTTAGTCATTTTAAAATGTTTTATTGAAAGTTTAGTCATTTTAAATGTTTTTTATTGAAGATTTAGTCTTTTTAAAATGTTTTTTTTTTATATTGAAAGTTTAGTCATTTTAAAATGTTTTTTGAAAGTTTAGTCATTTTAAAATGTGTGTTTTTTTTACTGACGTCCTTTAATGTTATGTCCTTAATTTATGTCACTAATTTGAAGACAATTTTATTTAAACTATTCTTGGAAAATTTCATGCATAATTTTTACTGTTAACATGTCACGTGATTTCTGAAATAATCGTAGCTTCTCTACTTTCTTAGAAACCCATCATTGACATATTTTCTCAGAAATATGCTTATCTGTGACCTTCTTTCAAAAAACATATCATTTGTATCTTTCTTTAAATCATGTTATGTTTTCGTTACAGTTAATATTTGTAATCTTTGTTTATTACATTTTACTTTATAATTTAAAAACAGTTGGCATTTCGATTGGCATATTTATTACTTGTTTATTACATATTACTGTATAATTTTAAAACATTTTTTAAAAATTACATTCTAATTAACATGTTACAATATTTAATCTCTTCGTTTGCTTTATTTGCTTTTGAATACTAACAAAGATAAGTAGAAGAAGAATACGACTATAACATTACAATATTACACATATATTAAATATATACATATATTAAAATTACAATAATAAACGTCTTGTGCAACATACAAATCATCATCATCAAGTACCGGGCCTGCTGGCCTAGGTGATCATGTCTCTCCACAATTTTCGATCTCGACAGTTATTTATCATTTCTGTTGTTGACCTCTGCCAAGCCATTCTCTTAAGTTGTATGATAACTTTTCTCTTTCCTTTCTTCTATCTCTTCGTCCCTCAATTTTCCCAGTTGTTACAATATATTCCAGTTGCTCTCTTCTCATTACATGGGCAAAAAAAATGATGATTGTTTCTTCCTAATATTGGAAATTAGCTCTCTTTTTGCTTTGGCCTCTTTCAGAACGTTTTCATTACTCTTCTTTGCTGTCCTTGGTATTCTCAACATTCTTCTGTAAAACCACATTTCTATAGACTCCAGTGATTTTCTTGTTTGTTGTCCTATTGTCAATGATTCACATCCATATGTTAAGACTGAATCTACATAACATTTAAGAACTCTTTTTCTTGTTTCGATTGTCAAAAATGGATTGTATAGTATCTTTCTCATTTTTTTTGGAAAGCTGCTTTTACTTGATGAATTCTGCATCTCACCTCTTTTGTACATCTTCCGTCTGAGGTTAACAAAGTTCCCAAATATTTAAATTCATTTACCTGTTTTAATATTGTTCCACTTGTCTTTATTTTGCACTGAGGTGATTTTGAATTATGAATACAAATCATAGCCAAAGCAATTTCCCTTTTGTCAAATCTACATTAGCTCCAACTATTATTTAGCTCTTCCCTCTGTTACTGGAAATACGATAAGGTCTTGTTCCCCTACACGTCACAGGTCACGTGATGCTGACACACAGTTTGCTCTCATTCACTTCATCTTACTCTGGGTCTAGCAACAATTTGTCGCCTCTGTGTACTTGTGTCTTACATGGTGGTTAGAGGTTAGTCAAAGCCCGGTATCACTGAAAACGAATTAAAATCCTTAATTGCTCAGCCGCCCGTGGCAGTGGAATCATCCTAACTAAAAGTCATCTCAATGAAGGATCCAAATAGAAGAAAGGCAGCTGCAGTCCCCATCATAGCAGCTACAGCACACACCAAAATAAATAAGGTCAAGCGGCAACGAAAGTGAACGCAGTCAAATTTCCCTTCATCATACGATATCATCATTCATCGCAAGCAACTGGAATATCGAAACACGGTCCGGATGACAAAAAAAACACAGTTCACGGTGTGCACAGAGCACTAAACTCAGTAGCTCTGGCAGCAGAGCCGGACTTGGAATATGAGGAAACTGCAACAAAGAACACTTTTCTGACAGAGCCTCAATGCTCCCTGACGCCTATCCGCCATATTGACCGGAAGTCTTACATGTTATGGAATTACATGGAGTTTTACTAAGTGGTTAAAGCATTTCATCTGTTGTCTTTCTGATTGTAGCTCAGTAATGCTTGCACAGATTCATTTTAGGCTACAGCTTTTAAAAAGGGTGCATTATATTCCTCTCTAAAATGTCACATATATATTTGGTATTTTAACCGGATCGGACTGGAACGCGCTCCGGTAGGTTTTTTTTTTTTAATGATAATACGTGTCACAGAACTTTACAACTCACTCACTGCTTTTTTTCAATTTCCATTTTAATAAATGTAGCATGAATATTAAAATATAACATACTTTGATAAATATCATATCAGTTTGACAAATGTAAGTGCACCGATATATCAGAAGCCTGGGATATCACGACGTTCTCGTTTCATGGGTTGAAACAACAGAGTCCTGGTCAACTGTTTACTAAAAAAAATGTCAGAGTGTGTGTATGTACAGACATAGAATCAAGATAAAAACAAAGCTTGACAAATCACCAGACTACTGCCGCTGAACGCTGTTCAACAAGGAATTAACGGCAGACCTCTAGACTCAAGAGCAATAAGAACAATAACCACAAACGCGATGGAATATATAAGACAAATGATAGGAAACAGCCTAAGAAATCAGATCAAAAAGAAGAACTGGGAAAAGAGCTAGAAAAAATTTCCGCCTATTAATACATAAAGAAACAACAGATATAATAATTTTATACCTGACAAGACAGAACGACCAAAACACAACATAATTTAATAAACGTTGCCAGAAAACCAGACTCAAGGGTCTACCACGAAAAAGATGGAATGACTGAATATTAGAAACACTAGGGAAGATAAAAGCAGAAGAGGCGAACAGAAGGGCAAAAAATGGACTGGCGGAATATTAGAAACACTAGAAAAAAACATAACAGCAGCAGAGGCCAACAGAAGAGCAAAAGACAGTAAATTATCCCACCCACCCCCCTCTTTTCCCCGACAATGAAAATCAAATGAAAATAGGAAAGAAGAAGAAAAGAATGTTTCTTTATGATGAGTAAGAACATTTTGAGGGTTTGAATTAGTGTGTGACTATCTGGTGTGAAATTTTAAACTTTTCACTCAAATGTTGAAATTTAGGCGGTGAATTTCTAGTGAATTTTAGTGAAAAATTCATAGGGATGTTATAGAAAGGTCATAGAAAGATATCATTCTGAAAAGAGGAAAGGAGAAAGACAACTAAAATTTCATTGTCAAACTACTTGTCTAATAGATTTTCTCTACCTCTGTTTACACTTAGTGGTACCGTCCCTATCCTAATCTCACTTCCAATATCTCAACAGCGTTCAAGCAACGTAATTCTCCCAACAAGCTTGCGAGATCAAAGGGCAAACGTCAGATCAGAGAAATGTTTAGATGGAGCAAAAATCTGCTTAATTGAAAGTGTCTAACGAGATGAGAATCATTTCTGTTAAAGTTTGCCTCAACAAGTTAGATCCACACAACGGCTCTTTACCCATTTCTTAGACACTCTTTGTTGATTATTTGCCACACGTTTGATATGCATTGCAGAAACGTGTCAAGTTTGTAATTATTACTCCGATTCAGTACCTATTTTCAAAGTGCCAGGTATAACAATAATTGTTATTATTATCAACAGAGTGTTTTTAACCTGAACGGTCCGGAAAGAATTTCGGTAAATTTTTAGAACTCTAAACTGTCCCGTACATCAAAAAGACTAAAACTATGATCATAAACAAAGAAAATACTCAAAACCCACAAGTGGATATCAAAATTGAAGGAATAGACCTGGAGACAGTTCAGAGCTACAACTTAGACATACTATAACCAATGGTAGAAAATGTAAAACAAAAATAAACAACAGAATAATAATGGCAACAAGTAATGTTAATGCCATGAAAAATGTATGGCCCTTTTCGTCTTGTCAGACGGTCTAGTGGAGGCTATTGCGTATTTTTTTGAGGTATTGTTTTTGCCGAACAGCTTCTCTCGTGGCTAATTCTACCAATGTTTGACAAACACACGCGGTCACATAATGAACTGGTCAGGCTCGCTGGTCCACAGGGTTTACCATCCTTTTTCATGAGTCTCTTCTCTTCTAAGTCCTGTCTTAGAACAGTCTCAAATGTTGTTATACCGTTCCTTATACGTGCTCTCCATGATGTGCGATCACTTGCCAGATGTTGCCAGTCGTTTTCACAGATGGAGAAGTCATTCAGAGATGATTTGCAGATATCTCTATATCGTAGTTTAGGTCTGCCGATTTGTCGTTTTCCGTGTTTTAGCTCACCATATAGTATTTGCCTAGGAATGCGTTTTTCTTCCATCCGTTGGACATGCCCCAGCCATCTTAGCCTTCGACTTCTGAGCATCGACATGATTGTTAGGGTCTTAGCACGTTGCAGGACAGTTAAGTTGGTTATTTTGTCCTGCCATTTGATGTGCATTATTTTGCGGAGACATCGCATGTGGAAGACATTTAGTCTTTTTTCCTGGTTTGAGTATGTTGTCCAGGTTTCGGATCCATATAGTAGTGTGCTAAGCACACAAGTTTGATATATTAAGAGTTTAGTCTTTTGAGTTAGTTTCGTGTTGTTCCATGCCCTTTTTGTGAGTTTGCCGAAGGTCGTAGCTGCCTTACCAATTCGACAGTTTATTTCTTCATCAAGAGAGATGGTTTGCGTAACTGTGGATCCAAGATATGTAAATTTATGTACTGATTCTAGTGGGCAGTCTTTTAGAGTAATAGATATAGGTTTGAAGTCACCTTGATTTAGTATTACTGTCTTCTGAACATTAATTGACAGTGAAAAAAGGTTATGAAAAATATACTAACATCAAAACATATTTTTTTCTTTGCGTTCGCCAGCGAACCTCTGACGAAATCCCTAGAGACAAGGAACTGAATTTTACGTGTTAATCCGTTTTTCCCTGGCAGCCGTGTGCACAGGGATCCCTCGCCGCACAGGCAGATAACACCGACTTCGGAGGTATTCATTTTTTTTCCGTCCATGAGTAATTGATGGTTCAAGCCGGGCCTCTCTGCAGAGACCAGGGGTAGTTGCCGCAAAGAGAAATCATAAATAAAAATCCCAACTGGTGCAGTCGGAATTTGAACCCACAACCTCTCTGTCTCAAGGCTGGCGTCTTGCCTCGAGACCAACCAGTCCCCCATCAAAACAAATAACACCAGAGCTAAAATTAAGAATAGCAAAATGTTATATCTTCTCAATATTCCTGCATGGTGCAGAAACATGGACATTAGACAAGAAAACAGAACAGAAAATTGAAGTTTTTGAAATGTGGATTTATAGAATAGGAAGAATTGGGTAAAAATAAAAAAATAAAACAAACGATGAAGTCTTAAAATTAACAATGAAAAGAAAACTAAATACAATTAAAACAAGACAAATTAGATTTTTTAGCCATGGTAAAAGACATAGTAACCTACTAAAAGTAATCTTGGGAGGGAAAATACAAGGTAAAAGAGGCAGAGGCAGACCAATACTAACATGGACGAGTAACATCAAAAGATGGACAAATCAGCCTATGACAACCTGCACCATCAAAGTAATAGTCAGAGCTGAATAGCGCTCCATGATAGCCAATTGTTCGATGCGAAGACGGCATTCAATGATGATAATTAACTGTCCCGAACTGCATGTTTTATAATTCTTCTTCCTTCCTAATTTTCCTTTCAGCGTTGAGCGTTGAATTTTGTAATTGAAAACTAGAGTTGTCGTTTATATTCTCACATTATGGCAAAGGGCAACATCAGAGCACCAGGGGTCTGATATAAACAAAATACGATTTCCCAGTTTCATCGAATAATTGATAAAGTTCACTGTTTCATGGAAACTGGTGTTTTTGATAGGAAAAAAAACACTGATCATTATTATTATTGCAATTACAACTGTGGCTGCAGCAACAACTCCTACTACCATTTTGACAACTATTACTGCTATCATTATTGCAACTAATTTGCATTTGACAACCTTGACACTAGAACCTGTCCCAAAAATTTTCTTTAGAGCTAATTTTTTTTTTCTTAAATGTACTCAATTTCATCTCTATAAAACAATATTGTAGCTAACCGACATTTTAACACACTATTTCAACCAACGCATATTTTAATACAAAAAACATTCTATAATGTTCGCAAATGCGATTTTTGGGCCATGTTAAAAGACACAACAGCCTACTAAATGTAATGCTGGAGGGGAAAATACAAGGTAAAAGAGGCAGATGCAGACCAAGACTAACATGGACGAGTAACATCAAAAGATGGACAAATCAGCCTATGACAACCTGCACCATCAAAGCAAGAGACAGTGGAATGGCACTCCATGGTAGCCAACCTTCGATGCGGAGACGGCACTCAATGATGAATTATCTGCATAATTGTGGGACCTGAGTGTGTCTAAGTAACTTATTTAGCTGAAGTTACATAGGAAACTGAACATCATTACTTTGTTTACTAATATGTCAGTAATTCATCACTTAATTCTACCTTGATCCATCTTCACTTTCACCCACCCATTTTCTACTGTTGTGATTATTCTGTTATTCCACAACTATTGTTCG
The DNA here is from genome assembly GCA_032433765.1 of Megaustenia siamemsis. Classification (NCBI taxonomy): domain Eukaryota; kingdom Metazoa; phylum Mollusca; class Gastropoda; order Stylommatophora; family Ariophantidae; genus Megaustenia; species Megaustenia siamemsis. The sequence goes on from JAVIAB010000001.1 coordinate 58,852,291, forward strand.
GCTTCCCCACTCTTTGATCAGTGTTCAGGCAGAATGGCGCTCCATGGTAGCCAACCTTCGTTGTGGATCAGGCACTCGATGGTGATGATTCTATAATAACAATAATTTAATCAGCCGATATTTTAATAAGAAACACTGTTTTAAACAACAGCCATTTGAATTAACTGTTACTATGTGTTTATGTTACACTTTCTATTCGTTTCGTCGCTTTAAACGTTTTCGGCTGCAACCAGCTTTATCACATCTTTTTTAGATTTTGCGTCGGATTCTTGTTTTTGTTAAATATGAGGATTAGTCCCAGTTCTCATTTTAAAATATTTATGGGTGTGGCCCGGGTATATGCATGCGCGTCTGTATGTGCCTTTTAATGTTAAAATATGCATGCGTGTGTTTGCTTGTGCGCTAGCGTGGGCTGAATGATTGGTATCTTTTTTACAGAAATCCTGAAAGAATCCTATTTTTCGTCAAAGGATAAAACGTAAATGAAGGATCCAGTGCGTTATTGTCACATCACAGCAGGCAATACAAGTTCTGCTCATTTTGGAGCGGCGTATTGAAAGCGTAATGAGCGTTGAAAATGTCAGTATTTCAGCATCATTTTCTCAGAGAATATCATTTTTAACATCACAGACTAAGAAGTCTGGCAAGAGAATAATGTTACAGAAGCTGTGCTTGGATTTCCTGTATGAGTCATTTCTGTTATTATTTTCTGTTATTAAAGCCATTTCTGTTATTGTTATTATTATAATTATTTCTGTCATTATTATTGTCATTTCTGAAATTATTGTCATTTTCATGAGTAGGCAACAAAGCTTGTCAAATCATTGGACAGTTATCATCACTATTGTCCAACAAGGAAATAACTCTGGAGGCAAAACGAGCACTATACAATACAATCTTCATCCCAACGTTGTGCTACCAATGCCAGGCCTGGATCCTAGATGCAAGAACAATAAGAAAAATAACCACTACTGAGATAAAATGTGTTAGACGAATGACAGGAAATAGCCTGAGAGATAAGATCAGAAATGAAGAACTGAGAAAAAAGCTAGGAATAGCCCCCGCCATAGAATATATAAAGAAATAACAGATAAAAAAATGGTTTGGTCACGTGACAAGGCATAGTGATAAAAACACAATACAATGAGCCTTCAATAAACGTTGCAGGAACACCAGACCCAAGGGCCGACCATGGAAAAGATGGATTGACGGAATATTGGAAACATTAGGAAACATAGCAGAGTCGGAGGCGTACAAAAGAGCAAAAAAACTCAAATATCTCCCCTGGACGCTGAAAGGCAAATGAGGAAGGAAAAGAAGAAGAAATTATTGCCATTTCTGTTGTTGTTTTTGTTGTTGTTGTTATTATTATAGTCATTTCTGTTATTATAATAATTTATGTTATTATTATTTATACTATATTATATTTATTATATTTATTATATTTATTATTATTATTATTATTATTATTATTATATCATCATCATCGAGTGCCGTCTCCACAACGAAGGTTAGCTACCATGGAGCGCCATTCTGCTCTGTCTCTTGCTTTGATGGTGCAGGTTGTCATAGGCTGATTTGTCCATCTTTTGATGTTACTCGTCCATGCTAGGCTTAGCCTCTTTTACCTTGTAATTTCCCCTCCATGATTACTTCAGTAGGCTGTTGTGTCTTTTAACATGACCCAAAAATCGCATTTGTCTTGTTTGAATTGTGTTTAGTAGTTCTCTTTTCATTTTTAGTTCTTTCAAGACTTCATCATTTGTTTTCTTTTCCTTCCATCCAATTCTACCTATTCTTCTATATATCCACATTTCATAGGCTTCAATTCTCTGTTCTGTTTTCTTGTCTAATGTCCATGTTTCTGCACCATATAGGAATATTGAGAAGACATAACATTTTGCTATTCTTAGTTTTAGACCTGGTGTTATTTGTTTTGATGCTAGTATGTTCTTCATGACATTAAAATTACTTTTTGCCATTCATATTCTTTTGTTTATTTCAGTTGTACATTTTCCATCACTGGTTATAGTATGTCCAAGGTAGTTGTAGTTCTGAACTGTCTCTAGGTCTATTCCTTCAATGTTGATATCCACTTGTGGGTTTTGAGTATTTTCTTTGTAATTGATCATAGTTTTAGTCTTTTTGATATTCATATCTAGTCCATATTTTTTGCTTGTCATGTTTATTTCATTAAGTAATTGTTGTAGATCTTTAGGATTTTCTGCTAGTAGTACAGTGTCGTCAGTATATCTTAGGTTGATTATCTTTCCATTAATTTGTAGGCCTGGCATCTCCATGATATTTTTAAAGATTTGCTCAGTGTATAGATTGAACAAGCTTGGTGATAGGATGCATCCCTGTCTTACTCCTCTTTTTTATATCAATGGGTGTAGAGGTCTCTTTGTTATATTTTATTATTGTTGTTTGCTCCCAGTATAGATTACATATTAGTCGTATGTCCATGTCATCTAGATGTATCTCCTTTAGGCATTCTATAAGTTGTTTGTGGTGTACTCTATCAAAAGCTTTGGTGTAGTCTATGAAGCAGGCATATATTGGCTTGTTTACTACTGTGTACTTTTCGATTAATATTCTCATGCAGAATATGGCTTCTTTTGTCCCGCTATTTTTCTTAAACCCAAATTGCTGCTCATCTAATTCAATATTGATTTTATTCTGAATCCTTCCTTGTATAACTTTTAGCAAGATTTTTGTAACATGGCTCATTAGGCTTATCGTTCTAAAGTCACTGCATTCAACTGCATCATTCTTTTTAGGCAATGCAATTGAAAGTCGATGTATTTAGTTCATTTGGTATGTATCATGTATGGTATATACCGTTGCATATGTCTGTAATCACTTCAATGCTAAAATCTTCTAGTGCCTGTATCATCTATATCTGTATGCTGTCAGGTCCTGCTGCTTTTCCCGTTTTCATTGTTTTTATAGCTTTTTCCACCTCAGATTTTAAGTTTTTATAGCCTGATGTACATTTTATAACTGGTTTCTTGTCCCTTTGATCATGAAATAGTTCTGTTATATATTCCTGCCATCTATCTATAATATATTTGTCTGTTAGCATTTTTTCTACTTTGTCTGCAAAGCATCCACCTTCTGTGGCTTTTTTATTTTGATTAGTCATTCTCTTTATTTCTGTGTGCATTCCTCTTAAGTCTTGTTTGCTTTCCATAGTTTCTATTTCTATACATTTTTGGCTGAGCCAGTCTTCTTTTGTCTTTTTGCACATTTTGCGTATTTCATTATCTATTTTATTGTTGTGGCAGTGTTTTTCACAAAGACATATATGATGGTTACACATGTGCAGTTCAAACAGAGGAAGGATTGAGCGAATGTTTCCCAATAGAAACTGGGGTTAAACAAGGATGTATTTTATCGCTCTTGTTATTTGGAATTGTTATGGACTTCATAATGAAGAAATGCTGCACTGGTAATAAAGGCATCGAATGGATACAAGGAGACCATTTGGAGGACCTCGACTTTGCTGACATAGTTCTCATCAGCGGCCAGATAAAAACGATGCAGGAAAACACAAATAAACTATCACCAATAGCCAGCAAAATTGGGCTTGAGATCAATCATGAGAAGACTAAAGTCATGAAAAGTTTAATTCCAACAGATGACAGAATATACATGGAAAACAAACCAGTAGAAGAGATCGATCACTTTACCTATCTTGGAAGTCGCATTGATCGAGAAGGGGATACAAGCAAAGAAATTAGAATCAGAATAGCTAAAGCAGCAATGTCTTTCAGAAGCCTTGAAAAGTTATGGAAATCAAAATTCATCAGCACAAACACAAAACTTAGACTATTCAAATCAAATGTACTATCAACCCTTACGTATGCGTGTGAAAGCTGGAAAACAACAAGAGATATAGAAACAATGTTGAACGCATTCGAAAATAAATTTCTAAGGAAAATACTTGGTATAGCGTGGAACGAATTCAAAACAAACGAGGAAATTAGAGAAATCACCAATAAACCACTAATATCTTCAGTAATAAAGAAAAGACGATGGTCATATGTTGGACATGTGATGAGAAGAGATAAAAACCGAATAGCAAAGCAAGCCCTCATGTGGGAAACAACAGGTAAGAGAAAAAGAGGAAGAACCAGAGAGACGCTGAGAAGAACATTGATGAGAGAGGCAAGAGCAGCACGAATCGGCTGCTTCAGTGAGATAGAACTGCTTGCACAGAACAGAGACAGATGGCGAGATTTGATAAAATATCTTTAAAAGAATTGAACTGCATGAATTCATTGAATTGACAATTCAGATGAAGGAGTATCTTGGTCTACGCCCTATGGGCCGGCTACGGCTCGAGAGGCCAATAGATAGATAGATAGTGTTCTTCGCTTGTCTCCTTTCTTCCATTTTTTCTAAGATGGTGTTAGTTATCCATTTTGTTTTTTGTTCGTTTCTCTCTTGGGTAAGGTGTCGCAGGTTTCTTGTATGTTTTCTTTATGCATTGCCATTTGGTTGTTACTTTTTCATCAGGATTTTCTCTTCTGTATTGTTCAATTCCTTCTTCTAGCAGCTTCTGGTACTGTTCTTTACTTGTATTGTGTAGTTGTCTTTAATATCTTTTTGATTTAAAGCTGTTATATCTAGTGGATTTGTTGATGAATTAGACTTTTGCTTGTTTCTCTTTAATTTGATTTTGATTTTAATCATTACAGGATTGTGATCTGAATTAATTTCTTCTCCTGTGTAGGTTTTAGCTTTCTTTACGCTGTTACGGAACCTTTCTTTTATCATTATGTAATCTATTTGATTCCTCTTCTTGTCTCCAGGGCTTTTCCATGTGTATAGTTTCCTTTTCTCTTGCTCAAAGTAGGTGTTGCATAATATCAGCCTGTTTTCTTCACAGAATTGTATTAATCTTTCTCCTCTGTAATTTCTTTTTCCTAAACCATGATTTCCTATAATGGTCTTATATCTACCCTTTCCTACTTTAGCGTTCATGTCACCCATTACAATCAGGATGTCTGAAGATTTCACTTGCTTCATAACTTTATTTAGGTCTTCGTAGTATGCCTCTATTTGTTCATCTGTGCAGTCTTGAGTAGGATTATAATATATTATTATTATATTATATTTATTCCATTTCCTTATAGCTGCTTTTATACTAGTCCTGCCTGACACCCTACCATCTTGTAATCTTCTATCTACAGTGCATCAAATTAATTCTGTTGTTGACTGTTTTTCATGCCATGAAACCAAGACATCTGGTGTCTTCTCTCTTTGTCGTCCGCGATATTTCTTTCCCTGTATTTTGTCAGTTGTAGCAAAGTATTCCAACTTTCCTCGTCTCATGAAGTACCAGAAAAATGTTGATTGTTTCTTTCTTATGTTTTTTAGTAGCTCCATTTTTATGTTGGCCTCTTTGAGAATTTCCTTATTGGTCTTTTTAGCTGTCTATTGTACTTTAAACATTATCCTGAGAAATTCCATCTCTGTGGCCTCTAATCGCCTACCGATATAGTTTCTAATTAATCGTCTCCAAATGTAATTTTGTGGTTTACTGCTGGCATTCCTGAAAGCAGGTGTATGTTGGTCTGTGCAACAGAAGGTGTCTATCACTGACCACTCAGTCTGACTGGATGCCTATTGTATGCTACTTGCGGACAAAGCAGTTCAGGCTAAGAAGAAGAGAAGTGACGTCAATACAGGTCGTTCCATTCGATACCGAACTCGGCGTTCCCTCAATAATTCTAACCCCAGTGTAGATATTGCAGCAAGGTTTGAACAAGTGAACGTTGTTTGTGAGAGGAATCAACAGATCTGTGTGGTGGGCATGTGTGGTGCATGTGTGGTGTGCATATGTGGTGTGTATATGTGGTGCCTTATTGTTATGACATGCCGGTCTGACGCACCTCTCTGCTGATGGTTGTCATTGGGACAAGGGTGCCTACACAAAACAGTTGTTGTTCGTGAGTGTTAATCTACAGTACCTGTGAGTTCGCACAGAATAGTTGAAAAATGTGTTGGTATACTCTGATGGAGCGAGTGTCTAGTGGTAAAGCCAAATGTGTTGGTATACTCTGATGGAGCGAGTGTCTAGTGGTAAAGCCAAATATGGTTGTCTATACATCTAAGTATGTGTCTACTAAGGGTTTAATAAATTCTGGATTCGAAAGCGAGTGCGACATCCAATATCATGAAGTTGTCTCTGCTGTTGTAGTATTTGCTCTTTTGTGGTACCTCTGGAGTTTGGAGTTAGAGTGTGTTAAAGTTAAAGTTTGGAGTATAGGTGTCGGTATATGTCCACCGAAGGTACAGACAATATGTGCAGCATTATATTATATATAATATTGCTGCACCTTTTCCTGATGTTTCTGCACATTTTTATATTTTTTCAGTGAAGTTGTTCGGCTGACCACGGATGTTTTTGTTCCGGCCGTGACCTCTCGCCGTAACCCGTGACTCGGCTGGCGTTATCTCAGGTAACGCTGACCGGGTGCTTGACCCTGACCGGGTGCTTGACCCGGTGACCCGTGACTTGGCAGGCATTATCTCGCGACCAGGTGCTCGGCGTCTCGTGATGTAAACACGGATGGTCAGGTGCTCGGTGGGACTTTTAAAGCTGTTAATATTTTTTATGTTGTATCAATGATATACCGACTCTCGAAATAATTAATACAAGTGAATTTTAAAGATATAATTTTTTATGTTATACTTAAATAAAATGGGGAAATTTAATGGAATATATTTTTAATGTTGTAGTGATGATATATATAGTCTCGCGAGACTACGACAAAACGTTAAATATAATGAAATAGCGCAACAATAAAAAACGAAATTTATTAACATTAAAAATATCTATCTATCTATTGACCTTTCGAGCCGTAACCGGCCCATAGGGCGTAGACCAAGATACACCTTCTCCTATATGGATTTTTTTGTTCTAGCAGTTTTCTTTTAAAGATATTTTATCAAATCTCGCCATCTGTCTCTGTTATGTGCAAGCAGTTCTATCTCATTGAGGGAGCCGACTCCTGCTGCTCTTGCCTCTCTCATCAATGTTCTTCTCAGTGTCTCCCTGGGTCTTCCTCTTTTTCTTTTACCTGTTGTTTCCCATATGAGGGCTTGCTTTGCTATTCGGTTATTATCTCTTCACATCACATGTCCAACGTATGACCATCGTCTTTTCTTTATTACTGAAGATATTAGTGGTTGATTGGCGATTTCTCTAATTTCCTCATTTGTTTTGAATTCGTTCCATGCTATACCAAGTATTTTCCTTAGACATTTATTTTCAAATGCGTTCAACTTTGTTTCTATATCTCTTGTTGTTTTCCAGCTTTCACACGCATACGTAAGGGTTGATAGTACATTTGATTTGAATAGCCTAAGTTTTGTGTTTGTGCTGATAAGTTTTGATTTCCACAACTTTTCAAGGCTTCTGAAAGACATTGCTGCTTTAGCTATTCTGATTTTAATTTCTTTGCTCGTATCCCCTTCTCGATCAATGTGACTTCCAAGATAGATAAAGTGATCGATCTCTTCTACTGGTTTGTTTTCCATGTATATTTTGTCACCTGTTGGAATTAAACTAGTCATGACTTTAGTCTTTTCATGATTGATCTCAAGCCCAATTTTGCTGGCTATTGATGATAGTTCATTTGTGTTTTCCTGCATCGTTTTTATCTGACTGCTGATGAGGACTATGTCATCAGCAAAGTCGAGGTCCTCCAAATGGTCTCCTTGTATCCATTCGATGCCTTTATTACCAGTGCAGCATTTCTTCATTATGAAGTCCATAACAATTCCAAATAACAAGGGCGATAAAATACATCCTTGTTTAACCCCAGTTTCTATTGGGAAACATTCGCTCAGTCCTTCCTCTGTTCGAACTGCACATGTGTAACCATCATACATGTCTTTGATAATATTTATGATTTTTGATGGTAAACCATATTGCTTCAGAATTTTCCACAAAGAACCTCTATGAATACTATCAAATGCTTTTTTGAAGTCGATGAAGTTAAGTACAAAAGGTTTTTGCTTTTCAATGTGTTCCTCCAATATAAGTCGTAGAGTGAAAATGTGGTCAATACAGCTTCTCCCTTTTCTAAACCCAGCCTGTTCTTCACGCATTACTGTATCTATTGAATCCTGTATTCTATTTAGGATGATTTTGCAGAATAACTTTGAGGCAACTGACAAAAGTGTCACGCCTCTCCAGTTGTTACAATCTCTAAGATTGCCCTTTTTTGGGATCTTAACAATGATTCCTTTTTTCCATTTATGAGGCGTCTTCTCTGTTTTCCAAATGATGTTGAACATTTTTTGGAGATGTATTAGATTATGGCTATCAATTGCCTTGAGGATCTCAGCTGTTAACTTATCCTCTCCAGCAGCCTTGTTATTGGTCATAAGCTTTAAGGTGGTTTCTATTTCACTCAAGGTGAAGTCATCTAAATTTACATTTAATTCTGCTGCTGGTGTTTCAGTTTCAAAATCTATTAAACTGTGGGGTAGTGGACGGTTAAGAATTTCTTTGAAGTGTTCCGCCCAACGGGCTTTTATGTCTGCGCTTGTTGTTAGCATTGATCCAGATTTGTCTAGAATTGGTGTTCCACTGGATGTATAGGTGTTTGTCAGCATCTTTTGCACAGTATAAAGAGTTCTGCTGTCTCCTGTAATTGCAGCTGTTTCTGCTTTCTCTGCCAAATTGTCTATATAAGCTCTTGTATCTCTTCTTGCTGAACTTTTCACTTTGTTGTCTAATTCTTTGTATGTTGCTTTTGCCAGAACCTTTCCAAGATCTGTCTTTACATTAGTCATGGCTCTCTTCGCTTCTCTTCTTTCTTTGATGTATTTCCACGTGGTGTCTGAGATCCAAGCTCGTTTTTCCATTTTCTTCAGTCCAGCACTTGCTTCTGCTGCTGTCATTAGTATTTTGCTCTGTGAGTCCCACATCTCATTGATATCTAAGTCTATTTCACCGAGTGCTGTATAACAATTACTTAGCTCTATGTTAAACTTTTCCTTTATGGCTTCATCTTTCAGTTTATGACTATCAATTTTATGTGTAATTGACCTCTTCTGTTGGTTTCTAAATTTTAATCTTATTTTCCCAATGCACAGGTTGTGGTCACTATTAACATCAGCACCTCTGTAAGCTCTTACATCTATTAATGATGATCTGAATTGTTGTTTAATACATAGGTGGTCAATTTGATTGGAGGTTCTATCATCAGGAGATATCCATGTTGTTTTGTGAATATTTTTGTGTGGAAATAATGTCCCACCTATAACTAAATTTTCTATTAAACATAATTCTATTAATCTTTCTCCATTCTGACTAGTATTATCACAGCCTTCTCTCCCCATCACATGTTCCACTCCTGCGTTATCTTGTCCTACTTTGGCGTTGAAGTCTCCCATTACAATTAAAAGATCGTGTTTTGGTATTTTGTTTATAAGTTGTTGCAGTTGGTTATAAAAATCGTCCTTAACTTCATCATCAGCTTCGTTAGTAGGCGCATAACATTGAATAATTGAAAGTCTTCCATGTTTTGTTTTGTAGCGTGTTCGTATCAGACGGCTATTTACCGGTTCCCATTCTAATAAACTTCTTGCAGCTATGTCTGTCATCATTATGCCTACTCCTTCACGGTGTTTTCCATCTTCCCTTCCAGAAAAAACTACTATTTTATTATCAACAGATCTCCTACCTGTTCCAAGCCAGCGCATTTCGCTTAATCCTAAAATATCTAGATCGTATCTATCCATCTCGCTCGCGACCTGTGCATGTTTCGTCGGAGCGGCCATTGTTCGAACATTCCAGAATCCTATTTTTGTTGTTGTTTTAGGGCCGAAAAAACTATCACAACTATCTACTGCTAATTTACACATTCTGTATCAGGTCTACGTTTCATTAACAACATCGTTTTTACGATAGCGGCTTGTTAAACCTCTGATCAACGGTTATATACCAAGCCGGAGAAAAATAATTCCTCCATTTTGGAAACAACCGGAAACGATAAAAATATAGGTGATACAAAATGATTCAATAAAAACCGGAATGGAGAAAAGTCTATCAAATCTAGCGATCGACCATTCAACATCCCTCGCGTACATGAGTGGCCTATGAACGGACCGGAACTTACAACGTATGCCTCTATCAGCTGAACACATGACAAGTAACGCGTATATGATTGGGTTCACGAAACTGACCATCGGGGGAACGACTACATGCTATAAGACGGATGTTTACTTTTCAAATCTATTAGCGTGTCGCAGTTCTAAAACTTGGGGAAAGCGGTATTGCAGGGCTGATGTTAATATGTTGTATGTGTCACGTGTTTATATTTTGAGGGAACAGGCAAATAATTGCAATGCTGCGGTAAAGCGCATATTATTTCCTCCCTCCTCCTTCCTCTCCATCTCTTTTTCCAGGTTATTATTTCCTCCTTCCTCTCCATTTCTTTCGACGGTTACTATTTACTCCCTCCTTCTTTCTTTCCCCGTTTTTTTTTCTTTCCTCCCTCCTCCTTCCTCTCCATTTCTTTCTCCAGCTATTATTTCCTCCCTCCTCCTTCCTCTCATAATTCTTTTCCCCTGTTATTATTTCCTCCCTCCTCCCCCCTCTCCATTTCTTTCCCCGGTTTTTATCTCCTCCCTCTCTTGTTCTTTTCTTTCCTTGATGTTTATTTCCTTTCTCTCCACCTTGCTATTTTTAGCCCACCTATGACTACCTCTGTTGCTCATTCCCCCGTTCTCACCTTTGTCTCTTGCTTCTATGATTACTTTGTTGGGATTGTTCCCCTCTGTGTTAGGCCCCATTAACTTTTATGGGGCCTATTATCTTCTCCCGCATCTGCCTTTTGTCTGGCTACTGACACTTTTCTTTCCCTGACCACTGTTTAGACTCCTTTATATCTATTTCCACCATTGTTTTCATTACTAGTCTGGCTTTCTTCTCCCCCCTCCCCTCTCCTCCCCCTCCACCCGTATCTGTTGTAGGCCTCGTGTCCACTGCTCATTTTCTCGATTGCTCTACGACGGACAGTCAAGTTTCGCCAGCTAAGTTGACTTTTCTTATACGTTTTATACATTATCTTCGTTGTACTTCTGATTTCTATCTCTTCCTCATTTTTCCTATCTCTCTTTTCTACACATCTTGACTCTCATCCTACCTCCCCTCATGTAGCCTCCTTTCTTATTTCATAATCCTACTAGAAGGCTACTAGCCGAAACGTCAGTATTGTATTGTGTTCCCTATTTGTAAAGCTGTCACCATACCTTGGAGTGTCTAACACTCCCCATCACTGGCTCCTTTATATTTTGAGGCCTGATTCAGTGGTTATCTCTCTCTCCTCACTTTATTCTTCGTAGGTTTTTAGTGTTAGTCCATAGCTTCACTGTAACACTTTAGCATTTGAATATAAATTGGAATAAATAATTAGATAAAATACCTCCTTTAACCTGTATCACAGAGACATTATACCCCCTTCGCCCCATCAACATTCCGTGTTGATATTATAAATTCTCATCGTCGGCGTCATGTACCATCATCAATATGTGCCACCCTACCTTCCCTCAACAGCATCATCAAGTACCAAGCCGGTTGGTGTAGAGTGACCATGTCTCGCCACAACTTTCGATCTCGTACTCTAAATAGTGAGGAGGGGAGGGGGTGTAAGTGGACGTGGTTGAGTATTATCCCTTAAGGTATCTGCTGCTAGTGTGATGATATCGGTGACCATAAGGCCAGGTGCGGAAATCTAAATAACGTATTAGTTGTGATGATTCTAAAAATGGAGAAAAGGCGGTGTTTTCCCTTTTGATTGGTCGTCATGGGGTGTAAATATGTTGTCGGTGTTATTAGTGTCGAAGTGTTTAGTATCGCTGACATGGTAACTTAACATCGTCAGCATCATCTTCATCATGTGTCACAGCGGTTGGCGTGTTTTGTAGTAAGGTGGTAATGTGATCGGTTTGTAAATCAGCTAACTTTGGAAATTTAACAGTAAGATTAGATAGTGACGGTCTCTCTATCTCTCACACACACACTCTCTCTCTTTCTCTATCTCTCTCTTGCTCTTTCTGACAAGTGAATTAACCAAGTCAAATAAAACAAGATGCAGCGTCTCCCCCCCCCCCCCTTGTTATCAAACGCTTTAAAACAACTAACGAGTAGTTACTCTACAATCTGCTGGGATTAACTTTCTACCTTCCTTCCTTCCTTTCGGATTTGTCGCCATCCACCTTTTCCGTCATCCTATCCTATCACTGTTGGTGTCGGTCGATTTTTTTAGTGTGATTGAATGATGGAAGGTTTACCAGAATGGGCTACTCGAACAGGGGAGCTTGTAGTATATCATAGACCTGATGTCGTCTGCCTTAACACTCGGTTTGTAAGTGGCGTGTAGTAGGATTCCACGGAAGTGATCACTAGCCGTGTATCCCCGTAATTGAGAAAGGTAGAAACCAGAAAAGCAACTTCAACACATTCCAGCATGAGAACGCAGACCAGGACATCACTAGCAAAAAAAAAAATCAGATAGGAACCAGGGCCCACTACAACATCATGTTGAGTGTTAACTTCAAGAGCCCACTACAACATCATGTTGAGTGTAAGCTTCAACGGCCCGCTACAACATGATGTTGAGTGTTAACTTCAAGAGCCCACTACAACATCATGTTGAGTGTAAGCTTCAACGGCCCGCTACAACATGATGTTGAGTGTAAGCTTCAACGGCCCGCTACAACATCATGTTGAGTGTAAGCTTCAGCGGCCCGCTACAACATCATGTTGAGTGTAAGCTTCAACGGCCCGCTGCATCATCATGTTGAGTGTAAGCTACAACGACTCGCTCCATTGTCGCTAGAAAGGAGAACACGAGAAATGATCGAGCAGACATGTTGGGGGTCACACACAAATCAGGCAGATACATTAAGTTGTTATCTCTTGTCAGATGTCTGTGCTCACATTCAGACAAAAAAATGTACTTGATGACAACATAACTTGTTACAAGGCAAATAATATCAGAAAATTGAAGTGTGGGTTTCAAAAGAATGGGAAGAATTGGGTGGACAGAGAAGAAAAGAAATAATGAAATTTAAAAATCGATGAGAGGAAAGAACTGTTTGCATAATCCGAACAAGATAAATGCAATTTTTACATGGAGACACAATAACCGACTGAAAGTTTTAGAAGAAAAACCAAAAGTGAGCGAGTCAGAGGCAGACAAAAACCAAAGTGGACTGATAGTTACACCAAAATGTGGACAGGGTAACCTATGACAGCGTGCGTTTTCAAGGCAAGAGACGAATTTAAATGGCAATCCATGTAACCAACCTTCGATATCGAAACGGTACATGATAATGAAGAGAAAACAGACAATCAGGCATACATCATTTTTAGAAATGTCGTGTTGTAATCTGGCAGTAATGATGTGACGTTTTGTCTTTTCCTTTTTTTATAATATCAAAGTCACAGACAACTATTTTCGTGAGATAGCGAATTGTATGACCGGAAATGAGGTCACAAAACACGATTTCTCTCATGTTTTCCGAGTTTTGAATTAGGGGAGAGAAAACACACAGCAGTGTGTACCCTCAGGCTGTCTACTTAACGATGAGAGTGAGGCCTGGATTGCATCTGTCGTTTACCAATCCGAAGACCTGCGAGTCTCTTGTTTTTAAATCATTTTTGTGTATTTCTGAGTAAAATAAAAAACAAAACCTACCATGCACATTGCGTTTCTGCTGCACTCTGTCTGTGGCTTTTATTTTCAGTCACTTAGTTCAATCAGCATGGAAGAAATTCGATCGTGACTGACAATGTTGCTTTCCCGTGATGCTGAGATGGGCAAACTTTATTGAGTGGAGAAGTATGACCTGCAACTGTGTTCAAACTGTTGATGTGGTTTAACAATAGTGGGAGAGACAAAGAATTCACGCTCGAACATTTATTACTTTCTCTTGTGTTTGTGCGCCATGTCACAATGTGTCGAGTTCTCACTAAAACACAGAGACTAAGTCGTTGTTGAACTCTGAAAGCGGCGGTGTTACTGAAAGCGTCAGCGTTACTGAAAGCAGCAGCGTTACTGAAAGCGTTGGCGTTACTGAAAGTGGAGTCGCCGTTACTGAAAGTGTCAGCGTTACTGAAAGCGTTGGCGTTACTGAAAGTGGAGTCGCCGTTACTGAAAGTGTCAGCGTTACTGAAAGCGGCAGCGTTACTGAAAGCGGCAGCGTTACTGAAGGCGGCAGCGTTACTGAAAGTGTCAGCGTTACTGAAAGCGTCAGCGTTACTGAAAGCGGCAGCGTTACTGAAAGCGTCGTCGACGTTACTGAAAGCGGCAGCGTTACTGAAAGCGTCAGTGTTACTGAAAGCGGCAGCGTTACTGAAAGCGTCGTCGACGTTACTGAAAGCGGCAGCGTTACTGAAAGCGTCAGTGTTACTGAAAGCGGCAGCGTTACTGAAAGCGTCAACGTTACTGAAAGCGTCGTCGGCGTTACTGAAAGCGTCAGCGTTACTGAAAGCGTCAGCGTTACTGGAAGCGTCAGCGTTACTGAAAGCGTCAACGTTACTGAAAGCGGCAAATACTGAGAGCGTCAGCGTTACTGAAAGCGTCAGCGTTACTGAAAGCGTCGTCGGCGTTACTGAAAGCGTCAGCGACTCAAAGTAAAGGCCCCCCCCTCCCCCAAAGCTTTGTTGGTATATGAGGAATATAACGTTAGTGGTCACATTTTTGCAACCACTCAAACCTGGCTATTTAATTCAAGATGGATAAACTATAACTGACCAAGACTCAAAGCCACACCCAGCTGTTGCCATAGAAACAGACTAACTAGCACGAGCACATGAAGACGGAAGGTAAATCTGTTACACCTAAAATGTGTTGTATGAAAGTTAAATTTGTTGAACCCACGGCATCACAACTTGTTGCAAATCACGACACAACGCGGATTACACTCTCCCCCCCCCCCCCCTAATTAACGACTTTTTAAATACAGACGATAGAGAGGAGTAATAGTAGAGAGAACACAGACTAAGTTTTTTTTGAAAAAGCTCGTTATCTCGTCACATTTATCTGATCGCAATTAAAGCTTCCTTGTCTTTTCCTTGACATTTTCCCACACATCTTTATTGCTACTTTTCTAGTATCTCAACTGTATGTTCACTAACTACAACAAATCAGATCACAAAATTTAAGCCTTCAAGAAAACCAAAGAAAAATTAAATCAAATATTACCGATTCTGAATCATTAAAATGCTAATATGCAAACAAAACAGAAAATTGATAGATGCATTCTATGTGCTTACTCTAAGATACGTCTTTTCAGACACGACAATTTTGGAAAAAAAAAAAAAACCCAGGCGTTATGTCACGTGATCAATACATTAAAAAAAAATAATCCGCAAAAAAAACCAAAATAAAACAGGAAGTGATAAAATAAAAAAATAAACATTCAGGGGAAAAAAACATTTCCAGTAAATTATTTTATCAGACACAAAAGAATTCAATTGTTTAAACAATTATAATTTTTAAAAGTACGAGCAGAGTACGAAAATAGCAGATAGAAGGCGGAAAGGCGACCCAGGAAAAGGTTGAAAGGCGGGGCTAATGCCTAACCTTCTCTGGGTAGTGAGATCCAATGTCTAGCCCTCTCTCGGTAGGGAGATCCGATGTCTAACCCTCTCTGGGTAGTGAGATCCAATGTCTAGCCCTCTCTGGGTAGTGAGATCATATGTCTAGCCCTCTCCGGGTAGTGAGTTCTAATGTCTAGCCCTCTCTGGGTAGTGAGATCCAATGTCTAGCCCTCTCCGGGTAGTGAGTTCTAATGTCTAGCCCTCTCTGGGTAGTGAGATCCAATGTCTAGCCTTCTCCGGGTAGTGAGATCTAATGTCTAGCCCTCTCGAGTTACGGTGAAAAACAGAAGGGTCTGCGTGTACTCTTAGCACATTAAAGAACCATTGAGCAGTTACAAGTAGAAAAGAGCAGGTCATCAATGACCGCTGTCAAGGAAAAAATTGTTAACATTGGAACAACATCTACCTTTTTCCAAGACGGATGTATCGGGCCGAAAGGAGTAGGTTTCGTGGATTATCGTAAACCAGTAACATAACGCACCCAAGCCTACTCAACGAGTGAATGCTAAGAGGAAAAATGGTATTGCTTATGCGTGATAACAAGAGACATCATGAGAAGAGGACAGTTGGAATACTTGGTTACATGTGCCAGAATACAGGGAAAGAGAGATCATGGTCGACAAAGAGAGAGGATACTAGTTAGTTTGGTGTCGTGGCACGGTAAAAGCTCAACAACAGAATTGATAGGATGCGCCGGGAGCAGAGGATTGTGAAAGGAAATGATCGCCTACGCCAGCCTATACGTCACATGATGGTGACGACGATGGTGATAATGATGATAAGAAATGTTCAATATCTTTCTATAACGATTTGTATGTGTGTATGCGAGAGAGAGAGAGAGAGAGAGAGAGAGAGAGAGAGAGAGAGAGAGAGAGAGAGAGAGAGAGTTCAGGATAAAAAGTCCTGGAGATGCACACAAATGTACTCACGACAAATCACGGCATAAAAATGTAAAATAAAGACACGCCAATTGCGTAGTCAGAATGAACGGATATTTTCAAACATTAAACCATAGAATGATAAGCATATTTAATCAATCATATTAAATATTATTTTGTAAATTATTTATAAAACGCGCCATTTGTCAATTGAAAAGAAACGCGAAAAAAAGCCCACGGCTCTTTTAATGGAATGTTGACAAATAATATGATTCATTTATATTTTTATTTTCTGCGGAAGATTTTTTCCTTCCCAGAATTCTTTTTCTTCATCTTTTCAACTCCCCATGGAACACAGGCTTTCAACAAACAATTTCCAAGCCATCCTGATTCTTGCATTTCTCTTCAGATCGTTCACCTCCTTCCTCATCCTCTACGTGTCTGATTCCATCTGTCTTCACCAAGTATATATTTTGGCATTTCCCTTCGTCGCCTCCCCCGAGGAATAAAAAAAGGTTTGTAACGCAATACTCCCACTTGACTGTCGAAGTGTGTGTCGTACCCAACGCCATCCTCTTTATGGCATCTCTTCCACAAACGTTAGTTCGGTACTTTCCCATATTTCTAATTTTGTTATTTACCCTGACATCTTCATCCTTTTATTCTTCACAGATATCCATTAATGTAGGCCTGTATCTTAGTGACTGTCAATTTTGCTGTTCTCCATATTTCACAGCCATATATATAATATGACTGATATAACATTAGAATTGAAAATACTTACATTTAACTTAATTTCTGAGGATTTCCATGTTTCTTATAGCAATAAAGGCTCCCTTTGCTTTTTTGTATCCTTATTATGGAATCATTCTCTATTCCTGCTGTTCTTTTAGGTTTTTTTTTTTGGGGGGGTGGGGGGGAGGGGGGGGAGGGGGGTGTCTATATTACTTTCAAAAGAGTTCTTAAATGTTATGTAGAGCCAGTCTTAACATATGGATGCGAATCATGGACAACAGACAAGAAAATCACTGGAGTCTGTAGAAATGTGGTTTTACAGAAGAATGTTTAGAGTGCCATGGGCAGCTAAGAAGAGTAATGAAGATGTTCTGAGAGAGGTCAAAGCAAAAAGAGATCCAATTTCCAATACTGGGAAGAAACAATCGTCATTTTTTTGGACATGTGATGGGAAGAGAACAACTGGAATATATTGTAACAAATGGAAAAATTGAGGAACAAAGAGATAGAGGGAAGCAAAGAGAAAAAATAACAGACAGTTTAAGAGAATGGTTTGACAGAAGGTCAACAACAGAAATGATAAATAGCTGCCGAGATCGAAAGTTGTGGAGAGACATGATCACCTATGCCAGTAGGCCCGGTACTTAATGATGATATTACTTTCAAGATATATATACATATACACACTCGCATATAAAATTATAAGTCTTATAGACGCATTTCTCCCACTACTACCTGGGTATTCCCATCTGCATTAATTCTAATGATTTTGCTCTTATCTCTGTTTGCTATCATATGTTGTGACCTCTCGTCAAGTATGCTCATTTGTATCTTGCATTTGTTTATAAGTATGTGAAAAGAGAGCTATGTCATCAGCAAAGTCAAGTGAGATCATCATGCTGGCTCGTCAGTGACCACTGGGTTCCATTCATATTCTGTTATTCTTATAACCCGATCTACGACGTAGTAATTGAGAGGGATTTAGCAGGCTTCAACGCTTCATTCCTTCATTGCAACGCTACATTCCTTGATTTCGCACGCTACATTCCTTCATTACAGTGTTACATTCCTTCATTACAACGCTACAATCATTCATTACAACGTTTAATTCCTTCATTACAGCACTTCATTCCTTCATTACAACGCCTCTTTCCTTCATTACAACACTACAATCCTTCTTTACAACGTTTAATTCCTTCATTACAGCACTTCATTCCTTCATTACAGCACTTCAATCCTTCATTACAGCACTTCAATCCTTCATTACAACGCTTCATTACAGTGTTACATTCCTTCATTACAACGCTTCATTCCTTCATTACAGCACTTCAATCCTTCATTACAGCACGTCAATCCTTCATTACAGCACTACATTCCTTCATTACAACGCTACAATCATTCATTACAACGTTTAATTCCTTCATTACAGCACTTCATTCCTTAATTACAACGCCTCTTTCCTTCATTACAACACTACAATCCTTCTTTACAACGTTTAATTCCTTCATTACAGCACTTCATTCCTTCATTACAGCACTTCAATCCTTCATTACAGCACTTCAATCCTTCATTACAGCACTTCAATCCTTCATTACATCGCTTCATTACAGTGTTACATTCCTTCATTACAGCACTTCAATCCTTCATTACAGCACGTCAATCCTTCATTACAACGCTTCATTACAGTGTTACATTCCTTCATTACAGCACTTCAATCCTTCATTACAATGCTTCATTACAGTGTTACATTCCTTCCTTACAACGCTTCATTCCTTCATTACAGCACTTCAATCCTTCATTACAGCACGTCAATCCTTCATTACAACGCTTCATTACAGTGTTACATTCCTTCATTACAGCACTTCATTCCTTCATTGCAACGCTTCATTCCTTCATTACAGCACTTCATTCCTTCATTACAACGCCACAATCATTCATTACAACGTTTAATTCCTTCATTACAGCACTTCATACCTTCATTACAATGCTGCATTCATTCATTACAGCCCTTCTGTCCTTGATTGCGTACACCATCTTGTTTGTCTCTAGTCAAGTTCCGAGCGACTGAGTTCTGCGTGATATAATGTGTTCACATTTCTCACACCGATAGCCTTGTAGGGATAGATGACTTCCGAGGAATTGTCATCTTTTATCATGCAGAGTTCTGGACATGATATGAGGCGACTCCACGCACTCTTAAAATTGATTTTTTTTTTAAAAATGAAAGTGGTTTCAATTTGTGACGCCAAACACATAAAAAAGTAAAATGTTTATCTAAAATAAATGTATATTTATTTGATAAATTAATCATTGTAACAAAAAGATCACATATTGGCTAGTCTGAGAAATTCAATTTTGATTTTTGTAAACACAAAAGTTGTAGAATGTTAAGATACAACTTTTGAATTACTTTGAAAATATAATAGAAGATGATTGTGTATTTGACTTTCCTGGATGTATAGAAATGGGCAAATCAACTAAAGTAAAGATGTCAAACAATTGTGTGCTATAATCAGCATATTCTTTTCTGTCTTTCCTCATTTGCCTTTTAGCGTCGATGGGTGATATAATTTGTGGTCTTTTGCACTTCTGTTCGCCTCTGCTGCTGTTATGTTTCCTAGTGTTTCTAATATTCCATCAATCTATCTTTTTCGTGGTCAGTTTTTGGGTCTGGTTTTCTCGCAGCGTTTATTGATGGCTCGTTGTGTTGTGTTTTGATTTTCCTGCCTTGTCACCTGGCCAAACCATTGTATCTGTTGTTTCTGTATATATTCTATGGCGGGGGTTATTCCTAGCTTTTTTCTCAGTTCTTCATTTCTGATCTTGTCAATCAGGATGTTTCCTGTCATTCGTCTAACACATTTCATGTCAGGAGAGGTTATTTTTCTTATTGTTCTTGCATCTAGGCTCCAGGTCCTAGCATTGGTAGCACAACGTTGGGATGAAGATTGTGTTGTAGGGTGCCCGTTTTGTCTCTAGCGTTATTTCCTTGTTGGACAATAGTGGTGATAACTGTCCAATGGTTTGACAAGCTTTGTTGCATCTTGAGTCTATCTCTGCTGTTTGTGAATTGTCGTTTGTCACTAGACTCCCTATGTATTTAAATTCCTCTACTTCTGTTAGTTGTCTGACGTCTATAGTTATGTTGATGTTCAGTTTCTCTTTTGCTATATTCATGACTTCTGTTTTGTGGAGTTGACTTTCATGTTTTATATTGTGCTTGTGCTGTTGAACCTCTTCAAGTCTTCTCCATTATTTCACGTATTAGTGCCTGATCGTCTGAAAAGAAAGACTCGTTGACCTCCTCTGTCTCTGATGGGTTGGCTAACTTACATATATAGCTCATGTATGTAATAAACAGTAGAGAGAAAAAAAAGGGGTGGGGGGTGTACGCACCCCAGTCTTACACCTGATTTAACTTAGAAGTGGGCTGTGTAACTTGCTGATGTTCTGACTGTACAGCTGCTATTTATATAGAAACTTTTAATTAGGCTGGTTAAATGTTGGCTTACTCCGTTTGTTGTTAGTATCTTTCATAATTGTTCTCTGTTTACTCGGTCAAATGCTTTTTTCTAGTCAATGACATCTATGTATAAATTGTGACTGTATTCTGTCGTCTTTTCTGCTAGCTGTTTTAAAGTAAATAGAGCGTCAGTACATCTTATGTTTTTTTTTTTCGGAACCCCATTTGAAAATCGCTTAACTGTAAGTTATATTATTGGTCTCCTCCCTCCCACCCCCAATTTCGGCATAATATTTTCATATATGACTGTGGAGCGATATGCATTTATTGATTGCAGTCTCTTTTGCGCTACCTTTCTTTTCCCATATTGGTAGGATCATTGTCTGTTGCAAGTCTTCTGGGCTTTGTGTCGGTGTCATGCTACATTGAATATTCTGTGCAGCCATGGAACTCATGTTTCTCATACTGCTGCTATTATTTCTACTGGTATGTTATCTATTCTCTTTGCTTTATTTCTTGCATATGTCGGTGCATATTTGATTACTTCTTCGATTTCCTCTTTCATGATGTTGGTTTCAGTGTTTGTGCATTCTTATGTGGTTATTGTTGTGTTATTGGTAGTGTAATCATCACCGATGTCTTAATTTTCGAAAAAAGAAGAAGAAATGTTTTGTTCTTGTATTTGTTTTATGTGCTCTTTTGCCTTTTAATGAAGTAGAAAAAAGAGTGTTCTGGACAGCCTCTCATATGGTACTCTGTGAAGTGTCAGTTAATGTCCTTGGCCACTTCTAGTAAAGTATGTTATGAATGTTTGTTATGAGATGTCGGCCGTGTCCGTGTTACAGCCCAAACCGTTTAAATTGTTGACTCTGGATGCAACTCAATAAACTGCTTACACTCTCATTTCTTCCATTATCAGTTATCATCACATTACCGTCGTCACGTGCTCTTCGAATACATCTTATTTAATTAATTGTTTTAACTCTTTTCCTTGTTTTCTTTTGGTTTCTATTTTTAGCACTTGCAGTACAGTGTTGCAGAAATGATGTCTTGTTGACTGCTCTTTTTGCACTTATCGGAACGTGTTTTTGGCTTGTCTATGGTTGTATTTCACCTTTGACGTGGATAGAGCCTATTGTGCTGTTACCTATCGCAACGTGTTTTTGGCTTGTCTATGGTTGTATTTCACCTTTGACGTGGATAGAGCCTATTGTGCTGTTACCTATCGCAACGTGTTTTTGGCTTGTCTATGGTTGTATTTCACCTTTGACGTGGATAGAGCCTATTGTGCTGTTACCTATCGCAACGTGTTTTTGGCTTGTCTATGGTTGTATTTCACCTTTGACGTGGATAGAGCCTATTGTGCTGTTACCTATCGCAACGTGTTTTTGGCTTGTCTATGGTTGTATTTCACCTTTGACGTGGATAGAGCCTATTGTGCTGTTACCTATCGCAACGTGTTTTTGGCTTGTCTATGGTTGTATTTCACCTTTGACGTGGATAGAGCCTATTGTGCTGTTACCTATCGCAACGTGTTTTTGGCTTGTCTATGGTTGTATTTCACCTTTGACGTGGATAGAGCCTATTGTGCTGTTACCTATCGCAACGTGTTTTTGGCTTGTCTATGGTTGTATTTCACCTTTGACGTGGATAGAGCCTATTGTGCTGTTAAGTCTAGAAAGATGGACAGTCATCGAGTTCTTTGAGTGTATCTTGTGTTTTTGTACCGATGTGCTCTGCAGACTGAATCTTTAAACTTTTCAACATTATCTTTTGCCTTTCTACTGTTTTGCTGTAAATTGTGTATGTGTACAGAGTACTTTCGAAATTACTTGCTGTATCATCATCACTATCATTATTATCATCGTGTGCCGTAATAATTAGCGTAGATAATTATGCACCTCTACATGTACGAAGCCTTGTCTCTTTGTTCTGAAGAGATGTTTTTCTTTATTCAGGAACAGACTTGATCTATAGAAAAAAAGTAAAGAGCCCCGTCACGCCAAGTGACGTATAGGGAATATGGTGTTAGAAACCATAAATTTTACAGACCTTCGGCACATGATTTTTGGGGTAATGTGGTCGTTATTAAGCTCGTTCTGCTTTACTTTCCCACAAAAAAAAATCCGGTACCCATTTAAGACTGGGTGAACCCGAAAGCCGTCGATTGGGATCGAATCCTACCTCTTGTCCTTTGTAGTCCAGTTTACTAACCACTGAGCTATCGCGGCTCGACTGCCCTATACTTATAATAAAACTCCAACATTTCTTACAATCTGTTGTCAACTTTCACAGGAGATGATATTTCGTCAAATGTATTATTCCATAATTGTGTGGAACAACAAGGGAGACATCAGATTGCTTTCAAATTATCGCTTACTCGAAACATGAATAAATAAGGTGGCAAGCTGAAGAGATATAAATATTGATAGATTTAGCAGAATGTGTTTAATATGAGAGTTGTGGAGAGACATGATTCAATAAAAGGTGCTGAACATGTACGTTGTTGTTGTTGTTATAGATCCAGCAGCCTGTGAGGTGACTCACTTCGCCCCAATGCTATGTAATGAAATCCGCAGGTACAACTAAGTTCTCTTATAGTTCCGTACAAGATATTCCATGTTAAAAGTATTTGAAGAAGTAGAGTTTTTTCTGATATCAGTGAGTTGTAAGCAGTCATATAGGTGATGCTCTACTCGTTCATGTGGGTGTTCACAGAGCGGACATGCTGGCGTGTGGTTTCCTTATATTCATATTGATGTGCTTGTTCAGTGGTACATCACCGGTTCTCAGTCTGAAAATGGAGTTTTGATTTTCTTTTTTAAATATGTTTTTTTTAGATTGTAAAAGTTGTCGAACAAGTCAGCCTATAAGAACCTGCACTACTAAAGCAAGAGACAGAGCAGCACAGAGCTCCATGGTAGCCAACTTTCAATGCGGAGACGGCACTCAATGATAATGAAAAGTTGTCGAGAGGGTTTGGCCTTGACAACGTATTTAAGCAGATCTCCCCCGGTTTGATTTCAATGACAACCGCTCAGCCATTCCTCTTTGCTGCTGGGGCTTGTGGTAGCTCTGATGGGTGTATGTGTCGATGTGACAGAACATGTGTAGGAACACGAATAAATCAGATATTATGGTGAACATTTATACAATTGATCGATTTGGCAGAACATGTGTAGGAACACGAATAAATCAGATATTATGGTGAACATTTATACAATTGATCGATTTGGCAGAACATGTGTAGGAACACGAATAAATCAGATATTATGGTGAACATTTATACAATTGATCGATTTGGCAGAACATGTGTAGGAACACAAATAAATCAGATATTATGGTGAACATTTATACAATTGATCGATTTGGCAGAACATGTGTAGGAACACGAATAAATCAGATATTATGGTGAACATTTATACAATTGATCGATGTGACAGAACATGTGTAGGAACACGAATAAATCAGATATTATGGTGAACATTTATACAATTGATCGATTTGGCAGAACATGTGTAGGAACACGAATAAATCAGATATTATGGTGAACATTTATACAATTGATCGATTTGGCAGAACATGTGTAGGAACACGAATAAATCAGATATTATGGTGAACATTTATACAATTGATCGATTTGACAGAACATGTGTAGGAACACGAATAAATCAGATATTATGGTGAACATTTATACAATTGATCGATTTGGCAGAACATGTGTAGGAACACGAATAAATCAGACATTATGGTGAACATTTATACAATTGATCGATTTGGCAGAACATGCTTTTCAGAATATGAAAAGTGTGTACTTACAGTTCGCTTGTATGGAGAAGAATGCTGGGGAACGATAGTAAAGGACTGTTTTAGTTTCATAACAACCTCAAATCCACCAATCAAAGCCCTTTAGACCCCTTTTGGAGCATAGTCCACAGGCTATCTCCATCGACCCCTCTTCTTGGATATTTTCTCTACTTCTCTCCGGCCTAGGACAATGATCTTAAAGCTTTCTCTGATTTCTATACTCCATGAATTCCGTGGCATTCCTGGCTTTTTCATCCCCTGTGTGTCCTATGACAGTGCCTGTCTTGCTATGATGACATCAGGTTTCATGACAACAAACCATTCTCCATGTTTTGTGGCAAAATATAACCAAGAACTACCTAAGATGTGTAACCAAGAGGGGACAATCACACGGTGATTATTTGTAGGAGATAGAGTTAGAAAGGTGACGTAAAACAGAAACAAACAAAAGAACTCTTGTGCATTTGGACTTCGACGGAAAAGCGAAAGGGATCCATATCAATAACAACCTGGTTAAGGACTGCAGAAAGAGATAAACAGTGTGTGCCAGACGTGAGCCACTCTGCAATGACCGTACTAGGTGAAAGAGCTTATTTTTTTTCTTTTCCCTAGAAAACAGCAAATGCCTAAATACCACAATTTGTTTTCTTGGTCTGAAATAAACAAAGAAATAAAATAAGAAGAAGCAGAAGACGATCTCTATAAATAGGTTATTACCCGAACATCCATTAAACATAAGAGATTGTGAACTTGTTAAATGTTTATGATAGGAATAAACCAAATATTGATGGTTTATTCCAGATTTCATCAATCTTATTAACCGATCAAGAACTTAATAGAGCCATTTAATTAAAGCTATTTTATTGCGACATTATTGTGGCCTTGTTCTAAAAATAAGTTCTGCTTCCGTTTGTTGTTGAGAATGTGATTTATCGCTCTCTCTCTCTCTCTCTCTCTCTCTC
The DNA here is from genome assembly GCA_032433765.1 of Megaustenia siamemsis. Taxonomy (NCBI): domain Eukaryota; kingdom Metazoa; phylum Mollusca; class Gastropoda; order Stylommatophora; family Ariophantidae; genus Megaustenia; species Megaustenia siamemsis. The sequence goes on from JAVIAB010000001.1 coordinate 58,877,770, forward strand.
TCTCTCTCTCTCTAAAAAATACTGATTCATGCTTCCACGTCAAACGTTTGCATTGGACAAGACAATAGCTATAAAAGTGGAAGAAAAAAAACATCAAAAGACGAATAAATAGCCATGTCTCACACTGCATCATCAAGGAATAAGACTTCAAACACTGAAGATCGATTTCTGCCAACATTTTATGGGGCGGAGACCTTATTTCCGTGCGTTGGTAATCTGCTGCAAGCTTGGAACGTGTAATCCTATTTTTTAAAGACAACCTTCAGCAACAAAAATATTTTTTTTTAAATCGATCGCGTGTTTAGAGAAATGATAGAGAAACGGAAAAAAAAACTGTCCACAAAACTGGATTCTATAATTCAATACCTCCATACAAATTTATGTTTGTAAGAACAATGGCAGAACTTGTTGGCTGCCCTGGGTACAGCCAGTTCGTTAATGTTATTCGCAAAATAGAGAGAAACTATTTTATTTCCTTTAGTTCTGTGCAAAAAAGTAGTAGTAAAAAAAGTAAAAAGCCCCCATCACGCCAAGTGACGTACAGGGAATATAATGATAGTAACCATACATTATACAGACCTTCAGCACATGATTTTTCGGGTAATGTGGTCGGTATTACGCCCGTGCCGCTTTACTCTCCCAGAAAATTCCGGTACCCATTTAAGGCTGGGTGAACCCGGAAGCCGTCGGTTGGGATCGAACCCTACCCCTTGTCCTTTGTAGTCCAGTTCACTAACCACTGAGCTATCGCGGCTCCCCAAAAAAGCAAAAAAGTAGTCGTTCAGGGTTAATGTAGTAGCATTTGAATTTTAAACAAATGCCACCATTTTTTCCTGCACCACGGATTTGCTATATAGTCGACTCAAATGTTAAAACGTGTACCTTATTCGCACAATGACTTTGGGAGAGTAATAAGAGGCAAACAACAACAAATGCATATTTATTACAGGTGGAAACCTCGAGGCTTGAGTGAAACATAAATTGAAAGGCTTATTTTACCAGCGCTGGGGAAAAAAAATCTATAATCAACAACGAAAAATACAGAAAAGAGTAGACAGCGAGAATGACAGTCCGGGCGCATGCTCTTCAGTACAGTTGTTGTTATGGCTTTCCTTATATCTCATCGTATCTTAGTGTGTGTCTGTGCTGGCCATGGTTCATATCTTAGTGTGTGTCTGTGCTGGCCATGGTTCATATCTTAGTGTGTGTATGTGCTGGTCATGGTTCATATCTTAGTGTGTGTCTGTGCTGGCCATGGTTCATATCTTAGTGTGTGTCTGTGCTGGTCATGGTTCATATCTTAGTGTGTGTCTGTGCTGGCCATGGTTCATATCTTAGTGTGTGTCTGTGCTGGCCATGGTTCATATCTTAGTGTGTGTCTATGCTGGCCATGATTCATATCTTAGTATGTGTCTGTGCTGGCCATGGTTCATATCTTAGTGTATTTCCGTGCTAGCCATGGCTCATATCTTAATGTGTTTCTGTGCTAGACATGGTTCATATCTTGGTGTGTTTCCGTGAAGCCATGGCTCATATCTTAGTGTGTTTCTGTGCTAGCCATGGCTTATATCTTAGTTTGTGTGTGTGTGTGTGTGCTAGCCATGGCTTATATCTTGGTGTGTGTCATGTTAGTTATATCTCATATCTTGGTGTGTCCGTGTTAATCATGTCTCATATCTTTAAGTGTGTCTGTGTTTAGTCATATCTCATATCTTAGTGTGTATCTGTGTTAGTCATGTGTCATATCTTTGTGTGTGCATGTCTGGGTTAGTCATATCTCATATCATTGTGTGTGCATGGCTATGTTAGTCACATCTCATATCTTTGTGTGTGCATGTCTGTGTTAGTCATATCTCATATCTTTGTGTGCATGTCTATGTTAGGCATGTGTCATATCGTTGTGTGTGCATGTCTATGTCAGTTATATCTCATATATTTGTGTGCATGTCTATTATGTTAGTCATGTGTCATATCTTTGTGTGTGCATATCTATGTCATTCATATCTCATATCTTTGTGTGCATGTCTATGTTTGGCATGTGTCATATCTTTGTGTGCATGTCTATGTTAGTCATGTGTCATGTCTTTGCGTGTATATCTGTGTTAGTCATATCTCATATCATTATGTGTATCAGTGTTAGTCATGCCTCGTATCGCTGTGTGCATGTCTGTGTTAGTCACATTTCATATCTTTGTGTGTGCATGTCTGTGTTAGTCACCTCTAGTGACTCGGGCAGATGGTGCTCGTAAACCTGGGAGGGCCGACCATCTAAGGGCAGAATCCCCATACAGGAAAGACAATCTGTTGCCTTGCAGGAAGATTGGGGACAATCAAAGGCTAAGGAAAGCAAACCTGAATAAAATGCTGGCTGAAATCGGATGCACTGGGCCACTGGCGCAGAACACAGTGCAACGTTTTAACGGGTGTTCAATCAGAGTGGATCTGGCAGACTCTAATAGTGATGTTCTGTCTGTGGGGGCGATCAACACACTTAACCTGACAGCTGACTTCATGTGAGAGTCTGGAATCCTACTCTGATTGAGTCCTGATCGCAGAGAGAGAGAGAGAGAGAGAGAGAGAGAGAGAGAGAGAGAGAAAGAGAGAGAGAGATATCTCATTGTAAATTATAGTTCATAAACACTCTAAGAACACGGGTTGGAAAACTGTTTAGGGAAGCCTATTGTTTTCTCTTGTAGTTTGTGAATGTATAGCTTCCTGATATCTCTTCATAAATAAATATATAAATATATATATATATATATATATATATATATATATATATATATATATATATATATATTTCTTGTGTAATATATGTAAGATCAAGGCTTTTATTATTTCAGACTGAGCGCGTTATAGTCATCATCATCATCAAGTGCCATCTCCGCAACGAAGGTTGGCTACCATAGAACTCCATTCTGCTATGTCTCTTGCTTTGATGGTGCAGGTAGTCATAGGCTGATTTGTCCGTCTTTTGATGTTACTCGTCTACTTTAGTCTTGGTCTGCCTCTGGATCTTTTACCTTGTATTTTCCCCTCCAGGATTACTTTTATTAGGCTGTTGTGTCTTTTAAACATGGCCCAAAAATCGCATTTGTCTTGTTTGAATTGTGTTTAGTAGTTCTCTTTTCATTTTTAGTTCTTTTAAGACTTCATCATTCGTTTTCTTTTCTTTCCATTCAATTCTACATATTCTTCTATATATCCATATGTCAAAGGCTTCAATTCTCTGTTCTGTTTTCTTGTCTAATGTCCATGTTTCTGCACCATATAGGAATGTTGAGAAGATGTAACATTTTGCAATTGTTAGTTTTAGCACTGGTGTTATTTGTTTTGATGTTAGTATATTTTTCGTGGCATTAGAATTACTTTTTGCCATTCCTATTATTTTGTTTATTTCAGTTTTATATTTGCCATCACTGTTTATAGTATGTCCAAGGTAGTTATAGTTCTGAACTGTCTCCAGGCCTATTCCTTCAACTGTGATATCCACTTGTGGGTTTTGAGTATTTTCCTTGTTTATGATCATAGTTTTAGTCTTTTTGATATTCATAACTAGTTCATATTTTTTGCTTGCCATGTTTATTTCATTAAGTAATTGCTGTAGATCTTTAGGATTTTCTGCTAGTAGTACAGTATCATCAGCATATTACTGATTATTTTTCCACTAATGTTTAGACCTGGCATCTTTCTGATGTTTTTAAAGATTTGCTCAGTGTATAGATTGAATAAGCTTGGTGGTATGATGCATCCCTGTCTTTTTCCTCTTTTTATATCAATGGGTGTAGAATTCTCTTTGTTATATTTTATTATTGCTGTTTGCTCCCAGTATAGATTACATATTAGTCGTATGTCCATGTCATCTAGATGTATCTCTTTTAAGCATTCTATAAGTTGTTTGTTGTGTATTCTATAAAAAAGCTTTGGTGTAGTCTATGAAGCAGGCATATATTGGTTTGTTTACTTCTGTGTACTTTTCGATTAATATTCTCATGCAGAATATGGCTTCTTTTGTCCCGCTATTTTTCCTAAATACAAATTGCTGCTCATCTAATTCAGTATTGATTTTATTCTGAATCCTTCCTTGTATAACTTTTAGCAAGATTTTTGTAACATGGCTCATTAGGCTTATTGTTGTAAAGTCACTGCATTCAACTGCACCATTCCTTTTAGGCAATACAATGAAAGTTCATGTTTTTAGTTCATTTGGTATGTATCCTGTATGGTATATGTCGTTGCATATGTCTAATCACTTCAATGCCATGACTTCTAGTGCCTGTATCATCTCTATCTGTATGCTGTCAGGTCCTACTGCTTTTCCCTTTTTCCACCTCAAATTTTAAGATATTATAGCAGCCTGATGTATATTTTATAATTGGTTTCTTGTCCCTTTGATCATGAAATAGTTCTGTTATATATTCCTGCCATCTATCTATTATATCTTTATTGTGTGATTGCAGTTTTCCTTTTTTGTCTGCAATGCATCCGCTTTCTGTGGCTTTTTTATTTTGATTAGTCATTCTCTTTGTTTTTGTGTGCATTCCTCTTAAGTCTTGTTTGGTTTTCATAGTTTCTATTTCTATACATTTTTGGCTGAGCCTGTCTTATTTTGCCTTTTTGCACATTTTGCGTATTTCATTATCTATTTTATTGTTTTGGGCAGCGTTTTTCTCTTGTCTCCTTTCTTCCATTTTTTCTAAGATGGTGTTAGTTATCCATTTTTGTTTTTTGTTCTTTTATTTTTTGGGTAAGGTGTCGCAAGTTTCTTGTTTCTTGCGTTATAGTAAACTCCTAATATTTTATGTATTCCAAATGTGCTTGTTGTATAAGTACTTATAAATATTAATTGCAGGGATAGTCGCAACTACAGCAACTATAACTACCAATTTGTATTGTCGCCAAATGTGTTATAATAGAAGTTATTGTGCCCAGAGGTCGACACTCACTTGATACAGGCAGCGACTTTTCAAAAGTACCAACTATTTACCACTCTACTTCCCATAGTTATATTAAAGCCAGGGGTAGATTACTCTTTTGATTTCGACAAAAATAACGGTGTCGCCTAAGTTTATCGTTATTGATGACGCTGCGTAATTAATTTCTTTATTTGAAGAATGAACATGAATGCCTTTAATTGTTGAGATGTAAGAATTGTTGAAAATTCAACTTTAAAGGAATGATCTTAGAGAAGTGTGTAGTCAGTTGATTAATAAATACAAATCGTTAATTGATTCAAATTAATCATAAAAGATATACTTTCTTCATTTGTGCTGCAGCTTGCAGCGAACCGCCATATTTGTTTCAATCGACCCGACATATCCAACTCATCATTGCATATTTGAAAACCCTGTTGACCGTCCATTATCATTCTCTGCTAACTTGGCATAATTGAATAGTTTATTTGCCAGACGTTTCCGTCGAGGTGAAGCATCGTCTCTGTCCGCTCTGGCTCGCAGCTTCTAGAGTCAGGAGTCTCCAGAGAACTGCCTACGGCTAATGCGTCTGAGCGTCTCAGCTAAACTGACACAAGACACACGCTCCAATCCTCAACTAACGAAGATGACATTTTGTTAAAACAAACTTCTTCTATTAAATCTCTTGTAGGCACCATAAAGAAATACACCATCACTATCATGTGCTATAGTGGCTGGCGTAGGCGGTCATGTCCTTCCACAACAATGTTGTCCGCAATACAGAATGTCAATTCTGTTGTTGATTGTTGACCGTGTCATGATATCAAGCGAACTAGTATCTATCTTTGTCGTCCCTGATCTCTCATTCCGTGTATTTTGCCAGCTGTAGCCAAGTATTCGTACCTTGGTATTCTCCTTCTCACGACGCACCAGAAAAAAAAAATGTCGATTGTTTTGTTTCTGACGTTCTTCAGGAGCTCCTTTTTGAGTTGGCCTCTTTGATAATTTTCTCGTTGGTCACTTTAGCTATCCAGGGAACTCTAAACATTCTTCTGAGAAATCTCATCTCCGAGACTTATAATCGTCTTTTCATTTGTTTGTCTGCTGTCTATGATTCGTTTACATAAATCAGAAATGGCTCTTTATGGCACCGATGAATTCTCTTTCTCACTTCTCGTGTTGTAACCTGGTTACACAAGATGAAATTTCGCATTCCACGTATTTCAATTATTGCTTGCGTGATAACACGTAATGACAGAAAATGTCACTTGGTGGCATCATACAATTTAAATGAAACAGATTTTTAAAAAACAATTTTGACATAGTTGTGTGCGTGTGTTTGTGTGTCTTTATATAATGTATGTCTTCCAACTACCAAAACTTTCTAGAAAATATCAACAGTAGACAGTAATTAACGCATTTGATTGGCAATCATGTAAGCGTGGACCCAATCTCTGTTATTTTCAATGTACAAAGCAGTCGATCCAGTTAAAAAAACGTATCTGGTTCACTGGCTTGCTGGGGAGGTGTTGACAGCAAGATTCAAGAGGGATACTGACTCCCACACCTCCAAATGTTTAGTCTAGTAAAAAAAAACTGAATACTTCATTTCACATCATGCAGTGAAACAAGATAAACACTTCACATCATGCAGTGAAACAAGATAAACACTTCACATCATGCAGTGAAACAAGATAAACACTTCACATCACGCAGTGAAACAAGATAAACACTTCACATCACGCAGTGAAACAAGATAAACACTTCACATCACGCAGTGAAACAAGATAAACACTTCACATCATGCAGTGAAACAAGATAAACATTTCACTTCACATCATGCAGTGAAACAAGATAAACACTTCACTTCACATCATGCTGTGAAACAAGATAAACACTTCATATCATACAGTTAAACAAAATAAACACTTCACCTCACATAATGCAGAGAAACAAGATAAACACTTCACTTCACATCATGCAGAGAAACAAGATAAACACATTACTCCACCTGCCGTAGTAAAATAAAGATAAATACTACACTCCACCTCTCGTAGCTAAATAAATAAAGATAAATACTACACTCCACCTCTCGTAGCTAAATAAATAAAGATAAATACTACACTTCACCTCTCGTAGCTAAATAAATAAAGATAAATACTACACTCCCCCTCTCGTAGCTAAATAAATAAAGATAAATACTACACTCCACCTCTCGTAGCTAAATAAATAAAGATAAATACTACACTCCACCTCCTGTAGCTAAATAAATGAAGATAAATACTACACTCCACCTGCTGTAGCTAAATAAATGAAAATAAATACTACACTCCACCTGCTGTAGCTAAATAAATGAAAATAAATACTACACTCCACCTGCTGTAGCTAAATAAATGAAGATAAATACTACACTCCACCTGCTGTAGCTAAATAAATCAAGATAAATACTTCACCCCACCTCATGTACCTAAATAAATGAAGATAAATACTTCACTCCACCTCCTGTAGCTAAATAAATGAAGATAAATACTACACTCCACCTCCTGTAGCTAAATAAATGAAGATAAATACTACACCCCACCTCATGTACCTAAATAAATGAAGATAAATTCTACACTCCACCTCCTGTAGCTAAATAAATGAAGATAAATACTACACCCCACCTCCTGTAGCTAAATAAATGAAGATAAATACTTCACTCCACCTCCTGTAGCTAAATAAATGAAGATAAATACTACACCCCACCTCCTGTAGCTAAATAAATGAAGATAAATACTACACCCCACCTCCTGTAGCTAAATAAATAAAGATAAATGCTACACCCCACCTCCTGTAGCTAAATAAATGAAGATAAATACTACACTCCACCTCCTGTAGCCAAATAAATGAAGATTAATACAACACTCCACCTCCTGTAGCTAAATAAATGAAGATAAATACAACACTCTACCTCCTGCAACAAAATCATCAATAATGAGTCACCGTCTCCGCATCGAAGGTTGGCTACAATGGAGCGCATTTCTGCTCTCTCTCTCTCTTGCTTTGAGGGTGCAGGTTGTCATAGACTGACATGTCCATCTTTTGATGTTAGTTGTCCATGTTAGTCTTGGTCTGCCTCTGCATCTTTTATTTTGTATTTTTTATTCCTACATTACTTTTAGTAGGCTGTTGTGTCTTTTAACATGCCCCCAAAATCTAATTTGTCTTCTTTTAATTATGTTTAGTAGTTCTCTTTTCATTTTTAGTTGTTTTAAGACTTCATCATTTGTTTTCTTTTCTTTCCGTCCAGTTCTTCCTATTCTTCTATATATCAACATTTCAAAGGCTTCAATTTTCTGTTTTGTCTTCCTGTCTAATGTCCATGTTTCTGCACCATACATGAATGATGAGAAGATATAACATTTTGCCATTTTTTTTTTTTTTTAAATATGTAAAGAGCCCCGTGTCGCCAAGTGGCGTACAGACCTTCGGCACATGATTTTTGGGGTAATGTGGTCGGTATTACGCCCGTGCCGGTTTACTTTCCCAGAAAAAAAATCCGGTACCCATTTACGGCTGGGTGAACCCGGAAGCCGTCGATCAGGATCGAACCCGACCACTTATCCTCTGTAGTCCAGCTTACTAACCACTGCGCTGTCGCGGCTCCCATTCTTAGTTTTAGCCCTGGTGTTATTTGTTTTGATGTTAGTATATTTTTCATGACATTAAAATTACTTTTTGCCATTCCTATTCTTTTGTTTATTTCAGTTTTATATTTGCTAACACTGGTTATAGTATGTCAAAATTAATTGTACCTCTGAGCTGTCTCCAGGTCAATTCCTTCTACTTTGATATACACTTGTAGGTTTTGTGTCTTTTCTTTGTTTATGATCATAGTTTTAGTCTTTTTTATATTCAGATCTAATCTATATTTTTTTCTTGTCATGTCGCAAAATAAATGAAGATAAATATTTCACTTCACTTACCCCGGTAAAATGAAAATAAATATTTCACTTCACTTACCCCGGTAAAATGAAAATAAATATTTCACTTCACTTACCCCGGTAAAATGAAAATAAATATTTCACTTCACTTACCCCGGTAAAATGAAAATAAATATTTCACTTCACTTACCCCGGTAAAATGAAAATAAATATTTCACTTCACTTACCCCGGTAAAATGAAAATAAATATTTCACTTCACTTACCCCGGTAAAATGAAAATAAATATTTCACTTCACTTACCCCGGTAAAATGAAAATAAATATTTCACTTCACTTACCCCGGTAAAATGAAAATAAATATTTCACTTCGCTTACCCCGGTAAAATGAAAATAAATATTTCACCTCACTTACCCCGGTAAAATGAAAATAAATATTTCACTCCACTTACCCCGGTAAAATGAAAATAAATATTTCACCCCATCGTAGGTAGCAAAATAAATGAAGAAACATACGCCGCTCTACCTCACGTTTTACGTCGCGAAGCTCCTTTTACCACTTGTCGATGTCCTCCCATACTGCTTTGATTACGATCCTTCTTATCAGAATGTCCATGGTCTGGCCCACATCTGTGTCCTGGAACTACTTATTATCTGCCCTCCCTCAAAGGTCCACAACATTTTTTTTTCGTTCGTCACCTATTACCTCTGACGAAGTCTCTAGAGACTAGGAACTGAATTTTGCGTGTTAATCCATATTTTCATAGCAGCCGTGTGCACTGGGGTCTCTCGCCGCACAGGCAGATAACTCCGACTTCGGAGGTACTCATATTTTTTTCCGTCGATGAGTAATTGATGTTTCAAGCCGGGCCTCGTTGCTGAGACCAGGGGTGGTTGCCGCAGAGAGTGTTTGATTTCTGTATTTATGCTGATCACGTGATCTTCCTAAGCCTATGCATTACCCTCCAGCTCATCTGTGATAGACAAGCCGTGTATACATCATCATCATCATCATCATCGAGTGCCATCTTGGCAACGAAGGTTGGCTACCATGGGGCGCAATTCTGCTCTGTCTCTTGCTTTGATGGTGCAGGTTGTCAGAGGCTGATTTGTCCATCTTTTGATGTTACCCGTCCATGTTAGTCTTGGTCTGCCTCTTATATCTTGTATTTTCCCCTCCAAGATTACTTTTAGCGGGCTGTTGTGTCTTTTAACATGGCCCAAAAATCACATGTCTTGTTTTAAATTGTGTTTACTTTACATTTCTAGTTATTTTAAGACTTCATCGTTTGTTTTCGTTTCTTTCCATCCAATTCTACCTATTCTTCTATATATCTTCATTTCGAAGGCTTCAATTCTCCGTTATGTTTTCTTGTCTAATGTCAATGTTTCTGCACCATATATATGTATGTGTGTGTGTGTGTGTGTGTGTGTGTGTGTGTGTTTGCGTGCGTGCGTGTGTGTGTGTGTGTGGGAATTTGAACATAAATGTGCAATGTGCGAAAGTGAAAATAACTACCGTATGTCCGGAAAAGAATCTACCATTATCTTAATTTGTTTCCCAGATGACCAGTGTGTATAGAGATTTGTAAGAAGCACTAATTGTGACTAATGCAAACAAGTTTCAGCTGCAATACCAATCGTACGAATATTCATAGATTTTCTAAGATGACGCCCACAAAACAGAACATAGTCTGTTCATTAGAATACACGTTTACTATGGGAGAAAATTGTAATCAATTGACTACATATCTGCCATGTCAATAAGAGCGCCTGTAATGAATCTGTGTCATGTAGGATGAAAGACATTTAGGTATGATATTACCTTTGAAATCAAAAAAGATCACAACACGTCAAGGGGACCAACAATAATTTATTGAGAAAGGTACATTGTTTTCGGACGCTCTGTTAAAAATATTTTTAATTGAGCATATGGTGACTGAGGGAGCCGCGTTAGCTCAGTAGTTAGTGAACTGGACTACAAAGGACAAGAGGTAGGGTTCGATCCCAATCGACGACTTCCGGGCTCACCCAGCCTTTAATGGGTACCGGATTTTTTTTTCTGGGAAACTAAAGCGGCACGGGCGTAATACCGACCACATTACCCCAAAAATCATGTGCCAAAGGTCTGTAAAATGTATGGTTACTAACACCATATTCCCTATACGCCACTTGGCGTGACGGGGGTATTTTACTTTTTTTTATATTGTGACTGGTTGGTATTGAAACAAGACACCGATCTCGAGACAGAGATGTTGTGAGTTCAAATCTCGGCTGCACCTGTTGGTGAGGCCCGAATGGAAACGTCAAATGCTCATGGACGGAAAAAAGATGAGTACCTCCGAAGAAGTTATCTGCGTTTGCGGCGAGGGATCCCTGTGCACACAGCTGTCAGGGGAAACGGATTAACACGCAAGATTCAGTTCCTAGTCTCTGTGGACTTCACCAGAGTAGGCGAACAAAGCAGGCGAACGCCAAAAAAAAAAATTAATTGAAGCCAAAAAAAAATTAAAAAAATTGAGCATAAGTAAATCTAGTTACACTGAGCATAAATAATGCATTTGTTAAATTGAGCATAAACAATGCATTTGTTAAACTGAGCATAAATAATGCATTTGTTAAACTGAGCATAAATAATGCATTTGTTAAACTGAGCATACATCGTTTATAACAAACTGCAAATTAATTAATAATGTTGATCTAAGCATAAAAAATAATATGTTAAACAACATCAATATTGTATAATGTGTTAAACCAAGTGAAGATGAAACAAATGAAATCACCATATATATATGTCAGGTTTGATGAAAGCTCCTCTAAGAAGAGAGTACTAAAAGAAAATAGGAATATAGCCAGTCTTGAACTTCTTCTTCCACCTTCCAGCTCCCTGTGGAGCATAGGTCTTCAACAAACACTTTCCAACCCGTTCTGTTTCTTGCCATTCTTTTAAGATCGTTCCATTTCTTCCCCAACAGCTTCATCTCTGCTTCCATCTGTAATCTCCAAGAATATTTAACAATATCCTGTACTGTAACAAACAAACAAAAATAAGCCGAAGACTTCATAAACATGGACTTGTCTAAGAAAAGAATAAAAGTAAATCCGCCATCCAGGAAAGATAAAGGCTGTCTGTCTAAGAGACGTATAATGCAGTCTTTAACTCATCATCATCAAGTACCGGGCCTACTGGCGTAGGTGATCATGTCTCTCCACAACTTTCGATCTCGGCAGCTATTTATCATTTCTGTTGTTGACCTTCTGCCAAGCCATTCTCTTAAGCTGTCTGTTATTTTTTTTCTCTTTACTTCCATCTATCTCTTCATCCCTCAATTTTTCCAGTTATTACAATTTATTCTAGTTGTTCTCTTCTCATTACATAGTCAACAAATGATGATTGTTTCTTCCTAATATTGGAAATTAGCTCTCTTTTTGCTTTGACCTCTCTCAGAACATCTTCATTACTCTTCTTAGCTGTCCTTGGTACTCTCAACATTCTTCTGTAAAACCATATTTCTACAGACTCCAGTGATTTTCTTGTCTGTTGTCCTATTGTACATGATTCGCATCCATATGTTAAGACAAGCTCTACATAACATTTAATAACTCTTTAACTACATATAACAAAATAAATAAACATGTATATTGTTCTGGGAAAAGTATCCATTGATTCCCTAGTAGTGATGGTGGCTGTGAACTCAACAGAAAAGTGGAATAACATGCACCGAAATACAATAGATTTGGCACCGACTTTGCACCGACTTTGCACCAAAACGGTGCCAAAAAAAAAAAATTATTTTTTCGAATTCGCGATTTTTTCGAACTTCATAATTTTTTTGGGGGGAAAAATTTTGGGAAAAATTTTTTGGTGTTCGTCAGTTTGTCGAATCACTGAGAGCTTAACTCAGGTAAATTCAAAAGATCGTGTGCTAATCCGGTGATCGCGCTCCGGTGATCGCCTCTCGCTGTGTGTTATTTGTGAAAGAGTATATTTGTGTCGCCTCGCTCGTGTTAGATGAAAATGAAAGAGTATTTTAAAAGAGTATGTGAAAGTAAACAGAATTATTTAAAAAATATGTATTTGTGAAAGTAAACTCAGAATTATTAAAAATAAAAAAATAAAAAAAAAACAGTCTCCCTTCAGGATTCGAACACGGGTCTACTACGTGACAGGGCAGGGGGCGGGTACTTGAGGAATGCTATTGTTAGAATCGCTTACAAGGAATCGTGGTCATTGTTAGGAAAATATGCTGACGGTCATTGTTAGGCTCCATGTTTAGAGTTAGGTAGAGGCATGTAACTAGGGGTGGTATTGTTGTTATTTAAAATACTGGTAATTGGGACTGCGTGACAGGAGGCGACAAGCAATGACGTTGAAAGGTTAGCCGCAGGTAAATTCAATAGAGACTCTAATCCGTGTCCGGTGATCGCCTCGCTGTGTGTTATTTGTGAAAGAGTATTTTAAAAGAGTATGTGATAAATAAAAATTCAGAATTATTTAAAAAAATATGTATTTGTGAAAGTAAACTCAGAATTATTAAAAATAAAAAAATAAAAAAATAAAAAAAAACAGTCTCCCTTCAGGATTCGAACACGGGTCTACTACGTGACAGGCCAGGCAACATGTAAAAAAAAAATGCTGACAAGCAATAACATTGAAAGGTTAGTTTTGTCGAACGGTCTCCTGTGTTTCTGAGAGCTTAACCGCAGGTAAATTCAATAGAGACTCGGTGCTAATCCGTGTCCGGTGATCGTCGCTCGCTGTGTGTTAGAAATTTGTGAAAGAGTATTTTAAATTCCGTTAGCCAACTCAGGTAGAACCCCGATTGAAAAGAAAACGGACTTATGTTAAAAATAGTAAAATATAAGTGGTCGTGTGTGTTATCGCTACCAACATCATCATGTGTCGTGTAGTAAGGTGTGCTAATATTAAATAGTGACGCTCGCTCTTTCTCATTCAATGTAAAGCAAAACAAAATTCTATATTTCACAATTTTATTAATACATCATATATATATATATATATATATATATATATATATATATATATATATTACTGTCCGGATGCTGATAATTTTAACCGTCTGGGTTTCCTACACAACCGCCCTCCATTTTGACAAAACCTTGATCAAAGCTGGAATAGGTAATCGGTGACTTTGCTGAAACATCCTGGGCAGCCACACTGGCTGCCGGAGCTGTCGTCTGATTAACAAGAGTGAGGTCCCCTTGGTTAACAAAAAAGGGCGTGTAGTTGATGTTAGCATAAGCGTTTTCGAGACTGCCTTAACGCCATCTATAGACAATGGAACTACCCCCTCTGCCTTCATGTCCTATCATCATCATGTGCCACCCTCAACACCATCACCCCTTCATGTCCTATCATCATCAAGCCACACAAAGTATCAACCCCTTCATGGCCTATCATCATCATGTGCCACCCTCAACACTATCATCATCATGTGCCACCCTCAACACTATCATCATCATGCGCCACCCCCAACACCATCATCAAACCTTCATATCCCATCATCATCTTGTGCCCTACCATTAAATAGTGACTCTCTCTCTCTCTCTTTCTCTATCGCATATCCAAGCTAACTCAAGTAAAATAAAAATCATCACCAAGCCACACAAATTGACACATCATCATCATAGGCCACCCTCAACACTATCATCATCATGTGCCACCCTCACTCTCTCTCTCTCTCTCTCTCTCTCTCTCTCTCTCTCTATCGCATATCCAAGCTAACTCAAGTCAAATAAAAATCATCACCAAGCCACACAAATTGACACATCATCATCATGTGCCACCCTCAACACTATCATCATCATGCGCCACCCCCAACACCAGCCCTTCATGTCCTATCATCATGTGCCACCCTCAACACCATCATCAAACCTTCATGTCCTATCATCATCATGTGCCACCCTCAACATCAAACCTTCCGGCTTGGACGGAGGAACTGTTTTCCATCAGTCGAGTAAATGAAACAAACCCCGTTACATATGTGTTGAAAGACGATAAGGGCGATGAGATAGAGGGGTCATTCTACACACCGAAAATTCAAAAAGTTGGAGACAAACTCATCATCCCTGCATGTCCTATCATCAACCCACACAAAGTATCAACAAGCGAAATTCTCTCTCTCTCACTCTCTCTCTTTCTCTCTCTCTCGCTCTGTCTCTCTCACATTCATGATAAACCAAAACAAAATAGGCTCATATTAAAAAAGTCGACCTAAAACCGTAAAATATTCCACTACAACACAGACCGCTAGACTGAACAGTACTATGAAAAATAAACGTCCGTGAATCAAGCGCGCTTATAACACGAAGTCTCACATCCGACTAGTTTAAATATAATCCGGTAAATCAAAGTTAGGAGGCAAGGGCAGAAACTTAGGAGGTAAGGGCAGAAACCTAGGAGACAAGGGCAGAAACCTAGGAGGCGAGGGCAGAAACCAAAGAGGCAAGGGCAGAAACCTAGGAGACAAGGTCAGAAATCTAGGAAGCTGTGTTAGAAAACAAGGAGGCGAGGGCAGAAACCTAGGAGACAAGGGCAGAAACTTAGGAGGTAAGGGCAGAAACCTAGGAGACAAGGGCAGAAACCTAGGAGACAAGGTCAGAAATCTAGGAAGCTGTGTTAGAAAACAAGGAGGGGAGGTCAGAAATCTAGGAAGCTGTGTTAGAAAACAAGGAGGGAAGGTCAGAAACCTAGGAGGCATGGTCAGAAATCTAGGAAGCTGTGTTAGAAAACAAGGAGGCGAGGGCAGAAACCTAGGAGACAAGGGCAGAAACTTAGGAGGTAAGGGCAGAAACCAAAGAGACAAGGTTAGAAAACAAGGAGGGAGGGTCAGAAATCTAAGAGGCAAGGGCAGAAACCTAGGAGGCGAGGTCAGAAACCTAGGAGGCGAGGTCAGAAACCTAGGAGGCGAGGTCAGAAAACAAGGAGGGAAGGTCAGAAACCTAGGAGACATGGACAGAAAACTAGGAAGCAAAGGCTGAAAACCAAAGAGGCAAGGTCAGAAATCTAGGAAGCTGCATTAGAAAACAAGGAGGGAAGGTAAGAAACCTATCTACTTCCATACTGATACTAGTTAGACACATCGATCAGATAGTTACATCCAAATCGCAAACATTTTACCCCAGAACACAAAAATTTAGGGTCATACTCAAAAAGTCGACCTAAAAATCCCAAAAGCTACTCACATAGTCATACTAGTTAGACACAACGAGCAGGAAGGCTCCAATGTCACGTTGACATCAAATCTAGCGTCGCAAATATCGTCGTTATCGAGAGATTCGTAGCGAATCCAGACATCACCCTCTATTACATTGAAATAATTTAGCGGAAATTGTATCTCCACCAGTGCGATCTCATACTGCGTCGAAAATTGCCTCCAGCGTTCTCTAACATTGCCTCGATCGTTCTTTAACATTACCTCCAGCGTTCTCTAACATTGCTTCGATCGTTCGTTAACATTGCCTCCAGCGTTCTCTAACATTGCCTCCAGCGTTCTCTAACATTACCTCGAGCGTTCTCTAACATTGCCTCGATCGTTCTTTAACATTGCCTCGATCGTTCTTTAACATTGCCTCCAGTGTTCTCTTTACAAGTTTCGTAAGGGAAACATTTGTCGTACTGGGAGAAAAACTCGTTTACCCTATCCATTTTAACGACCCCTTCTAATGATGACTCGCTGAGTGCCAAGTACAGACTATCTGTATCCATTTCACAGAGTCGAAAGTCGGACCTCTCTACGAATCTATCCAGGAAGTCATAGTAAAATTCCAACATTCCCAATTTGGTGTACTGGTAGACGAAAAAACCAAGCTGTGAAGGAAGATCCCACAGGATACTTCGATTTCCAAGCGACACCTCATACAGGTCTTCACCAATAGGCGTCATGGTTTTAAACAGGGGGTTAATTACCAACTTTGTTGTATTGGCCCCCTCTTTAACATAGGTCACGTTCACATGTTTCCCCAAATTCGTCAAGGTCTTCCCATAGGCCGAGAAAAATATTACCACCAGATCACAAAAATGTAGGCAGAAACCTAGGAGGCAAGGTCAGAAACCTAGGAGACAAGGTCAGAAACATAGGAGGCAAGGGCAGAAACCTAAGAGGCAAGGGCAGAAACCTAAGAGGCAATGATGGGGGCTATTCCTAACTTTCTTCTCAGTTCTTCATTTCTGAGCTTATCTCTCAGACTGTTTCCTGTCATTCGTCTAACACATTTCATCTCTGAGATCACAAAAATTTAGGCACATACTCAAAAAGTCGACCTCAAAACCATAAAAAGCTACTCCCACATTCATCTAAAAGTTACACCAAAACCGCACCAGATTTGCACCGTGCAAAAACATGCACAAGTTTGACACGCGCACCAGTTTGGCACAATGCACCTTCGTAAGGGCGTAACAATCAGCCTTCGTAAGGGGCGTAACAATCAGCCTTCGTAAGGGGCGTAACAATCAGCCTTCGTAAGGGGCGTATCAATCATAAAAGTGATTATCAAAGTAAATTTTTGGTATGGGGATGTCTATTGGTGCATTGTGCCAAACTGGTGCGCGTGTCAAACTTGTGCATGTTTTTGCACGGTGCAAATCTGGTGCGGTTTTGGTGTAACTTTTAGATGAATGTGGGAGTAGCTTTTTATGGTTTTGAGGTCGACTTTTTGAGTATGTGCCTAAATTTTTGTGATCTCAGAGATGAAATGTGTTAGACGAATGACAGGAAACAGTCTGAGAGATAAGCTCAGAAATGAAGAACTGAGAAGAAAGTTAGGAATAGCCCCCATCATTGCCTCTTAGGTTTCTGCCCTTGCCTCTTAGGTTTCTGCCCTTGCCTCCTATGTTTCTGACCTTGTCTCCTAGGTTTCTGACCTTGCCTCCTAGGTTTCTGCCTACATTTTTGTGATCTGGTGGTAATATTTTTCTCGGCCTATGGGAAGACCTTGACGAATTTGGGGAAACATGTGAACGTGACCTATGTTAAAGAGGGGGCCAATACAACAAAGTTGGTAATTAACCCCTGTTTAAAACCATGACGCCTATTGGTGAAGACCTGTATGAGGTGTCGCTTGGAAATCGAAGTATCCTGTGGGATCTTCCTTCACAGCTTGGTTTTTTCGTCTACCAGTACACCAAATTGGGAATGTTGGAATTTTACTATGACTTCCTGGATAGATTCGTAGAGAGGTCCGACTTTCGACTCTGTGAAATGGATACAGATAGTCTGTACTTGGCACTCAGCGAGTCATCATTAGAAGGGGTCGTTAAAATGGATAGGGTAAACGAGTTTTTCTCCCAGTACGACAAATGTTTCCCTTACGAAACTTGTGAAGAGAACACTGGAGGCAATGTTAAAGAACGATCGAGGCAATGTTAAAGAACGATCGAGGCAATGTTAGAGAACGCTCGAGGTAATGTTAGAGAACGCTGGAGGCAATGTTAGAGAACGCTGGAGGCAATGTTAACGAACGCTCGAGGTAATGTTAGAGAACGCTGGAGGTAATGTTAAAGAACGATCGAGGCAATGTTAGAGAACGCTGGAGGCAATTTTCGACGCAGTATGAGATCGCACTGGTGGAGATACAATTTCCGCTAAATTATTTCAATGTAATAGAGGGTGATGTCTGGATTCGCTACGAATCTCTCGATAACGACGATATTTGCGACGCTAGATTTGATGTCAACGTGACATTGGAGCCTTCCTGCTCGTTGTGTCTAACTAGTATGACTATGTGAGTAGCTTTTGGGATTTTTAGGTCGACTTTTTGAGTATGACCCTAAATTTTTGTGTTCTGGGGTAAAATGTTTGCGATTTGGATGTAACTATCTGATCGATGTGTCTAACTAGTATCAGTATGGAAGTAGATAGGTTTCTTACCTTCCCTCCTTGTTTTCTAATGCAGCTTCCTAGATTTCTGACCTTGCCTCTTTGGTTTTCAGCCTTTGCTTCCTAGTTTTCTGTCCATGTCTCCTAGGTTTCTGACCTTCCCTCCTTGTTTTCTGACCTCGCCTCCTAGGTTTCTGACCTCGCCTCCTAGGTTTCTGACCTCGCCTCCTAGGTTTCTGCCCTTGCCTCTTAGATTTCTGACCCTCCCTCCTTGTTTTCTAACCTTGTCTCTTTGGTTTCTGCCCTTACCTCCTAAGTTTCTGCCCTTGTCTCCTAGGTTTCTGCCCTCGCCTCCTTGTTTTCTAACACAGCTTCCTAGATTTCTGACCATGCCTCCTAGGTTTCTGACCTTCCCTCCTTGTTTTCTAACACAGCTTCCTAGATTTCTGACCTCCCCTCCTTGTTTTCTAACACAGCTTCCTAGATTTCTGACCTTGTCTCCTAGGTTTCTGCCCTTGTCTCCTAGGTTTCTGCCCTTACCTCCTAAGTTTCTGCCCTTGTCTCCTAGGTTTCTGCCCTCGCCTCCTTGTTTTCTAACACAGCTTCCTAGATTTCTGACCTTGTCTCCTAGGTTTCTGCCCTTGCCTCTTTGGTTTCTGCCCTCGCCTCCTAGGTTTCTGCCCTTGTCTCCTAGGTTTCTGCCCTTACCTCCTAAGTTTCTGCCCTTGCCTCCTAACTTTGATTTACCGGATTATATTTAAACTAGTCGGATGTGAGACTTCGTGTTATAAGCGCGCTTGATTCACGGACGTTTATTTTTCATAGTACTGTTCAGTCTAGCGGTCTGTGTTGTAGTGGAATATTTTACGGTTTTAGGTCGACTTTTTTAATATGAGCCTATTTTGTTTTGGTTTATCATGAATGTGAGAGAGACAGAGCGAGAGAGAGAGAAAGAGAGAGAGAGTGAGAGAGAGAGAGAGAGAGAGAGAGAGAATTTCGCTTGTTGATACTTTGTGTGGGTTGATGATAGGACATGCAGGGATGATGAGTTTGTCTCCAACTTTTTGAATTTTCGGTGTGTAGAATGACCCCTCTATCTCATCGCCCTTATCGTCTTTCAACACATATGTAACGGGGTTTGTTTCATTTACTCGACTGATGGAAAACAGTTCCTCCGTCCAAGCCGGAAGGTTTGATGTTGAGGGTGGCACATGATGATGATAGGACATGAAGGTTTGATGATGGTGTTGAGGGTGGCACATGATGATAGGACATGAAGGGCTGGTGTTGGGGGTGGCGCATGATGATGATAGTGTTGAGGGTGGCACATGATGATGATGTGTCAATTTGTGTGGCTTGGTGATGATTTTTATTTGACTTGAGTTAGCTTGGATATGCGATAGAGAGAGAGAGAGAGAGAGAGAGAGAGAGAGTGAGGGTGGCACATGATGATGATAGTGTTGAGGGTGGCCTATGATGATGATGTGTCAATTTGTGTGGCTTGGTGATGATTTTTATTTTACTTGAGTTAGCTTGGATATGCGATAGAGAAAGAGAGAGAGAGAGAGTCACTATTTAATGGTAGGGCACAAGATGATGATGGGATATGAAGGTTTGATGATGGTGTTGGGGGTGGCGCATGATGATGATAGTGTTGAGGGTGGCACATGATGATGATAGTGTTGAGGGTGGCACATGATGATGATAGGCCATGAAGGGGTTGATACTTTGTGTGGCTTGATGATGATAGGACATGAAGGGGTGATGGTGTTGAGGGTGGCACATGATGATGATAGGACATGAAGGCAGAGGGGGTAGTTCCATTGTCTATAGATGGCGTTAAGGCAGTCTCGAAAACGCTTATGCTAACATCAACTACACGCCCTTTTTTGTTAACCAAGGGGACCTCACTCTTGTTAATCAGACGACAGCTCCGGCAGCCAGTGTGGCTGCCCAGGATGTTTCAGCAAAGTCACCGATTACCTATTCCAGCTTTGATCAAGGTTTTGTCAAAATGGAGGGCGGTTGTGTAGGAAACCCAGACGGTTAAAATTATCAGCATCCGGACAGTAATATATATATATATATATATATATATATATATATATATATATATATATATATATATATATATGATGTATTAATAAAATTGTGAAATATAGAATTTTGTTTTGCTTTACATTGAATGAGAAAGAGCGAGCGTCACTATTTAATATTAGCACACCTTACTACACGACACATGATGATGTTGGTAGCGATAACACACACGACCACTTATATTTTACTATTTTTAACATAAGTCCGTTTTCTTTTCAATCGGGGTTCTACCTGAGTTGGCTAACGGAATTTAAAATACTCTTTCACAAATTTCTAACACACAGCGAGCGACGATCACCGGACACGGATTAGCACCGAGTCTCTATTGAATTTACCTGCGGTTAAGCTCTCAGAAACACAGGAGACCGTTCGACAAAACTAACCTTTCAATGTTATTGCTTGTCAGCATTTTTTTTTTACATGTTGCCTGGCCTGTCACGTAGTAGACCCGTGTTCGAATCCTGAAGGGAGACTGTTTTTTTTTATTTTTTTATTTTTTTATTTTTAATAATTCTGAGTTTACTTTCACAAATACATATTTTTTTAAATAATTCTGAATTTTTATTTATCACATACTCTTTTAAAATACTCTTTCACAAATAACACACAGCGAGGCGATCACCGGACACGGATTAGAGTCTCTATTGAATTTACCTGCGGCTAACCTTTCAACGTCATTGCTTGTCGCCTCCTGTCACGCAGTCCCAATTACCAGTATTTTAAATAACAACAATACCACCCCTAGTTACATGCCTCTACCTAACTCTAAACACGGAGCCTAACAATGACCGTCAGCATATTTTCCTAACAATGACCACGATTCCTTGTAAGCGATTCTAACAATAGCATTCCTCAAGTACCCGCCCCCTGCCCTGTCACGTAGTAGACCCGTGTTCGAATCCTGAAGGGAGACTGTTTTTTTTTTATTTTTTTATTTTTAATAATTCTGAGTTTACTTTCACAAATACATATTTTTTAAATAATTCTGTTTACTTTCACATACTCTTTTAAAATACTCTTTCATTTTCATCTAACACGAGCGAGGCGACACAAATATACTCTTTCACAAATAACACACAGCGAGAGGCGATCACCGGAGCGCGATCACCGGATTAGCACACGATCTTTTGAATTTACCTGAGTTAAGCTCTCAGTGATTCGACAAACTGACGAACACCAAAAAATTTTTCCCAAAATTTTTCCCCCCAAAAAAATTATGAAGTTCGAAAAAATCGCGAATTCGAAAAAATAATTTTTTTTTTTTTGGCACCGTTTTGGTGCAAAGTCGGTGCAAAGTCGGTGCCAAATCTATTGTATTTCGGTGCATGTTATTCCACTTTTCTATTGAGTTCACAGCCACCATCACTACTTTCCCTACATTACAATACATAAAGACGAAGAGAAACGTGTCTTGACTCCACACCATACTAGATATAAAGAAAAGTGTTTATTATAATTCCATACCACACAAGAAATAAGGAGGATGATGAGTCTCTTTTGATTTCGTACCGTAAAAGACATAAGTAAAAAAGATGAAATTGTTAGTTTTTTATTCCACACCATACAAGACATAAAGAGAGGAAAGTGTTTATTATTATTCTACACCATACAAGACATAACAAGAGGAAAGTGTTTATTATAATTCTACACCATACAAGACATAAAGAGAGGAAAGTGTTTATTATATTTCTACACCATACAAGACATAAAGAGAGGAAAGTGTTTATTATAATTCTACACCATACAAGACATAAAGAGAGGAAAGTGTTTATTATATTTCTACACCATACAAAACAGAAAGAGAGGAAAGTGTTTATTATAATTCCACACCATACAAGACATAAAGAGGAGAGGAAAGTGTTTATTATAATTCCACACCATACAAGCCATAAAGAGGAGAGGAAAGTGTTTATTATAATTCCACACCATACAAGACATAAAGAGGAGAGGAAAGTGTTTATTATAATTCCACACCATACAAGCCATAACGAGGAGAGGAAAGTGTTTATTATAATTTCACACCATACAAGCCATAAAGAAGAGAGGAAAATGTTTATTATAATTCCACACCATACAAGACATAAAGAGGAGAGGAAAGTGTTTATTATAATTCCACACCATACAAGACATAAAGAGGAGAGGAAAGTGTTTATTATAATTCCACACCATACAAGACATAAAGAGGAGAGGAAAGTGTTTATTATAATTCCACACCATACAAGATATAAAGAGGAGAGGAAAGTGTTTATTATAATTCCACACCATACAAGACATAAAGAAGAGAGGAAAGTGTTTATTATAATTCCACACCATACAAGACATAAAGAAGAGAGGAAAGTGTTTATTATAATTCCACACCATACAAGACATAAAGAAGAGAGGAAAGTGTCAGAGAAAGAGAAAAGAAAGAACTTACACCACGTGATGTGTAGGTGTTATGGTGTCTGTGTCCATTGTTTAAATCAGCACAACTCTGGCCGGCACTAATCCATTACTGTTCTTCTTTCCCATAAAAATCTAGTAACCTAAAAACCATCCCCTCTTTTCCTCCGTAGACCATATCACGGCTCTAGCAAAAATGTATGCGGACACATACGGGGGGAAACAACATCAAGTAAATTCTACAAGTCAGCACATGACCCAATGATGGAGGCCGCTTGAAAGAAAGCCAACCGCAAACAGAACAGTGTATCTCTCTCACCACCGGAAACAAGGTGTAAAAGGAAGTGAAAGATAATAAGTAGGAAGGCGGGGAGAAAGAAGAGGAGGCAAAAAAAAAAGGTGGTGATATATAAATAATATATTTGGATGCTAATAAATAAATAATAAATAAGATGTTAGGCGAGCACTTGATCTAGAAAAGTGTCTGCTTTCACAGCTAGAGCTGCGTGTGTGCAGCGAAACATTCAAGGGTCGCGTGGCAGCAACAGCCCTGCTCTGTGGTTACATAATGTTACCGGTTGGCGGTGTGTGTTTGGTCAACACAGACTCGATCTTGCTAGCACTTTCCAGAACAACAAATGAAGCTTTTGGTGTGGTAAAGGGGAGGGTTACATGAGCAATTTGTTAGTTCTTTGTCGAGTAAATGCCCTCTTTCAGTCTCCAGAAGGATTATAAAGCCACGTTCTTCCATTCTCTCTCTCTCTCTCTCTCTCTCTCTCTCACTCACTCTCTCTCTCCTCCACTTCATCCCCCAGAGACTGTCAGATGCCAATGTCTCTCAAATTTAATTGTGACGGGGATCTAATGGAAAAAAAGACACATTTAGGTTAATCTCTTTTTCTTTTCCCCCTCAAAGTGTCTCCATTATTCTGCTCAGTTTGTCCTCTAATACACAATCTTGCCCAAGGATCAACCGACACTTTCCTGCTCTCTTTCTCATTTTCTTCTTATTATTTTCTCATATACCCTTTCGGGATACCAAGGACGATACAAAGTTCCAGTGCCTGATCTTCAGGAAGCCTTAACAACTATTAAGTGGTTAAGTGAAGCTCGGGGTGGGGGGGGGGGGGGTTGTGGTCTAGAGGAAAAACGTCGGCTTCTGGACAAGAAAATCAAAGGTTCGATTCCAACTACTGGCAGTGAGAATTTTTTCAAAAATCGAATCCGTGGTTTCTTCGTGACTTTAGCCTCATTTGAGCTATGGGCAGTGAGACCCAATATGTTGCACGCTCATATAACATCAATAAGCAGGAGGTCACGTGTACATGCTTCATTCATTGACGAATCATTGCTACCATTTGAATATCTCATGAATATTCTCCTCAGACTGAATGTGCACCCCTTCCTCATTAGATGGATCGCCGTGGCACTGTTTCAGAGGAAGGTGATACTCAGATGTGGAAGTTGGTCTTCCGAATCAACATCCATTTGTCCAGGGCTGCCACAAGGCTCACCATTGTCACCAGTTCTATTTAACGTGTACACAATAACGATCACGGAACAACAGCTGGGTGGGACGGGAAGAACTATGACTTTTGCTGATGATATTCTGGTAAATCGACAGAGAAGAGACAGACGGGGAATCGCCTCCACAATGCAAGACGAACTCGATCGCATTTCTTCCTGGTGTGGGTTTTCAGGTGCCTTGGTTAATCCTAATAAAGCATCAGTTTCATGGTTCTCCCTTAACAATCATATCGTTAATACGACCACACCGGTAGTACGAATGGGAGCTGATGAGGTGACCAGGGACAAGTTGATGACATACCTCAGAGTTAAGTTTGATCGCAGCCTGTGTTTTCGGGACCACGTCGACCATGTGATAACAAAATCCCGTAAAGGATTAGCCGCCTTGAAGGTCATGGCAGCTGTCAACATCGAGCAGAGGCTACTTATTCTTCTGTTCCAGGGATTAGTCCTCGCATCAATCGAGTATGCCCTGGCAATTCTTACTGTCAGTACGACTCAAATTGATAGGCTGGAGAAAATACAAAATGAAGCCATGCACATTATCTTGGGATGTACAAGGGACACTCCCTGTGTAGCAATGAGGTATCTTCTTGACTTTCCAACCATGGATGACAGAATCAAGATCTGGAGAGCACGAGCATACATGAAGATTAGTACAGATAAAGAGCATCCATTGCACCACGAGCTCAACACAGGGAAAGGTACCAGGCTAAAAAGAGCCAAATCATGGGTGGACCGAGCAGAAGATGTCATCAAACAGGTCTGTGGGCTTACCAATATCAGCGTTGGTGAGGAGTGGATACCGGTGCCTACATCGTTCAAAGGGACTTTCTCGTTTATTGTCACACTCGATAGGAAAAGTAGGGAACAGAACCCGGTCGTGCTTAATGCTGAGGTCAACGGTCTCATCTGCGATAACACCGATGAGAAAGATGCAGTCATCTATACAGACGGATCTGTAAGACGACACCAAAGAAGTGCATGGGCATTTACAGCACGCTCGGCAGGCAGAATAGTCAAAGAAGACTGTGGTGCGTACGTCATGACCATGAGTAGCATGACAATGGAGGTGATGGCAGTGACCAAGGCATTCAAATGGTTAGTCACAAGACTACACGTATACTGAGTGATTCGATGAGCATGATTAAAAAAAAGTGGAGGCTGGCTCTGTACGTATGCATTGGGTAGAGTCGTTGCAGAAATCCAAAATACGTAAGGTCACCTTTGTCTATGTCCCTGGACATGCGGGAGGACGGGAAATGAAAGAGCGAACAGGTTGGCCAGCTGTGCTGTCGTTGAGGACGGGCAACCAATGGATCGGGCGGACATCATCAATGCCCTCCGAGATGTGGGAAGAGCACAGGACTTCGACAAACACAGATCTCTCTCTCTCTCTCTCTCTCTCTCTCTCTCTGCGTTCTATTTTAAGATCCACAGATTTTAAAACACAGATCCACGTCACTTCTTCGGATGATGGAAATGGGAGTTAAGATGGGCACAGCCAGAAATGAGAAACTTAGTGGCCGTGTAAGAAGACTTATCAACCAACATAGAACTGGAGTCGTCAGTCGCTGGACACTGCGGGAATTGCTGAGGAGGGGATCCGAGCACCTATGGACATGTTCGGAGTGCAATGATGATGACCCGCAAATAACTCAATAACTCAAAACAATTTATTGAAATTACTGGGTTGTTTCTGAACAAACAATTCATCAATGAAAGTACTGGGTTTTTCTGGACAAACAATATGTTGAAAGTACTGGGTTGTTTCTGAACAAAACAATTCATTGAAACTATTGGGCTATAACCACATCGATCTCTCTCATATAACCACACAGATCTCTCTCATATAACCACATAGATTACTCTCATATAACCACATAGATCTCTCTCATATAACCACATAGATTTCTCTCATATAACCACTTAGATCTTTCCCATATAACCTCATAGATTTCTCTCATATAACCACATAGAACTATCTCATATAGCCACATAGATCTCTCTCATAGAACCACATAGATTTCTCTCATAGAACCACATATATTTCTCTCATATAACCACATAGATCTCTCTCATATAACCACATTGATCTCTCTCATAGAACCACATTGATCTCTCTCATATAACCACATAGATTTCTCTCATATAACCACATAGATTTCTCTCATACATCTGTAGTTTCTATAAGAATCCACCTCACAAATGCTGCATTTATTTTATACCTTTGCAATTTCTTGAAGGATTCACCTTACAAAATACATAAACTTCTCGTACTCGTCTGTGAGAGAGAAAAAAAATACCCCCACGGTCGACCCAGCCGTTGGCAGAAATGGTTACCAGGGTATTACCCTGGGAATGTGAGAAATGTCGCCTCGCATCTGAGTTTCGATGCTTGAGGCAACACTATACAGAAATCTCCGAACATTTCTGGATAGGCGGCCGAGCACATATGGGTGTAAACTCGCGTGCTAAGACGCCGGTTCAAGTCTCGTACTTTACCTTTACCTTTACACTCGTCTGTTTGGTTTCTGTGGGAATGTAACTCATAGACACACTCATTTCTATTTCAAAATTTGCAGAGCTTATCATGATTCTCTGATATCATCATTATCATTAAATAATCTTCAGCTGGTGTAGGAGATAATGTCTCCCAACAGCCTTCTCAACATTTGTCAGTTCTGTTGTATATTATTTACCAAGTGATTCGTACAAATATATGGTGTCTTTTCTCTCAATTTCAGGCTCTCTCTCACTCTCTTTTTTTCTCTCTCTCTCTATTTCTTTTCCTTTTTTTCATTTTTTACTGTTATCAAAATATATTTCACCTGTTTCCTTCGCATTGTATGGTTAAAACAGAATGATTTCTTTCCTTTCATATTGTCAACTAGATCACTTTTTGCTTCGGCTCCATTTATAATTTTTCTTTACTTTTTTTTTTGTTCGGAGGTGGTGGCTGAAATTGCTACTCTCAACACTCTTCTATAAAATAATATTTGTATGACCTCCAACAATTTACATCTCAGTTGTTGAATTATTTGTTTTGTTAATATTGGTCACAATGACAACTATTTTTTCTTAAGGCTTTTATCAACGATGGGTTGAGTAACATCTTTGTTCATTCTTTGGAATGCCACCTTTTCCTGAGATAATCAACATCTCAGCTGAGCTGTACATTTACCACCAAAGTTAACACCGTTCCAAGGTAGTTGACGTCATTTATACCGTTCCATAAACTTTATTTAGGCATGTAGAAGTTGTATTTTACTTTGTTGCGATCAAAGTACATTTTGTGTTGCTAAGACTTAAGCATTTATTAGTTTTGATTTCCATTCCTGTAATGCCATTTTCTTGCAAGTCAGCTCTGTTCTTGGCAGTGTTGACTGCGTCATCTGAATACCTCAGCTTGTTTATTTTATTATTATCGTCATCAAGTTCCGCTCCGGCGCAGGTGACCATGTGTATCCGCAACTGTCTATCTCAATAGTTGTTTATCAGTTCTCATGATGACCTGCAACCAAACACTTCACCTAGTCACGAACGGTACCTGATGGCACAGGTGACCATGTGTCTGCACAACTTTATATCTCTGCAGTTGTTATCAGTTCTGTTGATGAATTTGAACCAATAACTTCTAAACTGTCAAGTATCCTCTCCCAGCCAACAGCTCTTATCTACAACAAACGTTATCGATTGCTCGTGTGATAATAAAATATGCAGCTGTTAAACCTGATAATGATCGTTATCACACTGTCTATGCGTGGTATTAAATAGCATAAGGCTGATATATCGGGGCACTTCTGTCCTCTTCAGCTTTTTCCTCATTTGTTATCGCGTTCATCCTCTCATAATTTGATCTGTCTTCATTTTGAGTTGTCTACCTACCGTCTTTTGTTTTAGATTAAAGGAAGGTTATACAATTACAAAAGTGACTCAAATGTATGTGTTTTTTTAAATACATTTCCTTTTGCTTTCTTTATTTTAATCAGGGGTGAGGTGGGTTGGATAAAGGGGAAGGGTGTATGTTTAAACCTGAGATTAATGAGGCGACACCAAGACAACCAGATAACGGAGACCATGATAATGGAAGCTATGCCGCTGACACGAGTTTGTTTTTTTAAAATGAAAAATGCATAAGCCAAAGTTTGAACATGAAATGTTGGGACTTTGTTTGAAAACGAATTGAGCGGAAATGTGCACAGAGATTAGGCTGTCACTAAGAATCTGTGACGACAAGATAAAATAGGGCTCAGAATAGAGGGATTGGATGGATGAAAGCTGTGCACAGTTTGAGTTCAATATTTTTATGAATCCGCTGAAAGGGTATAATCATCACCATCAGGTTTCGTTCTTGGGTACACCTTGCACATAATTATTTTAACTCTGCTGATACTTTATTTTTCTCAATCTGCTTTCCTCTATCACTGCTTCCCTCAATATTTTTTTTCTCCAATTGCCAACAATATGTTCCAGCTGCTACCTTCTTATTACATGAATTCCCATCAGTTATACCCGTGTCCATCTGCATGATGTTAGTCGTTGGTCCTCCTATTGTAGAGGCTTGTTTTGATGACAGACTTGGCATACATTACATTTTGTTTATTTATTTGTAGCTGTCCTTCGGTTTCTCTGCGATTCGATGGCCGGGTGGGTAAAAGCCGTCGTTGTTTCCCTGCTGGTTTGGTGAAGTCAATGTGATTGTATGGGGGATGGAATTAACACCATGTTACACAAGAGACTAAAATACTGCGGTCACCTCAGAAGACACAGAGGGCTGGAAAGAACAATAATGGAAAGATATGGTTCTAGGACGTTGAGACAGAAGCAGACCAAGAAGAAGATAGATTTAAGACATCAAAGAGATGTTGAATATGACGACAGAAGTAGTGGGAGAACTGTCTAGATACAAAGATTCGTTCAGATGGTCTGTGATAAGTGTCAAATTTTACAGAGGGCTGCAACCCGATGGTGGGGATGAAATAATCTTTGATTTAACCACTCAATAATTAAAATAGATAGATAGACATATATACATACAGACAGACAGACAGACAGATAAACAGACAGACAGGCAGGCAGGCAAGCAGACTCACTGACTGACTGACGGACGGACGGACTGATTGACTGACTGACTGACTGACGGACGGACGGATTGACTGACTGACTGACTGACGGACAGGTAAAGAAAAAGCGAAGAGTTTTGATATGTGGGACAACCACTTTTTGGATCAGATACCTTTTTTAAAATAAATATATATATATATATATATATATATATATATATATATATATATATATAATATAAATAAATTATATAAAATTTTAATAAATAATAATAATTTTGATCGTGTGGTTCCAAGAAAACAAAATTTAAACAAATAAAATTATAACAACGGTCGGTGTTTTGTTAAAAAGAAAGTTAAAAGTCACGTTTAAATTTTAAAAAAAAACACTATAGCGGCAAAATTTCAATATAAAATATTTACAGATGCAGATTTCGATGAGAGATTAGTAAAATCGTGATTTGAAATGCCAAATAATAATAATAATAAAATTAATAATAATAAATATTTGCAAGAAATGAAATAATGGAACGAACTGCAAAATTAGCAACACTGCTGCTTAAAAATAAAACAATGTTCACAGAAGAGCAATTATTGGAACAATATTTCGCTGAGCAGAATTAAAACAGCACATTTTGAAACATAAAACAGAGAAAAATTAATCGATTGATTACAGACAGCCCTATACAAAAGGACACTTGCATGATACATTGAATCAAACAACAAAGTGTACAACACAGAGTATACACAGTGTGAACAAAGCCAATCACTTTGGAGCGAATGAGCAGAGCGATATGTATTGTTAACATCATATCAGACGGGATGACGTATCTAATGTTGGTCTCTGCAAGTTTATCCCGCTAATGCTGATTAACATGTTAGGCTGGTGATAGACATTTGTTGTGTCTGCAAGAATTTATTATTATCTATCTAGTAATTCATTCTCTCTCTCTTTATCTTTATCTTTCTCTCTCTCTCTTTCTCTCGGTACTCAAAGTTGTGTCTAACTCTCCCAACAGTGTATGTCACAATGAGGTTTAGCATTCACGATATGAACAAAACCAAAACGGGACATTATTGATCTTGTCTGGCTTTTCTTTACTTGACACTTTACAATGAGTTTACTTATCTGTTTATTGTCTTTTTTGCAGCTTATCACAATACAATGAGTCTATTCATACGCACTCTTACTTCCTAATTATTACTTTACAATGAGTTTACTTATCTGTTTATTGTCTTTTTTTGCAGCTTATCACAATACAATGAGTCTATTCATACGCACTCTTACTTAGAGTGCGGTCGACCCAGCGGTCGACCCAGTCGCTGGCAGAAATTGGTACCAGGGTATAGTACTCTGGGAAGGTGAAGAATGCCGCCACGCATTGTGAGTTTCGATGCTTGAAGCGACGCTTTCCAGAAGTCTCCGAACACTTCTGGAAAGGGGGCCAAGCACACATTGGTGAAAACTAGCGTGCTAAGACGCCGATTTAAGTCTGGTACTTTACCTTTACTTTACCTTTACTTTACCTTTACACTTACTTTTTGTTCATCACCTTGCAATGGGTTTACTTCTCTGTCCATTTACTTTTCTTACTTATCACATTACAGTGCGTCTACCCGTGTGAACACTTACTTTTTGTTTATCACCTTGCAATGGCTTTACTTCTCTGTCCATTTACTTTTCTTACTTATCACATTACAGTGCGTCTACCCGTGTGAACACTTACTTTTTGTTTATCACCTTGCAATGGCTTTACTTCTCTGTCCATTTACTTTTCTTACTTATCACATTACAGTGCGTCTACCCGTGTGAACACTTACTTTTTGTTCATCACCTTGCAATGGGTTTACTTCTCTGTCCGTTTATTTTTCTTACTTATCACATTACAGTGCGTCTACCCGTGTGAACACTTACTTTTTGTTCATCACCTTGCAATGGGTTTACTTCTCTGTCCGTTTATTTTTCTTACTTATCACATTACAGTGCGTCTACCCGTGTGAACACTTACTTTTTGTTTATCACCTTGCAATGGCTTTACTTCTCTGTCCATTTACTTTTCTTACTTACCACATTACAGTGCGTCTACCCGTGTGAACACTTACTTTTTGTTCATCACCTTGCAACGGCTTTACTTCTCTGTCCATTTACTTTTCTTACTTACCACATTACAGTGCGTCTACCCGTGTGAACACTTACTTTTTGATTATCACCTTGCAATGGCTTTACTTCTCTGTCCGTTTATTTTTCTAACTTACCACAAAGCACTTACCTATCTGTTAAGGGGTATAGGCATACCATTTGGAAGCTACTGTAAAGCTGATGATAAAGTTGAAAGGAAACAAGGATTGAAGTGGTATAGTTAGAGCTTAACGAAGGTGAGGGTTAATACAAAATCAAAACGGATTTGCGGCTCAGTAGACCTTCAACAGGAACAATCTACAACATATACACAAACACTAATTTGTAATTAAATAAAATTAACACAACATAGCGAAACGATAATGAAATATTTGAAAAAGAAAATATTGAAAACGAATGAAAAGAAACTTCTCTGCAGTGCTTGCTATGACTAGGTCAGATTTGTCACATTTTCCTCTCTGACCACGTCATAGCAAGCCATGCAGAGAAGTTTATTTTCACTCAGTTATAATATAATTTTTAAAAAAAGATATTTCATTGTCATTTTGCTATGTTGTTTTAGTTTTATTTAATTACATATTTGTGTTTGTGTTGTCCATTGTTTCTGCTGAAGGCTTACTTAGTCGTAACGTCGTTTTGTGTTGCTCATCACCTACATAAAGCTGTAGCCACTCCACTATTTTTCCATTTTTGTATCTTACTTGTCCTCTGTTTCTTGGTCTTTCAAGCATTGTCTGTTTTTTTTCTTTTCTTCTTGGGCGTTGCCCTGTTGCGGGCGGGAAGTTAAACACTTCTGCAAACATTCTTCATGAATTGTCACTCCTCTTTTCTCTCTCCAATTATCTGCCAACGAGCTGACATTTCCATTTCCATGGGATCTGTGATGGCCAGAATCTCACGCTCTCTCATGTAAAGATTGTACGCCCCTCCCCCCCCCCCCGCCCCCTCTTGGAGTTTGTTTACAAGTAAAGAGGTCAATTTCTCCAAGATTTCGCCTTTCTTAGATATATTGTCGTTATCCCAACGTTGTGCTACCAATGCCAGTCCTGGACCCTAGATGCAAGAAAAATAAGAAAAATATCCTGTAATGAGATGGAATGTGTTAGACGAATGACAGGAAACAGTCTGAGAGATAAGATCAGAAATGAAGAAATGAGAAAAAAAAGCTAGTCATAACCCCAGCCAAAGAATATATAATGAAACAACAGATGCAATGGTTTGGCCACGTGACAAGGCAGAGTGATCAGAACACAACACAACGAGCCATCAATAAACGTTGCGAGAACACCAGGCTCAATGGACGACCACGACAAAGATAGATTGACGGAATATTAGAGGCGCTAAGAAATATAACAACAGCAGAAGGGAACAGAAGAACAAAAGACCGCACATTTTATCGCACCTCGACGCTGAAAGGCAAACGAGGAAGGAAAGAAGAAGAAGTAGATATATTGTCTGAATTTTAACTTGATATTTGTTTGACATTTTAAACATCTTCAGTCTCATGACATCGACGTCAACGTCGTCAACTTTACATTCCCTTTTTCCTTGACATGGGTGCTCATTGAATCTTAGAAAAATTACGGGAAAAGGATGACCTATTCAGACCAAGCGTCAATTGTGTTGGTCTATCTGGGGCATGAATATCGCAATATAAATGACCCATCTTCAATTCCCTGCGGAAGTGCTGATGTAGTAAAACGGTAACTTTCTGCATATTTCAAATTCATTATGATGGTGATATAAATGTCAGTTTATAGAAGACAACATTAAACCACAATAACTTCACAATAATAACTGGATACGCCTGTAACATGAACTTGGCTGCAGTGAGGATCCTTAACCAGTACAACTCCATTCTCCACTCAGATCCCACTACCCTCCTACTTTTCAGTGATCCTCCTTTGGTAGCCTTCAAACGCGACAGGAGTCTGGGAGACATTCTTGTCACGAGCCGCCTCCCCCGCTCAAACCACAAACACATTGGTACTGTTCGTTGTGGACGTCGAGTTTGCAGAACTTGTGACTACGTGTTTTGTACCGATTCGGTCTTGTTCCCTAATAGGCGATTCGACATCAAGGAGGGGTTTACTTGTATGTCACGGAATATCATCTACTCCATAATATGTAAGCATTGCCAAATGACGTATGTGGGCGAGTCTGGACGATGCTTGAGTGGAAGATTTTGTGAGCATCTTCGTGATGTTGAACAAAAGACTGGCAGCCCGGTGTCTGCCCATTTCAACTTCCCTGGCCATAGTGGAAAACCTGACATGCAAGTTACTGGCATTGTCTCGTGTCACTCCAGCAATCGCAGTCGATTCGCCCTTGAAAATCGCCTCATTGCCCAGTTGGGTTCGACGTCCTCCCAAGGCATGAACATATCGCTCTCATACACATAGGACACCTACTACACATTTCTTATCCCCATGCGCTACCGAACCTATACATGTATGTGTATTTGTCTGCATATGTATTGGCACATTTAGACACCTTCGGGTTTTCTTTTGTGTGCTTTGTGGTAATATATACGGATTTATGCGTGTATGCATATATGGTTATGTACACATGATTTTTTTCTCATCTGTTCGTTGTGCACACACACACACACATAGATATACACATTTTATATGTATCTTGTACCCGCCTCCCGATATTTTTAGAACCCTTCCTTTTTCTCACCTGACTGCCTGATCAGTGAGATATATGGTTGGTCATCCCGCCTACTTACTTTAGTTCATTCAAAAGCTGACCATGCTCTGGACCACAGGGAAGTGATTTTTAAAAATTTCCTTTCTTGAGTATCTGGCATATTATCGCCATGTAATTAGATTTGTGTACATATCATTATATATATTTTTGTGTTGTTGTTTGTTGTTCCAGCTGAATGCCTTCTTAGCCGAAACGTCGACTTTTGTCTAGTTAATTACCACGTAAAGCTGGTAACATACCACTTTTTTTTATTTTTTTTAAAATTGTCATTATCATCAGCTTTACAGCAGATTCGAATCTCTATGCATCTTGGTGCATCTGGATGTCTTTACTCCTTTAACATGAACGGCTGCGTCGCTTTATAACGTTTCTTGTTTACTGGTAGCAACTGAAGTCGAACTGGTGCACGGGAAAATCAAGAGTTTTTATTTCTTCGGCCTATTTCAGTGGGAAAACAAAACTATTTTAAAAACAAAACGACTGAGCACCGCAGATCTGCTAAAAGTATGTCCAATTCCGCGTGGTTGATTTTAATATAAAGAAGAAATCTTGAAAACTAAATCAAATGTCTAAGAGCAAAATGCTGATGCTTATATAAAACGTCATGAATATTCTTAGCCTGCACACACAAAATCACTGCGATCTAACAAGTAGCATTCACGCAAATCGAAAGCAAACGTGTATATGAATTTATTAATAGACTATACCCGTCTATGCCACTGTAACCAAGATGATATGACAACACATTCACATTCTACAGGATTGCCCCCAGTACACAAACCTGAGAAGGCCAATGTGGCCAATTCCCACCTCCATGGAACAGAAATTCTACGGGGCAACCGTATCCCTGAAGCAGACAGCAGCCTTCATAAGAGAGTCCGGAATCCAAGTCTGAATGAGCCATGATCGAAGAAGAAGAAAAAGTACTCTTCACTTGTGAGCCTGAGCTGCCAGATTTTCTTAATTGGTCGGCTATTGTATTTTTTTTTTTAATCCGACGTGTTGTAGTATCCGTTGAAGAACCACTGTGTGTGCCTGTTTGTATAGTCATGATAAGGTCTATCTCAGTTACAACCTGCTGATGTGATACCCGCTGACTTTTTCCTGCTCATCACAATACGAAGAGCTCACTGAACTGTGTACTAACTTTTTATCAAAGTACAATGAGTTGACTCAATTGTGACAAATTTCACACATTACAATAATTTCACTCAAACGTCATACGTGCACGTACTCTTTACTAAAACATAGCAGTGAGTTCACTCAACTGTGACTAATTTCTTATTATCAATTAAAAATGAATTTACTCAACTATGGCTAACTTCTTATTATCAATTAAAAATGAATTTACTCAACTATGGCTAACTTCTTATTTATCAAGCAACAATGAATTTACTCAACTATGGCTAACTTCTTATTATCAATTAAAAATGAATTTACTCAACTGTGG